>JALPQD010000149.1:4271290-4954831 GCA_023101885.1 Typhlomys cinereus
ATTATGATTGCTTCGGCCCTAACTTGTGTGGAGTATCTTGCATATCATTGCTCTTCCCATCCTTTTGCTCTTACACTCTTACCGCCCCCTCTTCTGCAAATTTCCCTAAGCTTCAGGATGGGGAGAAATTAGTCTGGCCTAGTTCTAAGTGGTTGATATAGAGTCTCTGAAGTTCTGGATTATGGTTTGTTGATTTTCTTTTGCAGTTTTGCTGCTCCTGCAATGCCCTTCGCTCCATCCTGATGGGTATTGGATGTCACCCCCTGGCCAGAGATAAAAAGCTGTTAAACTAGAGTCTTGTTATAAGAGTATATTCAAAGGTAGATGCAATAAAAGTAGAAAACCATAGTGAGGGAGGGATCAATCACCCATTTGCAAAATGGTTACTTATTATCTGCCAGACTCTATGCCCTCCCCTTCTGGTGAGATCACACCCCCTCAGTTGTAGATGATCAGGAACGAAAAGTCTGTGAACTTAACCAGATGTCTCATTGCTTACTCGCAGTCTTTGATGAAGGCCTAATTTCTCTGCTGTTACATGGTCCCCTCTCTCCTTGTTTCTGGTGTGGCCCTCCTACCCCATCCCGCCTGTTCATACTCCTTGCAATTACTGTATTACAGAGATTTATCATTGAGTGTCTCTAGGTGGGCTGAGTGGGTTTGGTACTAGGAGCCACCTATTAGGGAGTACATACGGTGCTTAATTTTCTGGGTCTGGGATACTTCACTCAATATAATTGTCTCTAATGATATCCATTTCCTGGCAAATTCCAGTACTTCATCATTTTTTATGGCTGAGTAGTACTCCATTGTATAGATGTACAACAGTTTCCTTATCCACTCATCAACTGTTGGACATTTGGGTTGATTCCATGACTTTGCTATTGTAAGCAGTGCTGCTATGAACATGGTCGCACTTGTGCTGTCGAGGTGGACCTCTACTGCATGGGGGGTTATTCCCAAAAGTGGGATAGCAGGGTCATATGGCATTTCAATCTTTAATTTCTTTAAGAATCTCCAGACTGCTCGCCAGAGTGGCTGTATGAGCCTGCATTCCCACCAGCAATGTAGGAGAGTTCCCCTCACTCCACATCCTCTCCAGCATTTGTTGTTGTTTGTATTGTGGATTTTTGCCATCCTGACCGAGGTGAGATGATATCTCAGGGAAGTTTTGATTTGCATTTCCCTGATGGCTAAAGAAGTGGAGCATTTTTTAAGATATTTCTTAGACATTTTAATTTCATCCCTAGTAAAGTTTCTTTTAAGTTCCAGGGCCCATTTTTTAATTGGGCCATTAGTTTCCTTGGTATTTAGTTTTCTAAGTTCTTTGTGCACTCTGGACAATAGAGCTCTATCAGATATGTGGTTAGTGAAGATTTTCTCCCATTCTGTGGGTTGCCTTTGAGCTCGCATTATAATCTCTTTATCTGAACAGAAGCTCTTTAATTTCACAAGATCCCAACTGTTGAGAGTTGGTAGCAGTGACTGTGCCATTGGATGTCTGTTTAGGAAATGTTGGCCTAGCCCAATCAGCTCAAGGGAGTTCCCTACCCTTTCAACTATGGTTTTTATAGACTCTGGCCTTAAATCCATTTGGAATTAAGTCTTGTACAAGGTTACAAGTACAGGGTCCAGCTTTAATCTTCTGCATGTGGAGATCCAGTTTTGCCAGCACCATTTGTTGAAGATGCTGTTCTTTTTCCATTAGATTCTTTGGGCCCCTTTGTCAAAGACCAAATGGCTGTAGTTTTGTGGGCTTATATCTGGGTCTTCAAGACTTATCCATTGATCTGTGTGTCTATTTTGGAGCCAGTACCAGGCTATCTTTACAGCTATGGATTTGTAGTATAGACTAAGATTTGGTATGGTGATACCTCCAGCAGTGTTTTTGTTACTCAGGATTGTCTTTGCTATCCCGGTAGACTTTGCCTTTCTAAGAAAGTAATAGAACTGAATAGCATCATGAATGCCCTTTGAATCTGATTTTAGCATTTACCAAAATATCTTTGACAATCAATCATGTTATCTCAAATATCAATAGTTCATTCCTTTTATTACTAACCACTTTTTACTCAATGAATATTACCATGGCTTTTAAAATATATTTTCCAGTTTAGGAACAATTAATTTGTTTTCAGTTCAGTTTATAGTTGAAGATTCATACAGTATTTTTGGAAATAATATATTATATTATAATTACCTTATGTTTAAATTTATGAGAAAGAACCAAAACATTGTTGTTTAATGACTAGATAATTCTGTATTTATATCAACAATACACGAGAGTTTTTACTGCCTGAATTCTTGCCAGAATTTTATAATATCTATTTAATTTTCAAATTTTATTTAGATTGTGCATTGAGGAAGACATGAAGGGCATGCATGCCATAAAATTATGTAGAAGTCAGAGGACAAGTCTTGGGAATCATTTTTCTCTCTTATCTCTTTGTGGGATCTGGGAATTGAACTCAGGTTATCAGGTTTAAATACAAGCACCTTTACCTGCTAAGTCATCTTTCCAGTCATCAATTTATTTTTTTAAAAAGAGATACTAAATACTGTTTCCAAATGTTTTACCTAAAAGTGATAGTAAAGACTTTATCATGTTTATTGTCTGTTCATATTGCCTCTGTTCATGATACAAATATATAAAATTACTAGTGATTACTACTGATTAGATTATTCACTACTGATATCACAGAAATACAAATGATCATGAGATTATACAAGCATGTCAATAAAGTATATAACTTAGAAGGCAAAGATAATTTCCAGAAACATAAATTATTTATACAGCAAATAAAAGATGCAAAAAGAACATCTGCAACATAGTTACGTCAATATCATTGAATATAAGAATGACATATGGACGAATATCCTATATATAAGCAATATATAATTTGAATTTAAAACCACACTGCAACATACAAACAAAGAAAGAAATGCTGATTTATAAGTTCGCCAAATAGGTACTGGGTCAGTATGCATAAATGACAGAATTCTGATAATAGATATTAAGCAAAATTCCAATATCTAGAGACATATTCCATATTGATGAATAGTAAGTCTTCTGTCAGTTCTTTCCAACATGAACTATACATTTGAAGCAATTCTAAAAGTCAGAAACAAATCCCAAATCTCAGAAGTCTTCCTTATTAATTCTGACAAATTAATTCTAAAATGCATATAGAAAGTAAAATGATCTAGAGGAGCCAATTCTGTTCTGAAGAATAAAATTAGAAAGCTGACATGATAAACTTCAGAATTTAGTTAAAAACTACAGTAATCAAAAGACAGAGTATGGGGGAAAGGAAAAGGTTCATGGGACATTCTTTTTTTAAAAACAATTTATTATTTATTCAATTATGCATGTGTGCATGTGTACGCATGTGTGTATGTATGTGTGTGTGTAGAACCACGGACGAATTCGGGAACCACCATGGACTCCTCCATCTCCTCCTCATTTTCTCTGCCCCGGGATTCACGGGCTCTGCCCTACCAGGACCAGAAACGCAGGCGGCCCCCGCTTCTGCCCAGCATCTATACGTGGGGTCTAGGATCCGAACTCAGGACCTTCTGCCTGCAAGGCAGAGGCTTAACCCCTGAGATCTCTCCAGCCCCCTCATGGGACATTCTTATAGTGAAAGAATTCTGCTTTCTATTTAGGTATATTTTGTTAGTGGGTTTGCCATAGGGATTATGTGCTAAAGAAAATTCCTTTCATATCTAGTTTTTGCATCATGAATGGATGTTGAATTTTGTGAAATATTTTCAGTGCATTCTGGGAAATCATACAATGAATGCACAATCTTAAATTCTAAGATAATGGGTAAATAGAAGTGAATTCTTGTACTGTGATATGTTTGTAGTCTTGAAATTATGGAAAGACCCTGAAACATCTCCATTTAATGGACTGTACATTTAATCCAGACTGATACCTCTGATCTAATTCTTCTCCTTCATTTTTTTCTTTCCCTTCTGTAGTGACCTCATGGCTACACATTCCATTTGACATGACTACAAAATGGTGAGGGCTGCGTGTGCCTGAAACTCTGAAAAGCTATGTTGAGCTTTTTTTTTCCCTCTGCCCATGGCCTGAGGTAAGTCATGAGAGTAAGAAATAAACCTTTATTTTTGTTAAGCCTGCAAGATTCCAGAGCTAGTCAGTTACCATAGCATACCTTATCCTACTTTGACTAATACAAAGTTTCTTTTTATCAAGTTAATTGTAATGAGGTTAAAATGGAAACAGGAGACATGCAATAAGTGTGGGAATTGTTGCTATTGCTAACAACTGCTTTCATTTCCCCCTAGAGTACACTGGAATATCCCCCGAGGTAAAAATGCCTAAATTAAACTCACATCTTTTTCAGGCTGACTCAGTCTCATGTGATGCTAAGTTCAGATGGTCTTTCTTCCTTCTGTTCCCACAAACTCTGCCTGCCTTCAAGGTGAACCTTATTTAATTACACCCTCAATGTGTGCCTGTCTTTCTGGTCTCCTGTATGGTTTGCTCTAGTCCCTGTGACAATATCCTCCAGAGTGTGCCTCCTCCAACTTGGTGCTGTCCCAGGTCCTGATGCTGCAGTCAGTGATCAGGTGATTTGCTGGTTATGAGGTCCAGGTACTCCACCACACGGGATGGAAAGCAGTAAGGGACAGAGAGCAAATGCTTTACTTTCTGTGGATCACAGGCTGTGTCACACATTTCTCCTCTTTCTTACTCTATGTCTCCTTTTATTTCCATTTTCTTCTACACATCAGTTTAAAGTTATAAATTCTTAACTCATAGCCCTAAAATAGGCTATGGTAAGTTATAGTTATTATATCACAGTTTGGCAAATCCTACCCTGTATTGTTTCCCTTCTAATTTTAAACATCTTTCAGTTTGCCTTCAGGGAATTTAAGGAGTTTCAAGTTACCTGGCATGCCCTGTAGAATGTATAAACATTATAGACTTGCTCCTTCTCTCTAATAAACATGTCTAAACTTTTAGCATTTGTGACAAGACATCATCTACAAAGTTTGTGCTGGAACACTGCATGATTGAATTATTTAAAACATATCATGTGTGTGTGTGTGTGTGTGTGTGTGTGTGTGTGTGCTGTGCATGTTTTCTTTGTAGGTATACATTTTATATTTACAGCTATCCTTATGTACATGTGGCCCATGAGTCATATATTAGAATGTCTAATAGGGTTTTACTGTTTCTGAGCCATGCTAATCCCAGAAACATAATGGTGGCTCACAGGTTCTTCTTAACTGAGCTGTGTTTCT
The DNA here is from genome assembly GCA_023101885.1 of Typhlomys cinereus. Classification (NCBI taxonomy): domain Eukaryota; kingdom Metazoa; phylum Chordata; class Mammalia; order Rodentia; family Platacanthomyidae; genus Typhlomys; species Typhlomys cinereus. The sequence continues at coordinate 4,276,568 of JALPQD010000149.1, forward strand.
GTGGGACAAGTCTGAGTCTTGGGACACAGGAGGTGCTTTGCCTACTTTCAAGGACATAGGAAGCCACTCTTCCATCTTAACAGCATTATCTTAAATTTTCTTTGGGTTTCCTCTTGTGGTGAAAGGCTTTTTGTTTCTGTCTTTTTGATGGATCATATTTTTTAATCTTCTGAACCATGCTTTACTGGAGATCTCTTCCACAGTACTGAACAGATTTATGTTTTATCATATGAAAGGAGATATGAGAAATGAAGAAATTCCCTTCTCTTTCCAGCAATCTTAGTTCTCAGTATAGCTCCATTTTCTATTGGAAATGGATTAAAAGCAGATTGTTTTTTCAGCGTGTTTGCTAATGCACTTATGAAGCACCTAAGTATTCTAAATATCCATGCTGCATAAATAATTTATTATTTCTAATTTATTTGCTAATTTATCTGTTACTCAAAATGTGTAAGCATTTTCCTTAAATAGAAAAACATGTATGTATTTTAGGCTACCAAATATCTGCACTGCTTAGTCCTCAGGCATGAATTTTCCATATTTTGCAGGAAATGTTTCCTTTCATGATAATATGAAACCAAGTAATCTAAAGTTGTATATCGTAATCAACTATTCAAATATTTAAGTGATAATTTATTCATAAGGTCCTGCTTTTTCCTTCTCAAGACAGTTGGCATGATGAATCAGCAATTTAAAGGTACTCATACCCATAATCATGGCAATTATTATGTTTTCTGGCAGCTCTGTTCCATTCTTCCCAGCAAGCCTCCAGAGATCAAGTTTCACCTCAGGAACACAGTGTGTGTCCTCAGCAGAGGTTCCCAGTCCATGCTGCCAGAGCCCTTTAGTACTGACTCAGCCACACCCAGGATGCATCTCCAGTGACTCAGGGTTACCCAGCATGCAAGGAGGCTGCTACATACATAGGTACCCTTTGCTGCTTATGGGAACTCTTCCTTCTTTGAGATCTGCAAGGTGAAATGAAGCAGATTTAAAATGTTGAACACTTTCTTTTCTGGATGCCCTCCTCAGACTTTGAATGTAAAAAGGAGTGGAATGTACAAGATGGTTCTTTAGAAACTTAAAGAGCTGAGATTTGAAGAGCACTTAGCTTTCAGTAACAAAGCCCAAAGTTTCTTGCCTGTGCCTGTGCTCAGTTCCTCCCCACTTCTGGATCATTTGTCTTTGTCTAGGAATGGGAAGGATTGTATAGCCCAGCACCACGAGTATCCATAATTATCTTGGAGAATATAGAGTCACCCACTAGGCTGTGAAGGGATGGATCTGCTACCTGACTAGACTCATACTCCAGTGTTAAAATCATCTCTGTTAGGACATGTAGCCTTTGTAGCCTGGGTCATGTGTTTTTTGTGCACTCTGACAGATGGAAAGACCACATGTCCCATCTGTCAAGGACTGGCTCAGTTTTGTCCATGAAAATTCCTCATCTTAGGAAATCCCAGACTCTGGAGCAAATGAGGACAGCAGTGCCAGTATTTACATTAATCACTGAGCTTCTCATTGAATGTGAACACCTTGAAAGTATAAATTATCTAAGCTCTAAAAATTAGTTGTCAAAAGACTTAAGGAGAGTTTGAAAGAATAAGTGAATGGATGGAATAATTAGTTTGATAAGACCATTTGCATTTCTGAGAGGCTAATTTATTCCTTTTCCTGCAAGAGAAGCAAGGATCACTTCTTAAATTTTCTTGAGTTCATCATCACACTTATTAAAATGTCTGGGTTGGAATTTTGAAAATCATAGCTGGAACCTATACTGTAATCACTGATGGGAAGGATGAGGGTTAAATAAAACTCCCACCCAATGAAGTTCCTGCCTTCAAGCAACCAGATGATGGTCACAGCTGAATAGAGGATTTTTTTCCCTAAGAATAAGGACAAGTGCTATGGTTGTGTAATGCAAGGAATAGGTCCCGATGGAAGGTACCGTGGCATGGCAGGCACTGCCCTGATGAACGGACTGATGCTCTGTCTTGCAAGCAACTTCCCTTGCTCACTTTCTGATCCTTCTTCTGATACCTTTGCTCTCCAGGCCCGGATCTTGAACTTCCCAAGACTCTGGCAATGTGGAGTCAGTAAGTTTCTATTCATTATAATTTACTTAGTTTTTGGCTAATGTACTAAAATAAGGCATGTATTCCAAATCCTTTTTTTTTAATTAGCAAAGGTACACACAGTGTATAGACTTTGGTGTAAAATTCCTTTGTGCAAATTTAGTGTATTGCTTTTTATTTTCATTCAACCAAATGACTTATGGGGCATCCATCACTGCACTAGAGGAAGTACTGGACATGAAGGCAAGAAGAAAATAAAGATTAGCCACCATTTTCAGGTTATAGGAAAGGCTGTCTAGTGTACGGACTCTGAATCCAACAACGGTATTCAACTCACCATTTCTACTTTCTGCCTCTAGGACCTTGGGCAAGTTCCAGGGTATTCTAATCTTTCATTGTCTCACCTATGACATAACTATAGTGATATCTATGTAATAGTGTTATTTTGTAGATAAATGAGGTCCAACACTTGGATCAGAATTTGACAAAAAAAGTCTCTGTAAATGGTGTTGCTTTATTATTATTAAAATACAGTCTTTAGCATGTAATAGCCATGGTTAACTCTTAGAAAAACTTTGGCGTCAACGGTAAGTACAAGTTAATGTTATGAGGAATTCAGGAGAAAGGAAGAGAGATTATTCCTATGAAGAAAAATATTTAAAATAACCAAAGAGACAATGGAATTCTAGTTAGATTATACTGGATATAAACACAGGGCCTCTGAATGTGGATAGTAACTATGTCTTTAACTTCATGAATTCATAATTATTTTTAGTATTTGCATACTCATACTTTTCTTTGCATGCTTAACTCATAATCTGGCATGTAGTAATCACTAAATACTTAATGATGAATATAGAAAAACTAGATCCTAAGAAAGTGCAATACAGTCAGCAAAATACATCAATAAACTTAAATATCTATGGGTGAAATGTAAGGACCAAAAAAACTTTTCATCACCTATCAATGACTGTTTTAAGTTAATTTCATTGTTGTACTCTGGTAGCATGCAAACGGATATAGAAAACTTCTTGAATTATTAAATGTAAATTTAATAATAGATAATTATATAAGAACCTCTGGCAATCAGAATTCATTAACTTGCTAGTCTTCTATTAACATCTTCATTGACTTAAAAACTATTTCTCTTACTGATACTGTAACATCTCAGATTTATAAGAACAAATTATTTTCAAAACACTTTTATTAGCACTGTAAAGACTCCTGAGACACTGAAATATTTTCAAGGACTACAGAATGGCTCACATCCAATTAAAGATGACTTTGGGGATGTTTTGCCAAACATTATTGCTCCTAAGAATGATGCCCATTCATAATTCCATATCCTGAAGCCTTTTAAATGCCAAAGTGGAGGAGATGAATCGAAGGCAAAATCTTTACAACAGCTAAAACATTCATATTACAATAGAGCCAACATGAAGCAAGTCTGAGCAATCATGTATCTTGAAGCATGGTCCTTTGCCCTTGGGAACTATTCAGCAATGGGCATGTTAAGTAATTACAAATTGAACATATTTAACTTCCATCAGGAAAAAAAATTAGCTGTTAGATTTTGAAAGTTTTTTGGTTGGTCCTTTTGGACATGGTCTTATGTAACCCACACTGGTCTCAAACATGCTATGTAGCTGAGGATGAACTGAAACACACGTTTTTCTGCCTTCATCTCTTGATTATTTGGATTATACTCCTGTACCACCATACTTGGCTCAGATTTTTTTGTGCATTAAATACCTTTATCTGGGAGTAATAAAACCCTAAAGAAACTAGGAAATTATTCATGTAGAAATGTAGTAGAAAATCAGTATAGATACATCATTAATTTTTATAATACATCTGGGATGTTAAATATATATATATATTCTTTTGGAATATGCCTACAATTCTGGAATTCTGTGTTTATACTTCTCTTCTAAAACATTGGTGAGATGTTTGAGTACTCAATGTGATGGCATTTTTCCATCAGCCAAACACAAATAAGAGTTCTATGACTATATGTTCCAAATTTGCATACATTTCTCTTGTCTTGCCAGCACGCAGTATACACAAAAGTAAATGCTAGCTCCCTTTGCCTGTCTTTCCACCCCCAGATTCCATACGCTTGGATTTCCTTTATAGCAAGGGGGAGCATCTCCTTATGTTGTACTTTCCCTAGAGGACTCAAAGCTTCACACAGTCATATGGAACAGCTGGTGATATGCTAAGATTCTCTATAAGATGAAATGCAGATGGTGATGATAACCATCCACACACTGTCAGTCTGCCCAGACACTACCCTCAAAGGATACAATTTGCACTAGTGAAATGAACAGATTTTCATGCCAGCAAAGAGCAGGCTGCTAAAAGACATGATGTTCTTCAAATTCTGCCCAGTTGCCATGCCTTCTAGTCACACAGATTCTCAAATGACCAAGCTTTAAGATCAATAACTGCACAATCGAAGCTTTTGACTTTTCCAAGATTGAGAATAACTTAGCTAGTTAAGGAATAATAGTGACAAATGTCCTGAGATTCAGTAGCGGGCACTGTGTAGACCACAGACTTACATGAGACACTGAGCTGTATTTTTTTTTTTAGAACTTGTCAGTGAGTCTGATATAAATATCAAAGTGGTAGATAACTAAAGATATGCATGACTTTTGAGAGCTATATGCAGGTGGTGGGGTGACCAGGAAAACCCTAATAGTCTGTCACACTATGATGACTAGAATTTCAGCTCTACCTTGTATAGATAAATTATTTAGACTCTACAAGTTTCTGTTTCTCTATGCATAAATTAGTATGGCATTTACCTCATGGCTATTATAGGACAAAAATTTTCCAACAAGGCAAATGTAAATGAGTAGTAATAAAGTGATTTTTTCACAAGTATACTTCTGAATAATTTAGTATTCTTCAATAGGAAGCAGAACAATTCTGCCTTACATGTGCTCCAGAGCTCAGAGTAATAAACAAGAGATGAAAAAAGTATACAACTGTAATCTATATGTTCTTGATAAACCAGTTAGCCTGAAACACAATCCAACTTAGCAATATATCTGTTTGCCTTGATTTTACCATTCAATAGGCATATGATATGGACAAAACCATTTAACCTGTGTTGCTCTGTTATGTAAGATACAGAATTTGTTCATACCACACTTTATAAAGTGAATGACTGCAATTTAAGATACTCTTACAGATTAAAGTTTTTTCCACATTGAAAATAGAATATATCTCACAGGTTTGCATGTTCAAATATATGTTGAAATAGTTGTAAATTATGTTCAAAGGGTTGGGAAAGTTATGGAAACTTTAGGGGGTGGAGACTTGCTAGAGGAAGTACATCACTTGGGGTGAGCTCTGAGGGTTGATAGTCTGGCCCTATTTCTTGTTCTCTGTTTCTCTTTGTGTGGCTCTCTCTCCCTCTCTCTGCTTCCTTAGTATTACTGCAAGGTGAGGACTGGTCTCCTGTTCTTGTCACTATGTCTTCGTTGCATGTTACCTTGTGTTCCCAGCACAATGGACTTATCCCCTCTAAAAACATAAGCTCTTTTCACAAAAGAAATTATTTCTCTTTTAAGTGACAGTAGTGGGTCACAGTATTTTATCACTGCAACTGAAAAGTAAATGTAACAGAGAGAAATGGACCTAAATTGTATTTCAGTTGCACACATCAAAGGCAATATGTAAGCATTACTTCACTTGCCATAAGAAGCAAAAATACGCTTCCTGTGATAAGTTTTCAAGTCGGAATTCTTACCTTAGATACAACAGAATAACAATCCACCTTGAAAACATGCAAAACTAAGTTGAGGAGAACTGTGGGACATGCCTGGACACAACTGGAAAGAACACCATTATGACTCGATCTTGGGACAAGGTTTCAGGAAGTAGGTGTGCGAGCATCCTTGCTGTGAATTGTTCTCTACATGAGCTGCCTTTGTATGTCCAAAATGCTGCAAACATCCCATTCCCCAAGCCCTCTATTCTCTGGACCTTCATTTGCTTTGTTCACCATGTTTCTTCTTTTTTTTTTTTTTCTTATTTGTGTTTCCATTCTCCTCACCCCGAATTCATCTCCCCAGGCCTTCCTTCCTTCCCATAAGAACCCACTAATAGCACTTAGTTCATATAGTTATAATCTCTTCAATTCCAATGGATAAAAGTTTAGATGACTTGAGCTGGTGAGATAGCTCAACACATGAGGTACTTGCCACCAAGATGGGCAATCTGAGTTGTATCTCTGAAGCCTACCCAGTGAAAGGAGAGAACCAACTCTTATAAGTGTAATGCTATTCACTGGTATGCAGTGACAGTTCATGCACTTTGCTGACCTCACTTACATAGGTCAGAACCCTCTTGGATACTGTGATTATTTATGGATAGCTATATCTTAAATGAGAGGTAAAAGTGAATGTACTTAAGGTAAAAGCTTAAAAAGGCAAAAAGAAATATCAAGCAATATTCATTAATCTATGTTTGAAAAAATAAAATCTTTTTAAAACTTTTTGAGAAGTTTCACATAAAACATTAAAAGGTAGTTATACCTGAGAAGTGGTGTGTGCTGGAAGAACCCCAACTGTCTGCCTGGAGAACTTTTTAGACTGTGCTATAGCTGGTGGTTTTGATCAGGAAAAGATGGGCTAAGTGAAAGAAGGTAATAAGAGAGACAGGGAAAGAGAGAGAGAGAGAGAGACAGAGACAGAGACAGAGACAGAGACACACAGAGAGAGAGAGAAAGATCCAGGTATGTGAGAAAAAGTTTCCTGAGTCCACAAAAGAATAAATAAAAGGTGTTAATAACTCAAACTAAATAGAGATCACTGAGGAAAAGGATTATTTCTTGGTCTGACCAGCCAGAAATGAGAAAGACCTCATTTCTAATGGGCTATTGAACATAGTACTTAAAGAAGGAATATTTCAATAGGAGAAATTAATCTGTTCTTGTTTTAAAATGTCTAACAGTAATGACTGAACTTTTTCAAACAACTTAATCTTATCAAGAACAATGATCACAAAATTTATAGAAATAAAAAATTCAGCACTAAGCAAGATAAAATTAATTTTATCTGCCTCTCATTAAATTAAATTTATGCTTACATAACAGTACAAATATGCAACCCATATGAAAATTAAAAGAAAAGCATTCAATAGAAAGTAATAATGCAGCTGATAAAATTGGTAGAAATCCATTAAATTCAGTATATTCAAGAAGCTAGAAGATTGAATATGATATGTAGTAACACAGAAGCCATAAAAGAGACTAGAACTGAAAATCTAAAAGTATACTTGATAAAGCCAAGATTATATTATATGTTGGAAAAAAATTGGTGACCTTGAGAATTCAGAAATAGAAATTATCCATGAAGAACTACACAAAATGGTGTGCTCCACACAAAGGCACAGTGTTGTGGATTTGAGCTCTAGAACTCACAAAGTAGAAGAAGTGAATTAACTTTCATAGTTATTCTTCCTTCCCACATGCACCGTGGCACACACAAACATATAAATAAATAAACAAATAGCTCTTAAAATTGTGAGAAAATCCAAAAAAGTAGAAAGAAAAACAATCTCACAAAAAATGAATAACGTATCAGTGAATTGTAGTTCAATTCCAACCAGTCAAATGAACATGTATTTGTGATTTCCAAAAGATGAGTAATGGAGAAGAGTGAGAATGATAATATTTAAATAAGAATGAAAACTACAACATCACCCCAAGATAATACAGTGAGTCTCTCTGCCACTACACCTACACAGATATCACAACATCAATATCTGACCATACAGTGCTGCCAGGACTGGGTAAGTGCCACTGAAGCTCCTGCCAACCCCACTCCCCTGAGTTAGAGAACCAATGCTTTAGGCCCTTATCACTGCTAAGACTGCTAGTTTTAAAGATGCATGTTAGCAGCAAAATTGGATATCAACAGTTCTCAAGAAGTGTTCGGGGCCACCACTCCCATTGTAGATATAACCACATAGCAAGCACCTCATATTCACTGCTAACCAAGCCGCATTATTAGATAGCTGGCAGAGATAGTTGGTATCTTTAAATCTACCATAATGTGGACTGTGACAAGTCATTAAGCACAGCCAAACAACAGGGAATTATACAAGAGTGACAGCAAGAAAAAAAAGCCAAGATTGCAAAACAAATTAACACTTCAAAATATGTCTTCAAAAGGAAACTTCTTATTGTGAAGGTCCTCATAAAAATGGTAGAGACATCTGATCCACAAAGTTCCACATAGAAGTACAATGTGTGTGTGTGTGTGTGTGTGTGTGTGTGTATGTGTGTGTGTGTGTGTGTGTGTAGAGAAGAAAACAATTTGATGTTTTCATAAGAATACCATAACTCTATGGCAACAGATTCCAAAGAAATTGATATGGATGCAAGGTCTGATAAATGCTTTAAAATAATGGCTGTAAAATATCTTAATGAGTTCTAAGATAATACAGAGAAGCAGTTAAATGAAATCAGAAGATAATTTAGTATATCAAGAAGAAATTGAGTAAAAAGATACTTTAAAAGTAAGAAATCCTGGAAAGGAAGAGCTCAATAAGTCAAACAATAACTGGAAACATCAGCAATTTCTTAGAATCTAGATAAAACAAAAAATGAATATTTGAACTTGAAAACAGATCTTTTCAAATATCCTAATATATAAAGAAGAAAATAAAAGAAAGAGAAAAACATTTAAGACCTCTGGGACTTGAGTAACTGAGAAAATATTGACATCTTTTGAATACTCAAAAGAAAAGAGAAAAAAATCACAGGAAAAGAAAAATTACTCCAGGAAATAATAATATAAAAGTTCCTTAATCTTAAGAGAGATGTGGACATCCAGAAGGCATAAAAGGGACAAACAGACATGACTAGAAAGCATCTATACCACAATGTTTTATACTAACACTAAAATTGCAAGGAAGAATTTGAAAATCTATAAGGGAAAAGAATCAAATTACATTTAATAGCAGCTTCAATAAATTAGCAGCAGATTTCTCAGCAGAAATAAGGAGAGAATGAGATAATGCACTCCAAGTCCTGTAAAAAACCTCTCCACCAAAAATTGCAGTATGCAAATCTATCCTTTAACAACTGAGAAATAATGATCTTCCAAGATTATAAAAAAGAGGAATGCATGACCACTAGACCAGACTTAGAAAAGTTGCTTAAGAAAGAGAGCTACCATCAACAAACTTGTGGAAGTATAAATGGCATTAGAAGAATAGATACACAAAAGAGGAATCAAATCTTATTAGTATATCAACCATCAAACTACAAACATAAATAATAGAAAAAAGAGTAATATATCTAGATACCTAAAACCATAAGAAAAAAAATAGCAAAGTGTCAGGAGCAAAAGCTTACTTATCAAGAGTAATCTTGAATGTAAATGGATGAAGTTCTCCAATTAAATGGTACAGAATGAGGAAGAAGAGGAACTTGATAATATGGTGCTATAAAAGAAATTCTCTTTGACAGGAAAGCCATATGCAGACTGAAAATGAAAGGAAAGAAGATGATTCCAAGTAAATGGGGAACCATCAGAGAGTTACATCTAGCAAAGCATACCTTTAGATAATGACCAAGGATGAGCTGAGCAGGTAACTCAGAGGGTAAAGTCCTTGATGCACAAACAAAAGGACCTGAGATCAAATCCTAAAAGCCCACATAAAGTTGGTGACTCGCATCTGTAATTCCAGTATTCCTATGGTGAATTGGGAAGCAGTGACAAAAGAATCTCTGAAAATTCACAGGCTAGGTAGCCTGGCATATATTGGGGAAAACATCAAAAGCACACTGTCTGGCACATACTGGGGCAAACATCAAAAAGACACTGCTTCAAACAATGTAAGGACTGACATCCAAATACATGATACGGTGTGCATGTGCCTGTACCCACATAAATGCATACACATAGGTCGCACACATTGAAAATGATAAGAACAAGAAAAGACAAATAAGTTCTTTAAGTAATCACCAAGGGATCAAATTAAAAGAAAATATAATCATAAGTGTGTATGTATCTAATGCTGAAGAACCCAGTATTAAAAAATATATTAGGACTAAAGAGAAAGATAGCATTTGTTGTTGTTTGTATTGTGGATTTTTGCCATCCTGACTGGGGTGAGATGATATCTCAGGGAAGTTTTGATTTGCATTTCCCTGATGGCTAGGGAAGTGGAGCATTTTTAAAGATATTTGTTAGACATTTTAATTTCATCCCTGGTAAAGTTTCTTTTAAGTTCCAAGGCCCATTTTTTAATTGGGCCATTGGTTTCCTTGGTGTTTAGTTTTCTAGGTTCTTTGTGCACTCTGGACAGCAGAGTCCTATCCGATGTGTGGTTAGTGAAGATTTTCTCCCATTCTGTGGGTTGCCTTTGAGCTCGTGTTACATTCTCTTTATCTGAACAGAAGTGCTTTAATTTCACAAGATCCCAACTGTTGAGAGTTGGTAGCAGTGACTGTGCCATTGGATGTCTGTTTAGGAAATGTTGGCCTAGCCCAATCAGCTCGAGGGAGTTCCCTATCCTTTCAACTATGGTTTTTATAGTCTCTGGCCTTATATCAAGGTCCTTGATCCATTTGGAATTAATTCTTGTACATGGTGACAAGTACGGGTCCAGCTTTAATCTTCTGCATGTGGAGATCCAGTTTTGCCAGCACCATTTGTTGAAGATGCTGTTCTTTTTCCATTGGATTCTTTGGGCCCCTTTGTCAAAGACCAAATGGCTGTAATTTTGTGGGCTTCTTATCTGGGTCTTCAATCCTTATCCATTGATCTGTGTGTCTATTTTGGAGCCAGTACCAGGCTGTCTTTATAACTATGGATTTGTAGTATAGACTTAGATTTGGTATGGTAATACCTCCAGCAGTGTTTTTGTTACTCAGGATTGTCTTTGCTATCCTGGGTCTTTTGTGCCTCCATATGACCTTGAGATTGTTTGGTCAACTTCTTTGAAGAATTGCTTTGGGATTTTGATTGGTATAGCATTGAATATGTATATTGCCTTTGGTAGGATGGTCATTTTTACGATGTTGATTCTGCCAATCCAGGAACAAGGGAGGTCTTTCCACCTTCTGGTGTCTTCTGCTATTTCTTTCTTTAGGGTTTTAAAGTTTTCATTGTAAAGGTCTTTTACCTCCTTAGTTAGGTTTATACCAAGGTATTTCATTTTTTTAGGGGCTATAGTGAATGGGATGGTTTCTCTCAAGGCTTTTTCACTTCTTTCATTCTGTGCATATAGGAAGGCCTCTGATTTTTGCACATTTATTTTGTATCCTGCCACCCTGCTGAACTTCTCAATTAGTTCCAGGAGCTTCCTGGTGGAGTTTTCGGGATCACTCAGGTATAAAGTCATGTCATCTGCAAATAGGGATAGCTTGATTTCTTCCTTGCCGATTTGAATCCCTCTTATGTCCCTTTCTTGTCTTATGGCTTCAGTTAAGACTTCAAGCACAATATTGAATAGAAGTGGTGAGAGTGGACAGCCTTGTCTAGTTCCTGATCAAAGTGGGAATGCTTCCAATTGTTCCCCATTGAGCATAATCCTTGCTGTGGGCTTGTTGTATACAGCTTTTATTATATTGATAAAGGTTCCTTCCATTCCTACTGTCTCTAGCGTTTTGATCATAAAAAGCTGTTGGATCTTGTCAAAACCTTTTTCTGCATCTATCGAGAGTATCATGTGGTCTTGGGCTTTGGACTGGTTTACATGATGAATTACATTTATTGATTTGCGTATGTTGAACCAACCTTGTGTGCCGGGGATGAAGCCTACTTGGTCCTCATGAATGATCTTTTTAATATGTTTTTGAATCCGATTTGCTAAGACTTTGTTGAGAATCTTTGCGTCTGTGTTCATCAGGGAGATCGGCCTATAGTTTTCTTTTTTAAGTGAGTCTTTATTAGGTTTTGGGATCAAAACGATATTAGCTTCATAGAAGGAATTTGGTAGTGTTCCTTCCTTTGCTATTTGATGGAACAGTTTAAGGAGTATTGGTGTTATTAACTCCTTAAATGTCTGGTAGAACTCTGTGCTGAATCCATCTAGTCCAGGACATTTTTTGATGGGAAGATTCAAGATTACTTCCTCAATTTCCTTATATGTTATAGGACTATTTAAATAATTCACAACTTCCTGATTCAATTTAGGTAAGTTGTGTTTACTTAGAAATTCATCCATCTCTTTTGTGTTGTCAAACTTCACAGAGTATAAGTTTTTGAAATATGATGTTATAATTCTCTGGATTTCTTGGGTATCAGTAGTGATAACTCCATGTTCATTTCTGATTTTGTTAATTTGGGTTTTCTCTCTCCTGCTTTTGGTTAATTTAGCTAGGAGTGTATCAATCTTATTGATTTTTTCAAAGAACCAGCTTTTTGACTGGTTGATTTTTTCTATCGCTTTCTTTATCTCGATTTCAGATATTTCTCCCCTTATTTTGCTAATCTCCTCTCTTCTACTACTTTTGGGATCAGATTGCTCTAGTTTCTCTAAAGCTTTAAGCTGCATTGTTACATTGCTGGTGGGAATGCAGGCTCATACAGCCACTCTGGCGAGCCGTCTGGAGATTCTTAAAGAAATTAAAGATTGAAATGCCATATATCCCTGCTATCCCACTTTTGGGAATAACCCTCCATACAGCAGAGGTTCACCTCGATAGCACAAGCACGACCATGTTCATAGCAGCACTATTTACAATAGCAAAGTCATGGAATCAACCCAAATGTCCAACAGTTGATGAGTGGATAAGGAAACTGTGGTACATCTATACAATGGAGTACTACTCAGCCATAAAAAATGATGAATTACTGGAATTTACCAGGAAATGGATGTCATTAGAGACAATTATATTGAGTGAAGTATCCCAGACCCAGAAAATTAAGCACCGTATGTACTCCCTAATAGGTGGCTCCTAGTACCAAACCCACCCAGCCCACCTAGAGACAGTAATTGCAAGGATTATGAACAGGAGGGATGGGGTAGGAGGGCCACACCAGAAACAAGGAGAGAAGGGACCATGTTACAGCAGAGAAAATAGGCCTCCATGAAGGACTCAAATAAGTAATGAGACATCTGATTAAGTTCACAGACTTTCGTTCCTGATCATTTACTACTGAGGGTCTATGATCTCACCAGAAGAGGAGGGCATATAGTCTAGCAGATAAAAAGTAACCGTTGTGCAATTGGTGATAGACTCCTCCCTCATTGTGGTTTCCCACTTTTATTACATCTACCTTTGAATGTGTTTTTATCACAAGACTCTAGTTTAACAGTTTTTTGTCTCTGGCCAGGGGGTAACATATAATGCCCAACAGGATGGAGTGAAGGGCATTGCAGGAGCAGCAAAACTGCAAAAGAAAATCAACAAACCATAATGCAGAACTTCAGAGACTCTATATCAACCACCTAGAACTAGGCCAGCTTAATCTCTCCCCATCTTGAAGCTCAGGGAAATTTGCGGAAGAGGGGGCGGTAAGAGTGTAAGAGCAAAAGGATTCGAGGAGCAATGATATGTAAGATACTCTATACTAATTAGGGCTGAAGCAGTCATAATTGGACTTTGCATGCCCTGCGCATTGTCCAACACACTGTTGACCTCACAAAGTCTAGCATCTGCTTAAGGCACCAAGATCCTTGGAGGCAAAGGATTGGCAGCCACAGCAGTGTTCCTATACCTAAGGGGAACACAGGGAAGGGTTCAGGGAAAGGCCACTGGGTCCTTGTACGTCATTGGAGAGGAGGGCCCAGAGGAAAATCAGACATGCACAAGAAAGGACTCTCTGGGAATTGGGGCAGGAGGCACTGGGGGATGAGAAGGGAGGAGGCTGGGGAGGAGGAGAAGGGGGTATGGGGGGAGGAGGAGGGAGGGAGGGAACTGGTGTACCCATTAAGTTTGTATGAGCTGAAATAATAATAAAAATGTATTCAAAAAAAAAGAGAAAGATAGGCTCAAATACAATAACAGTGGAGGAATTAATAAAAATCCACTTTCATTAATGGAAAGATCATCCATATCCATCCCCATACACATAAATCAACAAAGAAACATCAGGATTAAACCATTATGTAAAAAAATGGATATTTATAGAATACCCTAAACACTACAATTGCATTTTCTTTTTATTAGCATTTAGAAACTGCTTTATAATATAACACACTTGATGTTACACAATAAATCTTAACCTATTCAATAAAATGAAATAATATCTTTTTGATGAAGATAATAACTAAAAATTAAGAAAAGTATTTTTAATTATACAAGTAAATGGAGGCTGAATAACACGTTTTTGAACAATGACTCCTACAAATTAAAGGGAAATTAAAAGAAATCTCAAGACACATCATGGAAATAAAACACACAGCAAAATCATTAGCAGGAGGGTGATGTACAACAACGAATAAAAATGAGAATATGGGAAAAATTCAAATATGCAAACTTGCAATGCACTTCAGGAAGCAGATGATTAGAATACGCCAAACTCAACAGTATTAGAAAAACAACAATGATCAGAGAACTAATGAATGAAATAGAGAAAAAATATAAAAGATCAATAAAATGAATGTTTTTAGAAAAAAGTAAAATCAACAGTTTGCTAGGATAGTGTGTGTGTGTGTGTGTGTGTGTGTGTGTGTGTGTGTGTATGAAGAGAGAGAAGAAAGAAAGAGAAAGAGTTCTAAGAAATAAAATTAGAATTCAAAATTAAAATATAAAAAATAATTTCACAGAAACATGAAAGATTATTGTGAAAAACTGCATTAGCACACTGAAACACTTAGGACGAATGGAAAATTTTCTGCTCATATATAAGCAACCAAAATTGATCCAAAGCAACAATATAAAAAAAATGGAAAAGATCATTAAAAAGTATTATGACAGATACAATAAAAGATGTCCCAGCAGTGGATATTCCAGTGATGGATGGTTAATTGTTGAATTTTATGACTTTCAAAGAGAAGCTAACACTTAACTCTTTTCAAGCTACTCTAAAGAATTAAATGGAAGAAAATCCTTCTGGACTCATTCTATGAGGCTTGCATTACCTTATTGTCAAACCAAACAAGAGTACAGCAAACATATATGAATGAATGAATAAGTAAACAAATAAATAAATAATAAATTTTTAAGAAATCAATATCCCTGTTATTATACAGTGTGTGTTTTTCCTCTAAATCACAATATTCCATATCGAGGGAAATTCTTGCAATTCAGGAGGCTAAAATAAAACTCAGCCTTAGGAAGTTCAGGAAGTTAAAGACTCAAGAGGCCCTTCCTGAGGAACGGGAGACTCTTCAGTGCAGCTTGCTGCAACTCTTGCAGGAAGCACCAGAGATGCAGCTTTCACGAGTCATGTGCCATGCTGGAGTGGGCTTTGGGTAATGCAGTTGCCTTTGAGTTATCCTTGCCCTCTAAGTACCTACTTACCCATGTTCCTTGGTTCCCTAAGCTAAACTTGGGTGGGATTGTTTCTTTCATCTGTCATTAGTGTTGCATATAGGATGAATAGACATTTGTTCACATGGCCCCAAGAAAGTCCTACACCAACACAGAAGCAAAACTTTCCAGCAACATATTAGCAAAATACATCCAAGTGATTATTCACCATGATCAAGTTAGTTTTATTTGAGAAATTCAATGACAGTTCAACACACACTAATCAACTAATTAACAAATGTACTATATCGTATTAAAAGAATGACAAAAATAATGATTATCTCCATAAATATAGAAAATGACAAAATTCAATCTTTTTCATGACAAAAATTCCTGAGTAAATTCAGTACAGAAAGAAAATACCTCAACATAATAATGATTTTATATGACAAACCCATCAATATAATCACACTAAATGAGAATAGTCCAAAAGTATTTCCTCCCACAAAGTTAACCCAAAATAATTCTTAAACTTTTAGCCAGAACAGCTAGACACTAGAAAGTAGAGGCCATACAAATACAGAACATTTAGAGTTAAGTATAGCATCTACAACCACCTAATTCCTTACAGAGGTAAGAAAACTATACAATAATAAAAGACAACCTCTCCAACAATGATGGGAATGCTGGATATTCACATGTAGAAGATTTCAACTTAAACCTTATCTCTCATTCTATACCATAGTAAATTGAAAATTTACCTGAAGCTATGGAACTGCTAAAGAAAACATGGAAAACAATTCAAGACAATGATAATAGTGATTTTCTAGAAAGGACTACAAAAATGAAGCAAATATTGAAAATAGTTTCCTTCTGCATAATAGAGGAAGGAATCTTACTCTGTAGAGTAAGGAGACAATCTACATAAAAGAGGGGATGTTTGTCAACTATTTATCTGACAAGAAATTAGTATCCAGAACATTCAAGGAACTTTAAAAAAACTTAACATAAAAAGTAAGTAGTGTGACATAAATGGGCAAGTAGCATCAGTAGGGATCAGATTTAGTTTTGACTTTGTATCACTGCCTTCTAAACATTTATCAATATACCCATAGATTAGAGGAGGACTCAGCACTCAACCTAGAAGTTTCCTTCTGCAATGTAAGATGTTTATTACAGAGAAATACAACTGGCCAAACTGTAGAAGATAAGTGACTCTTGTGGAAATGACAGGACTGTTGGATCCATGAACTCACTGCAATTATGTGTACTTCCACCAGACCTGTACAAGATTTGACCACACCTCCCTGAAAGACTATTGAGGATTAATGCTGATGGGGTCTGTAGATTGTGTTTTTCTCAATAGCATACTCATGTGCTCCTGCAAAGTAAGTATTCAGATACATTTAATTAAGGCTGTCCAGATACATTTAAAGGCTATCCAGATGAAATTCAGTGAGGGACGCAAACAAAAAAACATGAAAGTAGGAGGGAGATGTCTGTTAGGAAAGAAGGGTTGTAATGAGAAATGAGGGGGTGTGGAATTGGGGAAAAAAGGGTATAAACAACATTAACTAATTGTATTTGTGTATGAAATGCAAAAATAAAATTATTTTAAAAAAATAAAGAGATCTTGGGGCGAGGGAAATGACTCAGTCCATGAAGTGCTTGACCCAGAAACACAAGGACACTAACAACAATGCTGGAGGTGTCATGACATCTGATTTTTTAAAAGAGATTGTAGTATACTATAGAGTTATAACAATGAAAACAGAGGGATATGGTATAAAATCAAATATGTAGATCAACAGAATCGAATAGATCACCCAGAAATAAGGCATACAGCTACCACCACCTCATTTCTTGGCAAAGATGTCAAAATCATACATTGGAGAAAAGGCAGACTTTCCAATGAAGGGCGAAGGAAAAACTATATAACCACTTGTAAAGCAGTTCCATGTCTGTACAAAAATCAATTTTAAGTAGATCAAGAGATACAAGACTGAAACAATTACAGGAAAACACTTCAGGATATCAGCATAGCCATCCTTTTTCAAAAAGACTCCAATAGCTTGGGAAATGAAATTAGGAATGACAAATGGGATTGCATGGAATTAAAAAGCAAAGGCAGTCTTAATTGAGTGACTAGGAGAGTTCATAGAATAGGAGAAATTCTTTGTTACCCATATGTCTGACAGAGGACATCTATACAAAAACTTAAAAGACTACATACAAATAATGAAATACAGTTCTCAAACAACTAAGTACACGAAACCATTAAATGATAGCTCTTCAGCATCTTTATATACCATAGCAACCTTGATATACCACTATATCATCCAATCAGAATGACTATTAATAAAAAACAAAAAGCAAATCAGTCAGAATGACTATTAATAAGAAAACAAACAATAAATACTGGCAAGAATACAAGGAAAAGGGAATTCTTATACATTGCTGGTAAGAATGTAAGCTAGTTGAAATGCTATGGAAATCATTATGGAAGTTCTTCAAGAACCTAAAAACAAAACTACCATGTAACCAAACTATACCACTCCTGGGTCTATACCTACAGATTCTGTCAACATATCACAGAAATACTTTCACCTCTGTTTTTTTTTTTTTTGGTAGCACTATATATAATAGCAAAATCATGAATCAGCTTAAATGTCCATCAAAAATGAACTGATTAAAAAATGAGATTTATACATACCATGGAGTTTTACTCAGTAGTAAAGAAGAAAAAAATATTCTATTTGGAGGAAAATGAATGCATTTTTAGCTCTGTTTAATGAAATGTCAAACTAAGAAAGACAAATAGCATATGTTCTCTTCCATTTGTGGACTCCAAATTTTATACAGATACATGAATATATATATATATGAATATATATTTACATGAAATAGACACATGAATGTATGAGAGAAACTAGGGAATATAAGAACAGAGGGGGAACTGGGGGTGGTGGTGACTGAATATGGTGAAAGCATGTAGTATACTTACGTGAAAGGGGCTTTAGAAAGCCCCTCACTCTGAGCCATGAAAAAAGGTAAATAAAAGTAATAAATTAATAGTCACCTGAATTAGCAATATCAGTTAATTTACATACATTCAGTTTCATAAAGGTAACCAAAATTCAACTGATCTTATGACACAAAATGGAAATATTCACCATATAACTGATTAAGTGACTCCGTATTTTTATGAAAATTAAGGGAAAGAATAAAGGATATAAGCTTCTTACTTAAACATAACACTACACTGAGATACCATCCTGTCACTTAGAATGGCTATTTTATAATAAAATATGATGGAAAGAAATATAAAATAAAAGAATATAGACTACAAGGAATATAGAATGAAAAAAATTTCTTGGGGCCAATGACATGGCTCAGCAAGTAAAGGCAGTAATGTACAAACCTGGATTCCTGAGCACAATCCCCAGAGCCCACATGGTGGAAGGAGAGGACCAAGTCCCAAAGGTCTACCTCCTGCCTTGATGGCATTCTCTCTTAAACTTCCCCTCATCCTCTCAAAATCGATAAACAATAAACAGAATATTTTAAAATATAATATTAAGCCCTTGATAGAATTACACATTACAACCATTATACGGAAAAAAGTATAGAGGTTCCTTAAAAAGATGTAAAAATACCCATCTGTGGGTATTTAGTCAAATAAAATGAACAAATTTTATGGTGGCACTATTCATACCAACTGACTTAGAACTAGTCTTGGTACCCTTTAACAGAGTAATGAGTCAATGAAATACTATATATTTCTCATTTAGCTATACCAAAGTAGGGAATCCAATCTCTTGCAGGAAATACAGATGGAGCTAGAGAACTTCATGTTAGGTGAAGTAAGGTAGACATAGAAAGAAAAGTACCACATGATAAACTGAAGTTGACCTGACCCTAGAATAATATGATAAGAGTAGGTTAAATTTATCAGTGCTGTGCTCAGGATAAAATGCAACACTGAACTCCACTAATATGTATATAGTAAATGCACGCTAATAAATATTGTAAATAGAAAGTTTAAATTATTGAGACATGAAGAGAAAACCAATAACAAATTATCTACTTCAATCTGTAACTTCTAAAAAATCTCTCTCGAAAGTGAAAGAGAATTAAAGGACTTTCTCAGCAAAATCATAGAGAATTTGTTACTAGCAGACCCTACTACAAAATATATGTAAAATAAAGTACTTCAGGCAGAAACAATGTGATGCTCAGAAGAAATCTGGTTTTATAAGATACTTTTCCATTATTAAATCTCCCCGAAAGATAATTGACTATTGAACACAAATAACAACACATTGTGGGTCTTAAAGCTATAATAGAATCTATCTATGGTCTTACTGGCTTGTGACTGTGTTAAGTCCAGACTTGGCTTCTGTTGTCACTTAGCATTCCTCCAATGAAGATGACAATCATACTGGCTGCTAGGGTCACCTTACATCAGTGTTACTTTACACCAATTTCCTTTTATCTGCAACATCCCTGCTTCATTATAAAAATGCATTCTGGGGCCTCAGGAATTAGGACTTAAACATAATTTAACCTATGGCATTTTGTAGTCCTTAAATATGTTTCTTTCAAGATCTTTCTAGACCCCAGTGTCTTCAGAGTATGTAAATATGCATAATTATTAAGTGTGTAATCGATATACAAACTAATTTGGAGTAAAAGTTATTTGAGACCTTTTCCTCCTTTCTTTGATACATTAGAAAAAGAGGATTCAATTGTGATGTTAACATTTATTGCTTTCTTGAATTCCAAGATCTTACGAACAATTTTTGATAAAAATATCAACTTTACAAAAGCTGCAACCCACACAGAACCTCTCTACTTTTAGAGACAATAGACAATTAAACTGTCAGGTTCACATTTGATGATAATCTAGTAATAAACTACCATCTTAAAATATCTATATATTATCTGGGGGAAAATGAGGACTGTAAAGATCTAACCACTTCACATATGACTTTTCAAGCAAACAAGACCTCATGCTTAGTATTCAAATTACAAGGGAGTGTAGTCATACCCACAGTGTGAAGTAAGCCAGTTCACAGAATGCTGGTTGCAGATCTCCCCAGTTGAACATAGTGCAATACATAGCTTGCAAACAAAATCCAGTAGAAACTTCCTTGATAAAGTGTTCCTGCTTTTAATTCAAACCAAACATATGGGAAAGAAGAGGAACAGAACCTAAAACTTATTACTGGAGTAGCAGTATCAGTAAGAAAGAATAAAACAAGAAAAATAAGCTTGAGCCTCCATAAATTTTTCCTTTCCTTAAAATTCGAGTACTAAAGGCACACTTTTTGGAAAGAAGTACAGTTAAAGTCAAAATTCAAATGACAGAAGTAAGTGTTAGCACTGTCCAAGATACTTTAGGAACTCAGTAAATTTTAGATGCTATATTATCATGTGGTAATGTTGCAAATTACATATCTCATACACATATAGAATTTTAATAAAAATTCTATTCTGTATTAATGTAAATATTAGAAAAGATGAGAGGGAAAAGAAGGAGCATAAATCCAGGCTGTGATTAAAAAGACTGAAGTTTATTCTGAACTTCAACTAGGGAGTAGCAATTTCCCCATGGAATAGAAATCACTACTCTCTTGGGACTGGGGTATGATTTTTTTTCCAATATCTAACAAATATCTTTTTAAAAAACTTCTTAATTTTGCAAGCACAATGAGTAAGTATCCCTGCCCTCCTTTTTCTCCTTCCCTTGCTCCCTTCCTTTCATCCCTCTTTCCTTCTTTTCTTCCCTCCCCTCCCTTTGTGGATCCAACCTGCTCCCTCCCACCTTCCCGTCTATCAGTTTCTATGGGTCCCAGGATTCCCTCTAAATCTCCTGCTTTAGTGGGGGTTTAAGTGGCCCTTCCTTGGACAGACTACCTACAGGGGCACTCCCCTTCACCTGTCTAAACCTAGTCCCTAAGGATCCTACTGTTTGAAAGTATTTCTCTTGAGATCCTCACTAGTCTATGGGGGCATATTGATATCTCAGCCATTGTGCAAAGTCAAGTCTCCTTACAATGAGCTCCTGGCTACAGCAGCCCTGTCTTGAGTGGATTGTCTTGTCCAGTGGTGAACGTCCCCATCTTTAGGCTCTTACAATTTTATAGCCTCCTCTCCTGCAAAGTTCCCTAGTACAAACGTCAACACAAATCTGTAACTTTTAAAAATATATTTTGAAAATGAAGGAGAAATAAAGGCATAAATGGGGAGGAATTTGGTTGGCCTCATTCCTAGTGAGCATTATAGGGTTGGCCAGTTCTTTGCATTCTGGTTGGTTGTGTTGTCTTTTTCACTGCTCTTCCACTGTACTAGGCAGCTACTATCTGGGTGTTGAGATCCTCTCCTATCCAAAGATAAAAAAAAAAAAAAAAAAAACACAAACTTTTAAAAAGCATTTAAATAAGAAAAGGCTTAAAGGAGAGGGAAGAACAGGAATAAGACACAGTGGAGAGTGAGGTCAACCTCCAGGCAACCAACCATCTGCCTACTAACCTCCACCCCCCACTCCATGACAGAGAATACACACTCGGCACCATTTGGTTTGACTGGTTTGTTTGCTTGCTCTCTTGCTCTTATCAGTTTCCTTAGGGAGACCACATTTGTTAAGTTGTTTGTTTTTTTATTTATCAGATTCTGTTAACATTTGATGATGGAGCAATTTAATTTCTTGTGTTTTTTGATCCATCAATAAGTACAAAATATATCATATATTTAAGTGTTATTTAAGTGCATACAAAGACAACCATAGTTTGTAGATATTAACAGACTTACTGACATGTACTACATTGTGCTAAGAGAGGCTAATCCAAATGATGTGAAATTTGTTTATGGACTTTGCAGCACATAATGAATACATATTATCATATTTAAAAATCAAGATGTTACAGATATGCGAAATATCATTTAGGAGATAAATTCCTCCTCTTGCTGGCACCAGTTCCTCTCTGTTCCTAGCATGGGATTCCTGCAGGAGTTTCAAATTTTAGGGTCCATTGTTTTAATAGTCCCAAAAGTCAGAGTGCTGTAGTTTGCCTACATGCTGCCAATGAATTCATGACCAAATATTTTAGGGAAACAAGGAGTTGTATTCTAGCTTATGATTGCCTGTTTACAGTTCTTAGTCAAGCTTCGCAGAAGAGCTCATCCTAATTATAGGAGTCAAGGGAAATGGCCACACCATATTCACAGGATTGTTAAGAAAGTAGTAAACCTGACTCACCAGACATGTCTGTCTCAAGTATGCTGAAGAATGCTGAAGAATGCTCCCTCCACTTTATTCTATTAAGTAATCCCACACACCATGAGCTGGATCTCCCCACATGAATTAGACAAGTCCTGTAGGCTTAACTATCAGTTCACAGATGTATCCAAAGTTCAGACTCCAGATGTTAAGTTAATGCCTGTGTGTCTATCACAGCAGTGTCTGGCATCATTTTCCTACTTTCTGTTTTAACATCTGGTTATAGCATGTTTCTTCAGCTTCTAAAGGAGACCACAACATAAAACACAGCAAGAAGCACTCATTGTATTTCCATGAACACAATGATTATTTTAAAGAGATGGATGGAACCCAAATCTCACTAATCAAATCTTCAGATCTATAGATTTTTAGAATTTTATTAGCTGTATTGGCAAAAACAAATGTCTCAGTATCATGACAGCTTCACTGGTGGAATATGATGATGGGATGTGTAGTAATGCTCTCATGGAACCTGACATTGAAGTCAATAGGAAGTAAAAACATATCATTGACCCTGTGCTGAGCACTCTTGAAAATCTAGAATGGTTAGCAAGTCTTCTAGAATTATCCTGTATCTCTCAGTTTCTAATGTCATTATGCAGGTATGGATTATCCATGGTCTCTTAATCCATTTATCTCAGCAATACTAAAAACCTCAAAGTAAGATGTTGGCAACAAATATGGCTTCATCTTGGAAAATCCAGAAAACTTATACCTCCTGATCTGCATCAAACAAAACATATTGTAACAAAGAGATAAAAATAAACCAGACAAGAAAGTGAAGTTACCCACATGTGAAAAGAGAAAATAGGATAGCTAATAAGAATTATTCACACTAGACTGAGAGGAAAGAAAATAGTATGAAATTATAAAAAAAATTCCAGAGTCTGAAAGAAAATAAGCAAAGAGCTAATAAATGTTTCCAAAATTTAATAGTAAAAATTATCAGTTTCCAAAAGTATAGAAGGAAAAGGAAACATATACAGAAGAAAATCAGAAATATAAATGCAAAAATCAGCAACACAGAAAAAATATTTACAAAGGAAATTGAGATTTTGAAATAAAAGATAATGTTGGAAATAACAAAACTCAATGAGTCAAAAAAATTCAGCAAAAGAATATTAGAGATGGAAAAAAGGATCAAAGAAATACTACATCCAAAAATCAATTCATTATAAACAAAAGAGCATGACCACAAAGTCAAAGCACTATGTGATATAATCAATGCCCAAATTTAAGAATCCAGAGGATAGAAGAAGCCAAGATACAAAGTAAATGAATCTATTCAATGAAGCTATTAAAGAAAGATTTCCAAAATAAACAAGTATCTAAACACAGAAGACATTTAGAACCAGAGAAGAACCTCTGACAAGATGTCAAAACTGCAAAGCCACAAAATCATGGTAAAGTTGTAAAGAAGAAAAGCAAACTCATCAGAATAACATTAGACATCTCATCGAAGATCCAGAAAGTCAATAAGCATGAAAGTAATAGCTACCAGACAAGTCTGGTATAAGCTGTTAAAATGTATGTGTGTGTGTGTGCACTTTATTTACAATTATAAAGTCAAAACTGATATTACTTCCCAACTTTTTAAATTTTGACAATATGTGATGAGTATCTCTCCAATTAATACATATGCTACTATTTTATTTTAAGGATACAGTATATGTGTCAAAGTTATTTAACCTTTGTGGCATAGTGGAAATATGAAATGACAATGAAAATTTAAAAACTAAAATAAAGTTAACATAGAAATAGGTGCTTTCAATGCAAATGAAAATTAAGGTAGCTCATGGCCATCAAGCCAGCCTTTCAAATATCTTCTAAAAGATATTTGAAAGAATATAATGTGCAAAGTAAGAAGAATGATAGTCTCAATTGGGCTAATGAAGAAAAGGTGTAGTGTCTTCTTAGCTAAACTTTCATAACCTTTTTTCCCCTAGGACCTATGGTCTCCCCTTTTATTCATATTCTAATTTACAGAAACGTGGTCCCTTCTGCCAAGCAGGCTTTAAATCTGATCAGAAAGTTGCTGTTTGCCTCCTTGATATTCATGCCACTATTACAGGGATGTTACCTCTAGCCAAGTGGGAGGGAATATGATGGGGTAGATGAAAGGTCGTCAGAGGAAAAGGAGGGAGGGTAATGATGGGAACTGGGACTAAGAGGAGAGGAAAATATAAACAAAATTATTAAAACTATAAAAATTTAAAAAGAAAAGGGTAAATTACAGGAAGGAAAAAATGAAGAAGATCTAGAAAGGAATCCATTATGCTAATTACACTAACATTAATGTATCAGGAAGATGGGACTGGAGAATAAGACAAGATTAACATATGAAAGAAGCCAGTTGACAGGAAAAGACTGGAAGCCCTCTTTCGTGGGCTTCCTATACCAAAGAGATCAGGAACAGAAAAAAAAATGAGAAATACAAATAGAAGAGGAAGGTGTTATGCAGCCTTAAGAAGCTCTATCACTTCTTTGTGCAATGGTTTAGTGATCCTTATAACTCATTAGAACATCCCCATTCTTGGAAGTTCATTCTCTTTCTTAATGAACTGTCCCTATTTTTATTCCTAGCCATCTGTCCTTGGTGCAACAAAAACTAGAAAGAATACTTTTCTTCCTGGAAACAGTAGCAGAAGATAAAGAAAATAGTAATAAGACATAGGAATTAGTAGAAATCTCTCAATAATCTTAAAAGTTAAGTGACCTCAGTTTACTAATAAATAGACACAGGCTGACTGATGGTAGAAAAGCACATCCAAGTATCTATTGTCTCCAAGAAACACACCTTATTGCAGAGGCTTCGACAGGTTGAAAACCATAGGGTGATATTCAGTTTCTAAAGCAGACAAAAACAGAAAATGTACAAGAGAGATTTATTCAACCACAAAGGGAAAAAAGAATGATAGCATGACATGATCAGGAAGATGAATGGAATTGGAAATCACTGTGTTAATCAAAGTTAACTAAACTCAGAAAGACAAATGCCAAGTGCTTTTTCTCAATGCAGACTCTAGAATTTTTGTATGTGTGTGTGTATATGTTATGAAGGAAAAACTGTGACAAGAAAAGAGAAGGGGTGCCTGGTTGAGGGGAGGGAGGAAGGAGACTAGATACAGGGAGCACGGAGCACAGGGCAGGACAAAGAAGAGGAAGATGAACAGGAACAAAGTATATTAGCATGAATGTTTGAAAAATGTCATAACAAAACTCATTATGCTGCATATTCACATCAAAAATAAAAATGTATAAAGATTAATTTTAAATAGAAAATAAAATGTTGTAAACTTTATGAATTATGGGAAGCTCAAGCAACTTAAAAGCTCAATAAGAAAAGACATGACTGAAAATGGAGATATTAACACAGAGAAAAATATCACAATGATTGGTTTAAAATAACTGCAAATATAAAAAGGGCAGATTGATGAAATAAAAAGAAAACCTGTGGGTTAATACAAATTTAGAAATTAAACAACTGTACTGAAGAGGATTACTCATGAGAATTGATGAATGTAAAATGAAAAAGACTTCCAGAGTACAGGAATCATAATAGTTACTCATTTGATTTTCATCTTTGTATTTCACCAGCTATGGGAATTCATCATCATGACAATGAATGAGTTTTCTAGATCAGAGGAGTGATTTTTTCCATAAATATGCTAAATAGGTTGGAAAAAATATTGATCATTAGTAAGAGTTGAAGGAAAGATATCTTCTTATTGTCATTTCATTTAGCAGCATTAAAGTCTGTTTTTATTTTATGAAAAATAATGTTTGGAAAATGAAGCTGGGCCAGCTTTTCTTTATGAGTTACATAGAGGAACCAGATTAATCCATGAAATGACACCACAATTACTAAAAGTAAAATCTGGAAATGAGCTATACACAAGTACCTTTATAGACATATTAGGGGTACCGTATACACATGAAGAGGTCTAGAGATGTCTGAAAAAGCCCAATATCTGAGTTAGATCATAATCTGTCACCTGTTTTTGTCTATTCTGGGTTTCTTCATATGCAAGAAATGAAGGTTAACCAGAGTAGTGAACTTCTGCTTGATTAAACCATATCTAACATATCGATTCCCTGAGGAAGAAAATAAAATTGTCTTAAGGTTTTTAAGCAACCTGAGTTCATTCATCTGACTGCTAACCTAAATGAGAAAGGATGCCATTGGACATAGCAGGAAATACAGAATTACTCTAACAAAGCCACAAAATAAATAACAGACCTTTCCCCACCCACCCGGGACACACGCAGTCTAGCTGGGACTCACTGCGACCTAGGTAAGCTCCCACCGCCCACCCCCAAACCCCAGGCAGCCCACTGGACCCGGATCCTCCCACCAGCCAGCTGGAGCAGGAGCTGCTCCAGGCCAAATAATTGAGTTCAGTGAAAAACGCACAGAAATTGGAAGAAGGTCTTAAGAGTTAAAACGACAATATCCAAGTCAAAGTGCAAATCCATGAGAAACAACACCCAAGAAAACAAATCTCCAACTGAAGGAATTAATCCCATAATGATAGACTCCAACCAGAACAAAACCACGGAAAATAGCCAAGAAAGCCTGACCCAGGATAACGACTTTCAAAACATGATCATTACCATGTTCAATACTATGAAAGAGGAAATCCGGGAGGAATTAAATAACCACATCAATTGCTTTGAAGAGAAACACAACAGATACTTAGAGGAATTGAGAAAAGCAGTTCAAGAAACAAAAATAGGCATAGAGCAGTTAAAACAGTCTCAGACAGAGACATTTATTATGTTTACTGGCTTTTGTAAGTGTATTGTTTCGCTTTTAGGTTTTGGTGGTATTATACTTCCCTTCTGTCTCCTGGATATACCTGTTTTTTTCTTCAAGCTTGAGTATCATTTCTAGCATTTTTTGAAGGCCAGGTTTGGTGGACATGTATCCCTTCAAGTTGTCTTTGTGCTAGAAAACTTTTCTTTCTCCCTAGATCATGACAGATAGTTTTGCTGGGTATATCAGCCTGAGTTGACATTTTTGCTCATTCAATACTTGAAGTACATCTCTCCAGGCTCTTCTTGCTTTTACTGTTTCCAATGAGAAGTCATTTGTTATTTTAATAGGTTTACCTTTAAAAGTGACTTGGTTTTTTTCCTTGAAGCTCTCAGCACATTTTCTTTGTCTTGAATGTGGAATGTTTTGACTATTGTTTGCCATGGCAAGTTTCTATTTTGGTCATATCTGTTTGGGGTGCAGAATGCCTCTTGTATTTGGATGGGCCTCTCTCTTTTTAGATGAGGAAAGTTTTCCTTGATGATAGAGGGATACATGTCCAACACATTATTGACCCCACAATGTCTAGCATGGACTAAAGGCACTAGGATCCTTGGAGGCTAGGGACTGACAGTCACAGTAGTGTTCCTAAACTTAAGGAGAACACAGGAAAGGGTTCTTGGAAATTCCCATGGGTCCTTGCACCTCATTGGAGAGGAGGACCCAGAGGAGAGTTTGGCATGCACATTAAAGGATGCTCCGGGCATTGGGAGGGAGGTACTGGGGGATGGGGAGGGAGGGAAGAGGGGAGGGGGGAGCATGGGATGGGGGAGAGGTGGAGGGGGTAGGGGACCAGTGTACCTATTAAGTTTGTATGAGCAGAAATAATAATAATAATAAAAATAAATAAATAAATAACAGGAATTGTAACAATAAAGGCAGTAAAAATAGCAAACCCTCAGGTGAGGAACAGGGAATGTATTTCCAGGTTGTTGTGTGATATTATTGAACTTCCCAATGCTTAACACTAAAAGCATAAGGGGTGCAGAGAAGCAGTAAAAACTGAAAAGTGCCTTTGGGGAAGCTCCAACTTGTAGTTACTGAACCAAAGTTTTGAATCAGTTCTTCTTTCTAATCAACTCAACAGGAAAA
The DNA here is from genome assembly GCA_023101885.1 of Typhlomys cinereus. Lineage (NCBI taxonomy): Eukaryota > Metazoa > Chordata > Mammalia > Rodentia > Platacanthomyidae > Typhlomys > Typhlomys cinereus. Next base: position 4,305,220 of record JALPQD010000149.1, read on the forward strand.
AGAGGTTTTCCTGCTAAAGAGGTTTTCTTTAATTTATTTATTCTTCTGCTCATACAAATGTAATAGGTACCACAGTCCCCTCCCTCCCTCCACCCCTTCCAGGACCTCCCTGCTCCCTCTCCCCTTTTCCCCTTCCTTTCCCTCCTCCCTCCTTTTCTCCCAGTGCCCCCTCCCCCATCTCTGAAGCATCCTTTAATGTGTATATCAAACTTTCCTCTGGGTCCTCCTCTCTGATGAGGTGTAAGGACTCAGTGGCATTTCCTAGAACTCTTTTGTGGCTGTTAATCCCTTGCTTCTAAGGATCTTAGTGCCCTTAGTCCATGCTAGACTTTGAGGGGTCAATGATAAGTTGGTCATTGCGCAGATCATGCAGAGTCCTATTACAATTGCTTCGGCCCTAACTTGTGTGGAGTATCTTGCATATCATGACTCCTCCCATCCTTGTGCTCTTACAATCTTACTGCTCCCTCTTCCACAAATTTCCCTGAGCTTCAGGATGGGGAGAGATTAGGCAGGCCTGATTCCAGATGGTTGATATAGAGTCTCTGATGTTATGAATTATGGTTTGTTGATTTTTTTTTCAGTTTTGCTGCTCCTGCAATGCCCTTGGCTCCATCCTGATGGGTATTGGATGTCACCCCTTGCAGTCCTTCATGGCAGCCTATTATCTCTGCTGTAGCATGATCTCCTCTCCCCTTGGAGGGGCCCTCCTTCCCCTTCTCTCCTGTTTATAATCTTTGCAATTACTGTAGGTATTACAGAGATTTATCTTTGAGTGTGTCTTTAAGTGGCTTTGGTACTAGGATCCACCTATTAGGGAATACATATGGTGCTTGATTTTCTGTGTCTGGGATACTTCACTCAATATAATTGTTTCTAATTCCATCCACTTCCCGGCAAATTAGGAAAATGCTAAAGAGTTTAACAGGAAAGTTTCAACATCTTAATAGTATCAATATGAAGAGATAAGTTGTTTTTATAGGCGAAAGTATAGCTGAAGTAAAAAGAGAAAAATGCCAAACACTTTTAAGGATAAGACTTAGAATAAATAATATCTAGGTTTGATTTTCTGACTTGAAGGTACTGCTGGACTGGTAAACACTCTTGGGGATATTGACTTGGGAAGAATCTATTTTTCTTATGACAACAACATAAATTTTGGAAAGTCAGAACACAGACTTTTATGCATTGAATTGTAACCCTCGAAAGGACATGTTTAATATGACCAACACATTATTGACCCCTCAAAGTCTAACATGGACTAAAGGCACTAGGATCCTTAGAAGCTAGGGGTTAACAATAGTGTTCCTATACTTATGGGGAACACAAGAAAGAGTTCTAGGAAATGCCACTGAGTCCTTACACCTCATCAGAGAGGAGGACCCAGAGGAAAGTTTGATGTACACATTAAAGGATGCTCCAGGGATGGGGGGAGGAGGCACTGGGAGATAGGGAGGGAGGGCGGGAAAGGAAGGTTATAAGGGGGGAGGGAGTTATGGGGTCCAGGGAGAGGCGGAGAGAGAGAGGGGACCAGTGTACCTATTAAGTTTGTATGAGCGGAAATAAATAAATAAATAAATAATTTTTTGACCATTTTGTTCAGGCAAACACACTGCAGTGAGTTAATGGATGTAGTGGACTTAAGTGTGGAATATACAGTGCGTTGGTACTCCTCCCAGCCTTCTGTTTCCAACATTGTACCCTTATAAGACTATGACAGACTAAATCAGGAGTCCAAGTAAGTCTTTCCTTATTTAAACTGTTTCTTCCTTTAAGTTAGGCAGTGTGGTTGCAGCAATATTAAAATAACAAATGCAGCTATCTTGAGCCAATTGCCAAATATTTAAATACCTCTCTCAAAAGGGAATATATGACTGACTGTTCATGCTCCCTCAAATCCCATAAATACGGCAGCAGAAGGTGTTGATCATCTCTTGCAGCAATAACTGCATGCTATCTACAACTATGTGCAAATGGAGTATTCTTTTCAGAGGAAAATTGACAAGCTAGAAATATAAAAGACAAGGGATAAGGATGGATAGAATTTCCTAAAGAATAATATTTCACATGAGTACTGGCAGTGATAATAACACTATCCTGTCAGGATTTTATAACTTTATAAAATGACAGAAACAATCTCAGTCACATCTGAAAACCTATAGGCTACATATCGTTGTGATAGCTTCACAAATGAGGTCATTGATACTCATTAGGCTGCTGCCATTCTCATGGTCACATGGCTTTGATATGTCCAAGTCGCGGCTGATATGCTATGCGAGTAACATACTAAAACCTCGTTGAATAGACAAATAAATTATAACTTTCTTTATAGAACCATACAATAATCTCTTGTACATAGTTATATAAATGGAAAAATTTTAAAATAGCACCACCCTTATTTTAAACATAATAAACTATAACTTAAAATGATCCATAAAAACTGTACTGAAACTTAGTAGCTTGCTCTTAGCCCTTTGGATGTGTTTCTTTTCCCAGGTTTCCTCGTATTTGAAGATGATTTTTAACACACTCAAGGAAAGAAGATGTACAATGTAGCCCATGCTCTGTGATGTTCTAGACAACTTCAGGTTGGTGTTGCTTATATATCAACTGAGCCATGAAAGAGCTGAATGATGCTTCTGATTTTGCTCAGAGAACCCAGGACTCCTGAAGTTGTTTCCAGATTCTGCCCTTCAAAAAGCCTTACCCCTATGATGCCACCAGCCTGGAGATCCCTCTTTCCCACATAGATACCTTCTCCCACTTCCTTCTTACACCTCTACCAAAGTGAGGTGTAAGAGAGACAGTCATCAAAAGATCAGTTTCCAAGGTTCAAAGCTATCAGGTCAACAGATAATAAACAGTTCCAGCTGAAATGAGACCGCTGCACAAAGGCTTGGCCAGAGCCATGTGGAAGATTTGTTCTTAATTGAAATATATCCCATAGAAACAGTCACTTGGATTTAGGGTGACTCACTCTATGCAAATGCTGGAGCTCCAGTTAATACAGAACACATAAGCACTTCAAAACCAGGTTACTCGGTCAATTAATGTGCTTTTCCTTGCAAGTACCAGACCATATATTCAAATGTGCCTTAATCTTAGGAATGTATCATACTCATTTGTTCACTGATACATTTTTAGCAAGTGACTGCAGAAAATCATTCGTTAGTGTATTTCCATTGTGCATATGTACCTACTATGGATAATCATAAGCTACCTATGCAGCTTTTTAGTAGAACTGGGAAGAGATGCACACATTTGATTCTCATCAAGACAGCCAATTCCAGCAAACCATGTGAAAAGAAATCAACAGATGAAGAGTTAACTCAGTATCTAAACTGATATCATCAACCATGCAAAAGTCATTCTATGTTTCTCCACCTCTCTGTTCTCAGCATATTGGCTGTTTATCTCAGGCTTGTCTTTCTGATTACAAGAAGGCAGTGTCTGCCAAGGCACCAAATTCCTGCACGATCACATCAAAATGCAAAAGGGATAGTTACTCTTGCTGGTTTCTGCTCTATTTCTCTCAGTCACTCTACCCTTTACTTCTGCTATGGGAAGAGTGAATGGGTTCCCCATTTTGTCAGAATCTGGTGGTCTGAAAAAAGAAAGAATCTCTCTCATGTGTAGAACAAACACATGAGAAATGAATGCAGAAGGGAGACTGATTAGGATAGGAAGGGGAACAGAGAACAGTAATTGCAAGGATTATGAACAGGAGGGATGGGGTAGAAGGGCCATACCAGAAACAAGGAGAGAGGGGACCATGTTACAGCAGAGAAAATAGGCCTCCATCAAGGACTGCAAGTAAGTAATGAGACACCTGGTTACGTTCACAGACTTTCGTTCCTGATCATTTACAACTGAGGGGGTATGATCTTACCAGAAGGGGAGGGCATATAGTCTTGCAGATAAAAAGTAACCATTTTGCAAATGGGTGATTGACCCCTCCCTCACTGTGGTTTCCTGCTTTTATTACATCTACCTTTGAATGTGCTCTTATAACAAGACTCCAGTTTAACAACTTTTTGTCTCTGGCCAGGGGGTGACATACAATGCCCATCAGGATGGAGTGAAGGGCACTGCAGGAGCAGCAAAACTGCAAAAGAAAATCAACAAACCACAATCCAGAACTTCAGAGACTCTATATCAACCACCTAGAACTAGGCCAGCCTAATCTCTCCCCATCCTGAAGCTCAGGGAAATTTGCAGAAGAGGGGGCAGTAAGATTGTAAGAGCACAAGGATGGGAGGAGCAATGATATGCAAGATACTCCACACAAGTTAGGGGTGAAGCAATCATAATTGGACTTTGCATGTCCACGCAATGTCCAACACACTATTGACCCCACAAAGTCTAGCTGCTAAAGGCACCAAGATCCTTGGAGGCAAGGGGTTGACAGCCACAGTAATGTTCTTATGCTTAAGGGGAACACTGGAAAGGGTTCAAGGTAATGCCACTGGGTCCTTGTACGTCATCGGAGAGGAGGGCCCAGAGGAGAGTCTGGCATGCACATTAAAGGATTCTCCCGGTTTGGGGGGGAGGCACTGGGGGATGGAGAGGTAGGGATGAGGGGAGGGGGAGCAGGGGGGTCAGGGGGAGGAGGAGGGAGGGAGGGAACCGGTGTACCTACTAAGTTTGTATGAGCGGAAATAATAATAAAAAATGTTTAAAAAAAGTCAACATGCAAAAAAAAAAAAAAGGAAGGGGGACAGAGGATATGAGTGGGAGTGAAAGTTAGCGAAGTTCACTGGTAAGAGTGCATTCAATGTGACAAAGTGTCATGATATACGTGAAATGAGGTATTGTTTAGTGTACTTGGTAAAAATAAGTAAGAAAACTTCTTAAATCATTTTTCTTGTGTTTGTGGGGGGGCATGCACATCCACATATAGCTATGTACCAAAGGACACTTGAATATGTTGCCTGTGGAGACCCAAGGGAGACATTAGAAATCATCCTGGATTGTTCTACCTTTTTACTACTTTGCTCTGAAGTTTCTCAAACTCCATCTTTCAGGGCTGGAAGTACAGGCTACTGCCATTTCTGCCAGGCAATTGCATTGCATATGGAGCTCCAAACTCGGGTCTTTTTGCTTGCTAGGCAAAGACTTTCACCCCAAACCATATCCCCAGTACTGAAGTATTCCTTTAAAAATATTTCATTTACTAGTGAGAAAGAAAGAGAAAGGTATATAGAATTCTGTCACAGTTATACTGCATGTTGCTTATAGATTCATAACCAAAATGACAATGGGAACAAGGGATTTTATTTTGATTTACAATTGTGCAGTACAGTTCTTAATCTATCTTGGCAGGAATTCATACCAACACCAGGGGCTGAGGGAACTAACCATACCATATTCACAGGACTCCTGAGAAAAGGACAAACTTCCCTTACTAAACAGGATGTCCAAGTATGCCAAAGAATATCAACTTACTTAACCAGTTCCTTCCATTTTATTCACCTGCCCAGGGAATTGTCCCAATCACCATGAGCTGAGTCTCCCCCATTAATTGCACAATCTTCTACTGGCTTGTTTAGAATTTAACTCAACTAATAATCATTTACAAAAAAGACAATGCTCCAGTCTTCAATTGTCAGTTTGTCAAACACGTCTAATTATCTTGAGGTCAGAGGTCAACCCTCAGAAGTTAAAAGTCACTTCTCCCCATCTTGTTCAAACTTGGATCACCAGTTTGCAGGCAAGCACCTTACCTGCTGAACCATGTCACCAGCCCCTTAGCAGAGCATTTCTAAAACAGTGATAGAGTTGGGTGAAAATATGGGAGAGGACTTCTTCCAGTCCCTGAGAGAGACTCTTGTGCATCATTCCTGTAGCACACTTGCTCTCTTCAAGCACATTTCTCTACATTGGTCAGTAGAAGCCTATGTAGACAATAAGATGCTTCCCAGAGCATTTCTAAGACACAGTCATATATAGTATAGTATAGTGATGGGTGAGGATGTGACACAGTCTTTTATGCCATGAAAAAAATAATTTGGTAGCTTCATACTTTATCAAGATTTCTGATAATTCTCTCTACAACTATTTCAAAGGAGTTCTTACACCTTTTGATTATAAACCAGAAAGCTATGTTTTTTTAAGGAGTGGTGATGTGCCCAATAATTCCTAACATCTACTAAGGCTGATCATTAGCTGCTCATTAAGTAAAATAAGTGCCTGGAGATTCTGTGTAAGTTGAATATGTAGGTGGAACTGTGAAGAGAACTGTGGACTAAATGTCTAGAGACCTCACCTCTAGTCATAACCTTACTACCAATTAGCCTCAATTGTGAGGTCAAAAGTGAGACCTGAAACAATTCACTTAACCTTTAGCTTCCTTATCTTTGATAGAAGAATTTTAGAAAAGAGTCAAATGGTTATGAGTTAAAATTAATAATAATTCCAAAAATAAAGTAACTTAGTTCAGCCAATTACCCTTTCTGGTATAATTCCTTATGCTCATGCCTGCTTAATACACTGAGGTAAATTAGCTCCTGCCTCTTCAGATGGATTATGTAAGGCTGGGAGGAAAGGAAGCATTCACTTAGCAAAGACAATAACGAGTCACTAAATTACAAAGACACAACCTTTGGAGCTGATGACTAGTGATGTTGTCATGTGTCCCCAAAGATAGGTCTGAGTCAGACAAGCAGCAGTGAGGTGGAGCAGAAAGAAATGAGGCAGATCTAATCGTCTATAAACCTATCTCCCAGAGGTGATGTGCTTCCGTGTTCAGTGGAAAGATCCTAAAGAGGTTGTATAAAAAGAGAAAAATAAATCCATCTGTGCATGTAGTATAGCCAGTTCATTGCAATCCCAATTTACAAATCATTTGATCTAAAAGCCAGGTAGTTGGAAATGGGAAGTTAATGTTATACATGGGGACTCATTTTCATGGACTGGTCATAAATGTGGAGGTTGGGGTAAGTTTAGCTAAGTACAGATGATATAAAACCAGGCTTGAGGACTAATCATAAATGTGGAAATCTGGTGGAGTAGGGGATGGATTTATGCATCTGTAGGAGAGTTTGACACTTGGGAGACAAAGTATCAGTAGTATAAAGACTCGTGGTCCCTTGGTCACACCAAGTCTGAGTTGCCAGTTTTTCTGGTCCCAGTGGAGACCATGGAATGGAGGACTTACAAAGCCGAAGCATCTCTGTTTCATTTTAAAAAATCAGTGCTGAGGAAAGATAATTCTGCACACACTTCCCTCTAAGGAGCACTGCAACCTGATATTTCACACACATCCCCCTCCAAAAAAGAGACAACCTGTTTCTCTTCTTACTGTTTCTATCTTGCATGTGCTTTGCAGCTATAACTGCACTGTAAATGAAACTTTCTTAGATATCCACCAAATAGCAGCACGGTAAATAGCCATGATCCAATGGAACACTGGAGAATTATACAGTGGGTCTCTTGCAGAGCTCTTTCTGGGTGAAGTCATGTATAATTCTTGTATTCTTCTTGTCTCTTGCACACAAAAAAAGACTGAAGTGGGCAAACAGAATATCCAGGGAGTGGGACTATTAAAAAATAGACTGTCATAGTAGATGTAAATTACACCAGAAAATTGAATTTCAACAGATACTTCAATTTACTTATCTTCATTCCCCTCTTAGAAAGTATAAAATGAGAATTGAATGAATGCTCTTTGTTTGCAGGTGCTCCGGCCGGTGCCTGGGGAATCTGCTAACCCTCAGTCTATATAGTTCTGTGCAGTAAATCCTGATAGAGACATGGAGGCTGTATATCATCTGTATTGCTCCTTAGATTTTCTGGCAATACTTATGTGTGCTAAAGCTCTCCTGTGGTTGCTCTGCAAGAAATGTGCACAAGGAATTCCAGCTAATCAAGATTCTCGTGTGTACAGAAAACTCCAAACTGCAAATAGCAATCTTTGATTTAAGGAGTACAACCTGGCAGACCTTCCATTCTTTCCTCAGTCCTCTTCCATGATGATTAAACAGAAATGCTTCAGGAAGGCTCTTCCGTTCTGTTTTAGCACCAAATTAATACAGTGCAATTTCAGGGTAGGCTTGCTTATTCAACTTGTCTCTGAGCTTCCGGAAACTTGCTTTCTTTGTTTAGGATTGGTAAATAAAATACAAGATGATGTGTGTGCCCTTTGCTGTCCAATTAATGTCACTGGGAGGAAACAGAATCTGGATTACTTGTTTTAGCATCTGCAAAACTAGGAATGGCTCAGAAATGCTACCTCCCCAGTGGAGATATATTTTACAATATAGCTTCCTATTTGTGATGGCAGGGACTGTGCTGCTTTTACAATCCAAACACCTAAAAAGATGAACTGATGAGTCAGAAGTTTGAATTAAAGCCACAGGCAGTATGAATACCATTTGTCCCTTCCTCTTGCAGCCTGCTGTTGGCCCCTGATCAATTCTAACAAGCACATTTCACTTTAATTTCTCTAGCAACTCTCCCAGTTATTCATCCTGCCTCGCCTCTCTTCTCCTCTCTGATCATGGCAGCCCAGAAACCTTTCTGGGTTTGTTCATTCTTTGGACTCTCTCCACAGAGATTAGACTCATGGGCATGTGCACCTGTGCCTGTGAGTATATTCTTCCTTATTGAACACTGATGCGCAGCTAAGTGCATAACTACATCATCACATCAAATCCTTATATAAAGCTATGAACATGTTATAGACAGGGAATCAAGTGCCAAGTCAGCTTCTGCAATCTGCTGCAAGAGCTCAAAAAGATGAACTCTAATTTAAACACACAAAGGCTGTTTTTTGTTTTTGTTTTTGTTTTTAAGGCTACCCACTAATTCTGCAAAAGTGTCCCTGACAAAGGTTCAGAGTGTGCAAGCTCCAGTCCAGGCTACTTCTGAACAGCTCTGTGGAACAGACTTAGCTCTATGGCTAGTTTTAGAGATGGAGTGTTGCCCCTCAAAGTCACTGTGCCTTTACGTTGATGCTGTTTTCAATACACTTTTTGTAGGTCAGTGATTCAGCAAATTCCACAAAGTTGCATTCTCTCTATTGCAATCTTCTATTTATCTACTGTAAAGGAGTTTCTACTGAACATGCCACATTAAGACATGTTCCATTTACACCCAAATATATCAACGTTTATTAATTTCCTAATAAAGGATAATAATAGGGAGAAGCAGAGAATGGAAAAATCATGAAAATGCAAAGTGGAGCTCCCTCTACCTCCCGATGTCTGCTGTCATGTGAACCTAGTGTCCTATTTTGGCTGCTATGCCTGACACCATGTGCTTCCCCATCAAATGGTCTCTAGCCCTTGGAACAATAAGACAAGTAATAAGTCCCTTCTCCCTTAAGTTGCTTGGGTCAGAGTATTTTGTCACGGCAACAGAAGAGTAACTACAATAAGTAGTCTTTTAAAACTTTTTTTTATTTATAGTGTATTTTTTCCACTTACAGAAACTTGATAGGTACGCCATTTGACTCCTTCCCTCCACCCCTCCCTGGATACCCCTGCTCCCTCGCACCTTTTCCCCTTCCTTCCCCCCCCTTTCTCCCAGTGCCCCCTCCCCCCATTCCTGGAGCATCCTTTAGTGTGCATGTCAAACTTCCCTCTGCGTCCTCCTCTCTGATGAGGTGTAAGGATTCAGTAGCATTGCCTAGAGATCTTTCTTGTGTTCCCCTTTAGTATAGAAACACGATTGTGGCTGTTAATCCCTTGCCTCTAAGGATCCTAGTGCCTGTGATCTATGCTAGACTTTGGGGGGGGGTCAATGATATGATGGTCATTGCACAGGTCATGCAAAGTCCTATTATGATTACTTCAGTCCTAACATGTATGGAGTATCTCGCATATCGTTGCTCCTCTCCATCTTTAGGTTCTTACAATCTTACCGGCCCCTCTTCTGCAAATTTCCCTGAGCTTTAGGAAAGGAAGAGATTAGGCTGGCCTGGTTCCTGGTGATTAATGTAGGATCTCTGATGTTCTGAATTATGGTTTGTTTGTTTTTTCTTTTTTCTTTTTTCCAGTTTTGCTGTTCCTCCACCACCTTAATAGAGTCTTATTAAAAGCATAGATTCAAAGGTAGATGGAATAAAAATAAGAGGTAGCGGGGGGAGGGTGTCATTCTCATTTACAGGATGGTTACCTTCTATCTGTCTGACTGGTGAGATCAAACCCCTTCACTTGCAAGTGACCAGGAAGGAAAGTCTGTGAGCTTCACCAGATGTCTCATTACTTACTTGCAGTACTTGATAGTGGCCTATGTTCTCTGCTGTAGCATGATCCCCTATCTCCTTGTTTTTGACATGGTCTTCCTTCCCCTTCCCTCCTGCTTATAATCTTTGCAATTGCTGTGGATATTACAGAGATTTATCTTTGAGTGTGTCTCTACATGGATTTAGTACTAGGATCCACCTATTAGGCAGTACATAAAGTGCTTAATTTTCTGTGTCTGGGACACTTGGCTCAATATAATTTTTTAATTCCATCCATTTCCCAGCAAATTGCATTAATTCATCATTTTTGATGGCTGAGTAGTATTCCATTCTATAAATGTACCACATTTTTCTTATCCATTCATCAACTGTTGGGCATTTGGGTTGATTCCATGACTTTGCTATTGTAAACAGTGCTGCTATGAACATGGTCGTACTTGTGCTATTGAGGTGAACTTTTGTCGTATGGGGGATTATTCCCAAAAGTGGAATAGCAGAGTCATATGGCATTTCAATCTTTAATTTTTTTAGGAATCACCAGACGCCCAGGGGGTGACATACAATGCCCATCAGGATGGAGTGAAGGGCATTGCAGGAGCAGCAAAACTGCAAAAGAAAATCAACAAACCACAATCCAGAACTTCAGAGACTCTATATCAACCACCTAGAACTAGGCCAGCCTAATCTCTCCCCATCCTGAAGCTCAGGGACATTTGCGGAAGAGGGGGCGGTAAGAGTGTAAGAGCAAAAGGATGGGAGGAGCAATGATTTGCAAAATACTCCACACAAGTTAGGGCCGAAGCAATCATAATTGGACTTTGCATGCCCTGCGCAATGTCCAACACACTATTGACCTCACAAAGTCTAGCATCTGCTAAAGGCACCAAGATCCTTGGAGACAAGGGATTGACAGCCACAGTAATGTTCCTATGCTTAAGGGGAGCACAGGAAAGGGTTCAGGGAAATACAACTAGGTCCTTATACATCATCGAAGAGGAGGGCCCAGAGGAGAGTCTGGCATGCACATTAAAGGACTCTCTGGGTATTGGGGGGGAGGCACTGGGGGATGGGGAGGGAGGGCTGAGGGGAGGGGGAGCAGGGGGCTCGGGGGGAGGAGAAGGGAGGGAGGGAAGTGGTGTACCTATTAAGTTTGTATAAGCAGAAATAATAATAATAAATGTTAAAAAAAAAAGAATTGCCAGACGGTCACCAATCAACAAGCCTGCATTCCCATCAGCAATGTAGGAGAGTTCCCTTCTCACTACATTGTCTACAGCATTTGCTGTTGTTTGTATTGTGGATTTTTGCCATCCTGACTGGGGTGAGATGATATGTTAGGGAGATTTTGATCTGAATTTCCCTGATGGCTAAGGATGCAGAGCATTTTTTAAGGTATTTGTTAGACATTTCAATTTCGTCCCTGGTAAAGTTTCTTTTAAGTTCCAAGGCCCATTTTTTTAATTGGGCCATTCATTAATTTGGTGTTTAGTTTTCTAAGTTCTTTGTGCATTCTGGATAGTAGAGCTCTATCAGATATGTGGTTAGTGAAGATTTTCTCCCATTCTGTGGGTTGCCTTTGTGTTCAATTTGCAATCTCTTTATCTGAACAGAAACTCTTTAATTTCATAAGATCCCATCTGTTGAGTGTTGGTTATAGTGCCCATGCTATTGGATTTCCATTTAAGAATTGTTGGCCTAGTTCAAATCAGCTAGAGGGAGTTATCTACCTTTCACCTAAAGTTTTTATAGTCTCTGCCCTTATATTGAGGTCCTTGATCCATTTGGAATTAATTCTTATACATGGTGACAAGTAGAGGTCCAGTTTTAATCTTCTGCATGTGGAGATCCAGTTTTGCCAGCACCATTTGTTGAAGATGCTGTTCTTTTTCCATTGGATTTTTTGGGCCTCTTTGTCAAAGATAAAATGGCTGTAATTGTGTGGGCTTATATGTGGGTTTTCAACCCTTATCCATTGATCTGTGTGTCTATTTTGGAGCCAGTATCATACTTTTTATAACTATGGATTTGTAGTATAGACTAAGGTTTGGTATGGTTTTACCTCCAGCAGTGTTTTTGTTACTCAAGATTGTTTTTGCTAACCTGGATCTTTTGTGGCTCCATATGAATTTTGAGATTGTTTGGTCAACTTCTTTAAAGAATTGCTTTGGGGTTTTAATTGGTATAGCATTGAATCTGTATATTGCCTTTGGTAGGATGGTCATTTTTATGATGTTGAGTCTGCCAATCTAGGAACATGGGAGGTCTTTTTACTTCCTGGTGTCTTCTGTAATTTCTTTCTTTAGGGTTTTAAAGTTTTCATTGTAAAGATTTCTTACTTCCTTGGTTAGGTTTATACCAAGGTATTTCATTTTTTTAGGGGCTATAGTAAATGGGATTTTTTCTCTCAGGGCTTTTTCACTTCTTTCATTCTGGGCATATAGGAAGGCCACTGATTTTTTTACATTTATTTTGTATCCTGCCACCCTGCTGAACTTCTGTATTAGTTCCAGGAACTTCCTGGTGGAATTTTTGAGATCACTCAAGTATAAGATCATGTCATCTGCAAATAGAGATAACTTGACTTCTTCCTTGACAATTTGAATCCCTTTTATGCCAATTTCTTGTCTTATGGCTCCAGCTAAGACTTCAAATACAATATTGAATAGAAGTGGTGAGAGTGGACAGCCTCGTCTAGTTTCTGATCAAAGTGGGAGCGCTTCAAGTTTTTCTCCATTGAGTATAATCCTTGCTGTTGGCTTGTTGCATACAGCCTATTATATTGATAAAGGTCCCTTTCATTCCAACTGTCTTTAGTGTTTTGAATATAAAAGGCTGTTAGATCTTGTCAAAAGCTTTTTCTGCATCTATTGAAAGTATCATGTGCTCTTGAATTTTGGACTGGTTTACACGGTAAATTACATTTATTGATTTGCGTATGTTGAACCAACCTTGTGTGCATGGGATAAAGCCTACTTGATCCCCGTGAATAATCTTTTTGATATGTTTTTGAATTAGATTTGCTAAGACTTTGTTGAGAATCTTTGCATCTGTGTTCATCAAAGAAATTGGCTTATAGTTTTCTTTTTTAAGTGCATCTTTATTAGGTTTTGGGATTAAGATGATATTGCCTTCATAGAAAGAATTTGGTAGTATTCCTTCCTTTGCAATTTCATGGAACAGTTTAAGGAGTACTGATGTTATTAGCTCCTTAAATGTATGGTAGAACTCTGTGCTGAATCCATGTGATCCAGGACATTTTTGGTGGGAAGATTTGAGATTACCTCATCAATTTCCTCTTATGTTATAGGACTATTTGAATAATTCAAAACTTCCTGATTCAATTTAGGTAAGTTCTGCTTACTTAGGAAGTCATCTACTTCTTTCGTGTTGCCAAATTTCATAGAGTACAAGTTTTTGAAATATGACATTATAATTCTCTGAATTTCTTAGGTATCAGTAGTGATAACTCCATTTTCATTTTTAATTTTCCTAATTTGGGTTTTCTCTCTTCTGCTTTTGTTTAATTTAGCTAGAGGTGTATCAATCTTACTGAGTTTTTCAAAGAACCAGCTTTTTGACTGGTTGATTCTCTGTATCATTTTCCTTATCTCAATTTTGGATATTTCTCCCCTTATTTTGCTAATCTCCTCTCTTCTACTGCTTTTGGGATCAGATTTCTCTAGTGTCTCTAAAGCTTTAAACTGCATTGTTAAGTTATTTATTTCTGATGTTTCTATTTTTTTGATGTAGGCATTAAGAGTTATGAACTTACCTCTTAGGACAGCTTTCCTTGTTTCCAAAGATTTTGATAAGTTGCATTTTCATTATCATTCACTTCCAGGAAATCTTGAATTTCCTTTTTAATTTCTTCCTGAATCAAATTCTCATTCAGCATCATAGTGTTTAGTTTCTAGTAGTTAGTGTATTATCTGTTGTTTGTTGTGTCTCAGATGTCAAGCTTTAGACTATGGTGGTCTGATAGGGTACAGGCTAGAATTTCAACTTTCCTGCATATGTGGGGAAATTAATTTTGTTGTCCAATATGTGGTGTATTTTGGAGAAAGTTCTGTTTGCTGCTAAGAAAAAACGTGTATTCTTTGGTGCGTGGATGAAAAGTTTGATAGAGATCTGTAAGGTCCATTTCAGTAAGAGTTTGATTAAATTCCAATGTGTCTCTGTTAAGTTTTTGACCTGGTGATCTATCCCATGTTGAGAGGGCGGGGCTGAAATCCCCAAGAATTATCGTTTGGGGGTTGATTTCTCGCTTTAGACACTGTAGGGTTTGTTTAATGAATGTGGAGGAGCCCATATTAGGTGCATATATGTTCAGTATTGTGAAGTCTTCCTGGTGAATTGTACCTGTGACTAAAATGTAGTATCCATCCGTGTCTCTTATGATTTTTTTTGGTTTGAAGTCCACTTTGTCCGATAGCATAATGGCTACCCCTGCCTGTTTTCTGCTTCCATTAGCTTGTAGAATTGTTGACGAGCCTTTTATTTTTAGTATGTGCTTATCTTTTGTGGTGAGATGGGTTTCCTGCAGGCAGCAGATTGATGGATTGTGATTTTTAATCCAAGTTTGCAATCTGTGTCTCTTGATCGGTGAGTTAATTTCATTAACATTTAGTGTTATAATAGAGAAACTATTTTTAATTCCAGACATTTATTATGTCTAGTGGTTTTTGTAAGTATATTGCTTCACTTTTAATGGTGTTATACTTCCCTTCTGTTCTCCTGGATATGCCTGTTTTTTTCTTCATGCTTGAGTATCATTTCTAGCATTTTTTGAAGGCCTGGTTTGGTGGACATGTATCCCTTCAAGTTGTCTTTGTGCTGGAAGATTTTTCTTTCTCCGTTGATCATGACAGATAGTTCTGCGGGGTATATCAGCCTGGGTTGACATTTTTGCTCATTCAATACTTGAAGTATGTCTCTCCAAGCTCTTCTTGCTTTTACTGTTTCGACTGAGAAGTTATTTGTTATTTTAATAGGTTTACCTTTAAAAGTGACTTGTTTTTTCTCCCTTGAAGCTCTCAGCACCAGTTCTTTATCTTGAATGTGGAATGTTTTGACTATTATTTGCCATGGCGTGCTTCTGTTTTGGTCGCATCTGTTTGGGGTGCGGAATGCCTCTTGTATATGGATGGGCCTCTCTTTTTTTAGATGAGGAAAGTTTTCCTTGATGATCGTTTGAAAAATTTCCTCAGGGGTGGTATTTTGAGATTCTTGCTCTGGTATTCCAGAATACGCATATTAGGCTTCTTCGGGGTGTCCCATAACTCTTGAATGTTTCTCTCATGTATCTTTTTGGCTTTAACAACCTCTTCCATTTAGCTGGTTAATACTCCTACTTTGTCTTCAAGGTCTGAAATTCTATTTTCTGCTTTGTTAGTTCTGCTGATAAGACTCTTGTTGAGTTCTGGGTTGAAGATAACTCGTCTTTTAGTTTAATTTTAAACCTGCTTGAGTCTGTTTTAACTGCTCTATGCCAGTTTTTGTTTCTTGAACTGTTTTTCTCAATTCCTCCAAGTATCTGTTGTGTTCCTATTCAAAGTGGTTGATGTAGTTTTTTAATTCATGCATGGTAATGATCATGCTTTGAAAGTAATTATATTGGGTCTGGGTTTCTCGGCTATTTTCTGTGAATTTGTTCTGGTTGGAATATATCATTATGGGGTTAATTCTTTCGGTGGGAGATTTATCTTCTTGGGTTTTGTTTGTCATGGATCTACACTTTGACTTGGGCATTGTTGTTTTGTCTCTTAAAACCTTTCAGTTTCTGTGTGTTTTTGACTGAACTGTATTAGTTGGTATTACTACTCTTAGGCAGTTATACTAGTGTTTGCCTTGGAGTTGGGTACATTTGTCTGTTGTTATTGTTATTTCCTAGGTTATTAGTACATCAACTAAGACAAGTTTAGTAGACGGGGGTAAATATTAGTATGGTAGTGCACTTTTATGATTTAGTATCTTGGTAAAATGTGAGGGTGACTGGTATAGTCCCTGAAGTTGTATATGTTTTGGGGGTGGCGATATGGAAAAGTTAATCTACAGTGATTAATAATTGAAAGAAGCAGGATGGTAAAAAGGGGTTTACTTATCTTTGGGCTGTATGTGAAGAATCTCTCCCATGTGATAGGATGATTTTAGAGGACTTTGGATGTATCACCTTTGTCTCCTAGACCTTTGCTTGAGTTTTCTTTGGACTCTGTTGAATTCTGAGAAGCAAGATGACTTGGGAAGGTGGGTGGAGAGGGCAGAGCGGCTGCTGGAGATGGTGGCATGCTTCACCTGGGACCTGGGGCGTGGCCTAGTGGCTCACCCAAGCTTGGGGCAGCCTGGGTGCTGCTCAGGCTGGCCAGTGGGAGGAGCTGGGACAAGCAGATGACCTGGGGGCTGAGAAGCAGGGTGACCGCAAGCCTCCCAGGTGCATGGGCAGAGAGGGCAGAGGGTGTAACCCAGGCTGGCCTAGAACTCCTGATCCTCCTTCTTCTGCTTTCTTCAGCAAATCCTACCTCTACAACTGGCTAAAACTGTTGGTGTTTGGATACTCCCTAAACAATAAGGCCAAACTCTTTAGGGGTAGGGTCCAGATTCAATATTTTTTAAATGAAGTACAATATCTGCATCTGAGTAAGTCTGCATAAGCTTTACAGCTACAAATCAGGTCAAGGACTACTGTTCCTCACTGTTGTTATTAGCAACATCATTTCAAGTTTTGAAACTTCTGAATGCTTTGAAGGATGATGCCCTTGATTATAGCACATTACAGACACTGTGAAGGAGTTAACAAAAAAATAAAGCAAGGCCTTTATCAGAAGAAACACAGCATAGTAGATGCTCATGAAACCCACCTAGTCTTAAATCTCATAGAGGATTCACTATATCTCTTTGTAGAGAATTCTGGCAAATGCTCCAAGAACACAATGAGTCTATAGCCACCATGCTGTCATGAAGATTGGACACTACTGCTGCCACCAACCATGGTGAGAGCTTCCAAACTATTCCCTAATTGATATTTTGCATTTTATAAACTTAAATCTATAATTATGAATACAAAAGTGCCTGTAGATGTATTTCTGTGAAAGATAAGCAAAATGCTTAGAAATGTTTAATAAAAACAAAGCCCTAACAAATAGTCATTTAACATACATTTCATAATATAATATATATCATGATTTTATAAAAGGATATGTATCCCTTACATACTCAAATGTACATATGTTTATAAATTCATATATGACATTATACATGTAGTATGTGTAACATACATAGAGTGTGCCCCACCATGACATTAAAAAGCTATAACCGTGATTTAATGAGATTATGTCACAGTGACATCTTACCCGTTTTAGTTTGTCTAAGCCCAGACTCTGTTAATTGTGTGTTACTCATATCAGTATTATCAAGTGATGCATGACTATATATTTGCTAAGTGTATAAATGACCATAAATATTTTAGGAATATGAGTCAAAACTAAACAAGAATAGTTTCTTAGATTACTTCTTTGCATTCCAGTTTTACTTTAATTTTGAGATTAGGAAAGGTAGTTAAAATAAAAAGTTCTAAATAGCATATACATATCACAGTAAAGGTCCCCAGCTCTGGATCAAAACACTGGCAAATAATTGTAAATCTTCGTACCTTAATTTAAAATAGAGACTTTAAGGAAATCACCTATTTATGATTGTCTGATCAAACGACCCATCGAATTAGTCAACTGCTACCTGAAATGATAGTCGAGGAGAAAAGACTTGTATTTCAGTTAAGCATATTAATCAGAAATAATGCTTTCCTTTCCAGGAAGAGTCAGGACATTTTTCAATGAGGTTGTGTTCTACATAAAGAGCAAATTGGGTTTCTAAGGACTTTTCTGAAATTGACTAGCTGTGTGACCTCAGGAAACCTCTTAACCTTCCTTGGGCCTCACTTTCCTGACCTATAACACAGAGTTAATGAGACAAGGACAAATAAAATGAGATGTGAAGAGGGAGAGAGGACATAAGGAATTGACAGGTCCTAAAGCCAGAGCTTCGTTTAAAGAACTCTCCATAATACCTCTGATTAGCTTTGTAACCTTGTGTACAGTAAGTTTCTTAAGTTTTCTCAGTCTGTATTTCCTCATATATAAATAGTGTTTATTCATAAGGATTTTCAGGATTAAGTTAGACAAAACACGTAAGCACTTGGAATGTTTTCAAAGGCTTAATGAGTACTTGACAACTACCTAGTACATTTAGTAATAATAACTGCTATTAACATTTTTAGTATATAACCATGTTTGCCTGCATTTTCAAATATGATATACAATGATAATTTTAAAGAATAACTCCACTGACATTAACTTTCTGAGTCCTCAGAAGGAAATGCTCAGGTTTTACATAAATAAGAGTTTGAGTATTAAAAATACTGCAGTCTTTCTATTCTGTGAAGAGAATTCTATTACAGTATTAAAGAGGGCATGTTGAGACATGACTGAGGAGGTTTCATTTTGCTGAACACTCTGACAAAACCAATTGTATATCTGTGGACCAAACTGACAGTTAGGTTCTGGTGTAAAGACATGATAGGAAGAACTTCAAGGACACATTCTGAGGGAACTTGGCCTAGAACCATTTGGAATTTGTTAGGTTCCATAGTTTGTGATCCTTTAGATAAGATTTTCTTATTTATAATTTCCAAATGTTTATGAAAAACATGCTTATAACAACTTATGGCTGAATCACTCACAATATTTTCTCTACTTGAAACCTGAGTTCATATTAACTGAGAAAGGTATATTGATATGTTCCACTAAAAGGAACTCGTCAGCTTTTCTTTATATTGCTGTCAAATTTTGCTTTATATATTTGTGGACAATATTTTTAATATCTGTTTTATTCTTTTTCATCAAATTCAACCTTAATGAATTTGATGATCCTTTTTACCAAAAGATTGATTGTTGGGTCTTAAGATACATTTCATCTGATAATTATGTAGATAAATTGGCTTTCTTTGGCTAGATTGATTCTACTTTTTTCACCACATTTTTAATTGTAAATACGATACAACTGTGTACTGTAGACAGGACTGTTAAAACAGCATATATCAAGATTATTTTTCCAAGTAAGCTTGAAAGGACAAATTTAGTTCATTTATAAAATACATCAACATTTTCCCATCCATATAATTTATCATTTAATCTGCTTCCCCTTTAATGGTTCCCTCATGTTTGATCATCTTACTCTATACAAATAAAATTGCCAAATCTTGAAACTCACAATGTAACACACTTAAAATTGTGTCTTTTAGTACTTTGGGTGTTGTTTAGCTTCTGATCCAAGTTCCATCATTCTTGTATCCCATCAAGAAGAAACATTGATCCCTTAGGAGTCAGTTTCTACTGTTCCTCATGCCCCACACGAAACAAACACGACCTCCTTTCTACCTCTACTCTTGCCTATTCTGGAAAGTTGCTGTAGATGGAATTAATAGGATGCGTAATCTGTGATATGTGTCTAGCATCTTTTACTTGCCATCACATTTTCCAGACTTACTCATGCTACACTCTGTATTTCTACGCAGTTCCATCATTTACAGAATTCTATAGCAGCACTTCTGTGTGTGTATGCACTTTGTTTACCCATTTATCAGTTGAAAGACACTTGGGTTGTTTCTAACCATGAACTGCTTCATTATGAATAGTGTTGCTATGAACCTTCAGGTACAAGTTTTTAGTTGAATACCTGTCTTCAGTTTATTTGAATATATACTAAGGAATGGGGTTTTTATGGTCATGTGGTAATTCGGTAATCAACATTTTATAAACCTGTATGCTGTTCCCAAGAGAGCTAACACATGCATGCACTTATCAGCTATCTGTGGAAATCTTAAGTTCACCACCTCTTCATTAACATTTGCTCTATCCTTATTTTTTAAAAGAATCATTCTTTATAACTTGAAAGAGTTTGAGTTGATATCTGATTATAGTTGTTAATTTATAATTATAGTTGTTTATTTCTAAAATGATCAATGATGAAGAAAAATGTATTTCCCAACAGGCCTGTTGTCTGTGTGTGTATATATATATATATCCAATAAGAGAAGACAAATATATATATATATATACATATATACTTAAATATATATGCACATAAATATATTTATATGTACACACATATATAGATGTGTTTGTGTGGTGTCTATTCCTCACAATATTTTTCTTACTTATGGTTTCAGTACTATATATAGATAGACAGACAGATAGATAGATCGAGATGGTACATAGATGTATATATAGGTACACAAATATAAGAGCATAATGTATTAATTTACATTTTTGATAAGTTTATCATTTCAACACTGATATTAATGAAATTTATTTAAATTTTGTAGATAATGTAAGGTAAAGGTCTTCCTTTTCTTTCTTTGCATGTAGATAACTACTTATATCGGTCCTACTGGTTAAGGCAACAATTTTTTGCTCTCCAAATTTTGGCAGCTAGCTTAAAAAAAACTGATGCTATACATATGGGCTAATTTCTGGATTCTGTATGCTGTTCTGTGATACATGTGTCTACTCATGGCAGTACCACACTGTTCTGTAGCTTTTGTACTTTTTGAAAATATGAAATATGAGACCTTTACAATTCTTTCTCATTTTCAAGTTTGTCTTTACAGTAAATCTGTAGGTGACTTAGTGAACACTGTCATCTCAATATTAAGTATTCTAATCTATAGGCATAGGATAGTTTTCCATTTGTTTCAGCCTCTTCTAACTTCTTCTAGCAATGTTTATGATTTTCCAGTGTGTAGGACTTTCCCAGATAGTTTTATCTTTTCTTTTAAATTTTATGCTTTGTATTTCTTTTTCCTATCTCATTTATCTGTCTAGAATTTCCAGTTCAATATTAAATAAAAGTTACCTTGTTTTGTTCCTGGTCATAGACAGAAAACCAACAGCCTTTTGCCATTAAACATAATGTTAACTGTGGATTTTTATTACTACCTGAATCAAATTGAGAGATTTCCTTCTTCTAGTTGTTGACTTTTTTTAAACCATGAGACACTATTGAGTGTTATCAATTGCTTTCTGTACCTTAAGTGAAATGATCATGTGGTTTTCCCTCATTATATCAGTGCTAGACTACACTAATTTATTTTCACTTGCTTTATTCCCAGGTTAATCTCTCTTAGTCATAATTTCAAATACCTTTTATGTGCTTCCAGAGATGGTTTTTCAGTACTCAGTTGAGGTTTGTCATATTTGTATTCAAAAAGACGTTTGTCCCTAGTTTTTCTGCCTTTGCAGGTGGGTGTTTGATGCCATGTAAGCTGTTTGATGCCCCCAGTTGAAATTTGTCTCTATTCTTGCTTACTTCCAAATTGAGTTTGAAAGTGATAGTCTTTGCTTCTAGTAGTAATCAGCCTTTCTCAAGTTTCTCTTTTCTTGCAGGATGGTTTTGTCTTTTTTACTCCATACACCAGAACCCAGACGAGTACATACACTGTATAGTCCCAAGAATGATTACACAGTAGCTTGACTCACCTGCCCCACTTTTGCCTTTCTGTTCCAACACTGCTTAATCAAAATAGACACACATACTATACTTTTAGAGCCATTACTTTCTCTTTTCATTTATCTGCCATTGTTATGTGTTTTTATTACGTTTTGCCTAATCATACAAGCTTAATGGGTATCCCTTTATGTGTTTTTAACTGAGATGTATCTGAGATGTAAACAGAGATATATCTTAAAATATATAATAAAGCCAAGATAACATTTTTGAAGCCTGTCATACATATGCTCAATTAGTTGCTTTAGTGTTCATTCGCAGACCTAAGTTTAATGAAAACCAATTGTACTCTGTCATCTCCACCTTCTGCCTGATTAAAATTCCTTTCTGGTAACATATCTGTTCTTCATTTTACTGTCCTGAAACTGAACTCACCCTACAGATGCTGATTGTGATAATGCTCAACACCAAAGTCTTACCAACAAGTTCTCCTCCTCATGCATGTTTTCTTTAAACTAGCCAATCCATAGTGCCTGTAGAAAATCTACTTGTGGAACCATGTTCATGGTCATATATATAGCATGTATATCTGTGTGTGCACCTATCTCTCTACCTCTCTTTCCATACTCTGTGAGCTCTCTGCCACCTCCATACTGACTTTATATTAGCCTCATATCAGCATCTCTAGACTTTATGAAATCTATAATAATTTCTTTTGTTTCACTTCCTCGTTGAGTCTCACCTGACACACTCAGCTGAATCTGACTTTATACTGTCCAGGACTGTCCTACAGTGTCCATCATGGTTATGGACTCTCCAAAACAAAAAAAACATAAGGATAAAAATAATAATGATGTTTTTCATGATGCTGGGAATACACAACCTTTGATGGATACTTCAGAAATAGCAATTAATTAAAATGGACTTATGTCTTATTCCATAAAAGGTAGTCTGCCTATTCGGTGGTAACCACACACATTTATAATTATTTTAAGCATAAATTGGAAACAATCCAAATGCTTATTCATAAGGAAGTGATTCGATCAGCCTGAAATGTACATAATGGAATTCAAGGTTCCAGAAGTTCTCAAGTGTGAGGCTGATATTCATGTGCTTACGGTAAAGGATATCTAAACATTGAATTCCAGCTTGTTTGTAAGAAATACAAGAAGATAAAAATTAAAAATACAAACTCATAGCATTCAAATATAAAGAACATATAGCTGAGGTGATGACTTGTATATGAAAAAAACTAGAACTTATTAACTTTTTTAAATGTGATAAAATTTAAGATATTTATCAGAGCTTATCATACTTATCTGATCAGATCAGAGTACAACTTTGAATTTACATTTACATAAATCATTACACCCACTGTGAAACTTATTGCTTCAATTAAAACTACATCAGACTAAGAGATATTGAAGTATGCTAGTAGCAAAGTATCTAATTTAGATTGCAAACACATCAAAGAACCCTATCTTATTTCTTATTACTTACAACAATGGGCAAAATTTAAAGTACTACACATAAAATCCTTCACAAATATAGAAAAAAATCAAAAACACTTCTCAGGATTGCTGCTGTATTTTGATCATTTTCTTGTATATATTTTTAGTTTTCTTGCATATTTTTCTTCTTCAGGTTCTACTTTCATTAGCAATTTTCTCTAATTAACTATTCAGTCAATTTCATGCTTTTAATTTTGAGTTCCTGCCCTTTACTCTTTGATTTTTCCCTCTCCATTTGTTCTTTCTCAACATATGCTCTCATTTTGAGTAGAATGCTGGGCTAACATTACCTCCCAGCACCTGAATGATATCATTTTATCCTCTTTTGTCCTCTTCTGCTCCATGTAGCCTCTGACTCATGCAGCTGCAGCTGCAGCTGCAGTAAACAATGGAGAATTCACATTACTTATATTTCATGGAACTAGAAAAAGAACTAAGATGAAAATCAATAGAAAAGGGGGCATAATAAAAGATAGAACAGGGGAAAATGCTCCTAACAGTCATATGAGAAAATCCTGTAATCTCAAGAACCAGACAAGAGTCCCCATTGTCACTGTGCATATTTAAACAGGGCACTTAAACAAGTAATAGAAATAGAACACCACCCAAGTTTAAAGGATAAAAATAAAGCTTCATCCATTTGCTGATGATATGATTTCATATATGGAAAACCCTAAAAACTATTGGAAATTGCCCATAATTGAAAAATGAGTTCAATGAAGTTTCAGGGCACAAAATCAATGCATAAAAGTACTGGTGTTGCTTCAATGGTGAACAACCTAAAAAATAAACATCTGGAATCATGCCCAATCACAACAGCATAAAATAGGAAATACTTGGAAATTACGCAAAGGCAGTAAAGGGCCTCTGCACTGAAAAATCATAAAATATTGATGAAAGCAATGTGGATGACAAATGGAAAAATACCTCAGGTTCATTGAATGGAAGAACAGTGTTAAAAGTATCTACACAAAGTCTAAGTAATATATAGCATCAATACAACACCTAGCAAAACTGCTCCACAATAGAAAACACTTCAAAAATTCATGTATAGTCACAGAAGATGGTAGATAGAAATGTATTCTTGAGAGAAAAATAATCCCCAGTAAAACTGAAGACATTCCTCAATCGCATTTCAAAACCTATTATAATGTACAGTAACTGAAATAGCAGGGTACTAGCATGAAAACAGGTACATCTACCAGAAGAACACAATAGAAGGCTCAGAAAGTTTCTCTGTATGGTCAACTAATTTTCAACAAAGTAGTCAAGAGTATACAATGAAAAAATCAATCTCCCTAATGAATCATATAAAAAAACAATATCCACAGAAAGAATGAAGAAATTGAATCTAACTGAAAATGGATTAGAAATTTAAATGCAAGAATTGAAACTCTGAAATTACTCTCTAAGAAAACACTTTTAGGGGCTGGAGAGGTGGCTCAGGGGTTAAGCCTCTGCCTTGCAGGCGAAAGGTCCTGAGTTTGGATCCTAGACCCCACGTATAGACGTCAGCAGAAGCGGGGGCGGCCTGCATTTCTGGTCCTGGTAGGGAGGAGCCTGTGAATCCCGGGGCAGAAGGAGGTGGAGGCGTCCATGGGGGTTCCTGAATTCGTCCGTGGTTCTACACACACACACACATACATACATACATACACACACACATGTATACATGCACAATTGAGTGAATAATAAATAAAAAATTAAAAAAAGGAAAATACGTTTAGAAAGCTACAGAACCTTGGTCTCAGTAATATTTGGGATATGGTGCTCAAAGCATAGGTGGACAGCAAGGCAAAAATAAATGAACATAACTGTGTCATATAATAACATCTGGACATTAAATGTAGCAATTAACAGAAGGAAGGAATCATGAAGGGATTAGAAGAAAATATTTTGAAGTCATATATTTGATTAACATTCATACATGAACATTCATAGAAGAAATTAACATTCAAAATATATAGAGAAAATAAATATGAAGAAAAATAAATATGAAGAAAAAATCTATATGATAAGCAAAGAATTTAAGTTAGCATTTTTTAAAATAATACATATGAATGATCAAGGGGTATATAAATAAATGATCACCATCTGTGATATCTGGATATGAACCTGACAACCTGACAGTTGCTGTCCAAACTTTTGGCAGAGCTCTTTTGGCAAGCTCTTGAGCAAGATATATCAGACCCAGTCAGTCCATGTGGTGAACTGGATGAAAAGAAATGCAATGTGGGGGGACTCTTTTTCTCTCTTTCCTTTACCCTGTGTTGGGGAGATCCTTCCTCACAGTTTCTGCTGTTTTTCACCGATGCTGGAGGCCAGCCCTGGGAGAGCTTTGGCCCTCGGCATGACTGAGGTTCAGGAACTCTTAAAGAATCCTTTGGTTCCCTTTTCACCCCACCCCGCTCCGCCGGTCAGGACACCCGCGCGAGGTCCAGCCGGGCCTCACCCCGCGCCCTAGGACCCCAGGCCAAATAATTCAGTTTAGTGAAATTGAGAGATCTTAAGAGTTAAAATGACAATGCCAAAGTCAAAGTGCAAATCCATGAGAAGCAACACTCAAGTAAACAAATTTCCCACTGAAGAAATTAATCCCATAATGTTAGACTCCAACAAGAACAAACCCGCGGAAAAAGGCCAAGAAAGCCTCACCCAGGATAAGGTCTTTCAAAATATGATTATTACCATGTTCAATACTATGAAAGAGGAAATCCGGGAGGAATTACGTAATCGAATCAATCGCTTTGAAGAGGAACACAACAGATATCTGGAGGAGTTGAGAAAAACAGTGCAAGAAACAAAAAGTGGCATAGAGCAGTTAAAACAAACTCAAGCAGAGTTTAAAACTGAGCTAAAAGACAAGTTATCTTCAACCCAGAACGCCACAGAGAGTCTTATCAACAGAACTAATGAAGCAGAAAACAGAATTTCAGACCTTGAAGATAAAGTGGGAGTACTAACCAGCTCAATGGAAGAGGTTGTTAAAGCCAAAAAGATACTTGAGAGAAATATCCAAGAGATATGGGACACCCTGAAGAAGCCTAACATGCGTATTCATGGAATACCAGAGCAAGAATCTCAAAATACCACCCCTGAGGAAATTTTTCAAACGATCATCAAGGAAAACTTTCCTCATCTAAAAAAAGAGAGGCCCATCCATATACAAGAGGCATTCCGCACCCCAAACAGATACGACCAAAATAGAAGCACGCCGCGGCAAATAATAGTTAAAACACTCCACATTCAAGATAAAGAACTGGTGCTGAGAGCTTCAAGGGAGAAAAAACAAGTCACTTTTAAAGGTAAACCTATTAAAACAACAAATGACTCCTCAGTCGAAACAGTAAAAGCAAGAAGAGCTTGGAGAGACATACTTCAAGTATTGAATGAGCAAAAATATCAACCCAGGCTGATTTACCCTGAAAAACTATCCGTCATGATCGAGGGAGAAAGAAAAATTTTCCAGCACAAAGACAACTTGAAGGGATACATGTCCACCAAACCAGGCCTTCAAAAACTGCTAGAAATGATACTCAAGCGTGAAGAGAAAAACAGGCATATCCAGGAGAACAGAAGGCAAATATAACACCATTAAAAGCGAAGCAATATACTTATAAAAGCTACTAAACATAATAAATGTCTGGAATTAACAATAGTTTCTCCATTATAACACTAAATGTTAATGGAATTAATTCACCGATCAAGAGACACAGATTACAAACTTGGATTAAAAATCACAATCCATCAATCTGCTGCCTGCAGGAAACCCATCTCACCACAAAAGATAGGCACGCTCTAAAAATAAAAGGCTGGTCAACAATTCTACAAGCAAAGGGAAGCAGAAAACAGGCAGGGGTAGCCATTATGCTATCAGACAAAGTGGATTTCAAACCAAAGAAAATTATAAGAGACACGGATGGATACTACATTTTAGTCACAGGTAAAATTCACCAGGAAGGCTTCACAATACTGAACATATATGCACCCAATACGGGCCCCTCCACATTCATTAAGAAAACCCTACAGCATCTAAAGCAAGAAATCAACCCCCAAACGATAATTCTTGGGGACTTCAACACTGCCCTCTCAACATGGGATAGATCAACAGGTCAAAAGCTTAACAGAGACACTTTGGAACTTAATCAAACCCTGAAAGAAATGGACCTTACAGATCTCTATCGAACTTTTCACCCACGCACCAAAGAATACACATTTTTCTCAGCAGCACACGGAACTTTCTCCAAAATAGATCACATATTGGGCCACAAAATGAATCTACACATATACAAGAAAGTTGAAATTCTAACCTGTGCCCTATCAGACCACCACGGCCTAAAGCTGGACATCTACAACACATCAAACAAGAGAAAATACACTAACTCCTGGAAATTTAACACGATGATGCTGAATGAGAACTGGATTCAGGAAGAAATTAAAAAGGAAATTCAAGATTTCCTGAAAGTGAATGATAACGAAAATACAACCTACCAAAATCTCTGGGACACAATGAAAGCTGTTCTAACAGGTAAGTTCATAGCTCTTAATGCCTACGTCAAAAAAAATGGAAACATCAGAAATAAACAACTTAACAATGCAGCTTAAAGCTTTAGAGAAACTAGAGCAATCTGATCCCAAAAGCAGTAGAAGAGAAGAGATTAGCAAAATAAGGGGAGAAATATCTGAAATTGAGATTAAGAAAACGATAGAAAAAATCAACCAATCGAAAAGCTGGTTCTTTGAAAAAATCAATAAGATTGATATACCCCTAGCTAAACTAACCAAAAGCAAGAGAAAGAAAACCCAAATTAACAAAATTAGAAATGAACATGGAGTTATCACTACGGATACCCAAGAAATCCAGAGAATTATAACATCATATTTCAAAAACTTATACTCTGTGAAGTTTGACAACACAAAAGAGATGGATGAATTTCTAAGTAAACACAACTTACCTAAATTGAATCAGGAAGTTGTGAATTATTTAAATAGTCCTATAACATATAAGGAAATTGAGGAAGTAATCTTGAATATTCCCACCAAAAAATGTCCTGGACCAGATGGATTCAGCACAGAGTTCTACCAGACATTTAAGGAGTTAATAACACCAATACTCCTTAAACTGTTCCATCAAATAGCAAAGGAAGGAACACTACCAAATTCCTTCTATGAAGCTAATATCATTTTAATCCCAAAACCTAATAAAGATTCACTTAAGAAAGAAAACTATAGGCCGATCTCCCTGATGAACACAGATGCAAAGATTCTCAACAAAGTCTTAGCAAATCGGATTCAAAAACATATTAAAAAGATCATTCATGGGGACCAAGTAGGCTTCATCCCGGCACACAAGGTTGGTTCAACATACGCAAATCAATAAATGTAATTCATCATGTAAACCAGTCCAAAGTCCAACACCACATGATACTCTCGATAGATGCAGAAAAAGCTTTTGACAAGATCCAACAGCCTTTTATGATCAAAACGCTAGAGACAGTAGGAATGGAAAGAACCTTAATCAATATAATAAAAGCTATATACAACAAGCCCACAGCAAGGATTATGCTCAATGGCGAACAATTGGAAGCATTCCCACTTCGATCAGGAACTAGACAAGGCTGTCCACTCTCACCACTTCTATTCAATATTGTACTTGAAGTGTTAGCTGAAGCCATAAGACAAGAAAGGGACATAAAAGGGATTCAAATCGGCAAGGAAGAAGTCAAGCTATCCTTATTTGCAGATGACATGATCTTATACCTGAGTGATCCCAAAAACTCCACAGGAAGCTCCTGGAACTAATTGAGAAGTTCAGCAGGGTGGCAGGATATAAAATAAATGTGCAAAAATCAGAGGCCTTCCTATATGCCCAGAATGAAAAAAGTGAAAAAGCCTTGAGAGAAACCATGCCATTTACTATAGCCCCTAAAAAAATGAAATACCTTGGTATAAACCTAACTAAGGAGGTAAAAGACCTTTACAATGAAAACTTTAAAACCCTAAAGAAAGAAATTGCAGAAGACACCAGAAGGTGGAAAGACCTCCCTTGTTCCTGGATTGGCAGAATCAACATCGTAAAAATGACCATCCTACCAAAGGCAATATACAGATTCAAAAGAAAAAAAAAAAAAAAGAATCCTTTGGTCTTCAGCATCAGACCGAGACTGCTGGGAGACACTTCAGGGAACCTCTGGATTTCGGTACCATGCTGGAATTTCTGCAAGATTTTTCCAGGGAGCTTCCAGCTTTCAGTTCTAGCTGGGACTGTTGGGACACTTTTCCAGGGATTCTTCTGCCTACAGCACCATTTGGGAATTGCTGAGATACTCAACTCCTGAACTGAACAACTACCACAGACAGCTCCTCTTGGACTACTCATATTTTATTTTGTAAATCAACCCAGTAAGTTCCATTATATATTTTATACATATATGCATATAAAATCCCTGTATATAATATATATACATGTCATATATAAAGGATTAATAAACCTTAAGGACATTATGCTAAGGGAAATAAGTCAGAAATACAAATACTATATAATCTCACTACATGTGGAATCAAAAATGTTGATCTTATAGAAGCTGAGAATAGATGTCTGGGAAGTTGACTTAACAGTTAAAACACTTACCCTGCAAGCAAAAAGACCTGAGCTCAGCTCCCCAGATCCTACATTAAAAATGCCAGGCAGGTTTTGTGACCCACTTGAGTTCCAGCCCTAGAAAGTAAACCTCAGAATCTCCAGAAAAAACTGGAGAGTCAAACTAGCCCTGATAGTGTGATCTGGGTTTAATTTGAAACATAAACTCATAACAACAAGATGGAAGATATGCAGAGGATAGAATGATAAACAGGGTGCCAAAAGGGAAATCTACAGGATTGAATGCATGTATTAAAAATGAAGATCTAAAATCAATAGCTTAAATTCCACCTTAAAACAACAAAAGGAAAGAGGATAAATTAAATTCACATAGATGAAGCAAAAGCACAAATTAGAAATCAATGAGATTGAAATGGGAAAGCCACAGAGAAGTCACTAAAAATAATAGTTGGTTCTTACAAAAGATCAACAAAATTGATAACACTCACCAAAAGAGAAAAATGATACAAACTATTAATATAATAAGTGAGGGAGAAACAATAATTTCTGATCACATGCACATCAAAATGATAGCAAAGGTATATTATGAGAAACTATGCCTGTAAGTTTGATAACTTAGATGAAAACATATGAACTAATTAAAACTACAATCCAGCATGATTGATTCAAAAATTAATCTGTGCTGACCTATAGCTATTAAAGATATCAATTCAAAAATCTAACAACCTAGAAAGACCAGATGCTTTGGCAAAATGTAGTAATAACTTTAAATAAGAAAAGTCACTAATACTCTATAATTTGTTACAGAAAATTAGAGAAAACACAATTCATGACAGGAAACTAGTATTTAGAAAGTGCTAAAAGTGGACAGACATATTGCAAAAGGAAAGAAAGTTACAGGTAAAAATTCTCATGAATGTAGGTGCAAAAACCCTCAACAATACTATCAAGCCCAACTTAATCACACTTAAGAATCTCACACTCTGACCAAGTTGGATATTCTAAGTACTTGTTTAATATTTGTGTTCTTTGGCAACTTCTACTGAATTGAAAAATTGTATCCTAGTTCTCAGGAATCAAATAAAACTTTTCAGAAAATATCACTATTCATAACAAAGATGAAAATCTTAATACTACTAAAATTTGCAAGAAGGCAATAGAATTTAAAGGGTCATAGTAATAACTTTAAGATACATAGTAAAATATCTCTACAAACATATATGATATTTAGTTTATACAGCACACAACATTTGATTATTCAAGTAATAGTTTCTATATATAACAAAAAAAGCTGGAAAAACTGTTTCTCCACAACCTAGAGAACTAGCAAATCAGTACGTCCTTTCTCTACTAGATGCTTTAGTATAAAATCATACGAATACTCTCACCTTGTTCACAACATATTATTTATGCTATCAGCAATTTTTAAAACTGTGTTCATTAGGATATATGCCAATATATCATACATATTCATGTATAATTTATCTTTTAAAGAAAAGTGATAAAAGCCAACATTAGTGCCACTAAATAGTTTAAACGTTGGGTCTCCTCAGTTCAGGAATATCAAAACCATTTTATCAAATATATGTGCCACATAGCTAGATTTAACTGTCTTGCTTTTTTTTTACATTTTTTATTATTACGTCAGCTCATACAAACTTAATAGGTACACCAGTTCCCTCCTTCCCTCCTCCTCCCCCCGAACTCCTTGCTCCCCCTCCCCTCACCCCTCCCTCCCCATCTCCCAATGCCTCCCGCCCCAATTCCCAGAGAATCCTTTATTGTGCATGCCTGATTCTCCTCTGAGCCCTCCTCTCCGATGACGTACAAGGACCCAGTGGCCATTCCTTGAACCCTTTCCCGTGTTCCCCTTAAGTATAGGAACACTGCTGTGGCTGCCAATCCCTTGCCTCCAAGGATCTTGGTGCCTTTAGCAGATGCTAGACTTTGTGAGGTCAATAGTGTGTTGGACATTGCTCAGGGCATGCAAAGTCCAATTATGATTGCTTCAGCCCTAACTTGTGTGGAGTATCTTCCAAATCATTGCTCCTCCCATCCTTTTGCTCTTATATTCTTACTGCCCCCTCTTCCGCAAATGTCCCTGAGCTTCAGGATGGGGAGAGATTAGGCTGGCCTAGTTCTAGGTGGTTGATATAGAGTCTCTGAAGTTCTGGATTGTGGTTTGTTGATTTTCTTTTGCAGTTTTGCTGCTCCTGCAATGCCCTTCACTCTATCCTGATGGGCATTGTATGTCACCCCTTGGCCAGAGACAAAAAGCTGTTAATCTAGAGTCTTGTTATAAGAGCACATTCAAAGATAGATGTATTAAAAGTAGGAAACCACAGTGAGGGACGGGTCTATCACCCATTTGCAAAATGGCTACTTTTTATCTGCCAGACTATATGCCCTCCTCTTCTAGTGAGATCATACCCCCTCAGTAGTAAATGATCAGGAACGAAAGTCTGTGAACTTAATTAGATGTCTCATTACTTATTTGAGTCCTTGATGGAGGCCTGTTTTCTCTGCTGTAACATGGTCCCCTCTCTCCTTGTTTCTGGTGTGAACCGTCTTGCTTTTGACACAGTATTTCTTTTGGAGAAATTTCCATATGGAATAAAATCTTTTGTAATGCAAAAAAGAAAAGTCTGGAATTTCTCTTGTCTGGGTAGGGATGGCATCATTATCTGTATTATTCATCAATAATACACCTAGAAGCTGGCCTCAGAGCACAACTCAGAACATGAATAGGAAGACGTAGCTCAGAAGAGGGTAGGTCCGTCTTCCAGGATGGTCTGAAATTGTGTAAAAATGGAAAGAGTAAACTATCAAGCATGCATGCATTGATTCCTTATGCTATGCTTTTATTGTTGATATGATATGTGAACAGTTGTTTTATACTTCTGGTGCTGTAACTTCTCTGTATGATGGACTACAATTGGAAATGAACTATTAAAACCTTGCCCCTAAGTTGCTTTGGTCAGCTGTTTTATCACAGCAATGTGCAGTGAAGCTAAAACAGATGGCATAACTCTGGATGATTGAGTAAGAACCCGTTAAGGGTGCGATTTGACCTGCTCTACCCCAGGAGTAGGCAGCACAGGAAAGTCTTCAGGTACTTCTGTCTTTTTCCCCCTGATTACACATGCAACACTGAACCAGATAAAGCTAGTACTGTCATATTCACTTTAAAATTATGTCAATAAAGAAAAAGAACTCAGGCTGTAATAAGCTCTCTGATGTATGTATACTAATGAATTCATGATGGTTTATTTTTTCTCACAAATCAATTTGAGAACAAATGATTGAGTGATGCTCTAATCAATTTCAAATATTTATGTTTGCCCTAGGAATGAACTTCTATCCCTAGATATAAGAACTGCTGCAATATGTATTCACTTCATATAAAGCAAAACTAGTCTACAGTAGATGAACCAGACTAAAATAGCATTACAATAAAGGGTTAAAGACTTTTTCCCTTTTTTGTAATTGTAATAAAGTTAAAATATTTGAGAGTCAAGGAACAGAGTTCTATTATTACAGCTTTAAGAAATCCATTCCTCTAATTTGACTTTTAAACTTCTATAGTCCTGTGCCCTCATACGCTGTCTCCTGTGAAGCTGCTGGTGTCGCTCTATTTTTCTCTGCAGTGACATTTACAAAAGATCAGGGACAAAGATATTCAGGGCTTACAATGCTAAAGAAACAGTTAATATTTCCATAGCCTGTCTCTAGGAAGACATCCACATAATACATTTTGTAACTTAAACAATCACACCATAAAGTCTATTTTAAATTGACATGTGGTGCACTTTACAGGTTACTTCAATGACAAAAGAAAATCTATTGAAAAAAATCTCAATATCTTCATTTGTACACATAGCCCAAGAAAAAATTTATTGTTAACACAGGAATTTAAAAATGACATGTGTATCCATACATGCATACATGTGAAGGAGTTAGATCATGATACAAAGAACATCAGTGCTGAAGTTAGAGATGTAGTCACTTGATGATGTAATAACCAGGAAAATAGAAGTCACTGTGGAGCAAAGGCAAAAGAAATGATGCTTTAATCCTTAAAGAATGAACATTAGGGACTAGGAATATGATTCATTTGACAAAGTGGATTGCTACATAAGCATGAAGACCTGAGTTCAAGCCCCAGAACCTATATTAAAGCCAGGTAGGGTAGCATGTGCTTATAATTTGGGAAGGTATAGACAAGAGAATCCCTTGGGCATTCTGGCCACCTGGCCTACCTAGATCAATAGAGCCCAGTCACATCAGTGAAACACCCTATCTCAAAAATCAAGGTGGATGGTTGATGACACCCAATGCTTCAGTCCTCCACATACACTTATACACACACACACACACACACACACACACACACACACACACAGAATGGAAACGATTTCAATAAATGGGTAGATAAAGCATGGTGGTACAGATTGCGAGAATAGCCTATCACAGTTAGATTTAAAGGAAAAACAAGATATATTACATTGAATATGAATTTAGGATAATAATAATCTTGAAGTTATATATGAACTTTCTGCTGGTTTAAAACTTACCATTCTCACTAATCCCACACATATACAGAACATCCTTAGCAGCTGTCTAGCCAATCATTGAATTGATACCTTTAGTATTACTTTTTTGTACCACATCGCTGAACAAATCTAGCTATTAGAATATGATTTGTCAAATCAAATCTCTAACTAGCCATTTAGTTGCTGATCACTGGTCTTACTCAATTTCTAAGAAGCAAGTCAGAATACTACCAATAAATCCTTCAGACTCAGTCATGCACATATCGAATTGTTCTCCACCATCCACACTGTGACTGTGAGAAATTATAAGAAATATGATGTAGTAAAAGCTGACCTTCGAGCTATTATGAAGAAAGCAATCATACTTAAAACAGTTCCTCAGGGAAACCTAGATTTGAAAGAGTCAGAGATTAACTTGTGATGGTACAACCAGATGCCAATTACATACCTGGACTCTATTTCAAGATAAACTGAAAGGGTCTATTAGCACTTCCATGGAAGGGCCTAAGGGAAAGTGATGAAAACAAGCACTCTTCTAAGAACCAATAAAATAGTTCCTCCTTTTCCCCTTCTCTCTTCACTTATAGGAAAGGTTTAGCAATCACAAAGTTCTTCACATATATAGGAAAAACACTAGTTGAAAATAAGTAAGTCTCTGACCTTCCATTCTCAATCAGCATACTTTTTCTGAGTGAATAAGCTCTACAGCTATCCTGAATCCCTGTCATAGAAATGATTTTTACCTTTATCTCTACTTCTATTGACAACTGTCAAAACTGATTTACAAGACTTACATTGCTTTCCTTCTCTGCAACCATTCCTCTGGTGCAAGTGCTAATGGAGAAGGAAGACAACGAAAAGAAAGCAAGTCAACTGAACAAGCAAGCTATGGCTGGTAGAATGTAATTAGTGCCAATTCTGCTGTCCCCATGGGCCCAGCTGTCTTCATCACTGGCCAAGGTCTATGAGGTTTTCCTCCTACTTAACCATTCTCACTGGAGCAGTGTAAATACAGGAGAAAAAAATGATATTGATCTTTAGCCTGTTCCAACCTAGATATTGCATTAAGTGCTGCATCCTATATGAATAGACCTAATTGCCTAGGATTATTTCCATAGTCATAAGAGACTAGACTCTGATAGCTTTCCAGAAGCATCACCTGTATACCACCTCTAAAGGGGAAACTTAGAAAATTATGAATCTACTTTGCAGATCACTAATTTTTTTAAATCCCATATATATATATATATCATATATATATGTGATATAATAAATTGCCAATGGTGAGGCAATGAGGGAATATTATAAAATCACTTTTAAAGTAAGAATTAACTGTTACTGGGGCATTAGCTCATACTGAGTAATTACTCTTAGGGCTCTGCCCAAGCATTTGCAAACCTATGAACCTCTGTTTCTGCTCTTCCATCATGGTCAGTGTTGCTGTTTCTTCCTTTTCCATCAGAGACACTGTTATTTGCCTTGACTCAGTGGTTTTCCAGTCTTGAGTCCCCCCAGTTATTTCTTTCCAAGTCCATGATAGATAGGAGTCTGTGTCTGGAACTCTGTGATGGTAAGGTGCTTCTGAATCTGCATCTGATTGACCCTCACATATTACTATCCACAGGAACACAGAACACATTGGGAGCTGGCTCCTAATATTTTTACTTGCAGCATTCCAGTAAATGCATAAAGTCTTGAATGTTACTTTCAGTGTGACTCACTATTCCATTGGCTATGTTAACATCTGATTGTTCCACTTCCTTTTTCCCTTTGGACATTCATTTTTCTGAGTGTCAATCTGATTCACATCAGTTCTTTACCATCTCCATTCTCTTCATTTACTTATGGATTGTTCCTCCCCATAGTTTATTACTCAATTATGCAATGTCTGTGACTCACTTTGAAGAATTTACTCTTGTTTACCTAAAATGACTTTTCCTAATGTGATTATATACTATCAAGTGTCTTTAAGAGCAATTCAAAAAAGCATCCTTGATTGCACAGCAATTCATAGACATCAATTACAGAATAATTGATTGACTGTGATAATATCATTATCTTGGAAGCCAGAAGATTAGAACACAAACTCACTGCAATTGCAGGGTAGCAGTCATTCACAAAGCTCCTGAAGACCAGACAGACACTGTCAATCAGAACATAGCACCATTCTCTTAAGTCCCCTCTGAAACTTCAAAATGTCATTTTTGGAAGGAGGTACTTTTATTTTATTTTTTCCCTAAGAGCTCTGCTGCATGTATGACTGCAGGATATTAAAATCTAACACAAAGATATTCACAAGGAAAGGAAAAAAAACACACAAACGTAAAAGTGAAAATTGAACTATGAACTCACAGGAAAGTGATCTGGTAGGTTAAGGATAAGCACACTCTTCAAAACACCTTGTTTGGTATATGTATTTTATAAACATTATAAATTCCTCTGTGATCACTACTGTTGGAGTAACAATTCACCACATTCATTTTTTTTGCAGTCATTTGTCATGGGGATATTTTCTCAATCTCTCCAAACGATTTCACATGTGCAGGTTTCACTAATATACTGTCACAGTACTTGGTACATTCAACTACAAAAAGTAGATAATCTCAGGGGCTTTTGATGTAGACAGAATGAGTGAAGTCCTCCACACTCCTTTACTAATGAAGTTATTAGTGCTCAAAGAGTTGAAGGAACTTTCCCAGAGATTCAGTTAGGTTAAAAACTACAATGGGATTCTTAGATTTCTATTCATTGGTAAATACAATGTACCCATTCAAAACATTCTAAGGCAAAAAACCAGAATTAACAAAAACAAGGTACTGAAGTGTAGTATTTTAAAACATGGTTAATTTCTGAACAAAGAAGAAACACTTAACCCAAAGATGGTAAATTTATCCATCTTCAAATTATCTTTGAAAATTTCTACACATGGCAAAGATTAATTTTTTAATAATCTGAGTGACAATGTTTAAAAATGAAAATCTCTGATCTTCACTGTGGTTGAAACCATACTTTGCTTTTCCACCATCCTGATATTTTGTCTCACCAATAGTTCCTTATGAAAAAGGTCTTCTGTGCATGTTTTCAAGCCAAATGATAATGAGATTCATGTAACCAAATAATCTCTCCAAATCTTGCTGTATTCTCTCATAGAAGGTGTTGTCTATTCATAACAATGAAGATTTGGCTGAAAGCACTTTGTTTTCTAGGCACTTTTTCCTCACACAATGCTTATAATACACTGAGGTTGTCTCTGGCTTGCAGTGTACACACATATCCTAGAGCTTGCAGTGCTTATTTCTGAGTATACAATGCCATAAGGTGTGAGAGCAAAAAGAGCAATTGGGGAGACAGATGTCTCAGGAGATCACACTCAGGGTTCTCCAGGAATATTAAGACTCAGAAGATAATTCAGTCTTGATGACTCCAAGACGTATTTCCTTTTCTCCTCCTAAAACAGCAGTTCCTCTGTCTCATCTGGACATGCACCATAGCAGCATTTGATGTGAGCTGAGGTCTACTTCACATGGTTCCAAAGTGTTTTCTGTGATGTTCGTGTCCATCTCACTACACAGTGTGTGACTACTAAGCCCTATTTTTCTAGATTTATGAGATGGGCTATGCCTTTCCCTTTCAACTTCAACACCTATTAGTCTCTGCTCCATTCGAAACCAGGGGAGGGTTCAGTTTGGCTCTTGTGGATTGCTGTCACTTTCAATTTGGCAAATAATGCTTCATAACCAATAACATAATAGCATAACTCTTTTACTGTGGATGACCCAGAAACATTATTTTAAAGGATTTTTACTTTCACCAACTACTATAGCTAAAATGATTGTTTCACTAAAAATGTTAGTTGGAACCCTGGAGCCGGATTATGGGCTTCTTCTTAGATCAGAGTCTCTTAAATCCCTGCAAGCTCCGTGAGTATGGAGGCAGCTCTGACGGCAATGGAACCTGCTGCAAGCGCTGCCTGGCTGCCTTTGCTGTGGTCTCTTTACTATACCTAGAGGGCTAGAAAGCCAATCTGTCTGTCACCTTGAAGTCTGAAGCCCTTTGATCCTAAACACTCTATCTTCACTTATAATCCAACTTCAGGTCAAAGAATATTATGTAAGATTCTAATTAGTCTGTTGTTATAATAGAAAACAGCATTACAAATTTTTTTATATTAATGCTTGGAATGCTGATGGAAGATCACAAATTCCCTGTCAGTCTGGGCTACACAGTGAGGCATGCCTCAAAATAAAATAACTATATGAATGAAGTAGTTTCAGTAAGATGGCTCAGCAGGGAAAAGCAATTTCCATCTAGCTTGAAGACCTGAGTTTGATTCCAGAACCCACATGATAGAAGGAATCAACTCCTATAAATTATCCTCTGAATTCCACATGCATGCCTTGACATGTACTTTTGCCTTTACACACACACACATACAGACATACACAATACTTTTATAGTGAAGAAAAATAAAATACTAAAATTGCAATCTTAACTTAGAAGGCAGAGGCCTATCACATCTTTGTTATAAATTAATGAATTCATAAACTTGATAAATAAATAGCATGAGTCTTTTATCCTGTGGTGACAAACACTGACTGTCTCCTAAGACAATGAATAGTGATAAGTGGCCATGCACTGCACTGAGTATTTCACAGCTCTGATTCTTTTCAATCCTTTAAGATATATTACTACTGTACCTTCTAGCTGATCAAATACACTGATATACACTGAACATACTATTCTAGGTCCAAAGTCCAGGCTCTTGGGTGTAGTCCTATTCTGGATCCTTGAGATTAGACTTTATCTGCAGCATTCCCTGTTTGGTTATCTCCAATCCAATCATCAGTACAGAATTCAGGGTCATAACTCAATCACTTTGTTCCCACCCCTCCTTCCTACATTCCCCTCGTGCCTACAGTCACGTTCTCCTATTTCTGTTCTGGACAACTCCATGTTTCCTCAGTGATCTCTCTTTGTTGGTATTGGTTCCTTTAATCTGTTTTATTCACAACTGTCAAATTTATTCTCCTTTAGTTCTTATAGAGTACTACTATTCTATTCAAAACCAGCACTTGAAAAGCATAAAATTTCAGCATCAGAAATGTGAAAAGTACTGAAAACCTGGGATAATTACATAATACAATTTTTAAAAAGGCAGTCAATTTTTCTATGACTTTAAGTGAACACTGCCCTTTTTGTTTCTTCTCCCACTTTAATTTTTCTTTTTAAAACTAGTTAGGAGATTAAACATCAGTTGCTAACCCTTATGTTGCCTAATGAACAATAGTGATAGGAAATTGATAACTATATGGCTTAGGAAGTAATGACCATATGCTGAATAAACTATGGATTTCTTCAATGCCATCTCAAAATGTTTCCTGTATTACTACAGAATACATATTTTGTTTTCTAATAAAATGAGAGCTACCTTTTAAAAAATATCAAAGACATATAAACCACCTGAATGTCATTTATGATTCTTACTTTTACTATTAAAATATTTTTCATAGAAGAGCATGAAATTTATGCTTAATACTTATAATACTCTGCTATAGGTACTATCTTAAAAATTCTATTTTAAAATCTAAATTTAAAAATTGTATGATATCAAACAAAAAGATAAGCTAAATTTTGAAGTGTGAGAGTTGATGTCAGTAAAATCTTCAGACTTCCATACAAGCAGTTCAAGTAAGGCACTTGTTACTTGGGACTGGTTACTATATAATTTTCTTTCATAGAGAAAACCCCCAGAACTTTTGTAAATCATAATGTGTTTAGTTGATACAGATGCCACCAGCAAACATTAAGAAGACACTGTGTGATAAATCTGTCAAAAAAGGAAGCATAATCAATACCACCGAACCTATGGGCATCCTAGAGCAGCAACTCAGCACCTGTAAACTATGAATGTTAACCACTGTGATCATGGGGCTGATCAGGATCACTGTTGCCACTAAATTGCACCACACAGCACCATAACACATATTTCTAGCTCAGGTGAAGATCCAGACTCAAAGTGTATCTGAATGTATATTCTTTTGTACCATTATAGTGTTCAGAAACAATAATTTTTGAGCTGAGGGAAATAGCTGAGTTGTTAAATTGCTTGTGATTCAATCAAAGGTCTGGACTTCAGATGCCTAGATTCCTTATTAAAGTCCAGGTGGGTGTGGAAGTGTGTCAGTAATTCCAGCTTGGAAGGTAGAGATTTGGAACCCCCAGAGTGAGTGGGCTAGCCAGATTGACACTACTGGCCAGCTCTGGATTTGATCAAAGACCCTATCTCAAAAAGAATAAGGCTATTGAGCTATCTAAGATGATTTCTGATACACACACACACACACACACACACACACACACACGCCGCACATACATGAACATGCACATACTAATATATATACCCCGATACACAAAAACATGAGAAATAGAGGTAAAAGTTAACCATCTAAAACCCACTATCCTCAGAGATCATTTATATTTATACGGTTGTCAAGAAAACAATTTTCACAATAAGATTCATTGTCTCTCAAGTCCCATTTAACTTACAGTGAATGGATCACAACTCTACTCTATGCCAGTGTTTTTAAAACCCTTGTAGATTTAAAGTTATAGACCTCATAAAATGCAAAACTCCAGTAATCTAAAGAGGAATATATAATAGATATACCAGATAAATTGCTTTTTGTGCTCTTGATGAAAGAATCTGGGGAACTTCCCCAAAACTATGGTAGTAAAATAAAATTGGGGGAAGAAAAGCAAGAGTGAAAATGATCACTCAGTAACTCAATATGTTCTGGTATCCCCTTGAAATAAAAATTGTCTGATTCTGACAAGGAAAATGCTATGAAGTAGGAATGTTTTAAACCTTTTCTTCCGTACAAGAGCAAAATGCAACATTGGAAATAGATATGATTAAAGCATCCCAGGAAAGAACTGGAGTTAAAAGCTCATGGCTGGATTTGTGCTCTAAAAGTATGGCTTTCTTCAGGCCCCGCTTAAATCTTACCCATAATCCTAGTAAACTGTCAGTCTTGTTGTAACACTAAATTCCCAGGAAACTTTCACAGGAATTGTTTGCCTGAGTGCTTCTCAGTTGACCTACTTTTAACAGAGGATAAATGGATGTCATAGTCCTTTCCTCCTTACAGCATACTCTTTCTCATCATAACTGAATGGAACAGAATGACTTCTCTAACAGCAAAATGACTGTGTGGTATTCAATTATTTGCAGACAACTGAAATAAATTCTTCAAAAGAAGGAATTTGGGAGGTTCTTTGCTTCGGCCTGTGGTCAGCCTGCTTCTTGCTAGGGGTCTACATAAGGCAGAACATCATAGTTCCAAGAGCGTGTAAACAACAACACTGTTCACATAGTGGTGGCCCTGAAGCCAAGGCAGTAAAGAAGAGTAGGGGGAAGATACATCCTTCAAAGGCATGCCGCCACTTAACTACTCAAGTCCCACGTTATTTTCCGTCACTTCCCAAAAGTGCCATCAAAGTATGCATTTCGCCATGAATTCATCCATTCTTGAGGTCATAGCTCTCTTAATCCAGTCTTTTCCAAAAATCCACCAGTTGGCACCCGAAACTCAATACATCAGCATACGGGGTACATCACACATGAAAACTAGAGTAAACCACTAGATTTATTTGTAAAGTGAAGAGCATGCCATGTGCAGAGCTATCCCAAGGTTTTAGTGAGATTATAAGTCTGACTTGTCAGATGCAAAAGAGCTTTAGTAAATGCTAATGTTCCACTTTCAAAAGGTCTTGAGTTTAGTAAGTAGTTTCCTTCAAGGATAAGAGCTTCCTCTAAGATAAGAGCTACAAATTCATCTCTATGATGAATATTTGCATCTTGGCATGAGACGCTAAAGATTTACAAAACTTCAAGGCACAAAGGAATACATTTACAAAAGTGGAATTTTGGCACTTATTCAGCACATATTCATTGAGTGTGTCTTCCTTGCCAGTACTGAAAACACGAAGATAAATTATGTAGCACCCTGTTCTCAATGGCGTTGGAAAGACTAATGGCAGCACAAAACTGGAGGATCAACTTTTGGCAAAAGGGATAAATACGAAGATCACCCTACTAGAAGAACGGAAGGGGAGGGGAAGGAAATGAGTCTGTTTCCTCCAGAAAACATTTTAATTGTAGTAGAACCCGCCCTGACCTTCTGGACACCATAAATTTAAAGGAGTTCCTAGAAACCTTTGACACTACAGAATTTGTGTTCTTCTCCTGCTTATTCATGTAAAGACAATAAGCATTGATAGTTCCTTGCAACAGATTGGGTAATATGAAGAGAATAGAAACTGATTTCAGCAGTTGGAGCTGGAAAGCCCAAGATCAATTCCAGCAAATTCAGTCATTGGTTGCAAGATGAAGCCTCCCTCCAAGCAGTATTTTCTGGAGAGGAAAAACATTAGAAAAAATGGGAATTTAGTCCCATCAAATCTTTCCATATTAACCTGTTCCTGAGAGCTTTGTCCTACTCATTTGACACTACCTCACAACACTGTCACCTTGGAGATTAAACTTCTGACACATGGATATTGTGTGCTGTATTCAGACTAGAGCAAACAGTATCACTGACTTCTGTGAAAAGGAGAGTTGGTCAGGAGCAAGAAAGTGGATTGCTGTGTCCACAGAAGAAGTTTCAGCATAGGCATAAAACTGCAAAGAGAACATCTGCATTTTTCATTGCTTGACTTAGTTTATCATGACGGTAAGACAGAAACTCTTACTAAGAGTTGATATCTACAAGAAAATATTTTGGTGATGCACACTTGATTCTCTGCTTTTCTAAAAGAATGAGAAAGAACATGGGTAACCACAGCAGTTGTACTGTTTATGGCCCTCACACTTTCAATCCTTTATTGATTCTACAAGCTACCACAAACCTGCTCATGAAACAAAAATTTGTTTCCTTCTAGTTCTGAAAATCAAGCATTCAAAAATCAATCACTGGGCTCCCTTTACCCCACGCCGCTCTGCCGGTCGGGAAGCATGCCCGCTGTCCATCCGGGCCTCAAACCGCGAAGTAGACTCCAACCAGAACAAACCCGCGGATAAAAGGCCAAGAAAGCCTGACCCAGGATAACGACTTTCAAAATATGATCATTACAATGTTCAATACTATGAAAGAGGAAATCCGGGAGGAATTACATAATCGAATCAATCGCTTTGAAGAGGAACACAACAGACATTTGGAGGAGTTGAGAAAAACAGTGCAAGAAACAAAAACTGGCATAGAGCAGTTAAAACAGACTCAAGCAGAGTTTAAAACTGAGCTACAAGACAAGTTATCTTCAACCCAGAACTCTACAGAGAGTCTTATCAACAGAACTAATGAAGCAGAAAACAGAATTTCAGACCTTGAAGATAAAGTGGGAGTACTAACCAGCTCAATGGAAGAGGTTGTTAAAGCCAAAAAGATACTTGACAGAAATATCCAAGAGACATGGGATACCCTGAAGAAGCCTAACATGCGCATTCATGGAATACCAGAGCAAGAATCTCAAAATACCACCCCTGAGGAAATTTTTCAAACGATCATCAAGGAAAACTTTCCTCATCTAAAAAAAGAGAGGCCCATCCATATACAAGAGGCATTCCGTACCCCAAACAGGTACGACCAAAGCAGAAGCTCGCCACGGCAAATAATAGTTAAAACACTCCACATTCAAGATAAAGAACTGGTGCTGAGAGCTTCAAGGGAGAAAAAACAAGTCACTTTTAAAGGTA
This sequence comes from Typhlomys cinereus, assembly GCA_023101885.1. NCBI lineage: Eukaryota > Metazoa > Chordata > Mammalia > Rodentia > Platacanthomyidae > Typhlomys > Typhlomys cinereus. The sequence continues at coordinate 4,349,318 of JALPQD010000149.1, forward strand.
AACCTATTAAAATAACGAATGACTTCTCAGTCGAAACAGTAAAAGCAAGAAGAGCTTGGAGAGACATACTTCAAGTATTGAATGAGCAAAAATGTCAACCCAGGCTGATTTACCCTGCAAAACTATCAGTCATGATCGAGGGAGAAAGAAAAATCTTCCAGCACAAAGACAACTTGAAGGGATACATGTCCAACAAACCAGGCCTTCAAAAACTGCTAGAAATGATACTCAAGCGTGAAGAAAAAAACAGGCCTATCCAGGAGAACAGAAGGCAAATATAACACCATTAAAAGCAAAGCAATATACTTATAAAAACTACTAAACATAATAAATGTCAGGAATTAAAAATAGTTTCTCCATTATAACACTAAATGTTAATGGACTTAATTCACCGATCAAGAGACACAGATTACAAACTTGGATTAAAAATCACAATCCATCAATCTGCTGCCTGCAGGAAACCCATCTCACCACAAAAGATAGGCACGCTCTAAAAATAAAAGGCTGGTCAACAATTCTACAAGCAAAGGGAAGCAGAAAACAGGCAGGGGTAGCCATTATGCTATCAGACAAAGTAGACTTCAAACCAAAGAAAATTATAAGAGACACGGATGGATACTACATTTTAGTCACAGGTACAATTCACCAGGAAGATTTCACAATACTGAATATATATGCACCCAATACAGGCCCCTCCACATTCATTAAGAAAACCCTACAGCATCTAAAGCAAGAAATCAACCCCCAAACGATAATTCTTGGGGACTTCAACACCGCCCTCTCAACATGGGATAGATCAACAGGTCAAAAGCTTAACAGAGACACTTTGGAACTTAATCAAACCTTGAAAGAAATGGACCTTACAGATCTCTATCGAACTTTTCACCCACATATGAAAGAATACACATTTTTCTCAGCAGCACACGGAACTTTCTCCAAAATAGATCACATACTGGGCCACAAAACAAATCTACACATGTACAAAAAAGTTGAAATTCTAACCTGTGCCCTATCAGACCACCACGGCCTAAAGCTGGACATCCACAACACAACAAACAAGAGAAAATACAATAACTCCTGGAAACTTAACAATATGATGCTGAATGAGAACTGGATTCAGGAAGAAATTAAAAAGGAAATTCAAGATTTCCTGAAAGTGAACAATAATGAAAATACAACTTACCAAAATCTCTGGGACACAATGAAAGCTGTTCTAAGAGGTAAGTTCATAGCTCTTAATGCCTACATCAAAAAAATGGAAACATCAGAAATAAACAACTTAACAATGCAGCTTAAAGCTTTAAAGAAACTAGAGCAATCTGATCCCAAAGGTAGTAGAAGAGAGGAGATTAGCAAACTAAGGGGAGAAATATCTGAAATCGAGATTAAGAAAACGATAGAAAAAATCAACCAGTCAAAAAGCTGGTTCTTTGAAAAAATCAATAAGATTGATACACCCCTAGCTAAATTAATCAAAAGCAGGAGAGAGAAAACCCAAATTAACAAAATCAGAAATGAACATGGAGTTATCACTACAGATACCCAAGAAATCCAGAGAATTATAACATCATATTTCAAAATCTTATACTCTGTGAAGTTTGACAACACAAAAGAGATGGATGAATTTCTAAGTAAACACAACTTACCTAAATTGAATCAGGAAGTTGTGAATTATTTAAATTGTCCTATAACGTATAAGGAAATTGAGGAAGTAATCTCTAATCTTCCCACCAAAAATGTCCTAGACCAGGTGGATTCAGCACAGAATTCTACCAGACATTTAAGGAGTTCATAATACCAATACTCCTTAAACTGTTCCATCAAATAGCAAAGGAAGGAACACTACCAAATTCCTTCTATGAAGCAAATATCGTTTTAATCCCAAAACCTAATAAAGACTCACTTAAAAAAGAAAACTATAGGCCGATCTCTCTGATGAACACAGACGCAAAGATACTCAACAAAGTTTTAGCAAATCGGATTCAAAAACATATTAAAAAGATCATTCTAAGATACTCTATACTAGTTAGGGCTGCAGCAATCATAATTGGACTTTGCATGCCCTGCGCATTGTCCAACACACTGTTGACCTCACAAAGTCTAGCATCTGCTAAAGGCACCAAGATCCTTGGAGGCAAAGGATTGGCAGCCACAGCAGTGTTCCTATACCTAAGGGGAACACTGGAAAGGGTTCAGGAAAGACCACTGGGTCCTTGTATGTCATCGGAGAGGAGGGCCCAGAGGAAAATCAGACACGCACAAGAAAGGACTCTCTGGGAATTGGGGTGGGAGGCACTGGGGGATGGGGAGGGAGAGGGGTGGGGAGGGGGAACAGGGGGTACGGGGGGAGGAGGAGGGAGGGAGGGAACTGGTGTACCTAATAAGTTTGTATGAGCTGAAATAAAAAAAATCAAAAAATCAAAAAAATAAAATAAAAAAAGATCATTCACGGGGACCAAGTAGGCTTCATCCCCGGCACACAAGGTTGGTTCAACATACACAAATCAATAAATGTAATTCATCATGTAAACCAGTCCAAAGTCCAAGACCACGGGATACTCTCGATAGATGCAGAAAAAGCTTTTGACAAGATCCAACAGCCTTTTATGATCAAAAAGCTAGAGACAGTAGGAATGGAAGGAACCTTTATCAATATAATAAAAGCTGTATATAACAAGCCCACAGCAAGGATTATGCTCAATGGGGAACAATTGGAAGCATTCCCACTTCGATCAGGAACTAGACAAGGCTGTCCACTCTCACCACTTCTATTCAATATTGTACTTGAAGTCTTAGCTGAAGCCATAAGACAAGAAAGGAACATAAGAGGGATTCAAATCGGCAAGGAAGAGGTCAAACTATCCCTATTTGCAGATGATATGATCTTATACCTGAGTGATCCCAAAAACTCCACCAGGAAGCTCCTGGAACTAATTGAGAAGTTCAGCAGGGTGGCAGGATACAAAATAAATGTGCAAAAATCAGAGGCCTTCCTATATGCCCAGAATGAAAGAAGTGAAAAAGCCTTGAGAGAAACAATCCCATTCACTATAGCCCCTAAAAAAATGAAATACCTTGGTATAAACCTAACCAAGGAGGTAAAAGACTTAATTCCAAATGGATCAAGGACCTTGATATAAGGCCAGAGACTATAAAAACCATAGTTGAAAGGATAGGAAACTCCCTCGAGCTGATTGGGCTAGGCCAACATTTCCTAAACAGACATCCAATGGCATAGTCACTGCTACCAACTCTCAACAGTTGGGATCTTTTGAAATTAAAGAGCTTCTGTTCAGATAAAGAGATTGTTACACGAGCTCAAAGGCACCCCACAGAATGGGAGAAAATCTTCACTAACCACATATCTGATAGAGCTCTACTGTCCAGAGTGCACAAAGAACTTAGAAAACTAAACATCAAGGAAACCAATGGCCCAATTAAAAAATGGGCCCTGGAACTTAAAAGAAATTTTACCAGGGATGAAATTAAAATGTCTAACAAATATCTTAAAAAATGCTCCACTTCTTTAGCCATCAGGGAAATGCAAATCAAAACTTCCCTGAGATATCATCTCACCCCGGTCAGGATGGCAAAAATCCACAACACAAACAACAACAAATGCTGGAGAGGATGTGGAGAGAGGGGAACTCTCCTGCATTGCTGGTGGGAATGCAGGCTCATACAACCACTCTGGCGAGCCATCTGAAGATTCTTAAAGAAATTAAAGATTGAAATGCCATATGACCCTGCGATTCTACTTTTGGGAATAACCCCCCCCTACAGCAGAGGTTCACCTCGATAGCACAAGCACGACCATGTTCATAGCAGCACTGTTTACAATAGCAAAGTCATGGAATCAACCCAAATGTCCAACAGTTGATGAGTGGATAAGGAAACTGTTGTACATCTATACAATGGAGTACTACTCAGCCATCAAAAATGATGAATTACTGGAATTTGCCGGGAAATGGATGTCATTAGAAACAATTATATTAAGTGAAGTATCCCAGACCCAGAAAATTAAGCGCCGTATGTACTCCCTAATAGGTGGCTCCTAATACCAAACCCACCCAGCCCATCTTGAGACACTCATAGGTAAATCTATGTATTACCTACAGTAATTGCAAGGATTATGAACAGGAGGGATAGGGTTGGAGGACGACACCAGAAACAAGGAGAGAATTGACCATGTTACAGTAGAGAAAATAGGCCTCCATCAAGGACTTCAAGAAAGTAATGTGACACTTAGTTAAGTTCACAATTCGTTCCTGATCATTTACAACTAAGGGGTATGAACTCACCAGAAGGGGAGGGCATATAGTCCGGCAGATTAAAAAGTAACCATTTTGCAAATGGGTGATTGACCCCTCCCATTGCCTAACGCCAAATGACCCTGCGATTCCACTTTTGGGTACAAGTACTCCATCTACCCTTGAATGTGCTCTTATAATAAGACTCCAGTTTAACAGCTTTCTCTCAACAATAGTTGGGGCCAAAGCAATCATAATGGGACTTTGCATGCCCTGCTCAATGTCCAGCGCACTGTTGCCCTCATAAAGTCTAGCATCTGTTAAGGGCACCGAGACCCCTGGAGGAAAGGGATTGACAGCCATAGTAGTGATCTTATGCTTAAGGGGAACAAGAGAAAGGGCTTATGGAAATGCCACTGGGTCCTTATATGTCATCGGAGAGGAGGACCCAGTGGAGAGTTAGGCGTACACAATAAAGGACTCTCTGGGAATTGGGGGGGAGGCACTGGGGGAAGGGGAGGGGGAGGAGGGGGGAGGGAGGGAACTGGTAAAAAATTTTAAAATGTATAATTAAATTTTTAATAAAAAAAAAAACAGCTTTTTGTCTCTGGCCAGGGGATGACATACAGTGCCCATCACGATGGAGTGAAGGGCATTACAGGAGCAACAAAACTGCAAAAGAAAATCAACAAACCACTATCCAGAACTTCAGAGACTCTATATCAACCACCTAGAACTAGGCCAGCCTAATCTCTCCCCATCCTGAAGCTCAGGGACATTTGCGGAAGAGTGGGTGGTAAGAGTGTAAGAACACAAGGACGGGAGGAGCAATGATTTGCAAGATACTCCACACAAGTTAGGGCCGAAGCAATCATAATTGGACATTGCATGCCCTGCCCAATGTCCCACACACTACTGACCCCACAAAGTCTAGCATCTGCTAAAGGCACCATGATCCTTGGAGGCAAGGGATTGACAGCCACAGGGGAACACAGGAAAGGGTTCAGGGAAATGCCACTGGGTCCTTGTATGTCATCGGAGAGGAGGGCCCAGAGGAGAGTCAGGCATGCACAAGAAAGGATTCTGGGAATCGGGGCGGGAGACACGGTGGGATGGGGCGGGAGGGGTGAGGGGAGGGGGAGCAGGGGGTTCGGGGTGGGGGAGAGGGAGGGAAGGAACTTGTGTACCTATTAAGTTTGTATGAGCTGAAATAATAATAAAAAATGTATTATAAAAAAATCAATCACTGGGATAAACCCAAGTGTCATGAAAGATGCATTTTTTTCTGATTCCAAGAAATAATATTGTTTTCTTCACCTGTTTTGGCTTCTGGAAGCCACCTACATCTATTCATTCCTCAACTCGTGGCTTCTCCATCCATCTCCAAAACCAGCAACCCTACGTTTGTGAAGCTTTCTCACATGGTCTTACTTACATCTTATCATCTTTATCCTTGATTTGTCTTCTGTTTTTCTTTTGTGTCTGTGTGTATATGTGTTCATGTATATGCATGTATATATATAATATATACATATATATATATACATGTGTGTAGAAGCCAGTGGTCAGTGCTGGCTGTCAATATCTCTCTCCACCTCATTTTTTGAGACAAGGTCTCTCCCTGAAAATGGAGCTCAGCAATTCTACTAGACTAATTGACTAGTAAGTTCCAGGAATTTTTCTGTCTTCACCTGTCCAACATTGTGACTTTTTGCATGAGTGGTAGTTACTGAACTTGGCTGCTCACGCTTGCCTGGAAGGAACTTTACATACTGACCCATCTTCTCTGTTCCTGTGTCTCTTGTATGAATCCTTATGGATCCATCTAGTGATTCAAGATAATCTGCTCCTTCAAGATTGTCAAGATCCTTCAATATTACATAGGTACAAGTCCATTTTGATGTGTGAGGCTACATAGTCACAGGTTTCAGGGGTTAGGATATGGACATGGTGGGGCGGCGGGAGGGATCATTCTTTTGCCTGTTACAACCAGGGTGTGAGAACAGGCTATTATTGCTAAAAGGGATGTAACAATAAATGTCATGGTGAATTAAACCAGAATTGCAGCTTTGCCTACTTATGATCATGTAAACACCCTTGCCTTTTAAACCACAATAAGCTATCATTAGCCTCTACACCAGGGAAAAAAAGGAAAACATTTCACTCATTAGAGAACTCTGTCCCATAGCTTACCAGTAACCTTGAATCTCAGAATATTTACTATCCAATTACCTCTTGCCTTGTTTTATTATGTAACTCACCAGTGAGAGGTTATGATTGCTTTCTATCCAAACGTAACCTTCATGATCCTGCTTATGATGGACCCCAAATTTTGAGTTCAGATTTCTTTTATTTATGACTTTTCTTGATGTTAACAAAATATTTCATAGAAGAAACTCAAAGAAAGAAGAATTGGCTTCAGATTCCATATCATAAAGTTTCCCTAACTTTCCAAAACACTGTGATTAACTATTCTGACACATTAGCCTGGAAAGAATGCTTCAGAATCAAAACAAATACCCTTCCTTTATCTCTACTTAGATACGATCTAGTTGAAAATTAAGAGCTCTCCACATTGCCACATGTTCAAAAATGTAATGGAAGGAGTTCCCATACCATGTCATTCTGCATCTGAATCTTGCATAAAAAATAGTAGCTTTTTATGTATATATCTATTTTATCAGAAATATTGTCCTCAAAAAAGGGTGCATAGATGGATGAGTTCTCAGGAGTTTGCCCCTGATTGGTTGTATTATGGAAAGACTGAACTTGAAAATCTGGCCCAAAAGGAAACAAGAGTATCTTTAAAGGACTGATAGGAAAGTTTCTTGATACCCTGAAATTTGACCAAACAGAAGAATTAAAAACAATATATAAATTCTTGTCACTTTTAGCTCTAGAGTTTCTTGGATGGGCCCTGTCTTCTCCTTGTGAGTTGCAATATCTTTCATACTGAAAGTGAATCAACTACATCTCTTTATATTTCCAGAGTATCCCAGTTACTTGAACTAGGAAGATGCGAGTCTCTTTGGTTACCAATTAAAGGAAATGCAATAGTGAGCTGGAGAGATGGTTCAGGTTTTAAGACTCTGCCTTCTAAGCAGAAGGTCCTGGCCTTGTATCCCAGGTCCCACATAAAAACGCCAAGAAGAAATGGCAGTAGTCTGCACTTCTGGCTCTAGTGGGCAGAGCCTGGAAAATCCCAGAGTGAAGCAAAAAGGATGTAGAAACAATCCAGAAGTTACCCTTGGTCCTCCACAAGACCCATAGTGCCCTCTGAGACACACACACACACTAAAATTAATTAATTAATTAAAAAAGAAACACAGTAATACAGGTTGTAATACACCAAGAGTCAACCCTCAATGAATTGGACAGGGAAGTCACTGGATACATGCTTTTTCTTTCTATTCCTTAATACACGGTTTTAAGGTATATTCTTTATTGTCCTAGAGATGGTCTCAGAATGATTGAATACCAATTCTTTCTGCTTCCATCTATAATACATCAAGTATTGGCTTTCTCTTTATTTTTCTGCTCCTTGGTCCATTGCTCTTGCTCATTTCTTAATGAAAAGTTGCTCAACAACCCTAAGGCTCAGCAAACTTGGGCTAAAGAGTTGCAATCTCAAGGTGTCCTACAAAACAGATTCTATAGGTGAGTTCATTCACCAGCAAAAAAGAAATAATAATTCAACTGCTGTTAGTAAGTTAGTAATAATCTCCAAAATGCAGTAGCATCACACTTAATAAGATTCTGTCTTAAGGTGGGCTGGAAAAAAGACAAAAGTGAGAGTTTTGATCCAGCAGTAAAGGGAATGAGAGCTTTAAGAATTTTGGACTTTAGTGACTTTTAAAAAAATGCTTTGAATCATTGGAAAGGGAAAATTGGGAGCCTTCATTGTTGGCAAACTACCAAGTAAAATTGCTCTATGAAAGCCAAAATTTTTGCATGGCAAGAACTGAGATTCCCTTCCACTGCATGGTGAAGTCACTGGTACTGAAAACAAAGCCACAATCTTATTTCTAAGCATGATTGTCATACAAAACGGACAAAATCAAGAACTTCAACAAGTACTTATATAAAATTAGAGAGAAATGGAAAAAGATGTTTGAGCACATGTAGGTGAAAGTCTTAACTTTATATTTTTGGGCAGCAGATGCAGATCCTTTCCTTTGTCTGAAGAACATGCTAAGATCTCACTGGGGCATGCAACTTGGTGACAAATGGCTATTTCAACTTTCACTTATTTCTCTCATCATGTCCTCCAGACCAATCATTCGGTCAGGTCCTCAGGACAGTCAGAGAAAGATTGCCTGTCATTCCTCTAGGGAAGAGAGTTTTCTGCATCAGGACTTAACCTTTCTCAAAAAGATAGGAGTAGTCCTTTAGGACTTTCAATTTGGTCGGAAGAATATTAAACAAGTAAGAGAAGAAATATTTAGTTAAGGTAAGCTTCTTATACTGGTTACTCTTTGTGTTGCTGTGAGAGAACACCCAAAGTTAAGCAACTTTAAAGGGATAAAAGAGGTTAAGAGTTGCAAGACTGTCAATTGTAAGAGCAGAGCTGTCCTGGAAGTAGGGATTGTCTAATTTACCTCACGTTCCATCTCCTGTGACTGCCTTCTTCCTACAAAGTTTCACCTCCTAAAGGTGCCATGACCTTCCCAAACACGAGTCTGTGGAGGAACACATTTCAAATCATGACATTCCACCTCAGACCCACACAGGCTCATTGAAACTTCATTATGAAAACTATATTCAGTCCAACTTTGAAAGTCTGAATGCAGACTTTATTAGTGGTCCCAACACAGTCCAAAGTAAATTTGTAAATTCAAAAGACAAGTTATATACTTCCAAAATACAATGGCATAGAATAAACATTCCCATTCCAAAAGGGAGGAATGTTGGCATATCCAGGAAAGTATGACCCATAACAAAACCAAAAAATAGCAGGACAAACTCTAAATCCTATAGCTCCATGTCCAAAAGATAAGCCTCTTATTGAAATCATCTCAGTTCCTAAGGGCTTCAATTTCACCTTTCCAATGCAGCTGCCCATCACTTGATTGGGCTGGATCCTCCCAGGGTATATAGCTTTCCTTGGCATATGTCCCACGTTGGCTGTGGCATCTCTAACATCTTCACTTCTCAATGGAAAACCAGGCTTTAACTCCACAGCACAAACTATCCTTCTTGGGCCTTTAAACTGCAGGCTTTCCACCACATGCTGTCTAGATTCCACCATTCTCTGAAACCTTGGAGGAGAGATCTACTTCTTCCCTCTTGCATCACTTATGCCTATGAAACCAGTACCATGTGGATGAGGTTGCCAAGTTCTGCTACAGGGTTTAAAAATGCCCCCTTGACTAACAGGTGGTTCAGCCTCTCTGTGCTGACTGAAGTTAAAGTTTCTCTCAGGCCTTTGCTTTGGAGGAGAAACAGAGCTTTACTTTAGAGTTCCACCCTTTAGCTTATTCTTTCCAAAAGAATTTGCATTCTTATGCGTGGGATCCTTCTCTGAGGATCTTGCCCTCATGTTAGGGCCTCTCCTATACTCCAAATGAAGAACAGACTTTTACTAATTTACTTAAGGTAATGGAGCTAGTTTGTTTAAACATAGCTGTCATTTTGCTTTCTACCTCTTTCTGGTCCAGCTCTTCAAATTTGCCACTGCATTTTTCCTCATTAGTCCTCATAGTTTTGCCTCTTTCTGCCTGATTCCTTATTCTTTTTTGTAACTCTGAAAAAGTAATAAAAAGTAGCCATTGTCAAGATTACATTGCCCTGAAACTTCCTCCAACAAGCCCTTGAGTTTAACCTCAGGTAAGCTTTTAGGACAAGGGCAAAACTTCACTAAACCCCATGTTAGCACATGGCTCCATTTGCCACTTGTCCAGTTCTAAACACAGTCTTTGTTACCCTCTGTACCATCACAAGCTGGGCACCCACTGCCTGTGTCTCTCACAACATTATTGTTTTCTGAGCTCTTATAAGAAAGACCCATTTGGGGTGACATACAGTGCCCAACAGGATGGCATGAAGGCATTGCAGGAGCAGCAAAACTACAAATGAAAATCAACAAACCACAATCCAGAACTTCAGAGACTCTATATCAACCACCTAGAACTAGGACAGACTAATCTCTCCCCATCCTGGAGCTCAGGGACATTTGCAGAAGAGGGGGCGGTAAGAGTGTAAGAGCAAAAGGATGGGAGGAGCAATGATTTGCAAGATACTCCACACAAGTTAGGGCTGAAGCAATCATAATTGGACTTTGCATGCCCTGCGCATTGTCCAACACACTATTGACCTCACAAAGTCTAGCATCTACTAAAGGCACCAAGATCCTTGGAGGCAAAGGATTGAAGCCACAGCAGTGTTCCTATGCTTAAGGGGAACATGGGAAAGGGTTCAGGGAAATGCCACTGGGTCCTTGTACGTCATCGTAGAGGAAGGCCCAGAGGAGAATCAGGCATGCACAAGAAAGGACTTTCTGGGAATTGGGGAAGGAGGCACTGGAAGGTGGAGAGGGAGGGGTGAGGGGAGAGGGAACAGGGGGTTCGGGGGGAGGAGGAGGGAGGGAGGGAACTGGTGTACCTATTAAGTTTGTATAAGCTGAAATAATAATAAAAAATGTATTAAATATAAAAAAGAAAGACCCATTTGGTCACTGTCTCCAAGACACAAAGACTTTCCCAGTACAAAGTCCCAAAGTTCTCCATATCTCTCCCAACGAAGGTATACCAGCCACATCACAACAATTGCCATACTGCTAGGTACCAACTTCTCTCAGCTTCACAAGCAACAACTTCACAAATTTCTCTCAACTTCAAAAGCAATTCATGTTTTAGTACCAGATGATCTCAATCTCATAGCAATATTCTATTCCTGAATACAAGTTTCTGTATGGTTATACTTTGTGTTGCTGTGAGAGAGCACCCAAAATGAAGCAACATAAAGGGAGAAAGGGAGATTTAGTTAGCATATGGTTCCAAAGGGGAGATGCAGTCTTTCATAGTAGAAGCAACATAGCTGATGACAGAAGTTAGAGGAGACCTAGGTCACATTCGTCCAGGAAGCTGAGAGCTTCTAGACTGAAGAGCAGAACTTTCCTTGAAATAGGATGGGAATAATATACCTCAAGGCCTACCTCCTGTGACTTCCTTCCTGACAACAGGCTCTGCCTCCTAAAGATGACCTTCCCAAACACATACCTGTGGGGGACATATTTCAAATCATAACATCTCTGAACCAGCCTAGAGCAGACATTCTAATTAATTTTGGGAAGACCTAGCCCATACTTGGTGGGGCTATTCCCTAGGTAGGAAGATAATATAGAGAGAGAACTAGTTGGAAGTTGTCACACTGGTAAGCTGGAAAGTATGCTTTATTCCTTGTCTTTTTCTTAGCTCTTCCTTGTGAATATGGGGTAGTCAGTTCCCTTGGCACCTGTTGATAAATCTCTTGCCAAAATGGACTGCAGCCTGAAGTTGTAGGCCGAAGTAAAAGATCTTCATGTTGTTTTAAATTTCTTGAGCTACATATTCATTATAGCAATATAAATGCAACTAAGACATCAGGTGTCATTATTAATATTGATTGTCCAGTTGACAAGATCTAGACTCGCTGAAGAGACAAGCTCCTGGGTATGTCTGTGAATAATTACCTGCATTAGGTTAACTGAGGTGGGAAGAATCACCCTTAATGTTGACCATACCACTCCGTGGACTAGAGTCCCACACTGAATTTAAAAAGTAAGATGAGCAAAACAATCATCTTTCTCTGCTTCCTGACTGTCTCAAGCTCCTGCTGCCACGATTTCCCCACCATAATAGTTTGTGCCCTTGAACCATAAGCCAGAATATGCTCATATTTATTTAAGTTGTTTATGTCAGATATTTTGTCACAGCAACAAGAAAAGCTAGTAATATACCAGGAAAACCTGAAATGAATGAAGTTGAAGTTTGAAACTATCATGGTAAAGTATTGAAATAAGAGTCATGAAAATTATTTGGGCAAGATGTTTGTGATGGTTGGTCTCGACTGTCAACTTAACATAATCTGGAATCATTCTACAAAGATATTTATAAAGGTATTTAAAAATATTTTCTTTTAAGCTCCCTACCATAAGGAAGAAAAAAGAATAGGCTTTTCATAAAGAAAAAGGGAGAAATTGCCAATACATACTCACTTTTCACCTAAACTGCAAAATGCCTCTATTTTCTATAAAAACTAACTCCAGTGAATTTATAGTATTTTCACCTCCTAGTCCCAAATCCTATCTCCCTCCTTTTCCCTTTGCAGCTCTTCATCTTTTCTGCCAGATTCATTCCTATTTTCAAATCTTTTCACTTGTATAGCCCACTGCATTTCGTCTAATTTGTCTTTGATGACATATGCTCTACATGATTCGTACTCCAGCAAGCATCATAGATCAATGGATATACCATCGAGGAAAACACCCTCCTTTTCTTTTCCACCAGCATTAGTTCTCAGCAGTCTCTCAGAAAGGTGTGAAGCTTCTTGGGATCTTTCTGCTTTCATGGTGAGGTGTTGATAAGACAGTTCCTATACAATTTTTGTGCAAGTATACATATTTTCTATGAAATCTTGTACATTACAACCCTGTCATGTCCAAGAGATAAGGTCTGGCCCACCACTCCCTCACTTCAGGCTCTTATAATCTTGTTTCTCCCTCTTCAGCAATGTTCCCTGAGCTTTGGAGTGGGGGTGAGTCATGTTTAGAGATAAACAGTCCATGGTCACTTATTTTCTGGATTTTGATGGGTTGTGGTTTTTAATAATAAATGCCTTCTATTGTATAAGAGGGTTTCTGGGTTGAGTGCTGAATGCTTTTCAAGCCTATGGTATAATAACAATATTTACAAAACAGTTTATTGTACTATCTTCCTAGTTAAACATTAAAAGTCTGCCTTTCCTTTGGGATCTATGTTCATCCCTTTCTTGCTATAGTTTTCAATAATAGGAATGTGCTCCATTCTGACAAGTGAGTCTTACATCCAATCAGAAAGTTGTTGGTTGTCTTCTTGATATTAATGTTATTATTACACTGATGGTTACCTATTGCCATGTATGCAACCTTAAAAAAAGTTCCAGGCTGTGAACATTTATATTTGTCTCATAATAAACTATTTCTTATTTCTTTTGGAGAAATAATATACTGAGTCTATGAACCTTGCTTGTTCAACCACCTCACAGACCATCACAACCAGTTACCATTTCTATCTCTTAGACAAGTTAGCTATATTGTGGACTTTGGTAAAAAAAAAAAAACTTATATTTGTATCTTTACATATTTGGTTATAGTTATATTTGATTACACTCTGCTGACTTAAGGAAAAATCTACTCAAAAGATGTCAATTTTGTCTAAGACCTGGTTTTTATTTATAATTTTCATGTATGCATGCAGAGGATGTCAACATATGTGTGCACATGGATGTAGAGGTGTGAGGTTAACATCAGGAAGCATCTTGGATCACTTTTCCACTTCTGTTTTTAAGACAGGGTCTCAAATAAAACCCAGATTTGCCAATAGGGCTAATTTGGATAGCCAGCTTACTCTGAGGATTTCTAGTCTTTGCCTTCTGAGACGAGAACTACAAATAGGTCACCACACCCACCCAGCATTTTGCTCACATGACAAGTGCTTTAGCCACTGAGTCATCTCCCATCTCTAAAACCTGATCTTTGTCACTATATCATAAATAACCTGGCATGCAGAAGTTAATGGTACTAATGTCTACGGTAATGCTGACATAGTATCTAGCAAGACCTAAATTCAAGTCACAGTGAAGACTCGAAAGTTATCTATAACAAAACTCTCTTTTGTGTTTATGTCGCAGGAAATTACTACATAAGAAGCTTTCACTGCTGAAAATTGACTCAGACATTACACATAAGCACTCTATGAAAGAGCAAGAAGCAGCTCTTGATGTTGATAGACTATAGTAGATACTGACCATTCGAGCATGCAATATCATGAGTCTGCAGTACTGAATGTTTCATCATAGTGTGAGCATTACCAGACCCAACAAGTGAAATATGCAGAATAAACACATTCATGGAAGAACTGGTACATGCTCAGGTACAAAGGACAATGTTACATAGGCAGCTTTGATCTGTCTCTGTTAACTGCCTCTATCCTCACAATAATTCCTCCTGAAACATTGCCAGAGATCCATTGGTTTAAAAAAGAGTCAACCCAAATGCACAGATGTCAACTCCATAAGTTGTTATACAGTTCACAAATATGCAACTCCCCTGTCACAAACCTACTTAGGTATATGTCCAAAAAGTCCACTGAATTTTCTAAATTAGGTGGTAGAAGTAGTAACCTGAGACAGAAACAAATTCTTAAGTAGTGATGAATGAACTGGGCTGGCTGGTATAAACTTTGAAGAAAGCGTTAGTCTGAGGAAGTGTTATCCATAGGATGTACCCATGCAAGTGTGCACAATGCAGATTTTTCATTTAAAGTATACAGTTGAGAAAACAACACTATAGTCATTAGAATAGTATGACCTGCCTTATGGAATTCTTCTAACTTGTCCTCAGACATTCCAATGCTTATGCAATGAACTCATGAATGACTACCGTGATAGCAGTGGTGAAAACTTTGTAGTGAACCATGCAAGTTCCTACCAAGTGAACCAAGGCTGATCAAGTTCCTACCAAGTGAACCAAGGCTGATCAAGTTTCTCCCTCTGCTCCCTAACATGCCAGCATCTGTGCTGGCATTGTTTCTTTGACACTGCTCCTTGAGGACACTAGGCAGGTACAAAGCTTTATATCTATTGCATGAGATCACCTCACAGACAGTGATTCAGCCTGATCAAATTTAATGCCTATTAGTCTGACTTCCTCACTGGTAATGTCTGTGAGAACCATTTGACAGCTTGCTTGCATGTAAATATTTCAATATTTCATCTGCAGAAAGGGCCTGCCTTACAGCAAAAAGGTATAGCAAGGAGTGTATGATGGCTAATAGTCATGGTTGATAGGATTTTAGAATCAGGTAGAAAATGCATTTCTATGTATGTCTCTGATGGTGCTTCTAAAGAAATTTAACTGAAGAGAGAAGAACCACTTTAAACATGGTCTGGGAACATGACTGACTAAACACGGAGAAAGAAGCAAGAAAGTGCAGTAAGTGCCAGCTTTTATGTCCCTCTGCTTCCTGTAGACCATCTTCTTCACACATTTGGCTCCACAGCTATAATCACTCTCACAGCCATGGCTTCCTCACCAATGCAGATTTTACTCTCAAACTGTGAACCCACAATGAACCTTCCTTACATCAATTGATTTTGGAGGTATATTGTAAAGCAATGGGGACAGGATGTGTATATACAGTAGACACCTAAAAGCTTAGTCTCATAGAATTTAAACAGTTACTTATCAAGGGCTTAGCTAAAAGCAAGAACCATACTCTGGGAATTTATGATGCTTTCTTCTGAGACACATAATATTCACTGAATAATGTGGAATAACGTGTATTTCTCAGTATCAGAGTAAATAGGTTCAGGAATGCAATGGTATAAGATTAAACCCCTCTTATCATCATACAAGTGAACTGCTTGAGAAATGTGTGCTTCTTTGTACCCCAAAATTGGTCCTACTAGATCAAAAGGTCAGATTTGGAATGGAGAGATACTCCATTGCACCAGGGGAAAGCTGTTCCCCACTGTCCTGTCACTGTGGGTAACTCATGTTGATGAGTAAACAGTCAAAGAATAAAGGCTTAAGGAGGGGATTATCACAATAGCAAAGTAATTAGCCTTAATTTTCATGAAAATGGCATATTTGCTACACAATTAGAATAGGAAGAACATATCTGGAATGGAGAATATTCAGTGGGTTATCTCTTCCTGGTTTTATGATCATAAATATTGGCAAAAAAAGCAATTGGAACATTAGAAGTCCAAGCAGGAAGAAGCAAATTAAGATTAAGTTCCTTAAGGTGAAGATTCAGATTCCTTACCAGATAAACAATCTGGACTGATTGAAGTGATGTATAGAGCTAAGGGAACCCAAGAGAAATGGCCTAATAGGGAGATGCTAAATATCACTTTCATCCTTTAAAGTAGCTATAAATAAAGAGACTGGCCCACTATAATTTATATCACATCTCTTGGAGATATTGGCTGGCTCCCGTTCTGAATGTTCTGTGATGGATTGCACTTATTGGGAGGCGAGTGTGATCAGAACATAGAAAAGGACTCTACCACACATCTCTGTGGTGGAATTTCCTATCATCACTACACTGAGTAATTTTGGTAATGGCTATGAGAATAACAACTTTTTTGTTCTCTCTGTCCCTATGGTTTTATTTATGTCTCAAACATACTTTTTCATACAAACCTTTGCCTAAAGCCCTACCTCTATGTAACTCCATGTTAAAGCACAGTATTTAATACATAAGTCATACTGTGTGATGCCTCAGCACAAAATCGTCTAGAACTTTCCATTACACCCAGTGAAACCCAGAGAAAGGCCTGACTTAAAAGCAATGACATTATGGCATTACCTAGTATCTTCTACTTTCTCTCTCTCTTCTCTCTCTCCCTCTCTCCCTCTCTCTCTCTCTACCTCTCTTTCTTCCTCTCTCTTTCTTTCCATTTCTATTATCATTAGTCATTTGGTTTTTGTTTTATTCACTGATGTCTTACATTCTTTGCCTAGTTTTCTTTCTTCATTTAATTTTAAAATTAATTTTAATGGTAAGCAAAAGTAGATATGTATTCATTGTATATAAAGTTTATAAACATAAAGTTTATATGTAAAGAAAGCATATAAAATAAAATATTAGCTTATTTTATGTGATATACATGTACACATAATAAATGGGTAATTCAAGCTACTTAAAGCATCTATTATACCCACCTATTATCATTCATCTGAAGTGGGACACTTCAAATCTTTTATAATGTTTGCACATATAATATAATAGCAATTATAGTCACCATTCTATCTGCCATCTAACTGACCTTTTGTGTGTTTCCATGTTCATGTCCCTGACTTGCCATCCAACCTTTGGATTTGTATATTAAAAACCATTCTACTCTGCTTTTGTGATTTTAACAGGTTATAGATGCGGTATCTAAGTTGATTCATGTGCTATTTATCTTTGTTCATTGTAGATTTTACTTAATACAATATCCTCCGGGTTTATTCATATTGTTACAAATGGCAATTTCCTTTCTTATTCTAAGACTGAATCATACTCCATTGTGGTCATATATTACCTCTGTTTTTTAGTTCATCTGCTCATGAACCCAGTTATAATTTGTATATGAACTGTTCCCCACAACCTAACATTCTGAGCAGTTATTCCCTAGTGGTGGTGCTATTTTGGGATGCTGTGGAGACTTTAGGATAACATTCTTAACTGGCTGCAGTAATTCAATAAGGCAGGACTTTGAAGGTAATACCCAGGCTCTGATTCCTGCTGTTTTCTCTGTTTCTACTCTGCAAGGATGTGAACAACCTTCTCCAAACACACCACTATGAACTGCATTGTTCCTCCATGTCTTTCTACAACAATGAGCCAAAAACCTCTGAAGCTATGAAGCAAAACAAACCTTGCCTCTCTTAAGCTATTTCTGTCAAGCGATTATGTCACAATAATACAAATCTAACTGATACAGGCACTTACTTTGATTCTCCACTTTAGCTATTATAACTAATAGTTCAATGAATGTGTGATTGCAGATATGCCAAGCATATTGATATGCATAAATGTATATATATCACATATATGTTGTTGTACTACATTTAATATTCTATTTCGTATATGGTATGTGTGTGTTATATTTGAGAAATGATCGAGACAGAGACTTCTATCTATATTGGTCTATTGTTTATAATTTTCCTATTGAAAAGACTACCAATACTATCAGAATAGACAATTTGTAATATTGAAATCCTCCACTGACCACCTAGTCACACATAGCCTTCCTTGCATGTAGGGTCTTCAAATGCCTCAATTTCAGCCAGTAAGAAGGAGATGACTGAAGTTTCCCAGAAGAAAAAATCACCTCCAGGGGAAGCAATTTAATTGCCATATAACTTTAAGAGCTTCATCCTTCTTCTGTTTGAAGTATTGAAGGGAAAATAGAAGTGTATCATTCATCTTAAACGTGCATTGAAGATTTAGTGTAAAGTTAACTGTAGAAAACTGGAACTTCCATGCACTTCTTTTACCTGATGACAAGAGTCTTATTTATTAAGTCACTGTATTGTCTCTTGTGCATAGCTGGGGATAATTCTAATTAATGATTATTTCCTCCCACTGTTCCAACCCTTCCAGCCTCTTTCTTTAATCCTTAAAGATATCAAGCATGCTTCTTCAAGACACTATCAAGAGGTTTTCTTCTGCTGCCCACATGGCCCGCATCATCACTCACACTATCTGTTTTCACATCACCTTATGACATCCATTGTTTTCATGTCTTATCTCCTTACTGTATCCCTTGTTTCTAATCATTTGTCAGCTTTGGCATAGCACACATTAGTTGATTTATTTTTTATATTTGTTTGTTCATTAATATCCTTGATAGCAAAAACCTTGCATAATTCATTGAAGTATTCTGTCAATATGCTACATTCCCAAATTTAAATGTTAATTTTAAAAGTGGTTAATTTAAAAGATATACATTAGATTGAATGTGTAAATAAATTGGGCATAAGGGATAGAATTTTGTAATCGGAAAACACTAATGAGCTTTCATTGTCTTCTTCAGCTCTGACCACTGCTTAGAAAGTGCTTATGAAACCAGGCTCTAAAAATGCAAAATCTTTACACAGATCAGGAAATGAGACCAACATGTCTTTTAAATAAAACCTCAAAATACTCAACAAAATACTGGTGAGAAGAACAAATTAAAATATAAAAAGATTATATATCATGAGCATGTAGGAGTTAACCAAATAGTGCCAAATGTATTTTACTGTCTAAAGATCAATTAATATAAAATGTTATTATTAAAATAAAGAATATTACATAATCATTTCAATAGGCATGCAGAAATCATTTGTCATGATTCTATAACCTATAAGAATAAAAATAAATAGTAAACTGAAATAGAAGAGAATTTCTTTGACATATTAAAGGACTCTGTAAGAAACTACCTACCTTAATATCACTAGGTAAATGACTTATCCATGGACCAAGAATAACAAAAGAATGGACCCATGGACCAAAAATAACAAAAGAATATCAACACTTGCCACATTTATTCAACATTATACCGGATGGTCCATTTTTATTAGTTAAGGTGGAAAATAAAATTGAAAAGTCTTCCCAATGGAAAGGAAACAATGTGAAGTTAATCCACTTTCATAAAATATAATTTGTGGGAAGTCATCAGGAAATAAATCCATTAGAAATATTAATACTAATAAGAGAGTTCAGCAAAGTTATAGGTTATAGGTTACAGCATCAGTAAACAAAATCAGTGTTTTTTCTATATAATTACAAATAATGATCTCAAAGTGAAAATTTCAAAAATTCAATGTCTTTTACAGGGTAATAAAGGGAAAAGGAAAGAGGATGAGACTAGGGATTAGTGGGTGAAAAATATAAATTTGCTATTTCATGTATGTAACACTAAATTATATATATATATATATATATCATACATTTAAACAAAAACTTCAAAACACACTTGGCAAAAGGCAAGACAATGTTGAAAGAAATAAAAGGAGATTTCAGTAAATGAAAAGATACCACAAGTAACTGAATTAGAAATTAATGTTGCTGAAATGACAATTATCACCAAATTAATTTAAGCATTCATTATAATCTTTATAAAATTTTCAGGCAGTTTCTTTGCAAACTGAACTTAAAATACATATGCTCTGAAAAATGAAACAATCTTGAAAGAGGCAAACACAGAAAATAGGGACAGTTAATTTCCCCATTTCAAAGCCTACTTCCAATCCATACTGAGGAAGTAGGAAAAGGAGGGGAGAAGGTGTCAGAAGAGCCACAGTACAGGCATGGAAGTCAAAGGACAACTTTTGGAAGTTCTTTCTCTTCTTTCATAAATGGATCTTTTGCCATGTCGAAGTATTTTGGTGAAGAGAATGGAATGGGGCAAATTTATACTGTTTTATAAAATGAAGGCAATTATAATACTTAAGTAAAATCCTGACATTATCTCCACTGGAAAGAGCAAAGTAGTCTGGACTACTTTTGATGTTGTCTGTGGAAATTACAAGGCTGCTACAAATTTCTTAAAGAATCTGAGAAAGGGACTGAAGACAGATTTTTAGATATTTCAAATGGCAGTGTGGCATCAACTCACATCAAGGTTACAACTGCACTGTTTATTTGAAAATAAATTCCTGATGAACGCAATCAAATCACTGAAGATTTAAAAAGTCTTTGAGAATTTTGGGGCTGGAGAGGTGGCTCAGGGGTTAAGCCTCTGCCTTGCATGCAAAAGGTCCTGAGTTCGGATCCTAGACCCCACGTATAGACGCTGGGTGGAAGCGGGGGCGGCCTTTCTGGTCCTGGTAAGGCGGAGCCTGTGAATCCCGGGTCAGAGTAAACAAGGAGGAGGTGGAGGCGGTCCATGGGGGTTCCCGAATTCGCCCGTGGTTCTACACACACACACAATTGAATAAAAAAATTTTTTTTAAATAAATAAAAAGTCTTTGAGACTTTCATGAAGTTTGTCATTAAAGAAATGAACTTCAGAGAAATATAACATTATAGAAATTAGTAAAGACATGCTTAATTACTAGAATATAATTACTCTTTAAATTATCTTTAGGATCAGTTAGATGTTTCTGTGGGTACAAGTACCTTCACACAAGCCCAGAGCACATCATGAGGACTGATTTGGCTAGCCACCAGACTCTGGGTTTTCTCAGACTCTGCCTTCTAGAGCCAAAATTACAGGTTACTACTATGCTGCAATATCTGTCAGGCATTTTTATGCAGCGTTTGGTTATCTGAACTCAGGTTCTTTTTGCTTGAGAGGCCAAGGCTTTTTTTAAAATGTTTTTATTATTATTTATTTAATTGTGTGTGTGTGTGTGTGTGTGTGTGTGTGTGTGTAGAACCTCGGACGAATTCGGGAACCACCATGGACGCCTCCACCTCCTCCTTGTTTACTGGCTGCCCCGCGATTCACAGGCTCCACCCTACCAGGACCAGAAATGCAGGCCGCCCCCACTTCCGCCTGGCGTCTGTACATGGGGTCTAGGATCCGAACTCAGGACCTTCCGCCTTCAAGGCAGAGGCTTAACTCCTGAGCCACCTCTCCAGCCCCAGAGGCCAAGGCTTTAACCACTGTTCCATCTCCCCAGATTTCAGATTTACCTCCAGGAAAATAGTTTCATCGGGATATTCTCTGCTGCAAACTTCTATTGAAGATACGATGTTATGGGGCCTGTGGTGACTCCTTTTATTTCACCACCCAATAGACAGGGGGTCCAGAAGGAACGAAGAGGCCAGAGGAAGTCTGCGAGTGCATGCTTGTTCCCTATCTCTTCCCTGGCTGTCTCAAGGTAAACTGCTTTACTCTACCACATGCTGTAGCTCCCATGTTGTTCCTGCCTTTCCCCTACAACATCTGAGCTAGCTAAGCATGGAGTAAAACCTCAAAAACCATGAGTCAAAATAAATGAGGAAATATTTAAGTTGTTTCTACTAGGTATTCTGTTATAGAAATGATAGTCTGATTAGTGCAATCACTTAGTGGAGGCATTACCCTTTACAGATAAGTACAATGGTGGTTGTTAGTAATAACTATCGTGAAGCATAGTTGTGAGACTTAGAGACAAGGAAATGATAGCATCGAGTTATAAAGTTACATTAGTGTTTACCAAGAAACATTGTATTTGGAGGTTAGTATCCCTTCAGTTCACACTCCACATTCTAAAGCAGGATGATGGATAACATTATATACTCACCCAAGACATAAATAAGATAACTTCAGATTGTCTTTCAGCAATGTGCATGAAGTATTTAAATATAAAAGTCATTTCTAGCACTTCTTAGGACTGAAGGTAGTATTTCCTCCCTATATAGAAGTTCTACAAATTGCTACTTAAACTTTTTCCATATGTACACTCGTTTATGCTGCCATTTGGATTCCAAACCTTTTAGTGTTATATCCTTTTCTAAGCATTGGGTTCAGTATTGGATCCCTGAATCATTCTACTGACTCAGTGACTGAAGCTTCAGTATGCTGTTAATTATATTCAAATAACAGGAAGAAATGATGAAGGGAGGAAATGAGTAAAATGATTCCGTTAAGAATGATGTTTTAAATTTAACTTGAGATAACCAAATTTCCTGGGAGTCTCACATTTCAAAACTGACTGAGGGATATGGTTGAATAAATATACCGAAATATCTGTGCATCAGTTTTGAAAGAAGTGAATGAGTTCGATCTTCAGTCCCACGTCACTGTAACTTCATTTGCAAACTATGCTACTGGTCGGAAAAAACATACAAGCAAGTATTTATAATAGGCCCAGTCCCTGGGAAAGTAATAAAATCAAGTTGGCCTAAGTGTCAGCATGTATCATGCTCTAGCTCCATAGCTTACAATCAGGATTGCCAGTGACCACAGGCTACCAAGGATGGCATAGGGCTCAGAGAGAAAGACAGAGGTAAAGGATCCAAATCTGAATTCTCTATGGTCTCCTTTTCATATTTCTTCAGGAAGGAATTAAGAAGTACATTACTGAAAAATGCTACTTTCTACTTCTGTCTGCAATTTGAACTGAGGCCTCATTTCAACCTTTGGCCTGTTTTCCACAGAACAATGGAGTGATCTTATTGGCACTTTTTGGGGGCTGCATGTGTGAATGTGAATGTGTGTGTGTGTGTGTGTGTGTGTGTGTGTGTGCCTGCCTGTGGAGGCCCAAGGGAAACTTCTGGAATCACCGTGGATTGCTCTACCTTCTTACTGTTTTGTTCAGAGGCTTCCCAAGTTCCAGGATTGGAAGTGCAGGCCACTGTCATTTCTGCCCAGTGTTTAATGGTGTCTGGGACATGAACTCAGGTCCTTTTGCTTTCAACCTTAACACCTGAGTCATCTCTCAAGCCCTCATTGACACTTTTATCTCCTGCCATAGAATTCATATTCTTTCCTCAAGCTTTTCTGAGCAGAACAGCTTAACCAGGAAAATAGCTTAGAATTCCCAGTCAAGGTGACGTTCCTCAAGTTTTAAAATTATATTATAGCAAGTCTCAACAATACGAAAATATGAAGAATATGAAAACAAAGCCCTTCCTCTAGAACTGTCAGCATTTTATTAATCATCATCAATCACCTTAGGGGTCAGCAATGTTTTTTTCTTTAAAGGATTATATAGTGGATATTTTCAACTTAACAGCCCATTTGATCTTGTCACAAACTAATAAACTCTGCTGTTGGTGCATGAACTCAACCACAGGCAATATATAAACAAATTAGTGTGGCTGTGTTCCAATAAAATTTTATTTATAAAAACAGTCTATCCTTGCTACCCACAAGCAATCTAACCTCTGATTTCTATCTTCACAGATAAATTTGCCTGTTCTTGAATGTCAGAACAAGGTGCAGTTTAGCTTCTTTAACGGAGCATAAATTGAAGACTATCCTGGGTTGTATCAGTAATTCATTTCTTCTATTGTTGAACAGTATTGCACTATATGAAAAGAGCGTGTTATCTTATCCATACTTCTGCTAGTTTGTTTCCAAGACTTTTGTTATTATGAATAAAATAGCACTCAATATTGCTGTGCAAATGTTTTTATAAGATTTAATTTCCTGAGAATGGAACTGATAAATCTGAAGGCAATCACACATGTGAAAATGAGTACTGCAGTAACTATTTACAACTCCCCCAGAAATGCATAAGAGATCTAGTTGCCTATATCCTTGAAACCCCTAGGTATTATCAGTCTTATTAAATTTTAGGCAGTGAAACCAAGCACGCATGGCTAATCAGATTGCTGACAGTAAATGACAGTTCACTACACCCTACACAGGACATTTTTACCACCCTTTCTGAAGTTCAGGAATCTGAGGAAGAGGGGGCAGAAAGATGCAGAGAAAGACCATGAAATCTTCAGTGCACAGAACAGCCAATGCAAGTGTAATCACAGCAGGTAAGGCCAACTTTATTGGCCAACACAAGAGTCACTAATAGTCAATATTGAATCTAGAAAGGGCTCAAATGGCCCTACCCCTCCCTGACACACTGAGGAAGTCTTTTGAGGAAGGGGCACTCAGTATCTTCAGGGCATATCCATGAGAATTCCACCAGACCAAGATGGACAGCTCCAAACCTATAGCCAGAGATGACCATGGTTAAACACAGTGGGTCTTGAAGCCAAACAATGATTTAAATGTAAAAAAGAGACTTCTGGAGAAGCTAGGGGCAGAAGATAGTGGCAAGAGGCAGACCAGAGAAGATGGTGTTACAGTAATCAGAAAGCACTCCCAACACGTGTGAAACTGTCGATGAAAAATCCAATAAAATTTTTAAAAATACCAACCTATTTATTAGCTTACTGATGACTCATATAAGAGTTAGAGATTTGTTAGTTGGTTGGTTAGTTAGTTTTCCCCTAAGTACTTTGATGAGGTAGCTGGTGAAGTGTCTAAGAAGCCTGTGTCTTTTAACTTAGGTTACATTCTAATTACTGACTTGATTGTAGATTTGTGATTTATTGTCTCTTTCTAGAAATACTGTTTTCCCCAGTCTAGTGCTCCTTTTTCAAAAGGAGATTTTCATTCTTAAGAGTTTTTTTGACTTTCTTGAGGAAAAATAAAAATGGCTTAGGAAATGCAGAGTTTCCCTACCTTTCCCACACACTAGTTCCAATCACTGACATCTTATAACAGTTATTGTTACAGACCTTATTTTGAAGTAATGGAATAATAATGACACCTGATTCTTAACCAATGGCCACAGTTTATTAATAATTAGCATATTTTGTGTTGTACAATTTTTCTCTTTAGTTTTCTAAAATATTTTAAAGTGTGTGTGTGTGTGTGTGTGTGTGTGTGTGTGTGCATCAGAGGGCAGTGTGTGTCCTTGTGGAGGACCACGGGTGACTTTTGGAATCTTGCTGGATTGCTTCTACCTCCTTCTTGCTTTGCTCTGGGATTTCCCAGGTTCTGCTCACTAGGGCTGGAAGTGCAAGTCTCCGCCATTTCTGCCTGGTGTTTTTACTTGGGCCCTGGGATACAAACTCAGGACCTTCTGCTTGTGAGACAGATTCTTAACCCCTGAGCCATCTCTCCAGCCCAGTTCTCTTTAGTTTTGGTAAAAGCACAGTGCATGGCTGGAGAGATGACTTAGGGGTTACGTTTTCCCAGGCAAAGCCTGGAAAACTCCAGAGCAAGGCAAAAGAAGAAGTAGAACAATCCAGGGTGATTCCCAAAGTCATCCTTGGGCCTCCACAGCACACACACCACAGCACACACACACAGTGCTTCTGATACAAACACACACACACACACACACACACACACACACACAACACAAAGCACACTGCAATATATCTTTCATTGTGAGTCTTAACAAAAGCATTATGTCATGAATCCATGCTACTGAATAAATTTCCTAAGCCTAAAAATGTTCCACACTACACTTTTCTTTCCTATGCCTCTCCTCTCTTCCCCCATGTCTGGTACCATGGATCCCATAGCTCTCCATGTGGTTTTGCCTGTGCAACTGGGCCTATCCTTACATGGCCTTCACAGCTGAATTTTTTTCACTGTACAATATGCATCAAAATTTCTCCAGATCTTTTCATAGATTAATAGTTTTTCTCTTCTGATTGATAATTAATAGTTCAATTGAATGTACATACCATACATGCATGGTAAGTATTCACCTAGTGGAAAAGCATCTTAGTTACTTCCAAGTTCTTTCAGCGTCTCCAACCCCTAAGAAGTGGCAGGAGGCTTAGCGAAGCCTAAAATCAACCTTTCTTTCCCAAGAACTTGACTCTGGTGAACAGGCTTTGCTTGGACTTAAGTGGTTTCTTTGAAGAACAGGTGTTTTTAAGGAGAACAGAATGTTTGTCTATATTTCAAAGCAGTTTCTTCTCCTCACCCACTGCCAGAAGCAAGAAGGGATTTTGCTTGTGCTCAGTTACAACCTAATCAAGCTTTTGGAAAAAAAAGAAAGTTAAGAAGTTGCCGAGGACGCTCGAGTTATACCCCCATGAGTTCTTAATCTGTGCTGTAACATTAAACTGATCTAGGCTCAGTCTCCAAGAATTAGTCTGTTACCTTGTAAGCATCTGTCCCAGTTGCTGGCTCCGGGGGTCTTCTGGATCCTGAGATTCCTTGCATCTGCCTGGCTCTCCATGCTTCAGAGCACCAGTCTGCTTTGCAGCCTCAGTAAATCTTAAAAATTTGTTGTTTTCTTATTCCAGCTAATTCATTTTTTAAGAAAAAAAACTCATTTTCTTAGAAAAACTCTTAAAAAACTAATTTTTTAGAAAAATTTCTATTGAATTTGTTCTTTGAAAATATGTATGTATATAGTGCATTATTACATTAATCCTCAAGCCAGCCAAATCTTCTTCCTGTCCCTGCGACTCCCCCCTTCTTCTGAATCCCCTTCCCACATTTACATCTTTTGTTTTGTTCTGGGAACCAATGAGTTTTAACGGGGTTC
The DNA here is from genome assembly GCA_023101885.1 of Typhlomys cinereus. Lineage (NCBI taxonomy): Eukaryota > Metazoa > Chordata > Mammalia > Rodentia > Platacanthomyidae > Typhlomys > Typhlomys cinereus. The sequence continues at coordinate 4,376,234 of JALPQD010000149.1, forward strand.
CCTATCCAATCCATGATGGATTCAATCATGGAAGGACCAGAAAGGCAGCTCAGCTGCTTTGCAATTCAATGCATTGGCTGTGCCACGCCCAGAAGTTTTCACAGACCTTTATCCTACTTCCAGGACTTACACCATTCCCCTCCTTCACAGTGGTCTCTGAGTCTCAGATGATGTGCTATAAATGCTTTGTTTAGCCCTGAGCACTCAACTGTCACTTATTATTTCAACTACTGCTTATTGTGGAGATGGGGGCGACAATATCAGGCATCTTACATGTTGGACTAGATACTCCAAGTTCATAACTTACTTTTCCATTAGCAGCGTCTTTTCAGAAAAGAAAGGTCAAATCTTGATTGACTCCAGTTCACCATGTCTTGCTTGTTTTGATTTTCTTTTTTTTGGTTCATACTTTGGTTGTTCTTTCCAAGAAATTTTCTCCTTCCTGGTCACTATAATTTATCTTGTGTATAGATGATCCCTAACACAATGATTGACTTAGAATGATGCAAAAGTTGTATGCATTCAATGGAAATTGTCTTTCAAGTTTTAATTTTGACCCTTTCCTTGTATAGTGCTGTGTAACAGTAAGATACTCTCTCACAATGCTGGGCTATGCCAACCATAGCTTCCAGTAAGATATGCAATTTCAAGGGCATACACTACATACTCTATAATGTGGAGCCTGGTGATGTTGAGGGGGGCATGAGTAACAAATGCATTTTTATATTCTATGTTTTCAATTTATAGTGGATTTGTCATGATATACACTTATTATAAGTTAAAGAGCAGCTGTATTTTCTTCAGATAGCATTTCTATTTTTGAATTTATGGCTATATTACAATCCTTCACAGTCACACTTTTCTATATCAGATATGGCATGCATAAAGTTGTTTTCTACACAGATAATGTGATGGTTAGCACTAGTTATCAACCTGACACTATGAGGTAGAACCCCAGGCACAATGGAGGGAGAGTCTCTAGATTAAATCAGTGCTCTGGGAAACTCTGTAGGAGATTGTTTTGATTTAAACAAGATGTGGGACAAAGTCTAGTATTTGCTAAAGGCACTAGGATCCTTGGAGGCAAGGGATTGACAGCCACAGTAGTGTTTCTATGCTTAAGGGGAACACAGGAAAGGGTTCTGGGAAATGCCACTGGGTCCTTGCACCTCATTGGAGAGGAGGACCCAGAGGAGAGTTTGGCATGCACATTAAAGGATGCTCCGGGGATGGGAGGGGGAGGTACTGGGGAATGGAGAGGGAAGGGGGAAGGGAGGGGGGCACAGGGTAGTGGGAGGTTGGAGGGAGGGAGGGGACCGGTGTACCTGTTAAGTTTGTATGAGTGGAAATAAAAAAAAATAAGATAAAAAAACAAGATGTGGGAAGACCTATTCCCTGTATTGCAAGTAGAACTATAAATATGCATGAGTGTATGAGTACACACAATGGGAAATGTGGACATACTGGGTCATTGCTATGAAAATAAAGGGAACAGTAGATCTTAACACATCACTGTCATCCTTCACTTTGTTGACTAAAATGAGAGGAGAAAAAAGCTAAATATAACTTAATAATAATTTTTTCAGAAATTGAACTTCAGCTTTCAGATTGTGAATTTAGGAGCTTGAGAAAGGGCTCAGTGGGCAAGAATTCTTGCTACACAAGCATGAGGACTTGAGTTCAAACCCGAACACTTTACTGAAAAACCAGGAGTGGCTGCATGCATTCCTATAACTCCAGAGAGTGTGAGTGAGAAAATGGGAGGATGACAGGGGCTTGCTAGCCACCATCGCCATGATGTGATGAGAGACCCTGTCTTAGAGGAGCAAGGCAGAGAGAGTGATGGAACGGGACATTCAACATCCTCCTCTGGCCTCTGCAAGTGTGCACATGCAAAAGAGAAAGAGGCAGACAGAGAGAGTGAAAGAGAAAGATAGAAGAGAAAGAGAGAATAAGAGAGAGAGAAGAAGTAGAGAGGAGGAGAGGAGAAGAAGAAGGAGAAGGAAGGAGAAAGGAAGGGAAGTGAAGCGGGAGGGAAGGGGAAGGGGAGGAAAACGGGAGGGAAGGGGAGAGGAGGGGAGAAAGACAGGAGGGGAGGAGAGGACAGGAGGAGAAGGAAGGGGAGGGGAGAGGAGAATGAATTAAACCTGTTGACTCAATCCCCAACTTTCAGTCCTGCCAGTGCTGTAGCCACCAGAGAGGATGACACCTTCACCTCCATTGTCATCACTTTCCTTCTTCTGCTAGCTTTGGGTATTTTTCACTCCTGGTCACTCTGATCTCTTATGTTTTTTAAGGACCTAGAAACCAACTTTTCAATATATTCCCTTCCCTAGTTACCTTAGATGGCCCTATAGAAATATATTTTTACATATTTTTAAGATATATAGAGAAACATATTTTATAGTCTTATATTATCCTTGATTTTTCCTGATGCAGAAAGAATACTATGTATGTTTACAATCTAAATATTAAATGGAAGCCCTCATATTATTAGAACGCAAACTAGCTAGTTGTGGTGTGAAGTACCTCACAGACTTAAGACAATCATCAATTTTATAGCATTTCTCACCTCAAAAAGAGTTAAACACACACATGCATGCATGCACATACTCAGGTACTATCTGGAAATTGGAGACACCCTAACTATGGTTTAGTTACACAGCACAGGCCACATATTAACTAAGTGGGCTTCTTCATGTCTTAGGACCTCTCCCTCTCTCAGAAACCATTAAGAGCTGGCTCACTTGCTTCATCTGGTGGGAATGAAGGCTCTTGTTTCAGATCATCACTGTATTCTGCTGCCTGTCTGCCTGCTGGTGTTAATAAAAACTCTTGCTTGGAGGATATTCAGCACCTCTTTTTATTGAACTTTCCCTAAAGATCTAACAGACTTCCCATACTATTTTAATTCTAAGAATTATGCCATTTTGCTTGTGAATACTTGAGATAAATCTCTAACTGAGATGTTTGCTAACATAGCCTCCAAGCCATTACATCACCTAGAATAGCAATTATAATGGATGTAATGCTACACTGACCTCATATTTAAATTTCCCTACTCATCTAAAACTCTCTTGTTCCTGTTAATTTATTTAAATTTCCTTACTGAGAGAATATATACATCAAATTTCTATTGTCTTATGGCATTTTCCCTCTAGTCATGCTATAGTCATCTTGAAAGATTGTTTACTTTGATCTAGTAGCCACGGCAACTAATTGAGCAACAATACAGTGATGACTAGACATGATGGTATACCAGAGCTATGGCATTTCTTAGCAGACCCAGGGAACAGAGGATCACAGGATTCTCACTTAGAATTCTAGGCATCTCTTCTTCCTGCTTCCACCTGCTACAAGTAATCTGAGGAGATAGTAGGGTATATAGGAAGTGGGAGGTTAACTGAGAGGGGTCACCATCATTCAACTGTCATGAGGTTGCTATCCATGATGGAGACTTTTCAGTGATGCAGTTGTTTCAGGGTTGCCTTTACTCCCTGCAAGTAACCCGTTTCCCATGCTCTGTAAGCAAAACAAATAACTTCAGTAAACTCATTGGCTTACAGATGGACTTCGGTGAAATTTTTATTTTAGTCAGTCACTGGTGTCCTATCTGTGCTGAACAGACATTTGTTCACACCTCCCCAGAAAAGATAATGTGACAATTTTCTTAGTGTTTCTCGAGACTTGAAATGTATAATAATCCATCTCTTTTTTGTTGTTGTTTTCTTTTCACATGCACTTACTTGTTGGAAGAATTAGATTGTTTTGTAAAGGATTGCTAATATTCTGGATTTGGGTGATTACCCCCAGATAATGCTATCTAACTCTGTCTCACAGAATTGTGAACTATTAGCCCAAAAGAAAAGTTTGATTAATCCTAGACAAAGTTTTTAGTATGAATATGCACTTCATTGGGAGGTACATAACATTCCTGTGTGATTGTTTTTCCTTTTTTAGATTTCCTTTTCAAGTGTGTGTGTGTGTGTGTGTGTGTGTGTGTGATGCATGCATGGCTTTATAAGTGTTTGTATGTGGAGGGGTTTATGAATGGGGTACATGTGACATGTGTATTCACATATATAGCGTGGCTTAATATTTATATTGGTAATCATCCTCAATTTCTCTTCTGTCTTGTTCTTTTTCTAGTGATACCTAAGCATGGCAGATAGAGCTCACCAACTTACTCTAGAGATTCCAATATCCAGCTGGGTCACTACACCTAACTGGCATTTTACATGTGGTCTGAGGATCTTAACTTCAGCTCATTTGCTTGTCCAGCTACTGCGTCCTTATCCAACCAATCTGGTAGAATAGGTCTCAGTTTGGAAAAGATGGATTCAAGGAAACATCTTTGGAAAAAGGACATGGCATTATTTGAAATAAATAAGAAAAATAAGTAAAGTTCAGGCCTAAAAGCCTGTTCTCTGGAGAATGTCACAGTAACACCCATGGGCAGGTGCTAAGAATTCTTCCCTAGATAATTAAGTTTTGTCTCTGGCAGGAGGAATGCTTCTGGGAATTGGGTGTGCCTTCTACCTGTTCTTAGGTTTTTTGAGACTAGCTTTCTGCTTTCTGATCTAGAGAAAAAGTTTGCTTTTAACTTTAAATTAAATTGCAACCGGAGAATTTATGTCACACAAAGTAAGCAGACTTGTTAGCCAGAATATATACATTGATTTTAAAGAAATTAGAGAGCAACTTCTAGAGTCTAAGACACATAGGTGGGTAAAATTCCCACCTGTGAATTAACTCAGAAATTCTGTAAGTATGAGACTATGTTATCTGTTTCACTAGAACTTTAAAAGGATGCTTGATCTCTCCTGGATTGAAATTTACACTATTATAGGAGGAATTGTTCTTTTAATAATTATATTATTTGTTTCCTTCAGCACATCTCTCAGCAGTACCCCATTAACAAGACCATGCTACAGGTGCTTATGGCCCTTGAATATCCAAGCCATGGCCCCCCTAGAGATGTGGTTCAAGCTTGGATTGCAGAGATTCGTGAGGCCTTGGTCTAATCTACTACCCACATATCCTGGCATGCCTTCCAGAGGTGAGGTCTTTCCAGAGCTGATGACCAATAACGGGTTATGGTTCCATATGTGGTTGATATTCGGCTTCTGAGGCGGGGTCAACAAGGTCAGAGCAAAAAAAAAAAAAGAACTCTGGCTCCCACTGGCTACCAAAAAGGATGGATATGTAGGAGGAACGGACCAGGCAGACTTGTACTACATGAGCTGCATGCAACTTCCCTAGAACCTGCTAGAACCTGCTGTCACACCTGGTGCCATGCCTGGTGCCCATGTCAACCCACCTGACTGAGAGGACCAACCCGGACAGGACAAAAGCAGAAGCTCACGCTGGGACTTATGGGATGTTGGGCACGTTTATATTTTATTGTTGAAATCAAAAGGAGCTCAATCCTCCTCTGTGTATTTTAAAAATGCAGTCTGTTAAATCAATGACAACTATGTGGGCTCAGCTTCATGGCTATCTGGTGGAGCATTATAGATTAGCTAGATTTGGAAATACTGGGAGAATGTTTCTGTTAAGTGCCTTTACCCTCAAGCAATGGGTTAGGCTCTTGAAAAAATGTTCTTCCTGAAGGTGATTGCTGACTAGGAAATTATATGTCTTTTTGTAGGTGCAACATTCTTTACCCAAAATTTTCTGTATAAAAGCTCTCACAAAAGTTTCAGTAAATGGGTTCAGATTCACTCAGCCTGGAGAGTTGTGTGTTTCTGTTCTTCACCCAGCAAAGTACTCTATTGCTGAACCATCTCTCCAGCTTCTCTTCTCTTTTTGTAAAACTGACTAATACATTCAAGTACTGGTACTCAACTCACTTCATGTTACATCCTCCTTCATTTTAAAACTTCCTTGGTTCTAGTCAATATTAATGATTATTGTATGAATTATTAATTTATTAGTAGTCATTAAAGAGTGGCTCTTCCCTCCATCTCCCCACTGTTTATTACCTGGGTTTCTTTTTTAAAGGATATCTTTCATCACACACAGCTATTTCTTCTACAAATAATGTATGTATTCCTAGATTTACTGCATTATTAGATTTTGTCTAATAAGAATAACAAGATATATGAGATAATTTTATAGTCAACACAAGTAAATAAAGTTCATTAAATACATTACACACTTTAAAATATTAAGTTTCTAATAAAGAAAGAAGAACATATTAAGTTCCTAATAAAGAAAGAAGTAGTACAGTAAGTAATGAACTTTACCCTGATAGTAGACATACAATTTGTTGGGCAAGTGTTTTAAATTTTGATTTAGGATAAGAGGTGGAATAAACAAACATCACTATTCTTAGAATAAAGCCTAATAAGACCAGGAGCTTGCTATTCTGCTTGTTACTTTTATAAATTGACTTAAATATAAATCTGGATTTTGTTATTTTCACAGTTCATTTTTTTCATTCAAAAACCAGAAGCTTTTACATGGCAATAAGAACAGATGTATCAACATGACATCTCACAGTTCACAGCAAGTTTCTGTTCCAATGAAGGAAGATGATGACAGTGATGTGTTAAGATCTACTGCTCCCTTTATTTTCATAGCATTGTCTCTTAAGATTACACTATGTGGATTCCTGAAAACCTATGCTGTTTCACCATACATTTACTTATTTACTTCAAAACACATTATTCTAGGCTTCTCCTGATCACAGTTTATTTGTTGCTTAGATTCTTTTAGCAAGGATACTAATTCGTGTTTTGCATTCTGTATTAGAATTTCCAAACTCTGGAGAGCATGATACACAGTTAAAAGGCAAAACACATCAGTAACCAAGGAAAAGTTAGGAAATAATGTCAGCATTGGTGTTCTATGCATTCCTCCAAAGGCCCTGGGGTCTTCCAGCAGGCAACCGTTACATTTGATAAAGTGTAGACACTGGAGTGCAACACATTCCCTTCGTAAAAATTTCATTTTTCCTTTCAAATTTGATGATGATTATCTTAGTCTGTTTGGACTGCTATGAGAAAACTGTTATAAGCAAGGAGGTTTGCAGAAAATAGAAATTTATTTCTCCTAGTTCTGAAGTCTGGGAAGTCCAAGATTAAGAGTCAGCAAATTCAGTATCTGAAGTGGGCCTGCTTGCTTCTCACTGTGTCCCAGAGTGGAAGGTCCAAGGCAAGTCCTAAAAGGGTTGTTTATCATAAGGAAACTCATAAGGACGCTGCTCTCGGGATCTAATCACCATCCAAAGTACCAACCTTCCAGTACAATAGAAACAGGAGGAACGTGGGAGACCCTTTCTTGACTAAGCAAATAACCCAGAGATATAGGGTGCTGGACAACCAAAATCATCCTGGGACAGTGGCTTTTAAGTCCTTTGTCTCATGATTGTAAGAAGGAATCTCATGAGCAATGAAGGGTGGGTATGAATTTCAGAAGACCTTTATTGTAGGTGAAACTCAGGAGAAAGGAAACAAGCAGAGCTCCTATGAAGCAGGAGTTGGTCTCAAGAATAAGTTGCCACCAATGGTCCCTTTCTAGGAGCAAAAGAGACTTTAATGATCTGAGAAATAGGAGGGGGTGAACATGTTAGTCCATCTGTTCCATCTGCAAGGTGATCATACTCCTTTGCATTCCAATATCTAGTATTAGGCATATCTTCACGGACCAATGCAATATCTGACCACACATAGTTTCAACAATCTATGCTCATTAAGTTGTTATGTAAGAGGAGAAGAAAGACAAAACACTAGAACATGAACCAATGCTTCTAAATAATTTTTGTTATTTCTGGCTTCTGACCAGGACTGAACTGTGAATACAAACAAGGACATTCAGACTTCTGACCAAACTGGAACTGATTTTCCAGAGCTCAAAGAACTGTTTGTTTCTGAGGTCTCCACCTTAAACTGTGTGACCAGTATATTTCTCCTGTTATCACAGTCACCTCGTGTCATAGTTAGATACAAGTGTTAACTTGATGGTTGAGGTTTCAGGCTCAGGGCATATTTGTAGAGAAATAGTAGTCTACTCCAGAGTGAACATACAGGAGATTGTCTAGATGTTAGGGAATTGCCAAGTCCCTAGTCAGATGAATAAGATGGAGGGAACTCTTTGAGAAAGTTGACATCCTTCTGTATACTTGCCAGATATACTGAAGATCGTCCTTCTCTCAACCATTATGTGGATATAGTGTGGACAGTTCCTTTTGCCCTTGATGTGGGTGTGGGCTCTCGTGTCATGGTAGACAAGGAACAATGATGGACTGTCATAAGAGAGAATAAATCCCTGTTTCCTTAAGCTGTTTTGTCATGATTTTATAAGAAACCATGCAGGCTTACAGTAATGGAATTTGGTACTACAGAAGTGGGGTGTTACTGATAAATCTGGCTATGTGGACTTTGTGGATTTTGAAGTTTTTTTTTATTGGAGGAATGTGGCAATATTTTAAGACATTGATACTGTGTGCTATAAAAATCATTCTGTTCATGGCCATTTGGAAAACACTGATGCTGACAGAGTCATGAATTGTTTGGGCCCAGGTTGTGATGAATGGAACAAAGATTTTGGCAAAGTTGAATTTAAAGATAATGGAAAGATTTGCTTGGTAGAGGAGAACTATGTTGGCAGCCTTCAAGTTTTATATGTAGAAAGGGTAGACAGTAAAGCAGCTCTTCCTGTTGGAGAATTGAACATCAGTAAAGGAAAACCAAGTGCTTTGCACTGGAATGGTGGAAAAAAAAATAAATACCAGATTCAGGGCCAAAAGCCTAAATTGAAACCATTTCTTGCCCTTGCCTAAAAAAGACTTTTCCAGAATCACCATGCAGTAGTTGTTATATTTGTGGTTTCAGTGAACCAAATTATGTTGCAATCTTGATGCAGAATTTGTCAGCATTACCTATATGGTACTTGTTTGATGCAAAATTGAAGGGCTAATGGAGAGTAGCTGAAAATTGTCACCAGGTGGCAGATCCAGAGTTCCTGCAAAGGATAGCTTGAGAGAGAAATCCGAGTGTTGATGGAGATACCAGCATCATGGAACATATGCTGAGGATGGCTGCAAGTGAAAAGTCAACTTGGTTGAGAGAAACACTGCATGTGCAACTTTGAGCTAGGAAGAGGAACTGGGATTGCCCTATTTGAGCCACCTTGACTATGTGATGAGCAGCAGAAGATGGACATTGAAGGATGTGGCATTTGTTTTGCTGGACTTTTATCTTAATTTGGTATTTTCTTATTGTGTCATGGTGTTTCCATTTTGATATTTTATCTGTGTTGAAGCATTTATTTTAATTTGATTCATTCTCATGGTTGAACTTTTGAAATGTTGGAATTAAAGTTTTATTTATTTTTTATTCAATTGTGCATGTATATGTGTGTGTGTGTGTGTGTGTGTGTGTGTGTGTGTGTATGTGTGTGTGTAGAACCACGGGCAAATTCGGGAACTACCATGGACCGCCTCCACCTCCTCCTTGTTTACTCTGCCCCAGTATTCACAGGCTCTGCCCTACCAGGACCAGAAACACAGGCTGTCCCCACTTCTGCCTGGCGTCTATACGTGGGACCTGGGATCTGAACTCAGGACCGTCTTCCTGCAAGGCAGAAGCTTAACCCCTGATCCACCTCTCCAGCCCCGGAATTGAAGTTTTAATGACAAGGATATTTTGAAATTGGTCTATGAGAACTTTTAGAATTAATAAAATTAAATGTATTTATATTATAAGTTAATTTAGTACATTTGTTTATATTATAAGATAAATTTAGAACAAGGACTGAAGGTCACAGTGTAAAAGTGATATATTTTGTGTCAAACTGACAACAGGTAACATGTCATAGTTAGATACAGGTGTCAACTTGACAGTTGAGAGTTCTAGCTCTGAGCTGCAAGAGATTGTCTAGATGCAAATAATTTGCCATCATAAAAGTGAAACAATAAATTTAATTATTTATTGCCAACACCCCCCCCACACACACACACATACCCAAAATGGCTGCACTGAGAAAGTTAGGGAAACTTCAAATACTTCATTAAGCTTTAAGGTGCTTATTCATGTGACTATTGCCTGGACCAATATCTTCAGATTCAAGACATGCTTGTTAAGTGAATATCAGAAGTCCTTGAACAAGGAACACTCCAAGAATGTTTCTGTTATCACTCTTCAAAATTTTTTTAACCTAAAAGTAAATGGGTTTCCCAAAACTATTAACTCATAAAGACAAAGAAAATGAGAAAAGGTGCAGTAACAAATGTTTAGATGGTTAACAACTGCACAAGAACACTCTCATTATTTGTAAGAACGAAGTAACTCAATGGTGAACATTAACGGGAAAGCTAAAAAGAGTTTAATGGAAAAAGTTTAAAAGGGATTGATTTCTGTCTCCAGATTGAAATGCAGAATTTCTGAAAATAGGCAACAATGTTCTCTGAAAATGGAAGAGATAGATTTTAATCAAAAAAAAAGTAAGAAGGGAAAGCTTTGGGTTACCATCATAGTGAAATCAGATGCTCAAATCTTTCATCCTTCACTGCCCAGTGCCTTCAGAAGGGGTCAAACTCACGCCCTTCAATGAAGAGTTACCACAGTCAATGAAGAAAGTACACTTACCTCAGTGAGATTAATATTTACATCCAGACCAGGAAACCTCTCTCTGTGAGACACTTGACTCCCTCTCCCAAGCACCCTAAACCCTAAAGTGAATCTCACTAGGAATCTGCCTGGCCATAAAGTCCACAATCAAATTAATTAGTCTAAAGTCAAGCTTGTAGCTCAGAGCTAGTTTACTGCCTCAAGACTTAAATATAAATAGAGAGCCAAGATTAACAGACTCCTGAACAAGATCACATAAATGAAAGGAGCCTCAGGAACCACATAGTTATCAAACACCTGGCAGAAAAAGGCTGCTTTGGGAGAAAAACCATCACTAATATCCCTCACAGTGAAAAAAAATAGATAAAAAGAATAAGATGTCATGAAAAGAACATCTAAAGAACAAGAGGGAGCATTTACAAATCAAAGATACTATAGAAGAAATAACATGTAATATTTAAAAGATAAAATCAAAAAAGTTTATATAAAATTTGACAAAGACCTAGAAAGTAGCAGAGGGAAAGGGCAGGAATATTGGGAGATTAGATGGAGAGGCCAATATCTCAACAAAGGAAACTCAACTAGGATTTCCAACTAGGAAACCCAAATGGGGAAAGCAGATGGGAGGCAAGGACACCAAAAATGAATCTGTGAAAATGTTCCACGAGTAGATGACAGAACCGTTGAGATGGAGAACTCCACTTTAGAGACCAATGGAATAGATGAAGTGAAAATTCACTCAGTTCTGCTTCATCATTCCACAATAATGAGAAGTGAGAGACAGAGAGAGCCTTCTGAATGTTCCAGGACCTGAAACTGAAATGCAGGAAGAAATACCAAACTATTTGAAGGAAAATAGTATCCAACTATGTCCTTGAGGCCAAGTCAAGTGTAATGATCCACTATAACTTGCAGAACCAAATAACCAGCTGCATTCACTGTTAATTTTAACACAGCAGAAGGACTCAAAACAAAATGAGCAAAGGGAAAGGTGTGTGTGTGGGGAGGTGGAATCCTGGGGATCAGGGACTCAGACTTCCTATAGCCAGTTCTCTCCTGCCAGAGTCACAAAGAGGATGCTTGACTCTTCCAGCATCAAGCATGACACCAAGTGTGAAATGTCATCCACCAGAAATGTTCATTGAGATATGATGCCTTTTTGCTTAATTGGGGACCCTCTGCTTAGCATTCATCAAAGTTCCAGATTCCTAAAAGGAAAGCAGGTGTTTCATGCAAACTATATTGTTTGCACAAATGACTTAAATATAACAAAATACTCTTATCATTTAGGGACAATGTCTATCAGTGTAGGGACCTGCTTACAATTCAGCTTCTGTAACAACAGACATCCCCACTTTTCTGTTCTCACTAATGAGCTAGAAGAGAGTCTGCTGGCCTTAGCAGAGGAAAAGCTTAATTAGTTGTTTAATAAGAAAGCCTAAGAAAGTGAGCCTGTAACTTTAACTTATCAACAAAACTTTTATATTTTAGAAATCTAAACAGCTCTTCTAAAAGCATTCTAAAAACTTTGGCCTCAGTAATAAAAAATATGGCATTTCACATTGAATCAAAATTTCAGATGCCTATCGATAAGGAATTATCTTTAAGAATAGTTTACATGTCTTCAGAAAAACGTGTGGTTAAGAAAAGACTATGCCATATATGAAGCATATCACTTTACATACTAACTTTAAAAATTATTGAAAAATAAATTAAAAAAGAAAAGAAAATTGGTCCATGAGTCTTCCACCAATGGTTTGTTGACTTTTGTTATCATTCTTTCTAGATTTAGTTTCCTTGTCTGAACAATATGAAACAATATGAACAATAACAGTATGAAAACAATATTCTAGTTATAATTTACATCTCCTTAAAATATTTTAATTTAACCTTGGCTTTTACATACATCTCATTGATTCTCAGCAATGCTGAGGTAGGCAAAATACTTATTAGAATACATGCTAACTAAGATAATTTTCATTGCTGAAATTGCAAATCTTGATCATGTTAATCCTACTGGCTAATAAATAAGAACCAGAATCCAGATCTTCACAAGCTAGCTTCCAGGTTCTTTTCCTTGTTTCTTCCTGTTATCTGCAATCTCACTAAGTCACTTGACTCTCAGATGGTATCACGTAGCACAAAGGAAGTAGGGAATATTCTTCAACAGCAATAGAAAAAACTCTGTGCATTATTATGTACAGCACCATTGCAATAGAGTGATTTACCATGCCACTAATCAGTCAGCCAAATGGAATGTCTTCCCTATCTACCTCATGGAAATATGGTAAGTGTAATTAAACATTTTTTAATCTATCAAGCTCAAGTGCCCCTAGGAGATTAGAAAAAAATGTGCCCACAGTTGAATTGCAGATAAAGGCAAAGAATATATGAATTACTCTGCTGTAAGTGTTGTTCAAAGGCAGAACACTTTCATTTGGCTTTTCTGCTTCCTTCTCATTACAGTCAACATGGGAATTTTCTTTCTCCCTTTTCTCTCTCTTGCTCTCTCTCTCTCTCTCTCTCTCTCTCTCTCTCTCTCTCTCTCTCTCTCTTTCTCTCTCTCTCTTTCTCTCCCCCCTCCATCAGGCAACATCCCACAGGCTTTATCTCCTTCAAATGCCTGGGAAGTGTCAACAGAACCTGGAAAATATTCAACAGAGTAGCAGGTAAGGTAGGGTAGTGTCTAAAAATCTGCATTGCAGACTGAGGGTTATGATACATGAGCTTTGACTGCTGGGGTGGACAAGGAGAGGAAAGGATAAGGAACCCAGACCAGATAGAATTCCAGAAGGATCCTAGAGGAATAGTCTATCCTAGCAGTCTCAGCATAAAGCTCTAAAAGTGTCCATCTAGTAATTATTGAAAAACTGAGGTAATGAGCCAGATCTAGAGATGTTTACATGGAGTTCTGCAGTGTGTTTAGAGCTATATGAGCTATACTTACATCAGACATTTTATGAGGGAGGAAGCAAAGTACAGAAGGAAGAGCTACTAAAAAACAATGCACAGGAAATGAGCAAAGCATCTCTTACCAAATTGTTAGAAGATAGGAGATTAGATACCAGGTTGTTAAACTTTATTGAGGAAAGGCAAAGAAGACATTTCAGAACTAAAGTCTTGCAGAAGAGACTAAAAGCAAATATGAAAAAACAAGTTCTCTTTAAGAAATTTGAAATATAAGAAGGGCCCCCAAGATATCATACAGAGTCCTGAACCTTCACCAGTCTTGGCGACTCAGAGGGAACTTCAGGGCCCATAAAGCTGAAGTTCTGGAGGGAGGGAGGGAGAAGGCAGGAAAGGAAAGAGAGTGGAGGAAGGGAGGAAAGAGGGGAAGGGAGAGCAGGAGATGTGGGGGAGAGGAGGATGGGGGATAGAAGAGGGGAGGGGAGGAAGGAGGGGAAGGAAAAAGGAAGGGAGAAGGATACCTCCCATTGAACGTGTATAACTTGTATAACTAGGTAAAATAGAAAAACAGAAGAAATTTAAGTACTGCAACATTCACAGGGCCAATGAAGGGAAGTCATTTGTCATTCTAATTTTCATTTGCTAAGCAGTAAGCAAGAGCCAAATTTACTCTTCCATTTCTCCCCTCTGTCAGGGAAAGAATTAAAATTTGGAATAGGAGATAATATAAATAGCATTTCTTCATCTAAATATAACCTAAAGGCACTTCATTGATTCCCCAGCACAACTAGTCATCTTTTTCCCATTTTCCCAAACCACTTTTGTCCATAAAAGCGCAGATGGCAGGAGTGTGTCCTGCTCATCTGTGAGCTTCCTGTGGGCAGAGATGAGCCTTTGCAGGCTTTGCTTCTCTTGTTCACAGCAGGGGGCTAGATGCAGAAGATGTTCTGCTTCCTTTGCTGAGTGCATGAGTTAATCAATACACATACTTGTAATGTGACTCAAAACATGATGGCATTCATGAATGACTAGAAAGAAACTGTTGGGGAAACATAAAATATCTGTTTCTTTATGAAATTAAACCATTGACATGATACACTACACTAACTCCCTAATCTTATGCATATATACAACAAATCATGTATTCAGTACCCTGATGATACAACATAGTGCTTCCCAAGATACAGGTTGTAATCATTTCTAGATTCCCTAGATCCACTGCCCATCTCTAGAATTCATGTGCAGTGTCTTTCAGGCTTCCCAAATAGCTTGGCTCTTACTATTATGATAGCTACCAAACACTTCATTTCAGGACATTCTCAAACTCTGGGATACAAAAATCTTGTCAAAATCCTGGTGAGGGCAGACATCCTGTGTTTTGCTGAGTATTATTCATCCTTATCAATACTAAATTACCTGAAAAAAGCACAGTAACTAGTTCCCAGTTTAAAAAACTGAATTAGATAGAAGAAATAACAAGTTTACTCAGTATAGGCTTTTTCTGTTGCTCTTCGTTGCCCTCCAGAACATACGTCTTGCTAAAGATGCAACAAATGCTGACTCCAGGACACAGATTAAAAACAAAACCAAAAACACTAGATGGAACTGGTGCAGAAGATGCCTCCTTGCTGGCAAACTTTCTAGGACCAGAGGTATGATGTAAGTTGTTGGGGAAGAAAAGCAATCAGTAGTCTCAGTCCATGAAAGCTGAAAGCAGTAACTACCATCATGTGAGAGGCAACTGTCAGTGCAGTAGTGGCATGAAAGTCGGGGAACAACCAACAGCTTTCTGACAGGGTTCAAGGATCTCTTTCAGCAAGAATCACATTCCTGGAACTGTAAATCAGGACAAGAATTTATGAAAGGGAGGACACAGGCCTGGAGAAGTAAAAAGCCATTAAGATTTAGATATAACAAAGTATGGAACTGAGAGTGGCTCAGGGGTAAGACACTGCCCAGCAAGCAGAAGGTCCTAAGAGCAGATGAACGGAAATAGTGGCTACTTGTACTTCTGGCCCTGGTAAGCAGAGCCTGGGACATCCCAGAATGAAGCAAAAAGGTAGAAGGAATCCAGGATGATTCCCAAAGTCACCCTTGGTCCTCCACAGGGACACACAGTGCTATCTGATACACACATACATGCAAATTAAATTAATTAATTAATTTTAAAACTACATATAACAAACTGTATATTAATCACTTGCCATTTTGTCCATAAATTGGAGGAGCACTTAGAAGCTTCCTTTTGAAAAAAAAAAAAAGACATTTATTACAGAAAATCACAACTAACCAAACTGAGGAAAATAAAAGACTACAGATTGGTAACTCTCAAACATGACAGGTAAGCCACCCCACTCCCATCCCAAGGCTCAGAAAATATCTTGGAAGAGGGAGAAGTAGGATTGTAAGAACCTGAGAAGGTTAGGGGTGTTAGACATTATCTTCTGGATGGGACAAGGCTGTTGCATCCATTAATTCACTGCATTAATATGCATTTTCATAAAACATGCATAGCCTTTGTCCTATCAACATTTCACAATGTAAGAGGAAAAATCTCAAGAGGCCTCCCATCTCTCTGGAAGACTGATGATATTAATGATGATGGAGGGGGAGAAATGATGCTTTCCTCAGTGGTATCCTCAATGATATGCTTGCTATTCATGATCCAACAAGTACTGAGGCATATGCCATCAAAAGCAATCCAGATGAAATTTATGGTCCACACATGTGAAAAGACATGAGAATAGAAGGAGACTGGGAGAGAAGAGGGATTGTAATGGAAAAGGAGGAAGGATGGGATTGGGGATTAAGATGTGAAAATATCATTAACTCCTTATATTCATGCCTGAAACTCTAAAAGATAAAAACTTTTAAAACACACTTACACACCCCAGGACATAATTTAGATAGTGTTACTGAAATAGTAACCCACAAACCCATCTTTTTTTCACAGTTCAATGTGGCTAATACTTATCTGTTTATAAAAAGTGGAAACGAGGAAGAAACCTGTCAGGTACAAAAATTTAGGGTAAGTCCACATGGCAGAGGCTGCACAGAGTGTTCTGTATCGAAGTTCATCAAAATGTCCTGAGGTAAATAAAACTATTATTGTCATTATATACATAGGAAAATGCAACCAGAGATATTCCAGGACTTGTTTTGGGTCATGTGCATTATAAGTGACTGAGGTGAGTGCCTCACTGGGGCCATAATAATTTTCTTTGTCCCCCTCAAAGACAGAGAGAACTCTGCAGAGAAGATCTCAAAGGCATGAGAGAGTCTACGATGTTCAGGACTGGAAAACAGACACGAGTCCAGAACAGAAGGTATTTAGAAAGGAGAGGCAGGAAAAGAATCATGGGTCTAGTCTTGGTTCTACAAGACAACTAAATCTATCTTGCAGCTGTATTCTCATAACTTATACTCAGAGAGAATACTCTTATATTTTCAGGAGTCCACATGAAAATACAATCATGTAACCAAAAAGAACTGTCATATTCAATCATTATTCACAGGATGCATCTGTATCTGCATTTGGAGATTTAACAGTTACTCTGCATGGTTGCTGATAAAATCACCATCAATAGCTTAAGGGAACAAGGGGTTTATTCACTTATGATAGTCTGGTTACAGTTCTTAGTCCAACTTGATGGGAGAGTTCACATCAACATCAGGGCCGAGTTAACTAGCCACACCATATCTGCATAACGGCTGAGCAAGGGACAATTCTTACTTGCCAGACAAGCATATCTGGCCAACTATACAAAAGGATGCCAACTTACTCAACCAGCATTCTGTATTTTGTTCACATGTCCCAAACCTAGTTCCACTCGCCATGGGCTGGGCCTTTCCCATTAAGTAGACAATCTCCTGCAGATTTGCTCTGGGCTTAACTCAACTAGTAATTATCTACAAATGTGCCCAGAACTCAGACCCTCAACCATCAAGTAGATACCTGTACCTAACTATGCACCCATTTAACGAAATATATTTGTAAATCAATAACCACAATAATTTCATAGTTACCTGCGCACAAAGTCATGTAGAACAACAGAAACTAAGTCCCCAGTGGACAAGTTTCCATCTGAGATCACATTGCCCTCTTCACAGACTGTGCTTTGGTATCAGAGCCAGTTATATGCTCTAGCTGTGTTGCATAATCCTGAGAAGGCAATTGAGTTATTCACTTTTCTATGTCTTTCTCTATAGAACAGCAGTAACAATACCTTTCTCATTAGAATGCAAGTCTTCACACATGCTAATCCCTGCTCTAGTATTCAACTATACGCTCAGCTAATTTTAAGTGACCATACATAATTTCATGCATATATGTCACTATTCTCTTGTTCTCCTGAATCCTTTCTCCACTGCCTGCCCTTCCTGCTGTTCTCTATCCTCCCCCTACATAATCCTCCCTTCTGTTTCCATGATGCATGGATCCCATTATTCCCTTTCCTCCCATTCTCTTCCATTAAGATTTTTTCTTTTCTCATGGTCCCTATTCTTACTTTCATAATCTGTACATGGACATACAGACACACACACATACACATACACAAATTTAAATTTAGAGTCTGCATATGAGCCATTACTATTTTGAGCACTTGCTCTGATACTATATCGAATACTTTTCTTGTACATATTTACTACTTTTTGACAATCCAGTGAGAAAAGTCTTACTGCTTCTGCTCTATTGAGAAATACATAGAAAGGTGAACAGCTCAATTGCCTTCTCAGGATTATGCAACCAAGCAGCATAGCTGGAATATATAACTGACTCTGACTGCAAAATACAGCCTGTGAACTCTCCTTACATTAAGCTGCAGAATTGAAGATTTTGCACTTTTATCAGTTTATTTTATCTTTCTCTAATAGCTGTCAACTTGGGTAATGAGTTTATATGGTGGTCAGTTGGTTCTTTGATTTAGATGCCTGTGTTCCACTGACCATCGAGAGTCATTTTTTAGAATATAATTTCTTCAATTCCAGAGGTTCAAGTCTTTCTGGGAAATGTAGTCAAAAGCAAACAACTTTGGAATTTTCTATAAAGCTTCTTGAAACTTCTTATAAGCCTGTGATTAATTCAAGATAAAAGAGTTTATAAAATGTCCAGTTGTGTTTGAAATGTGAAATATCTCTCAAAGGTTCAGTGTTTGAACACTTGAACTTTTGTAGGTGGAACATACAAAGAAGTGCTGTAGGGTAGATCTTTAGGTTTCATAGCAGGAATCCACTTCTTGCTTACTCTCTGCTTCCAAATGCACAATGCAATGTGATTGGCTGGCCTACAGTCATGCCCTCCCTACTTTGTTAGATTAAGAGTGTAGCTACTCATCCAAACATCCAATTATAGTAAGCAAGATAGTTTAGGAAATAATGGAAACACATTAAATGCACAAATTCCCCCCATTAATAGAGCCCTTGACAATAGAAATACTTAGAAACCTCTTCTAATGACCTGAAATAAAATGCACCATATGGATAAGTTTTGACATCTTTCTGATATTAAGGATATACTTTTTTTAGCAAATTCACTGCAGTGATTTTTAATATCTAATTACAGTGTTTAAAGATACAAAAATGCTATTGAATAAAAAACTAAGGTGCAAAAGTATAGCATTTACAAAAAAAATTATATCCAGCACATTTGAGACTATCCTACCCACATAGTCACTGATAGCATGAAACCTAACTGGCTAAGTGCTGAAGATGTTTGATGGATTTTTAAAAACTCATGGTGACAGAGGTCAGTTTATTCCACAAACAGCCATAATATAATGGAATTAATTTATGCAAATTATATGTCTCAACAGAATAGGAATTATATTCTTATAGGAACGTTAGCTCACTGACCAAAATTTTAATGCCAAAGCATACTCATTAGGAAGAGCTCCACTGAATATTGATTTGAGTTTCAACATATATGAATTCCTTGTGTTAAATCTCTTGTTGAGTAGTCACTAACTCAAAATATTGGAGTAAATCTTATCTGTGTCAATGTCGTTGAGGTCAAGGATGTCTCAAAAGCCACGGTACAAATGCAGTCCCCAGGGAAAAGTCAGAAGGCCATCTAAGTTCCAAAATATGACATATCCCCAATTACTTTCATAGATTAACATTTTGTGTGCATTTGATTTTGTGTGCATGTGATTAACTTTTCGTATGCATATGACTCAGTCAAAACCCTTGCATTTTTGCCTTATGATTTGAATCACAATTGACTTTGGAGGTCAAATCCATTTTTCTTTCAAACCTGCAGCATTTGGACAACTGATGTATTGATCCACTGTGAACCTTTCTCTGGAGATCATTTGCAAGATGAATCTCAGCATAATGCTAACAAGCCTGGAGACCTTTAAAGACACGTGAAACTCAGTCCCTTGCCTTCTAGTGAGGTCAGTTGGGCTTAAGTAGAAGCAGAAACATATACCTCATGTGCCTTTCACTTAAGGAATTTTCTTGTAAATAGTACATTATTTTAACAAATAAAGTCATTGAAAACTTATTGTAATAAATTAAAAACTACTTTTTCTGAACTACTTTTGGAGAACACTGAATTTAGAATGTAAATTTTAAGTTGTGACCTCCATAGCATTTGGACTGCTAGAATATTCAAGATTCAGCTAAGTAATTCAAGCACATCCAGTGTCACGCAAGGAAATGATTTTTTTTTGTTTCTGCTGACAAGCCCGGAAATGAGACATTTGACTGGATTATCATCCTCATTGCAACCATGGTTACCAGACACATCACTTGCATTTTCCTTCAAGACCAATTCAAAACAACATTATCAGCCCATGAAATGTTCATGAACTTTTTTCTTTTTATCACACTTTGCACATCAAAGAATTTGAGGTTTTCTGTCATTAAATCTGTCATTTCTATAGAGTATGATTTCTTTTAGATGTCACTGAGTGTTTAATGGTGACTCTGAGCCTAGCAGTCAGTGTTGATTAGAATGCTCAAGTGGGAAAACATTATATGTAAAATAAGACATTGCACATAAATTGAAACCACCTGCCAGTCACCATGGACCATGCAAGTGCCTCTCCTCAGACTCCTCCCCTTCCTCTCTGATTGTCATCCACATGCCCAGAGCCTGCTAGTGACATTACTGTCCTATGCATGTCTCTCCTGCCTGGCAGCTTTTGTTCTTACTTTTCCTCTTCCCTGAAACCCCTTGCTTCCAGAGCATTCCCTGAAGGAATCTGTGCAATTCACCTGTCTGAGTCAGGACATTTCCCCAGAGGGTGTTCTTCAATCCCCCCCGATTTAGCCTCTATCATGACCCATTCCCAAAGCAAATATCTATCATCACGCTCCATGGACTTGATTTTTTCCCCACAGATGACCACCATCTAAATCGATGCTGCTCAGTCATCCACTTGCTTATTTGTGATGTAACCCAGTTCAATTGCATTACATGTAGTTTCAAGGATATCAAGCCCTGGTTGCATTGCTGGCGTAGAGTGAGCCAGAAAACACTCACAGATATGGAACTGCTTACAAAAATCTTACAATGAAAGAACAGTTCCTCCATTCACTGAAATACAAATATTATTCATTTTTTTAGAAATTGAATTTGATTTAGGCAATAAATATACTATGGAAAAGCTACATTTAAAAGTATCATCTTTTTTACAAATGAGCATTTTTTCAACTATACTAAATAAAAAAATTCCACTATTTTGCTCGTTAGATATGTATGTGTCAACTTGACAATTGGAATTTGAGCTCTGGACACATTTGTGAAGAATTTTAAGTCAAAGGAAGGCCTGAGCAAGCCTGTAAGAGATCATCTGATTGATGTGGGAAGACCCAACCTGTAGCACATGGGATCATTGCCTGAGCAGGTGGATGAGATGAGGGGAACCGGTTCAGTAAGTTGGCAGACTCTGGCAGACTTGAGCAGACGTGTAGCAGACTGGCAGTGAGGTTTGCTGTTCTCTGTGGATGTGCTATGGCCAATTCCTTCAGCTCCTGGTGTTAATATGAATCCAAACTGGACTAAGAACTGTAACAGAGAATCATAAGAAAGAATTAACTTCCCTAAACTCTTTTTGTTGTGAATTTACAATCAACATGAAGGTAAACTGCAAAGACTATTCCATTGTTTAGGGACAGGAGAGATGGCACGGTGGGTAGAAACACCTGCTTCACAAACAAGAGGATCTGAGTTTTACACTCCAGAATCCATGGAAAAGCTGAACATGTAGTACGGGTTATAATCCCAGAGACAGAATGTGAAAATCGGAGAAGCCTCAGCAGCTCGCAGGCCAGTTAGCCTGCACACAACTGAAGAATAACAAAGAAAACCTGTCTCCAAAAAAGGTGGGAGGAGGTCCAACACCAAAAGCCGTCCTCTGATCTCTACATGCATTCTGCAGCACACATGTGCCTTCATTCCCACATACAAATATGAATACACACACATACACATTTAAAAAACACAGTGCAATTCTATTTTTAAATCATTTTTCTCTTCCATCCTAATTTCTTATGATTAATAATACCTACTTATAGTCTACTTGGGAAATGTGAAAGTATATAAATATTGTCATGAGTAATATTTTGGTAATATTTTTGCCTTGTCTTTCATTTTATATACATAAACAATAGATATTCATTGCCGCATCAGGGTCATTCGTCCCTACGCAGAGTTGTTGATGCTTTCTAAATTCCTGAGCTGTCATTTTCCATCACCATGTAATGGTCTCCAAAATTGTTTCTTCAGATAGGCCTTTTTTTATTTCACATCTTTGAGTTTTAAAGGTAATTTTTTTAGGGACTGGGGAGATGGCTTGATTCATAACATTGGGACCTGAGTTTGGAATTTCAGCACATTCATAAAAGCTAGGCACAGCAGTGCACATCTGTAACCCCAGCACTGGGCGGGAGAGACAACAGGATTTTTGAGGCTTGTTAGCTAGCCAGCATAGCAGAAACAGTGAGTTTCAGGTTTAGTGAAAGACCTTGTTTCAAAAAAAAAAAAATAAAGTGGGGAAAGAAAGATGGTTCAGTAGATAGAAGAACTTGTTGTGTCAGTCCAATGGCCCGGACAATCGCTAAAATCCAAGTAATTCTGATCCTAACACTCCCACTGTGAAAAGGGAGATGCATAGGAAAAAAGATTGGAAGAATATCTAACCTTGCATGTGTTGCAATTCAGTGGAGAACAAAGATCCTGCCTCAGCAGGATAGGGGAGAAAACTGACTTCTGAAAAGTCTAGTCACTCTCACGCATACATGCCTACAGACTGCATCTGAATACATGCAAACACACAACATTTTAAAATGTTTCTGAAATAAGAGCTATGGAGGACAACACCAGTGTCTACCCTTGGTCTCCACATGCACATACACAAAATAATTTCTCAAAAGGATAGCATGTCTACTCATACCTAGAGTTCTGAATTCAAGACATCTTGACATTTTCTTTGTCCCATGAGAGCTATCATTGACCTTTGATCCTACCTAGCTTAAGAGCTGGTGCTTGCCTTGGGCTTCAGGAACAGATGTTGGCACCCGTCCCTGCATCCTTTCTGACAAATACTCTGATCTGCATCTGGAACTGATCATCCACGTTCCACGGTCTTGAAGGACTGTTCCCTGTGGGTTTCAGCATGCAATCTTGACATTTCTTGATAACCTCTAAGGTCAGAAGCTGTCTCTGATGTATATTCTTCTTCTCATGGACTCTTGGTCATTCTTTAAAGGTAAAGAGTCTTCCATAATTCTTTAATTGCCTATTTTTGTCCCCAGACTGTATACCTTTCTGTACTACCATTTCTCTATTGTCCATCAGAAACCAGCTCTGTCGAAATGATGTCATGAGCTTGTCATCACCTAGCCCATCTAATGTTTCAATTATCATAAATAAATGTGAGGAATATGGCCATCCACATGCACACTCCTAATTGTACTCAAGCAAAAGTGCCACTAAATGGGCCTGTATCTCCAAAACACACAGAGCCAATATCCTATTAAGGGAAATCTATGTTAACAAACATGTCTTCTTTTGTCAACTGGCTTCCTGTACACTCATGGTTGTAGTAGACAATATTTCTGAGGAATATAAAGAGGTAATGTTTTGTGATGATAGATGTGTTGATTGTGTAGGATTGCTGTGTGTAGAATAAATGTATATATGCTCTTCTGAATTAGATAAAATGTGAAATAAAGTTTCATTGATTGAAGAGATTAAGAATTAATTAGAGAGAAGTAATTAATACCAGCCCGGAAAAAATAATGCTTTTATGCAATATTCACTACATTTTTCTGCATTGTAAAATATTTCCTAAAACAAAATATAATAGCTAAAGGATATTCCTAAGAATGCCATAGTTTCTTTATCTAAGCCTTAATTATTGAGCATTTTGAGTTCATTTCCATTTTCATGTGGATGTGGGATGAGTAGATGTGTATGTGTTTTTTTGCACATGAGTGAGCACATGTGTTCAGGTATGCAAATGTGTACGTATATGTGGAGACCCATGGACAACATCAGGAAACATCCTGCATCATTCTTTTACCTCACTATTTTTAGGCTGGGTCTCTAAATCCAGAGCTTACTGATAGGACTAGTTTGGTTAGTCAGCATGCTCTGGGGATTCCTCAGTTCTTCCTTTTTGAGCTGGAATTACAGGTAGATGCCATGCCTGCTGGGCATTTTACATGTGATATGGAGATCCAAACTCCAGTCTTTCTGCTTGTGGCACCATCAACTAGCCCATCTAATGTTTCAATTATGATAAATAAATGTGAGGAACATGGCCATCCACATGCATGCTCCTAATTGTACTCAAGCAAAAGTGCCACTAAATGGGTCTGTATCTCCAAAAAACACAGAGCCAATATCCTATTAAGGGCAATCTATGTTAACAAAAAACTAATGCTGAAAATCAAGTGGTACCTTCCAGCCAAGTCATTTAGTCAAAACACTGTTTTTCTTCACCAAGCCATGTTAATTAAACAGAATTAAGTTTCTCTCATTTGGATACATAGCAGAAAATACCCAAGACATTTTAGAAGTGGAATCATCACATGACAGACATTTGTATCAGTGTCCTATTTTCCTGCTATAATCAAGCCCTGCACAGCCATGCTTTGCTCGACGAAACACCATATGCACAATGGCGCTCCCTCAAGATTACAACAGAACCAAAAAATCCCCATCACCTAGTGATGTCATAGTCATTGCCAGCTCATCTAGAAATGTGCTACTCATATCTGTAACATGCTGGTGTAAACAAGTCACTGTGTTGACCACAAGAAAGTACAGCACAAATAAATCTATAGAGAGGATACCAATTAAGAGTAACAAAAAGCTATGCTATTATTTTATGTATTAGCCATATAATACTATTTTTTGCTATTTTAAGGTATATTCCTATAATTATAAAATAAAATCTGTAAACAGCTTTCAAGAGATATCCTGGGTAATGACAGCTCCGTTGATAAAATGAGGAGGTGGAAGACAGTGTACCATGTTGTGAAGAGTGCTAGGTAGTGTTGATCATCACCTGACAGCGGACACACCTGGGAAGTGGGCCTCTGGCCCCATCAGAGAGGAATTCTCTTGCTTAACATTGGCATCTGGGCATGTCTATGAGGGATTGTGTGATTGCATAACCAAGACCCATTTCAATTATAGACAGAGATATTTCTTAGGCAGGGGATCCAGAAGGAGAGATAGGAAAAGACAGAGAGAGAGAGAGAGAGACAAAGAGAGAGAGAGAAAAAAACAGAGAGAGAGAGACAGAGAGACAGAGAGAGAGAGAGAGACTAGCAGCATGCATCCATTCATTGCTTTCTGCTCTTCACCATGGATATGATGTGACCATTTCTCTCAAGTTCCTGGCCATGTGACTTTCCAACCATGACTGGAGTTGTAAACCAAACAAACACCTTCCCCTTAAATTCCCTCCTTGTCAAGTACTTTGTCACTGCAGCGAGATAAGCAGCAGGATCGCAGAAGGCCTGTGATAATGCTTGGAGGTGGCGTGTGATCGGGCAGCATGCTGTCTTCTGTTGAACAGCAGCAAGGCATTTGTTTTCAGCTGACGCCATTCATGAGATAGCAAAGATTCACTAGCGAGGAAAGGCACTACACGGACCATTATTATTATCACAACTTTCAGAAAAGTTGGCAGACAAAGTGTTGTTATTGATCACTCACACTAAATAGAAAATTGGGTGTCCTGGTGCTTCGAAAGCACACTACACTTACCCTGAAGCTTAACACTACAAACTGCTGCTGCCAACCTATCTGACAATGTGAAAGCCCCTTTAAATATTCTGAGAGAGACAGAAAAGTCTTGATGGAACCCCAGCAGGAAAATAATTTGTTGGAATCTCAGCAGGAGCAATTTTCAATGTATTAGAACTCAAAGTATTATATGCTTGAGTTACCCTCAGAACAAAACCCCACACATCAATATGCGGATAAATGCAAGGAAAGCAAACCAGATGTTTGTAGTCTGTTCTTTCTCAGGAATTGCCTAAGAATGGCAAGAAGGTGACCGTTACCTCTGTTTCCTGATAAATCAACGCAACAACTTGGCAGTGACGGCTGGGAAAATATTCGCCAGCCGGAAGAATGATGTAACCATCGGACAGGACTGGGAGGTGAAAAAGCGTCTGTCCTTGTGCCCAGGCATCATTGATTTCTGTGTCACACGATCGTGGCCTTCTGGAAATTGCTTTGTGAATTATTTATATGCCGAGGGGAATCAGAAATGTTCAGGGCAGGATGGGTGGGTATTGATTGAGGGTCAGACTGCCAGGGCTCCTGTTGCTACAATGTCCAAGGTAGGAGGGGGACATAACCGGGGAGACCATGATGTTCTGAGGACCTCGGTCCCATTCCCGGGGACATGAGCACATAAAGAAAGACTCAGAGGTCTGGACCACACTGCCATCTTGCTAATCATCTCTGTGTCTTGCACGTTCCCCTTGGCTCTCCTGCCCCTGATAGTATTCCAGTTAAAAGTCACGACATGTGAGCAGCTTGACATTATCACCTTTCTCATGTAGTCCTTTTGTCTCTTCCACAATCATGGTTTTCCCTTTCCAAATACGCTTTTATCACAGCCTTCCTGAGAGATTTAATAAAGACCAGAAGATAATCATTTCTGTTCAGCTATTATTTATACCATGTATATTGTAGAAATAGGATAAGAAGTAAAATGAATGTATATATTTTTTAAAAAGAAAAAAGGAGGAGGAAACCGGACAACCATTGCAGGCGAGCACATGAAATACTCACTACATGCAGATGCTCAGCGATAGTTGCAAAAGAAGCAGCAAGGAAGAAGCCAAGTGGTCTGAAGGTCTAGTGGGGAGGTCAGACATGTGAACTGATGAGTATTTTCAAATGTGGTAAGTAAATGCATATATGCATTTGGAATAATCTGGGAGAGACGGTACCTAAGGCTCAAAGCAAGGTAAGTAAGATGTTTCAGGCTGAAAGGTGGATGATCAAAGCAGGAAAATTGTGAAGGAACAAGATTTTTGAACAAGAGGTTCCATGAACAAGACTCAGAATCACAGTGATCACGATAAGGATAAAATCAATATTTTGAAATAAAATGTAGTTTACACACATTCCTCATCTGCCGCTCACGATAGGCCTGAGAGATGTATACTGCTGCTCACATTTTGTACTAGGAAAAAACTTGGAACACAAATGGCTTCATCAAAAAAGTACCAGGACCAAAGTCTCCTGGTTCCATTCCCAGGGCTTTTTCCAGTCTATTACCTCTGTATAAGGACCCAAATAAGTAATGAGACATCTGATTAAGTTCACAGACTTTTGTTCCTGATCATTTACTACTGAGGGGGTATGATCTCACCAGAAGAGGAGGGCATATAGTCTGGCAGATAAAAAGTAATCATTTTGCAAATGGGTAATAGACCCCTCCCTCACTGTGGTTTCCCACTTTTATTACATCTACCTTTGAATGTGCTTTTAGCACAAGACTCTAACAGCTTTTTGTCTCTGGCCAGGGGGTAACATACAATGCCCACCAGGATGGAGTGAAGGGCATTGCAGAAGCAGCAAAACTGCAAAAGAAAACCAACAAACCACAATCCAGAACTTCAGAGACTCTATATCAACCACCTAGAACTAGGCCAGCTTAATCTCTCCCCATCTTGAAGCTCAGGGAAATTTGCGGAAGAGGGGGCGGTAAGAGTGTAAGAGCAAAAGGATGGGAGGAGCAATGATATGTAAGATACTCCATACTAGTTAGGGCTGAAGCAATCAAAATTGGACTTTGCATGCCCTGCGCATTGTCCAACACACTGTTGACCTCACAAAGTCTAGCATCTGCTAAAGGCACCAAGATTCTTGGAGGCAAAGGATTGGCAGCCACAGCAGTGTTCCTACACCTAAGGGGAACACGGGAAAGGGTTCAGGGAAAGGCCATGGGTCCTTGTACATCATCGGAGAGGAGGGCCCAGAGGAAAATCAGGCATGCACAAGAAAGGACTCTCTGGGAATTGGGGCGGGAGGCACTGGGGGATGGGGAGGGAGGGAGGGGAGTGGGGAGGGGGAGCAGGGGGTACGGGGGGGGGAGGAGGGAGGGAGGGAACTGGTGTACCTATTAAGTTTGTATGAGCAGCAATAATAATAAAAAATGTATTAATAATTAAAAAAAAAGAATACTGACACCTGTGGTTCCCAAACTGGGGAGATGCCTCAGGAGTTAAAGTGCTTACCATGCAACTCTAACAGCCCAAGACTGAGTACCCAGGACCCATGTGAAAGCTGGATATGGCGGCAACAGAGTCTTATGAGGAATCTCCAGAAGCTCAATGGCCTGCTATCTTGGTTTCTGTAAAGGAAAAGAGAGACTGTCTCAACCAAGGTGGAAAGGCAAAGACTGACACTCGAAGGTCATCCTCTGATCTCCATACACTTGTCATAGTGCACATGTTCTTTTGCACACCTTTAAACATCACACACACACACACACACACAAACACAATTTAGGGTTAATATATTAACCAGTGACTTCCAAGTTCTGAGCATGATCGGAAAAAAAATTATTTTATTTCTTTAACCTAGTATTTTTACAAATGTGTGTGTGTGTGTGTGTGTGTGTGTGTGTGTGTGTGTGTGTGTAAATAAAATAAATGTGTAGCCAAACTTCCAACTTAGGGAGCTAGGAACTGGAATCAGCTGTCTTTGCAGTCAGTTAATTTAGGGACAGTGACACAGAGGTCCTAAGAAAAGAGCTTGCTGAAATCACCTTCAGAAGTGTTTTGTTCAAGCACAAAGTCATTGATTATGGAGTTTTTTCTGTGTGTTCTGGTTGTTCAACCCAGTTGTGATGGTTACTGGTTACTCTTCATTATCAGTCCTTTAGAATCATTTGGGAGCAAGACATCTGGGCGCCCCTGCTGGAGATCGTCTTAATGGTTCGAATGGAAGTGGGAATATCCTCCCATGGTGAGACCATTTCCTAGGTAGTGCATCCAAGACTGCATAAAAGAGGAAAGCAGTAGCTTGTGTCAGGTGCTTTTATCACAGCAACTGGAAAGGAAACTAAAATGCCACACAAGCCTGATGGAGGGACTAGCTCCCCGTAAGCAGGGAAAGAGCAAGAGATAACCAAGCCAGCAGGGCAATGATGGTGGGTCAGATGCCCTGGCACCCCTGAAGCCTTTAAAGAGTGTGTGTAAAGCACTATTGACCCTTTATACATCCTTGCTTTTCATACCGCTAATTATAACAAGTTAAGTCAAGATAGGGTCTAAGAAAGCCTCCACCTACTTCAAGAAAGAGACTCCAGACTACCTGTCATGGCTTGGATATGGACCATCCCCACAGGCTCAGGTGTTTGAGTATCTGATGCCTGTCTGGTGGTATTGTTTGGGAAGGTAGTGGGAACTTGAGGAAGTGGAGCCTTGCTAGAAGCAGCACATTACAAGAAACACTCTTGAGATTGAGTAAGCCGGTAATTCACTTCATTCTTTTCTTGCTTTCTCTGCCTCCTGATGGCTACGCTGACCTGAACTAGCATCTACTTTGGCCGCCATATGCTGTGCTATGCGTTTACCATCATGATGGGCTCAATCTCCTCTGGAACTGTACGTCCAATGAGTAACCCTCTCTCCCTTAAGATGCCTGGGTCAGAGTATTTTCTCACAGTAACAGAAGAGCAATTGCAACACCACTCAGTAGATAAGGAGTTCAAAACAACTGCAGCCTCTTGCTAATAGCTCTACAGAACAAAGAGAGCTCAGTGTAATTAACAGCACTTGAGAGAGTTGCAAAGTCAGAGGCAGCAGCATCAGACAGTGACAGATCAGCAGCAGATAGTCAAGGTCAACAGCTCTAGTTGTGAGACTGAACTAAGGATGCCTAAAATCCAGGGCATGTGAGCCTCCAGGGACCTGATGCATGATAGCTCAGAGAGCTAACTACTCCCATAATAAAAAATAAATACCTCAGAATTTGCCAATCTCTGTATACGTCCTATAAAAACTACAGAAACAGTGAATATCAGTGGCATTTTCCTCCCTTGGGAACCCTTCCACCTGTAGGAATGTGTCTTACTTTTCCTTAATTTTTCACTCTCCCCTAATATCTTCTAATAAGATTTGTTTCCCCTGAGTATTTATATCTTTAATCTCACTGGTGTGAAACAATTAATTTGGAATCCACTGTCCCGTGTTGATCTTCGGTGATTGTCCAGCACCATAGGTCTTCGATGAAAGAAAACTAAGGCAAGAAAAGTCCTGTCACATTCATAATTCCTACATCAAGCATATCATGTCAAACAACCTCCTGAGAGAAGTACTTTAGGTATCCTTTAGTTCAGTCTCACAACTAGGGAGACCAAGCCTCTGGCTTGTCCATTACACACTTACTGGGAGAATTTGATGCTCAATTTTGTCTCTAATTTTTTAACTTCAGTTTTTTCATCTTCAATTTTTTGGCAAGCGACGTTCCTATACAGGGGTTGAAAATTGTTAGAGTCTCTTCAATTTCATTCCCCCACAAACCTTTACTGCTTCAAAGTCACTCTTATGACCTCACTGGGGAATAAGCCAAATAAAATACCACAGGAACTCCATACTGATTTGGGGAATCCAAAGATGTTCTCAGAGTTGCTAAGCTTTGGAAATCATATCTAGATGCAGTAATACTGCCTTGTGTCCATTAATGCAGGGTTCATTATGTGAATTTTACTTATGGAGAGGTACAGGATCTCAACACCCTGACAGGATGCAGCCTGGAGCAATAGAAAAGCAGTGAAGTGGACAGCAATGGCCAGTCATAATGCAGAGTACCATCGACCTAGCAAGGTTCACCCTGAATCAGGCCAACCTAATCTATCTCCATCCTAAGGCTTTGGGAACCTCACAGAAGGGAGGGGGTGAGACTGTAAGAACCTAAAGATGGGAAGGTTCACCATTGGATAAGAAATTCCATCAAGGCAGGACTTCTGCATCTAAGAACTCACTGAGGTGAGACTTGTCCTTACCAGACGTGCATAATGACTGACATGCCAGCATGCCCCCCTAGACTACAGAGGAACTCAAGACAGATAAGAACATACAGTGGAAATCTTGGGGACTAAGGTTGGATGAGTGAAGGGAAATGCTCCTATCAGTGTAGTAGCCCAAGAAAGGCAACGATGAATGCCACAAGAGGCCTGAACCCCCACAAAGGTAGACAATGCAGAGAAAATCCTGGAGTTCATAGAAGCAGACAGGCAGGGGGCTGGGAGGGAATGGGATGGATTGTTGAAGGGAAGGGAAGTGGATGGGAGGGAAGGGGGATGGAGGGAAGCAGGCATGGGCACTCAATATGCTTGTAAAACTAGAAAAATAAAATAAAAGAGTTTTACCTGTGGAGATGTGAGTGAATGTCTACATGGCAACAACCAGAAACCAAAGAAATGACCTCATCCATTTCTAGCTTAGTGAACCAGCAAATTTATTAGATTTATTTACAGAAGTATGATTAAGGGATTGTTTATCACAGCATGGATGACCTAAAGATAGCTGTATCATCTAAACATTCACTCTAGCGTGGATGATCACCCACAAAAGCTGCATCCCTGGAACTTTTGCACCATTTGCAGGCAGATCAGGAGACCCAAGAGTTTCTTCTCTACAGGAACTGTTAGCAGATTTTATGACTTTGAAAATGGGTCATAAAACTTTGAAACTTGTAAGTTGCAGGAGCTTCCTTGGCCTCACAATTTCATTTACTTCCTGAGTTATATGAGTAGTCCTCCTTTCTTCTGATCCAGAGAAAATACATACCTAATGAGATTAATTCCCTCTTTTTTTTCTGCAGAGCCAGGATGGCCTCGTAATATGCAGAACATTTTAACGCTGCACTAGAGGAAAAGATTTCTATTAACTTATGAAGCACAAATAATTTTTGTAATAGTAAAATCTTCCAAGCTGAGACATGATTGCCTGAGAATTTTAATGCATATCAAAAGGATATATATTTTCACATTGAAATTCTATTTCACTATTTCTAATCATTTGCCTTTTGTGAGCATTTCTTCAAAAATCTAATTGCTATGTTCACATGATCAGTGGGGAAAAAAAGAGTGTATTTTCTGTCTGCCTTTGCTTTATCAGGGTCTGGTCTTCTATTATGTATTTTATTTTGTTTGTGTGTGTGTGCATGTGTGTGTCACAGGGCACTGTGTATCCCTGTGGAGGATCAAGGGTGATTTTCAGGAATCATCTTAGATTGCTTCTATCTCCTTTTTGCTTTGCTGTGAGATTTCCCAGGCTCTCCCCACTAGAACTGAAAGTACTGCCTTGTGTTTTTATGTGGGACCTGGAATCTGAACTCAGAACCTTCTACTTTGGAGACAGAGTCTTAGCTCCTGAGCCATCTCTCCAGCCCAGTATTGTCTTTCAAAATAACCCTATATAAGAAGGAAAACCAGAAAAGAAATAGATTCTTCATATGTAATTCAACATGTGGTTTTTAATGAGGTCTGCCTGACAACAAATTAATCGTTAGGGGAAAAAAACTTCAGTTTTCCTCCAAAATAAGAAAAATGTATAAAACAACATGAAGAGGTTCCAGAAAGTACAGGGAAATAGTAGAGTCCAGCATAAATTGAGCTCACTGACTTATTCTTTTAATTTTAATCTTCTTGGAGTCAAGTAAGTAATCTAGATAATGGCCGTCTACTCTTACTTGCTTCCACTGTTCATGGATCACAAAACTCCACCAAGTGTGAGTCCTGAAGTTCCGTCCTTTGAAAAACTTGAGTACGCAGTGGCCTCCACCCTCTCAAGTCTAAGAAATAATCAAGACAAAATCCAAGAAAACGCTATTGAAAATTTCTAGATCAGAAGCTCTGAGCCCAGTTCACTGTTGGGGTCCCACGAGGTCTGCGTATGTTATTTTCCCTCTTGGACTTCAGCTTCCCGGTCAGTAAAATCAAAGGACCAGAACAGATAAACTTAGTTTTTCC
The DNA here is from genome assembly GCA_023101885.1 of Typhlomys cinereus. Taxonomy (NCBI): domain Eukaryota; kingdom Metazoa; phylum Chordata; class Mammalia; order Rodentia; family Platacanthomyidae; genus Typhlomys; species Typhlomys cinereus. Next base: position 4,409,181 of record JALPQD010000149.1, read on the forward strand.
CAGGAGGGCTCATAGGGCTCTTTACCTATTGCTCCTTTCACTCTTTTGGCCTCTTCTTCCCCAAACATTTGTCTTCTAATGTACCTGGAGGTGAACCGATAGTTGCTTCCAGGAAAAATGTCTCTTTCATATTCCAAGGGGAAGGTGCATCTTGACTGCCAGAGATTTGACTGGTTGAGCCATCATTCTTTGATTTCACTGAAAAAGGCCATTTTTATAAAAATGGTCTAGATTGTTAGTCGATCAAAATTTTAGTAATTCCAGATTTCTAAGGATGCATTCCCTGGGATCTTCAAATTGCTTGGTATACAAAAGCACAAATCTGTTCCCAGCTTCTCCATCAGAGAAGATTGGTATCTTGGCCCAGTTTGTCTTCCAAGCCTTCTCTAACACTTTTCATCCCCACCTTAGCTTCCCCCTTAGAATTAATTGTGTTTATTTTCCCAGTTGTGTTCTCCTGAGGAGTCGCCTTATCTAACTCTTTTGATAGACAGCTCCCCTAGGCCAAAAACATGTCCCTGCAGTCACATGCCTCAGCCAAGTACAAAACAGTGTACCCCAAAAAGGGAAATACCAGATGCCTGGATAAGCATCTGCCAGTGATAGTTTTTATAAGAGTACATATCTTAAAATAAATACATGCAGGTATACATTAAAGGCCAATCTCTATTCAGTCAAAATTTAAAAGGAAAAATGGCATGAACAAAGGAAACTTGCAGTAACACAATGAAAGATGCTAACAGATTTATTAACTTTTTGTGGTATAGCTGAGTTATGTTTTATAGTACAATTGAGTTAAAGTATGTCAGAAAAATATTCAAAAGATACAGGTATTCATGACAGCATGGATAAACCTAAATGACATTAAGTGAAATAAACAAGAATAGAAAGACAAATACCACATGATTGCATTTATATGTGACAGCAGAAAGTAAAATGGATTTTACCAAGATGAGTGGAAAAGATTAGCATGCACTGGTCAACAGAAACAAAATTTCAGATGGACAGGAAGAAGTTCCAGATCTACTCACACAGACACTAACGATAGACTCTGGGCCTAAAAATTTCTTTTTTAAAAAAGTATACATTTTAAGTATTCTCACAGATGAAAAATGTATGGGGGATCATGCAAGAGTTAAATAGCTTAGTTCAACCATCATACAATGTAAACACAAGTCAAAATATCTTGTATATGATAAATGCATATAACTTTTGTCAATTAAAATAAATAAGTTAATAAAAGTAGTAAGCTTCTGCAAAAAAAAAATTGTGAATTCTGGTAGTTTGTTCCTAATTTATGACCCTATGGTGGACAAACTTTTATGTTCTCCTATATGTATGTGTGTACATGCATGTGTGCCTACAGATTGCACTTATATTCATATATTCATGTGCATCTACATTTGTTTTCATCAAGCTGCAATAGCAGAGTTTTGCCCTTGATTTCTTTCTGTGGACCTTTCAAAAGTCTCTAAGTAATAGAGAAAAATCCCAATTTACAGACATGATATCATTATGACAGGATAATTTATGGTACTATTAAACTGTGTTTTTCCTGCCTATAAATTTCCCTATTCACTCCTTTCACTTTCTTGCCTCAGGAAAGTTGGCTCCTCACTGGGGACCGGAGAGTAACTGTGGCCTTGAAGAGAAGCACGACTCAAAAGAGTGGTTCTTTGGGTCTGGGAGAGAGATATCTCTGAGTGTTCCTTGAGAAGGAGGAGCTCAGGAATAATGGGGAACCTGCAACATGATGGTCCCAAGGTTTGTTTGTGTCCAAGAGCACCGCTTGCCAGATGTCTGATCAAGCATGGTAAGGAAGCTTCTTCAGACAGGCGGAGTCTCCACCGCCCAGGCAGAAGGCATCTCAGAAGGGCTTTCCAACACCTTGAACACAAAAATACCTGGGCGGCTCAGGGAACAAAGTACCTAAGAACTTTGAACTTCCCACCAACAGAGAAACAGAGGCCTTTCCTTTGGTGTCCCGTGACTACATGTGTAGCACAGAGAAACCAAGATACTTTCTTGGGTGTGGGGATACTGATACCTTCCTATGACTGCAAGTATATTGCATGTGAGACACAAAAAGTTTTCACACCGTCTTCACAAAATGCATTCACACTGTCTTCAGTAGGCTAAATAAATTTTGTTTGCTTTATACAGAAAACATGAGGATATAAGGCAAGGAGAGATATTTTATATCTCATGTACCTCCTCCACAGATGGAGGATTTGGGGTAGATTTTTGAGTAAATATTAGTAGCACATTTTTATTTATACATTGCATCACAAAATTGGTAAGGAAGCAGTGACCATGAAGCCAGATGAGAAAGCCACTGTCCAGGAGTCTCTGCCATCATGCACAAGATTTTGCAGACTTAGAAACTCACAGTAATACTGTCTTGAGAGAACAGTCACCTTGTATGTGTCAGCCAAAAAGAAAAAACTCTGCTTGTCAGTGATATATGGCCAAAGAATTGATGGCATGCCTGTGATGTGCCAAAATCTGAGTCCAGCTGCTTCCGGTTCTCCTGGCTCTGCCAGTCCTTTGTTTCAGTCACAGCGAGGAGTCACTTGGGATCTTGAGAGGGTTTGTCCTTCAGTCACACAGACGTGGGTCATCAGGTGGTCCAGTGTTCTTATGATTAGGACCAACTCTTCTCATAGGCCATAGGACAAATCTAACCTAAGGTTTATCCTGAGCTCTTTCTATGCTTTGAAGATGATCAGAACAAGATGGACTGTGTCTGGTGAAGGAGGACTTGTGGCACCCATTTCCATAAAACAAGCTGAGGTCCAAGCAAAGCCGGGCCTCATTTCTCATCACATGGAAGCAAACAGGCAGTCATAGAATTTCACTGTTTAGTTGGTGTTAGAAATTACTGAAGTTTTGTAGAAAAGAGGTGACATAAGATTGCACTTTGGAAGAACTTTATTTGAAGAGAAATTTTCATGACCAGAAACATGCACAATTGGTCTTTGAAGGAGGGGAGCATTAGGGAAGAAAGGCACAGGCAGCCATAATGGAACTTTGAAGGGATAGAGCTTTCCCTTCAAATATGGAGGACAAATGGATTTCTGACTCTTATGGACTTCCATAAGCTCCATACCACATGATCTAGCCTGGATTACATGCCAAAAGTTGGGAAGACACTGATGATGACTAGCTACAGTTCACAGTTGTCTTTCAGGTGTGTGTGGGAGGGGAAGGGGACAGAACTTTGTGAGAGGTGGATCACAGTATACTCTTCTACTAACTTTCTATTCAGGAAGAAAGAAAGTTTGCAAGGTATGTGGCCTGATTTCTAGAAGAGAGTGTATTAGTTTCCTCAACCTTTGTTTCAACAAAACACCCAACCATATCAAATTAAAGAAGAAATAGTTATTTTCACTTTCAGGTCCAGGTTATACTCCATCCTAACAGGGGAGTCCCAGCAGGAGGGGCCAAGTGGACAGGTCGGGTCACATCTATACTCAAGAGCACAAAGCAGTGGTGGATGAATTCATGCGTGCTTGCTAGTGCTCAACTCATTGTCTTACACAGACCAGGGAATGGTACTATGAACAATGGGTGGGTCTCCCCATTTCAACCAAAACAGCCAACATACATTCCTAGAGGCTTATTCACAGCCTGTCTTGAGCTAAAGGATCTTTCACAATTAATACTAACCATCACAGAGACAACGACAGCTGGAGTCTTTGGCTTAACGACTGCCACTCAGTGCTCCCTCCTTTGTTTTTGTTTTTGTTTTTGTTTTGTCCATACACAACAACTAAGTATTTTGATGGGGCCTGAACCGCAATTTTCTTAATAAATTGAAATGAATGATCATCAAGTTACTTTGAGATCAATCATTATAATTTTGGATTTTCATTGTAATTGCCAAAGAAGTTCACCTTGTTAATCGTCTTAAGACAAAAAGTGAAAGCTAGATGTTAAAATTGTCATATGATAAAATAATGAATCCATCTGACTCTGAAATGATCTGTTGTCTCTCATCCAATTTATTATAAATCTCCTTTTTGTTCTCTTCAATATCGTCCTACTTCCTTCATCCTGATGAGCCTATCGCCCCACATGCACTGATGATAGAGTGAGGACACCATGTGAAGGAAAGCTTTGTCTTTGCAGCAGCTGGGGAGGTATTAGAGTCACTCTGTGATAGAATGTCTATGTTGCAGGTGGTTGATCCTTTCTGATTTCTTTTCATTGCTGGTCATAAAGCAAAAGTAGCCATGTACACATCACATATGTGAAATATCAAAAATTCAAGGACTGTTTTTAAACAAGCAAAGAGTTCAGCAACCTTCCCAGCAAGTGAGCAATAAATATTATCAACTTTACCAAAGATCAAAGCAAACAGTTATGTTTCAAGTTAATACTGTAAAGAAAACCAATATCAGCAGGCTATTGATAGGTGTTGAAATAACCAAATTCCTGAGGGAAGAAGTTCCTTGTCACTACCAAAAATTAAAACAAACTGTATCCACTATAAATTTTTTATTTTCTCAAGGAAGCTTAATTATGGAATATTTTTTCACATCTTGACTTAATAAATAAGATGTTTAAGTTTTTTTTAGAAATTCTAATCTTGACACGGCCACTTGCTAAACACCACATCTCATCCCCCAGAGAAAGAAATTGTATTCTCTCTGAACTGTTAACATGGAGAGTACACTGTAGGCTACTGGAATAATTGGGAACGTGCAGAAAACGGTGCTCATTTCCTTTGGTATTGATTCTGCACATGCATCTCTACTGAGCTGCAAGATAGCTAGCTGACCAAAATGGAGCTGAGCGAAGGCCAGTGAGCCTGAGCAACATAGGAATGGAAGGCGTTCAAGGTAAGGAGAGAGTGAACAGCAGCTGGAATCAAACAAACTGCATTTAGAATCCATCTCTTACACTTTCCATATGCTCTTCAGGGAAGGAAAATGTTGTGGATATGAAATGCCTCCTCCCCCAAAAAGTTAATGGGTGCAAGGTCACTCTCCAGTTTGTAGATCCAGTCACTGAAAGACAATTGGATATAAGGGCTTTGACCAAGTCAATCAATCCTTTGATAGACTCATTAACAGAATGGCCTAAAGATGGGGAGGACCAATCACATGCAAGATACTCCACACAATTTAGGGCTTCAGTCACCATAATTGAACTTTGCATGACCTGCACAATGGCTGATTTGTTAACAACCCCCCAAAGTCTAATGTGGATCCAGGGGAGAAGGCTTCAGGCAGTAGGATCCTTAGAAGCAAGGAATTAGCAGACATAATAGTGTTCCCATACTAACTGGGAGCCTAAGAAAGCGCTCCGGATTATGCCTCTGAGTCCTTACCCTTCACTAGGGTGGAGGACTCAGAGGGAGGTTTGGCATTCACACAAAAGGATGCTCCAGGGGATGGGAGGGAGGAAGAGGGAGGCATTAGGCAAAGGGGAGGGAGGGAGGAGGATGAAAAGAGGAAAAGGGGGGAAAGTGCAAGGGAGGCTGGGGAGGGGAGGAGGGAGGGAGAGGACAGGGGTACCTACTGAGCTTGTATGATTGAGACAAAAAATAAAATATGGGAGAAAAAAAAGAATGGCATTATTGCTAAGCCAGGCCCAGGAAAAGGAAAGAGTCCCCAGGGAGATACGCCTTGACCCCACACCTGTCCTTTCTTCCCCTCCCTGTTTCTTTCTATCCATCATGATTCCACCATATGATCACCACTGTGATGTCCTGCCACACCACACAAGAGTCAAGAGGCATCAGGACCATGTGGCTGAGGAGAGACACCCCTGCAACAGGTACCAAAGAAGGTCTTTCTTCGCCCTATGCAGCTTCTTTGGGTACAGAAAAACTGGCTAACACAATGGCAGGGTCATCTCTCCCAGGTGCAAACATCCATCTCCTTTGAGAGTTCACACTCCTTTTTACATGTATTCACAGTGCACCTCAAGGGCCATGACTAATGGGTCTGACATGTTACAGGCAGACAGTGAGTTGAAGCCATTACCAACTCCAGCCTTCTACCAAAACTGGGACTAGTTTTTGAAGGCATATTTTTCAGTGGTAAATGCAGCAAGCATGTTAGGGATTTTTTGATAGATAAATGATTTAAAGAATAACAATTAAATGAGCCTATTTACTTCTTGCCTACCTCTGGAATTACACTTTGGGCTGCAACCCTTCCTATTCCTCTGAAGAAATGCTTCTTGTTCATTTCACGAACTGCATCCTTCCTAATTTCCAGTCCACCTCTCTTCCTTGTTTGGTATTTTTTTAACAGATTTTTCTTGGCATTTCATTCATCTTTATTCTGCATGTATTCTCTGTCTCTGTCTCTTTCTGTCTCTCTGTCTGTCTCTTTCTCTCTGTCTCTCTTTCTTATGTATATATGTTTTAGCACATGCTTAAAACAGCAGGTTGGAGGACATCTTGCAAGAGTCTGCTCTCTCCTTCCCCCATGTGAGTTCTAGGGATTGAACTCAAGTTGTCAGGTTTAGCAGCAGTATTTTTTACCCCCCAAGCCATCTCTCTGGCCCAACATTTGGTTCACCATTTTTGGGCATAAAAGTTAATTTAATTACTTGTGATCTTCCTTCCTCCTTGGTAAATCAGTGCCTATGGCCTCAATGGCACTTAGTGACCCAAATAGTTCTTGCCAATCCCATGCCACAATCTGTAGGTTCTCCAAGATCTCCTTATATGTATATATTTAGTCTGGACCTCTACTTCTGTCTCAACTCATACAAATTTTCAATGAAGCAAAACAGTAGAAACAAATATTCTGGATTATAAAAACAAATTTGAGTCTTATTTGTGTCTTTTTTTCACTATGTTTAGGTTAAACCATGTAATATTTATTAACTCAGCCTTTTCATCTATAACAACAACAAATAAAAATAAGATAATGCTACCCAACTTGCCATGAGTAATAGTGCAAAAGATAAAAAGCAACATGTGCAAAAAATATAATCAGTAAAGTACATTAACATGTAAATCATTTTTATAATTTGACCTAAACATTGGTTCTTCATTTGTCCCTGGGGAAAGTCCCTAATACATGACTTTTTAGTGAATTTATTATGCTTCAAAGTCATCAGTGCTTTAACAGAGAAGTGAGTATAACACAGAAGAGAGCGTCTCTATGCATTTTCAGAGTGCTGGAGAGGGTTATGGTATATTTGTTTACTTTGTTGTTTAGCACAGACACATGTGGCCAGTATTCTTCTCACCTCCACAAATGATTTCACTCTTAATTTCTGGTAACTGCTTGCATAGCAGTAACTGTGGAATGGAGGCTACCTCCACAGAACACCTAAGGAACAAGCCAGCTCTTGCTCTTTCCTATAGAGCAAGTCATAAAACTTTGATGGCTTCCAATTTGAAAACATAAAATACTGACGTTAGTTTTAACACTGCCCTGACTGCAATTTAAACTGTAAGTTGGCTCTAGGCATCTGTCAAAACAATTATGGAAATACCCCAGCCACTTTTCATGGGCAGCAATAATGGCAAGTCTATTCCTCTTTCCTGTAGGGAAGCTAGGTAAATGCAATTCATAAATTTAGCTGTAGAAAAGAGGAGGTGTGCTGTATCAGCTCAGGGAACACTTGTAGAGAAAAAAGGGGTATCTGTGTAAGTATGAAAGATCCCCAAAGGGTTATAAATCCTCAGTAAGGCTTGAAAGAAATTTAAATTTTAAATGTAACTTGCCTATATGTTATCATTGACCTGATTTATTTTATATAAATACATTACTATGAAAATGTGTACATGTACACACACACACACACACACACCCCTCCTTGACTTGAGTGCTCTTATCCTTAGTTTGAAGTCCTAAAAGATGCTTTATCAGCCACTTATACAACAGTCCTCCTGTCTTCTTCCATTCTACTTATTAGTGGTACTTAGTTAGGAAAGAAAATATGAGCTACATCAACAGTAGTTGCCTGAAACACATACTGGGCAGGTGTAGAGCAGCAGGACTTGCCAAATGAAGAAGTGGCTGTCACCTGCTTATCAGTGGGCACATAGTGTTCCTACTGCCCAGAAGCTGAAATGATGGAGGTAGGCGTGGACAACTGGCCATCATAATTAGAGACTAGACAGAGTAGGAACAGAAAAGTACCAGAAGCTTACTCAGAATTTAGGCAACACTGTGGACAATAGTGTGACACACCCAGTATGGTTCATTTGGGTGAGGTCCACCAGATCTGCCAGTGTTTGTGCTACTACAGGGCTTGTATTCAATGTTTATCCAAATTAGTAAATAGTCATTAATTTGATCAGATTCAGAATACCAGTAGGCTGATATATTCACTGAATGTGATATCTCTTAAAATACGGTTATGCATTGATAAACAATGTTAGGTCCTAAGATATTATCATTAGATGATTTTATCTCACCATGTGAATGCGACAGAATACTTACATGAACTTAGATGGCACGTAGGTCAATACTTGGACTGTCTCTTGATGTGATTAAAAGAAGCAATAAACATAGGATATATGAATCTCTTGTCATTATAACATAGTACTGCACTTCCACTTTAAAGTAAACAAATTTTTCCTAGTAGAAGTGCACTCTAAAACAGCAACAAGGACTATAACACAGTAGATAAATCAAGAACACACTCACTTATCACCATTATCAAATATTGTGCACTGCACATAGTTGTGGGTGCTATAGAAAAAGTACAGCACAGATTTGTTCATACCAGCATCACAAACAGGTGAGTAATGCTTAGTGCTACAATGGAACCATGGATCACCAAAACATCATTGAAATGTGCTTAACTGCATGGGATTAGCTAATCTACATATTTCTAATTAAAGAGTATAATCCCAATTTTAGCCAAACAGCTGTTCAATAACTATTATAGTGAACAGAAAATAAGTATCAGGAAGAGTCACCTAAATTTTCAGTAGCTTAACTTATCATCCAGGATCATCACCATCTGCAACTTCTTTGTCTCAGTACCCTTCTGCCTTCACTTGCTACCTAAAATTTAATCAGCTGATTTCCCTTGATTAGACTGTGTTCAGGTACCTCTCTCCTTTTGTCTCATACATTTATCCTTTATGTAAGAATGAACTCTGAGGCAAGGTGATAACCAAGCAACTCAGTCATTAAAACTAAGACCAGTCTCAGGAGTTTTGGGGATCATAGGCATGAGCGTTTAGATAAATAAGACAGTCTCCTAAGTAAGAAATGGATTGAAAACATCCTGATGGACTCTCTTTAGGAAGTTGTCTGCCTCTAACTGTGCTGTAAGCTGTATTCCCACAAAAAGGAAAAGACCATCAAAAGGGGCAAGAAATGTCAGCACACAGCTTAACCAGGAAAAGTGCAAAATAAATTTCAGATGGATGAGAAAGAAATAAGTGAAAAAGGAAGTGTAGCCAAAGGTGATGCTGGAAGGCTGGGGCTTGGCACTGGGAAGCATCTTGCAGGCTGGGCTTCTGAACCAAGACTATTTATATTTGCCTCAGAAACCTCCTGCATGGATGAGTGACTCCTTTGTCTGGACTTCAAATGTGTTGCCCTGTCTTCACCTGCTTTATGTATGGGGATTCCCATCAAACAAAATGTGCTACTTTGTGCATTTAGATGCAAATATAGGAGCCTTTGCTCCTATTCCCAAATTGTATTAAAATAGATCCAAAAACAGCCCAGAGAAGAGTGCTCAGGAGACTTGTCAAATCATTTCATTTTAAGAAATCATCAAAATATTCCTCCACTACTTGATTTGATTTCATATAAGACAATTTTTAAGTATCTTATTCTTTCCATTTTAAATTAAAGCTCCATGAGAAATTTCTGATACATAAAGATAATCCTTGGAAGAGGCTTTATGTACAGTGCAATCTTCAGGGAAAAACTTAATAATTGGACAAAGGACATTTTTCATGGAAAAATCTTTCATTTAAAGCAAAATCTATAGTTGGGTCAGGGGATTAACTCCGTGAATAAAACATCTTCTGGGCACATGAAGAAGAGTTCAGACCTCCCAAACCTAGGTAAAGGCAAGGTGGATGTGATGGAGGTCCCGTAATCTTAGCACTGAGGTGACAGAAAGAGGAGGGTGACCTGAGGCAAGCTGACCAGCTAACTTCAAAGCTCCAGGTTCAGAGAGAAATTCTTTATCAGTAAATGAAGTGGGAAGCTACGGAGGAAGACAACTGATATCAACCACTGGCTTCCACACACACATGTGCACACATGTTGCTAGTGCAGAGAGAGACAGAGACAGAGAGATAAAGAGACAGAGAGAGAGGCAGAGGGAAAGAGAGAGAGATGGTATGTTGTCTTATAGCTTAAAGCTAATAACTACTGAGGTTAAGGGAAAATAAAATAGAAACTCAAACAGTTTTTTTTGTACCAAAGGGACCACATAATAAATTCTAAAATTATATAATTATCAGAATAAAACATAGAAGATATATTTTTACTCTGACTTAGCAGCGATATTTTAGATCTAACACCAAAGCACATTACATAAATAGAAAAATTAATAAGTGGGATTTCATCAAAATTTTAAACTCCTGCTCTTTTCGGGAATCATCAAAAGGAATGAGAGAATAAGGCATATAATGGAAGAAAATGTTAGCAAATCACTTATCCGCAAGAGGACTTGAATCTAGCATATGCAAAAAACACCCTTTGAAAATCCAACTGTTAAAAAAATTACATGGACAACATACAAGAAAACAAATGAGTGTAAATATCATGTACTCAATATTTGGTCATCAGAGAAATTCAATTAAAAACACAGAAAAAAAAAGAAGTCAACCTCCCACCCACTCCCCAAAGAGGACATGCAGTGCCTGATATATTCATACACATTTTAGAAATGGAGAGATCAGTAGATGCCTTGGGATGTGGGGACAGGGGGAGCAGGCAAACCATGAAAAGAGGTGACAAAGGAATGGGTAATGTTTTGCAGGGTGATGACCATTTGCTAACTCCAGTGTATTTCCAAACATTTTAAATTGTATGTTCCTGACACGTAGTTGACATGTGTTGATATAAGGCATCGTTAGGCCCTTGGATACATTTTACCTTGTCTTTAAGCCCTTGTGGTTGGTATATCATGTTCTATTTCCACACAATTATTCTTCTGCTCTAACTCATCATCTGTTCTGCAAGAAAACTGTTTTGTATAGAAATTCAAAAAGAACATGGTACATTGTCAGTGACATGCAGTGGGGTGGAGTGTGTGAGCTGCCAGAGTACAGGGGTGAAGGGCTGTTCCCACACAGGAACTGACTCCTCTTCAACCCTCAGGGAATCCCCTACAGACATTCCCTTTCCAAATCAGAAAGCTCAGTTTTGTCAGTTCACTGGAAATAGGCTGAAGAATTTACTACACTGGGCTACACAGTGACCACAAGAGATGCTGGTGCCTGGTATCAGGAATCTGTGTTAACTCATTCAGTGAGGGAGAAGGATTTTGACGATTTACTTAAAGTTTTATGAGTGGGGGAATATCTTGAATTATCCATGCAGGCCCTAAATCTCTCTCTCTCTCTCTCTCTCTTCTCTCTCTCTCTCTCTCTCTCTCTATCTACACACACACACACACACACACACACACACACACACACACACACACAGAGCATAAAAGGCATCAAGACTATGCAGATAGATGATATGGGAGTAAATCAATCAAAAAGCAAGAAGCACTACCAGTCACAAGATGCCACAAGATGCCACAGATTTTTCCCATATTGCCTCTCGAAGGAGTTTGTCTTTCCCCCAGTCAACTAAACCCGCCATGTAGTGATGGTCAGTCTCAGTTGTCAACTTGAAAGAATCTAGAATTACCAGGGAGAAGGAACATTGGGTATACCTATGGGGAATTTTCTTGGTCACATTAATTGACATGGGAAGTCCCACCCACTGTGTGTGGCACTATTCCCTGGGTAGAGGTACTAGCCTGAACAAAGGAGAGAAAGTGAGCCCAGTGTAAGCATGCATGCAGTAATTCACCGCTGTCTGCCCTTGACTGTGGATGTGATTTAACCAATTCTTCCAGGCTTCTGCTGCTCTGATCTCCATCACGATGAACCGTAACTTAGAATTGCAAGTGAAATAAACTCTTTCTCACTTGTGTTTGTCACAGCATCTCATTATAGCAACTGGAAAGGAAACTAGGAACTCCATATCTGCTCTCTATCATGTAGTCGTACATATGATCTATTGTGGCATAATATTATGATCAGGCCAACTGTATACACGTATTTTCTTACATTTATCCATATGCTATATATTCTACTCCCTCAAACCTCACATGTTGTCATTGACATTCTCCTCAATGTCTTTCAGACCCCCTTGCTGCAGATTCAAGCATCTCTCAAGTATTTTCTGCACTGCTTCCTTCTGCATCAGAAGTCTGTATTTTGTCATTTTTTGGTTTTAAACCCATCAATCATCACCACTGCATTCAGGATAAAATTACAATTCTTCACACCCATGCACACAGTAGATTTCTCTCCTCCCTCTCCCTCTCTTTTCCTCTCTCTCCCTCTCTCTCTTTCTTTCTCTCTTTTTCCCTCTCTCTTAGGAGGCCTTAAGCTCTCTCCACATCACCCTCTCTTCAGCTTTCCTCCCTGCCCTTACCACCCACCCTGTTCCCACCTCATGCTTGCGCTACCCTCTAACAAAAGCCAAATTGAGGCGATAGCTCACTCTCTCCCTCTGTCCTGCTATATGTGCTGTTCTCTCTCCTTAAAGTTCTCTTTCCTTAACTGTCTCCATCAGCAAGTAGCTTGCTATTTACCTGCCTGCTTGATTTTAAGGCAGAGGTCTCACTCTGAAGCACGGGATGACCTGGAGCTTACTATGTGGCTCAAATTAGCCTGAAACTCATGGCACCTCTCGTGCCTCAGCTTCCCACCTGCTAGGACTGCATTGCACCACCACACCTGGCTCTCTTCTTGTAGAAGGCAGTTCACTTTTTCTATCATCAAGGAAACATATCCAAATGTTCCTGGATACTCAGCAAGGGTTTACTACTCTGAGTTTTCCTTGTCACAGATGCTAGTCAGTCGGTTACCTGTCAAAGTATTGTTTCGTTGCATTTAGTAGTTTGCTTTCATAATTAGAAACAAACCTTCAGGTTAGGAACTCCTGAGACTTGCTTTTAATATCATTCCAACCTAACAAAATATTTGAACCAAACTACCCCTTCGTATTGCAATACTTCCTTACTTCAAGTGCATCCTTGTCTGGAGGTTAGGGTGGAGGGAAGTCTGGGGTACCCAACGATCATCATGAAACCCATAGCATGAGATGTGTGTCACACTGCCTCAACAAGGGAAAAGTACCACACAGGCCAGCAAGGTGACTCGGTGGGTGAAAATGCTTGCTGCTAAGCCTGACAACCTCAGTTTAATCTCTGGAGCTAACACGGTGGAAGGCATGGACCATGTTCCACAGTTGTGCTCTGACGCCCACACATTCGCTATGGTACACAACCCCACCACACATGTGCACGCAAAAGATAAATAAATGAATGGAAGAAAACATTTAAGAGAAAATTGTTGCACGTCATGTTAGCAGCAAGCAGCCAAGGCAGCGCTTGCTGCATTGGTCATCATCAAGGTCAACCCGCCTGTCATTTTCAGACCAAGAAGCCAAAATGAGACCTCAGTCAAATGAAATCGCATCACTACTAACCATGAAAAACACACCCCCTCCACCCTGCCTTGCTTTCCCACCTCTTGCCCCCTCTCTTGCCTCCTGGAACATTTTCTATCGTCTCATCCTGTTCCTCACACCTCCTTCCCCTCACAGGTTCCCTACACGCCCACTTCTTAGAGCCTCCACCCCGGCTGGCACTCACAGCTCCTGTGAAACACTGAATCCCCGGCTCCTTCTCACCTGCTGCCTCTGCAGCACCCACAAGAAATCCGCACTCATGATGTGCTGCAGAAGGGCAGTGAGCACTGGGAGTTACCTTTTATGCAAAATCAGAATAATTAACTTTTTAAGGCCCTTCAATTCTAAAAATGCCAAGACGAGGATTCTTTTCTTTCTCAGTCTAATGGACTTTAAAACATTTCATGAAAATCTCAGAGACACCAATGGTCACGGATATTGATTTTTTTATGGAAGGAAAAAGGAAGCATTCTAAAATCTTTTTCATAGTTAATTGTATGTGAAAAGAAAGTGAGTCTGCAACTACGTACATTCATACACACACACATGCAAGAGAAAACTAGACAGAGAGAGAGAAAGAAGCAGCACAAATACTAGTATGCTAGGCACAGTAATCTATCATGGTAAAAATGATAATACCAGGCAAAGTTCTTATGACTAACTGCTCTTACGAGACTCCTCCAGCCATTCTCTAATCTACGTACAGAATAAATAAAGCAAGTTATATAAGATTGCAGGTAGGCCTTGAGAACAGAAGGATTTGGTAAAATGTCTTGTAGTGTTAGAGAATCCTGTATTTCCAGAGTATCTATCTAAGATCATCAATTCCTATGGTAAGATTAGACAGCAGTAGATCTACACATTCTATTTTCCTACATTCGATGAGTTTTATCACCAGCAACATCTTGGGAACATTAAAGCAATGTGGATACACTCTGTGTTTCTTGGTGACATTTTCACTGAACTCTCATTAGAAAATCTCATAATCCACATGTCCAAATCTCAACTCTGACTTTCACGTGCTAAAACCAAATGAAAATGTGCACCAGCCATCGCTTCCCCCATCTTGCTTGGTGGGTGAAATCTCAAGCTCCCAGTACTTCACATCCAAGGCCTTGCTGTCCTATCTCACACCCCTCACTCACACCTCACAAAGTGTCATCAGAACAATCCTGACAGCTCTGTCTTCAAAATGATCTGGAAACCAACCCTGCTGACACCGCCACCACCTAGATCTCATTGCCTCTGGCCGCCACCTCGGGCCTGTACACAGGACTTCTGTGATACACACCTGCTCCTTGGCAGCGAGGAGATATTCTTCCAATGAGGAAGTCGAATTACATCCTGCCCTTGCTAAAAGTTCTGCAAACCCTCCTATATCAGCCAGAATAAAAGACAAAGCCCTTACAATATCCTACATACTCATTTTCTGAAGAGGCTGTGACAAAGGGCCCCATGCACTGGGTCATTTCAATAGTGGAAACATATCATAGTTCTGGAGCCCAAAAGTTCAAGAGCAAGGTGTCGGCAGAGTTTTCTTCTGAGGGCTGCAGCGAACACTCTCTGCCATCTTCTGTGGCTTGTGGCTATCACTGGCACACACTGTCTTGTGGAAGTACCTCCCCTACCAAGCTGTGACTTCATCTGAATATGACAGCCTCCCTGTGAGTGTTCAAATGCATCTAAATCCCCACCGCCTTGCACTAGAAGCATGAACCTAGCGTATGCAGTGACCACGTTTTCAGATCAAACGACAGTCTGATTCATGTGTTAGGAATTCAGTATGTGTATTTGGAAAGAACATGATTCCATGCAACCAAATGGGCCCACAGGAAGCAACCAGACCCTCTCATTCTCCGGATTCTCCACTCCTGTGTTCTTGCTGTCCAGGCACCCACGTTCCCCAATTGTGTTCAGTATTCCCTGTACCTGGGAGCCCTTTTTCTTTCCACATCCCAAATGTTTTCAGTTCTTCACTCAAAATATCACTTGCTCAATGAACCTACGTGAGCAACCCAATTTTAAACTGAAGCCTAAATTCTCCAACACAGCTTCCGTGTTTTTATCCTTGCCTTCCTTTTCTTTGCCATACCACCTGCTGTCCTCTCTTAACTGACAAGTAACTTACTTCTTACTGTGCTCACAGCTGTCTTCTCCCATTGGGATGTAAGCTCTCTAATGTCAATAGTCTTATTCAGGGAACATCCTAACACTGACCTGTTGTGCCTGGGATAGAGTCAGTCAGCAAAGCATTTTCACCAACTCTTCTGAATTATGAGAGAAATCAGACTGACCACACCTCCTTCCTTGAGAAAGCCAGAAGAAATAGCTTTAAGAATGGAGAACTGCACAGAGGAATCCCCAAGGATGCAATTTCTCTTGGAAGGTGTCAGCTTGGTGGAACAGGAAGCAGCTGTGTTCCCAAACACTGAGAGTTGTATCCTCACTGTTACAGACAAGGTTAATCAATCAAGCAGTTTGGATTGAAAAACCGGCTGCACTGTTTGTATTTAGAATTTTAATTAACCATGTTGACTCTATAGGCAATAGGAAATTCCCACTGCACTTTAATTCTTAACTTTATTTTGGACCACATAGACACAAGAAACCTCAAGGATAAGGTGATTTCATTAAAATGTGTGAACAGATTCCTACTACAATAGGCCACAGTGCTCTGAAAAAAAAATTAATTGCACTTCATTATTTGACAGTTGTGGCTGTAGGAAGCTGTGTGCATGTAATAAGGTTTTATTTTAAGAAAAATGTTCTTCAGTGGGAAAAATAAAGAAATCTGGTTGGGAAAATGAAAAAGTGACTAAAAAAAATCTTCATGTAGGTAGATTCAGAACAGACTAATAGCCTCAGGGGTCTAACATTTCCAGCGCATTGGTTCACAGGCTCAGACGTCCCCCAGACATCTGGCGCATACACTCTGAGTCACCCATACTCTGAGTGTCCCTCTTTGTGACCGGAAGCAGCCACTTGAGATGACTGTGTGGATTTTGGAGGCAGATACTCCTGAGCAGGCTGCTTCTGTGCCCGTGTTCCAGGAGCTTCTCAAGAGCCTTATAATCAATCCTTTGCTTTGCTTAATATAACTTCGCTATATCAATCAAAGATACGGATGTTCGACATCATCCTTCCTTACTCTCAATAGCCCAGCCTGTTTCCTTCCTGAAACATCCCATTATATGTTGTAAACTTTTTCCTACATACTAAGAGAAAACCCTTAAAAAAACACACCTTTCTCTTTCATTTTCGTGTATGGTAGTAGATGTTCACAAGGGACCCATACAGGTGACTTCTTCTATCAAGAAAAAAATATAGTAAGTAGAGGGTCAGCAAAAATGCCCTGGCATATAGGCAGCATTTGTCTGTTCTAAAGTGTCAGATGTAGTGCAGGTCTTTAAATTTTCAAATAGGACTTCTGTCATTTAGGATAAATAAATGCTTAGTCACTCTGCCTCTACAGAGATATTTTATATGGTGGCCAGGAATTCAAACATGAAAATAAGCAACCTATTCAGGTCGCTGAATTTTGTGCTCCATTGATTCCTTTAGTCCGTTCCCATGACATCTGTGAAAATTACTCCTATCGTTCTCTATGCAAATTAGTGCACAGTTTCAACCCTGTAATTTTTTAAACATATAATCTCAAATCCTAGTACTAATGGTCACTTAAAATAAACCATTTCTTTCTAAAAATCAGTCAGTTTCCTCCCTCTCACTTCCTCTCCTATTCAGTAAAAAAAAAAAAAAAATACTCAGAGGTTTTTAAGACTCTGAAGAAGGAGGAGTTTGAAGGTAAATATTTAAAATGACACCTTATCTCTGCAGAGTGGATTCACCCAACTGTTTCTATGTCTCTCAAAAATATAAGCTATTATAATAGCTCACCTCAGAAGAGGTAACAGAGCTTTGTAAATACAAACTGTCATGGTTCTAGGGCAAATTGTTCCTCGCAGGCTCCCAGCTGCTGGCATTGTTTGGGAAGGTTGTGGAATCTTTAAGAGTCAGAGTCTTGCTGGAGGAGGTATGTCACTGGGGATTGGCTAGGTTAGAAAGCTGAGTCCCACTTTCTCTCTCTCTCTCTCTCTCTCTCTCTCTCTCTCTCTCTCTCTCTCTCTCTGATTCTCTCTCTCTCTCTCCCCTCTCTGCATCTTTGTGTCTGTGTGACCTGAACCAGCCTCCAGTGTGACTTTCATGTCTTCCACCATTCATCCTTTGCCATAATTGAACTATATTCCTTCTGAAACCTTAATTAGATAAATAACCCTTTCTCATTTAAACTGTCTGAGACAGAGTATTTTTCTCACAGTAACAGAAGAGTAACTTCAGCACATTCCATAGCAGGTTTGTCATGTTCTGCCATGCTGCTAATTCTATCCACAGACCCACATACTGTTAAACTATCCTGTAATTCCGAAAGGTTTTTTACTCTCTCTCTCTCACTGACAGTGGGCATGGTCAACTAAAGGAGTATTTTTATCAGGTAAAGAGTTATAAAGAAAGATGACATCAAGGGATGGGAGACAAAACAAAGAATTACATACCCACTCTAACCAATATTCCTTTCCAGGATACATTGCTCCTAGACCTATTGTCTGATACTTTTATTAATCACAATATATCATGTACCACCTGCAGTTAGGAAAGAAAGGAGTTAGAACCATGGCTATTGCTCTCCATTCTAAGTATGATAAATACATGAAGAAGTACAAGTGGTCTGTGCATGCCTAAGCCAGGTGCAAAGTCCCTCATAGTTCCTGGGACCCAATGCCCATTCAGCCCCAGGCAGGAGCAAAATCCACTTCCTAGGTAGGGAAAGCCAAACTAGAAAGACTTGAGGATTTGTCTGAAGTTTTATAATATCAAATTTGTGATTCATGGAATTGGATCCAGGATACTAAACACTTCTGATTTGCCTGTGAGAGACATTTTTCCTGAGAAACTGGGCTTCCAATCAAGGGGCAAGCCAAGATGGTGGCTGAATTCATCATTTATCTATGTCAAGCTCTCCCCAGATGTGCCAAAAAGTTACTTCTCCTTAATATTTTGCTATTTATCTCAAATTATAGAACTTTTGTAGTTTTGCCAATATATTCAAGTTATCCTGGGAACAATTCATAAGAATAAAATTGTCAAGTGAAGATTCAGTTGCACTCTACATATACTATACCTTGGTAGTAAATGTGATTGGTGAATGTTTTCATTATTATTAGGATACCTTATAATTAGACTTCTGGATTGTAAATTATCTAGAAGCTTCCTAAGAAATCAACACACTGAAGGAAATGCTTTATTATAACCCAAAGTTCCATGTGAAAATGAATATTGATCACAGAGTTGAGGCCTTCTCTGTATTATAGCTCTTAATTTTTTCAGTCATTTTTCTATTTCCAAAGTTCTTTTCTGTCTCATCTTCAAAGATAGTCATTTCATCTAATCATCTATTTGATCTATTTTCTAATACCTTCTAAATGTTTCATTAGCAATTTCCTGTAGCTAACTTCTCGGAGTCCTTCTAAAAGGAAATATAACAAGATGAGCAAGATTTTTAACCCTAACTCACGGCATTGATTTAAGTTCTAGGGTACCATCTTTCTCTATGATGCTGGAAATATTGCTGTAATTCTCTGTACTTCAGACTCATCATCTGTAAAATGTCAGTGATTAAGAGCTATCTTAGAGGTTGATTCTCAGGAGTCAATCATTTCATATACTGGAAAAATTAATTCAACCTGAGCATAGTAAGTGCTTAACATTTGTTAGTTAATTCTGTTTCAATGTTTGGATCAATACTATTTATGCTTCCAAGATTAAACTCTAATTTTTTGCTTAATTAGGAATTCATGTAGTTTCTAGAATATGTGTCTATACATACACTCTATGTTATTCTACAATAATGACAATGACCTAGTGGGATGTTTTAGTGGATATTTGTCCTGCAATATGCAATCATCAAGTGGTAGCATGGGATACTCCAACACAATACACAAGGATGCTCAGATCTAGAACTCAAGGGAAGGTTTTATACATACATAGTTGGCACTTGACAATCGTCATAGTCTGGGTCTATGAACTAGAAAAGAAGAGATTCCAGAGAGAATTCTTGTAACAACAGAAGGCCACAAATCCTAAAATGAACAACCACAGAGATGGGTAGGAATCAGGGGAAAAGGCTTTCTTATTTAGTAGTGAATATTCAATTCCGCACACAGTCTTGTAAGTTAAAGATTCAGGGCTTGAGAGAAGGATCAGGGGTTAAAGTCTTTGCCCAGATCCCATGTAAAACTCTGGGCAGAAATGGTGGCAGTGTGTACTTCCAGCCCTAGAAGGCAACCTGAGTAACCCCACATAAAGCAACAGGAAGTGGAACAATTCAGGATAATTGCTGAAGTTATCCTTGATCTTCCATAAGCACACACTGTGCCCTCTTACACACACACACACATACACACACACACACAAAAAAAAATAATAATAGTAATAATGACAGTAATGATAAGTTAAGGATTCATCCATACAACTTGAAGGCAACAACAGTGTGGTTGGTCACTAATCATCTTAGAAAAAATAACAAAGTGTAAGGAAAAAGATAAATGTGGGTACAGGAGTGAATAAGAGAAGAAAGTAAAAATGGTAATGCTTGGGCTCTTTCCAAAATTAGAAAGGAAGATGGGCTTTGACAATGATCATGAATACTGAAATGTGACTGTATCCTCCTCACATGATGAATATCTTTAGAAGACCTTTAAACCTTAAGACAAGTCAGAGCTGAGACACTGTGGGAAGTCATATCAAAACAAAATGAAATTATGAAGGAGCAGTTATTTGTCACCCAGGAAAGAGTGGTGATTGATAGTGGATGTACAGACATGGGGATCTGAGATAAAAACTGTCAAAAGTGAAGACTGGTGGAGAAGTGAAGGATATTTGAGGAACTCTCTGGAGCATGACTTAATTTTTCTAAGTAGCTTCTTTATGACAACTGCCATACAATTCTTCTCCCATGGCTGATTAGTATGAAATTGCATGAATTGGCAGAAGGTTTCAAGCCTGAAAGAATGAAGGTAAGGACTTGGGGATATTAATTATATGGAATCTTCAAGTTAAAAGACATCATGGAGTCCATGCAGTTAGAAGTCTTTCAGCTTGCTGATTCATGAGTCCATTTGGTTATGCAATAATTACTTATTGATAGCCTATGCCATGTATAATGACACATGTAGCATGCATCAATACTAAGTGGCTTTCTTATAATTTTATTTATATGTCTGTGATATAGATAGGCATGGCTCATTTTATTAATTTTTATTATTGTATACATGAATATAGTGAATTTATGATGTTCCATCCTTTAATCCCCATCCTATACCCTTTTTTCCCCCACAACCTTTCATCTTCCCCCCATCGGACTCTCTATTTTCAAGTCTTTTCACTTATGTCGTCCTCTGTGTTTCATGTAGTTTGCTTTTGATGATATGTGCCCGATGTCATAGTTAGATACAGGTGTCAACTTGATGGTTGAGTGTTTGAGCTTTGAGCACACTTGAAGACAATTGGTAGAGTTAAGCCCAAAGTGAACCTGCAGAGATTGTCTAGTTGATGGGGCAGGCCCAGCCCATAGTTGGTGGGACTAAGCCCTGGACAGGTGAATAAAATACAGAGAGTTGGTTGAGGAAGTTGGTATCCTTGTGTATACTTGGCCAGACATGTTGGTTTATCAAGTAAGGATTGTCCCTCTCTCAGCTGGTATGGTCAGTTCCCTCGGCTCTTTGATGTGGTGCATGCTTTCCTGCTAATTGAACTAAGAACTATAGCCAGACTATTGTAAGACAATAAACCTCTTGTACTCTTAAGCAGTTTTGTCATGATTTTATCTCCAGCAAGTACCATAGATTAGTGACTATACTACTGAGAAAAGTAGCTTCCTTTTCTTTCCTCTCATCATTACTTGGTTTTTAGTCTTCCTTTTTATTCTGAAATTCATTCACTTCTGGATAACTTTTATCAATTTTCTTATTCAAGGCTTATTTCTTTCCCTCTCGTTCGTTGGCTGTTTTTCTCAAGATTGCATATCCATAAACAGCACATTGACCACTAGGACTCATTTTCCAGGTATCTTTTATCAGCTCAAAGTGAGTCTCATTTCCCTCCCCATCCACACTGTCGTTTTACCTATCAACATTCAGCCTCTGTATCTAACCAAGAATAAGTCTTCAAATGGAGTGCACCAAGTAAGCAAATTGGTATTCAGGATACTTATAATGATGTACATATCATGAACTAATAACGTAATATAATAAAGATTAAAAAGTGACATCATTTTGTACAATTACACCCCCTTCATCTCTTCTTCTGAGGACATTTTTCTCTTCATCAGCAAATATTCTTTTGTCCCTAAGTATTTGCATTTAGTATGAATTAAGCAATGATAAATATACAAACTCACCACTCTAATTAATATTTCATAGGAAATCTGAAAGTACAGTCTAACCATTTCATACACATAAAAATGGACATTTTTCAAGGCTATGGACAGGGTAAAGTGCTTTCCATGGAAGTTTGAGGGTCTGAGTTTGGGTTCTAAGCACAACAAAAAAACTAGACGTATTAGCATTCAGCACAAAAGTCTTCTTCTATAACAAAAGTAGAGGATCTCAACACCCAGACAGGATGAAGCCTGGGGTAATAGAAGAGCAGTGAAGGGAACAGCAATGGCAGATTTCCAGTGACTCAGCAAGGCTCACCCATAATCAGATCAACCTAATCTATCCCATCCTAAGGCTTTAGGAACCTCAAAAAAGAGGGGCAGTGAGATCATAAGAACCTAAAGATGGGAAGGTTCACTGTTGGATAAGACATTTCACTCAAGGCAGGACATGTCCTTCCCAGACCTGCATAATAACTGACATACAACATGCTCCCATAGACTACCTTGGAACTCAAGAAAGATAAGAACATACAGTGGAAACCTTGGGGACTAAGTGGATGAGTGAAGGGAAATGCTCCTATATCTGGGATGGCCTAAAGCCATCTGAGGTATGCCACAGAGGCCTGAACCCCCACAAGAGTAGACAAGACAGAAGGAATCCCGGGATCCACAGAAGCAGACAGGCAGAAGGGTGGGAAGGAGTGGGAGAGATTGAGGAAGGGAAAGGAGGATATGGAAGGGGGGATGGAGGGAAGCAGGGATGAGTACTCAATATGCTTGTAAAAGTGGAGAAAAAACAGAATTCCTAAAGCTTACTAGCCAGCTAGTCTTGCCTAACTGGTAAGGTCACTAATGAAAGATCTGAGAAAAATACCTAATATTGACCTCTGGCACACACACACACACACACACACACACACACACACACATACACAAACACACACATTCATATGCACATACACATGCACACACAAATGCACATGCAAATCAGTCATTTACATATGCAAAATGTATTTTGTTGAGAGTTACCATTAGGGAACGTCAGGATATTGGGCTGCTATTGTACAAAAGGTATATTGTACTACAGTATATTATGATAATATACTCCTATGATAAATGCTGTTTCTTTCAAAAATCATAAAAGAAAGGATTTTGAAAATGTTTACAATAAAGAAATGGCAAAATTTTGAGGAACCAAATACATTTAATTCAACTCAAGACAATATATAGCATGTGTGTGTGTGTGTGTGTGTGTGTTTTAAAGCATTGGATAGCCACAATATATACAATATTGATCAGTTAGTTATAAACACATCTAAAAATATAAAAGTGGACTTTGCAAATACAGAAAAAGCAAATAATAAATGACTCTAAGGAAAAGGTTGACCTTTCCTCATTGTCCAGTCCCGTGTGACAGAGCACATAGAGAACTTTCAATTCTCTCCCAAAGCCATTCACAACAAGCAAAGCAAATGGAAGCTGTCACAGAAAGACGAAACAGAACAGAGAAGGTTCCATGATGTGACAAGGGGCTAAAGGAGACTCACGGCAGAGCTGGGATGTGAAAACAGGTCACTTTGGAAAGCAGAGCACTGGTGTTAAAAGTTGACAGAGTAGTAGCTCATTGCCTTTTCACTATCACGAGAAAGAGGGTTTCAGTGGGGAGAAATGAAATTGCGACAAGATCTTTCCATTCTGGCATGTTTTGCTGTTTTGTCATTTACAATAGCCTGCTGAGTCCTAAGACGAGTATATTCGGGAACCCAGTAGGTCCTTTCTTTGCTGAGCACCAGGTGGTTGTGGAAAGAAATGAACGTAGTAACTTCACTGAATAAGAAACCCCAGAGATGTGATGAAAACACACTGTGCCCACAGTGGAGCAGGATCCCGGGTGGTATGGAGGTAAGTCCTAGCTGGAACAAGAATTTCAAGAAAAAAAAAGACTTCTGTATATGCCATAAAGAAACTAGAAAGAGGAACTATAGAAACGTGTAACTTATCAAATTAATAAATGGTATTAAATAGCGCAAAATTAAGTCAAACAAAAACGTTTACATATGATGTCCATCTTATCTGCTGGGTAGTCAGTGAAATGATTTTCAGGCATGAAGGTAATTGAGGAAGGACCCTCTCTCATAATTAGCAACTGGTAAAAGGAAGTGAAAATGCAATACTTTGTTTCCTGGTCAGAAGAATGGGATCTCAAACATAATTCCTGCGCTGCATGGAGACATGTCATTCTGAATTGTTCAAAGATCAGAAGATCAATGTCTAAAGATTTCACAGCAGATATGTATATTTGCACAAGAACTGCACTGCAACTGCCTTATCAACATCTCACCATGAAATCAGAAAGATCTCAAGAAGCTCCACGCTTCTCTGAGAGACTGATGAGGCCTACTGCTGATAGAGATGAACAGGAAGATACTTTTCTCAATGGTACACCCACCGATAAATGATGCTTTCTGGAGCTTGAATCATATCAGGCATATGTCTTCAAAGATAGACTAGATGAAACACGGTGGGCTACACAAGTTTAAAAATTTGAAAATAGAAAGGGAGTCTGACAGGTGAGATGAAAGGTTGTAAAGGGAAAAGGAGGGAGAGTGGGATTTTGGACTAAAGGGGTGAAAATATTATAAATTCACTATATTCATATATGCTACATAAAGAAATAAAAGAAAAAGAAAAAAAGATCAATGTCTACCCATGACTTTCTGGTAAAGAACAAAGATAAATCGTTGTCTTCTTCCTAAAGAGTTAATTCAATGACCAGGACCGGAAGGCACTCCCAAGGAAAACTGAAAGACTTCAAAAATTGAACAAAGTCTACCTGAACACGTGGTTGACAAACATGGGCTCTCTAGCCATTACTATCTCTCAATCTTAAGGGCAGTTTCTTCCACAGTACTCCCCTCAGCCCTTGCCCACTCTCTTTCTTCCTAGAGGGTACGCCACTTTACAATGGAATCAACTCTGCTTGTCTTCTTAATATTTTATTTCATTCATTTATTTGAGAGAGAGGGAGAAATGGGGTAGGGGAGAACAGATGTGTGCCATAGTATTACTGACAGAAGTCAGAGGACAACCTGCAGAAGCTGGTTCTCTACTGCTGCTACATAAGGTTCCAGGACTGAACTCAGGTTGCCAGATTTGGGAGTAGACGCCTTACCTGATGAGCTATATCCTTAGGCTCATCTCGGCATCTTCTACACTACACCCTGTGCCTCAGATAAATTTGCTTAACAGATCACAAGAATAAGGGAATCAAAGGGAGTCCAAAGCAAAATCCTGGAAATAATCACTCTATCTCAGAGGCATTGACTTTTAAGTCTTCCTAGGCTTACTTTTTATCTTTGTTTTCAAGCACTATGTTCATATTCAACAGACCATATTTCTATATTATTTGTCAGTATCGACTACCTATTCTTCTATCACATTATTTCACAATTTCAATAAATCACTTTTCAGTTTCTTTATAGTTAACTCCATAGAGAGTTTTTTCTTTGGGGGGGGTGGCAGGAATCAAATCAGGGTCTTTTACATACTAAATAAGGGCCCTACCACTGGAATAGATTGCCTGTTCACCTCTGTGCACTTTTAACAAAATTCTGTTTCTTTTTCAATCAGCTACCTGTACTTCATACCTTTTTCCTTCAGCCTTCTTGATCTCCATCCCCATCCTTAACACTATCAAAACTGAAAGCATATTTTGTTCTATATCTATTAAATATTTCATGTAACAGCTATATGTAATTGCAAAACCAAAAAAAAAAAACTATTCAATAATTGAGAATGTAGTTTTGGCATGCCTAATAGGCACATGATTCTGAGTTTGAAAACCAATACTGAAAGAAAAGCAGCATATAACATGTTCATTCTTATGACTGAATAACTGCTGCCCATTTCAGAAAGAGGCTATGTAGTTTTTGAAGTAAACAATACTTTTTTCTAGTTTCAAAGCTCATAAGTCTGTATCATCCTAAGAAAATTATAGAAATGAATCTCAATTTCAGTCTTTATCAAGAGCATGATTATCTGCTTTTTATGTTGCTAGAATGTTTTGCCTGTGAAGTGTACACAATGGTTGCTTTATGTCCAAGTTCTGATTGGTGTGTGCATATCTCTGTCTGTCTGTCTGTTTGTCTGTCTGTCTGTCTGTCTGTCTATCTGTGTTTAAAGAAACACTGCATGGGACAGGAGTTAGACAATGAAGGTAGACATATTTAAGACTACCTCAATGAGTACTTTTACTGTCTACTGCAACAGATAGCAGGAGGGCATTTTAATACCTCAGGCAAGTTAATAGAAAAGCATTATGGGATGATATAAAAGGGGGAAGTTGTTGTAAGTGACTTGGTATTGTGTATTTGTTCATTATTGTTTCTGAAGAAGCTCTTGCACTTTCCCCAAACTGAAGACAGGATAGTATCTTCTTCAGTGAGTACAATTCAAAAGGATGGCTTTCTGGTCCTTAAGAAAGATATTCTTGGGTTGTAAAGTTGATAAGAAGAGGAGGTAAGATTTCTTTTTCAAGGAACAGAGAAAGAATTAAAAATTAGAAATTTGCTCATGTGCATGATAAAAAGAAAGAAAGGTTAAGGGCCTAGAGTCAGAATAAAATCAAAAGTTTAGTCTGTGAAGACTGTCTTGCAGATCTGTGTTCGTGCAATGTGGGTGTGTGTCTTACCATACCCCTAAAATATGTTTCCTGTTTCCATTCTTTCTTAGAAACCAACTGTTTTACCATTCTAATCTGGATCAATTACACAAGGCTGAAAACTACACATTGAATGAATTAATAAATGAATCAGACTAAAAATTTGATACAGTTCATCACACAGTAATTGTTGGTTCCCATTGTCTTTGTTTCTATGCCAATTCATAGGTATCACAGAAACTGCTTTGCATACCAAGGAAATTTCTTCATTGTGCTATAGAGATACTGCCAGTCTAAAACTCCCTCTGTACCCTGGGAATTTATGAAGATGAACTTGAGTGTAGACACTCAGAAATGATCATAATTATAGATTCAATACTCTTATAACAAGATTCTAGTTTAACAGTTTTTTATCTCTGGCCAGGGGGTGACATCCAATACCCATCAGGATGGAGTGAAGGGCATTGCAGGAGCAGCAAAACTGCAAAAGAAAATCAACAAACCGTAATCCAGAACTTCAGAGACTCTATATCAACCACCTCGAACTAGGCCAGCCTAATCTCTCCCCATCCTGAAGCTCAGGGAAATTTGTGGAAGAGGGGGCGTTAAGAGTGTAAGAGCACAAGGATGGGAGGAGCAATGATATGCAAGATACTCCACACAAGTTAGGGCCAAAGCAATCATAATTGGACTTTACATGCCCTGCACAATGTCCAACACACTATTGACCCCACAAAGTCTAGCATTTGCTAAAGGCACCAAGATCCTTGGAGGCAAGGGATTGATAGCCACAGTAGCGTTCCTATGCTTAAGGGGAACACAGGAAAGGGTTCAGGGAAATGCCGCTGGGTCATTGTATATCATCAGAGAGGAGGACCCAGAGGAGAGTCAAGCATGTACATTAAAGGATTCTCCAGGGATTGGGGGAGGGGAGGCATTGGGGGTGGGGAGGGAGAGGAGGAGAGGGCAAGGAGAGGGTGGGGGGAAGGAGGAGGGAGGGAGGGAACTGGTGTACCTATTAAGCTTGTATGAGCAGAGATAATTAAAAATGTTAAAAAATAATAATTATTATAGATTCATTTGAGTGAACAAGTGAATGCAAATGTTTTGAGGGGGTGGGTCTTATCTGAAAAAACAAATCTGTTGGCTCTTCATCTGGCTAAGTGATTAAGATGACTCCCCAATACCAAAAACAAAAAAACAACAAAATTATTCAGCACTGCCTTTCAGATCCTTTATTGTTACACTAAAATTTGTCTTTACATCTCAGTTTCTTCCACACAAACCTGCACTCCAGCCTAACTGAACAATTTTTTATTATCCACGTACAGTCTACTAGTTGAGACGTATGTTCTGGTGAGATTATTCTGAAACCTGGTACTTGTTAATTTTATGACAAGTGTATGTTTACAATATTGATCTTTGTGAAAACAAGGTCACTTTTACATTTAGAATAAAGCTTTATCTGAAATATGAGACTGATTTGTCCACTATCATCATTCTCAAGTCCCTCAGAAGTGTGAACTGAAGTTTCTAGGAAAAAGCTATATTTATACCTGTATTAAAAGAGTCTCTGAGGCTGTTTGACTGATTAGAACTTCATGGTGATAGAGAACTGGAATGCTGCAGATATGATGCCAAGTTATCTTGGGCTACCTTTAGTCCTCTAGAGGATCACTGGTTGATTATCTCTGTGTTTGATCCAACATCCTTTCAACTGTCACTTAAAACTTTCGACATGTCTGAGCAAGCCACTAGATTCCACTAACCCCAAAACGAATAATATCATCAGATAACATCTAAACCCTACGACAATGTTTCTCAGCTTTGCTACAACCACCTACCTGTGTTCCTACATGTGGTAAATGCCTGGATTTGTGACTTCCTTTAGTCCTGTAATGATACAAAAGTTCACAGAGCAGTTTTCACACTAGAATGTGCTATCTGACGAAACCTGAATAACCCTGTTCCTAGGCCATGGTCGCTCATATTTGGCTCAGGATAAATGATTTTTTTTATTCACTCACTTCACGGCTGAGAACTGTGTTCCACATGAAAGAAAACTGTGTTCCCATTTAGTCCCCCACAGAGATGG
Source organism: Typhlomys cinereus (assembly GCA_023101885.1). NCBI lineage: Eukaryota > Metazoa > Chordata > Mammalia > Rodentia > Platacanthomyidae > Typhlomys > Typhlomys cinereus. The sequence goes on from JALPQD010000149.1 coordinate 4,438,022, forward strand.
AAGGCTACGAGAGTGTCTTCTGCAAAGGAGTGAAAGCACAGCCTTAACATGATCGATGCTTTAAGAACATTAACCTCAGACAGGGCTATTCTGACGGAGCTTGCTCATTTCATCACAATACCATGAGGTATTTTTCATTAGGAAATTCAGCTTTCAGTGAATCTAGAGACATGGCATTAAGTCTAACCCACCATGTCTTTCTTAATTTGTGCTCATTAAATTACTTCTATGCCACTCCAGGGAGCCCAAGTATTGATATTTTGACCTGTCAAAAAGGCAAAGATGATTAAACCAAATGGAAAAACCACTGGCCCAAATTTGCAACTAGAATTAAAATACAGAGATAAAAAGCCTGGCCATTTATGCTCTTTCAAGTTTCATTCTGCATGGAAAGGTAAATGAAAGCAAATCAAACAGAGAGTGGTTCCCATGCTGGGAACAACCAAAGATTTTTTTTAATTTTCTAAGTTTTTCCTAGTTTTACAAGTATATTGAGTAATTTTCCCTACTCACCTTCCACTTCTGCTTCTCTCCCTCTTATTCCCTCCCTCCCTCCCCTTCTTCATCTCACTACCTCCCACCTTCCTGTCTGTCTGCTTCAATGGGTCCCAGGGTTCCCTGTGAATTATCTGCTGCAGTGGAGATTCAGGATTCAGTGGCAGATTGAGTGGCCCTTCCTTGGGCAGACCCACTGAAAGGGGCACTCTCTTTCACCTGTCTAGCCCTAGCCACTAAGGTTTCTACTACATGTAATTATTTTTCCTGAGATCTCCACTAATCTATGGGGAACTGTTGTTATCCATTATGTAGGTCTCATTGTAGTCAGCACCTGGATACAGCAGGCCCCGACTTGAGTAGAATGTCTTGTCCAGTGGTGGACCTTTCCATCTTTAGGCTCTTACAATCTTACCACCCCTCCTTTCCACAAGGTTCCCTGAGCCTTAGGATGGGGAGAGACTTGGTTGGCCTGATTCTGAGTGAACAATGCAGGCTTACTGGCACTCTGCATTCTGCTTGTCTCTTGTCTGTTTTGCTGCTCTTCCACTGCACTAGGCTGCATCCTGTCTGGGTGTTGAGATCTTCTCCTTCTGTTGTAGAAGAAGATTTCTAGGTTGAGTGCTGAGTGCTGCTCCAAACTATAGGCATAAGAAAAGATATTTACAGAGCAGTTTGGTGTACTGTCTTCCTTCCTATAGGTTCATAGTCTGTTCTTCCCTAGTGATCTATCTCCTTCCCTTTTATTGGTTCTTGTTCTAGTTAACAGTAACAAGAAAGTGTTCCATTATGATAAACAGACCTTAAGTTCAAGCAGAAAGCTATTGGTTGTCTTCTTGATATGCATGCCACCATTACACTGGTGTCACCTGTTGCCATAGTGATTTTTATTGTAACTTGCAGATCTTACATGTTGATGAGACCATGCTGGTTATCTTTCTTCCCCAATAACTTTTACAGTATTCCCTGGTATAAGCTATCCAGTAAGAAGTAAACTCTCAAACTAGTTCCAATTGGACTCTTTTACCCATGTCCTTTGATCCACATATGTTGCATCTTCAGCAATAAGGTCTTACTGTCAGTTTTTTTGGAGGGCAACCAAAGGCAATGGCTAAAGTCTATAATGTTTAAGGGCCTTCTAGACCTCTCTGACCAACAACTTATCAGAAAGTGTCACATTTCTGCCACTTCTATACTTTAAATTGTCACTGGATTCTAAGTGGACTACCTCAGGGCATTTTGTTTTGTTCTGTTTTTCTGTTTTCCTCTCTCTGTGCTCCATATAGAGACTGTCATTTTTTGCTCCTTTTTTAAAGGAAATGTTTTTTGACATATTAATAACATAGGAGATTACCCTGGGGTTATATCTCACAATCTTAGGTTTTTCTGCAGGTTCTTCTGTCCCTCTTATATCCCATTCCCTCCCCCCTCAGTAGTTTTTCCCATTATTCTCTTCCTCACACTACTTGCCATGGTATTCTCTCCTTCAAAAGGTTTTACCTTAACTGTCCCTTCCCACCTTCCCACTCATTGATCCTTTATGAATTTTCTGGCTCTTACAGTAATTCCATGCCAAATAACTTGACAAAAAGATCAATGCATATATCTTTCTGAGAACCACCAAAGATTTAACAGGCTGTTCGATTCAATGTCTTAATACATAAATATCTGTAGATTTGACCATGGTTCTGATTTCAGATTAGAACAAGTTCTTATTTATCTATTCAAAGTCAGCAGAGCACTAATGCAAGCAGTGGTGTAGTTTTGATCAGATGTTTTTCACATGGATACTTCATTTGTCATGACTGAGTGGGACTGATAGTATTCTGCCAAGTGTCTCACTATTTATGATACACGCAGCTTTAAAATAAGAGGGAGTCTGGCAGGAGAGAAGAAGAACTGTAATGGGAATGAGACTGTGGACTAAGGTCATGAAAATATTATAAATTCAGTATATTTATGTATGATACACCAAAAGAATTAAATAAAATTTTAAAAAATACTCTAAAGTTAGAGGCCAAGCTGACTCTCCAGTGCAATAAGCTAACACATGTTTTGATTTCATAAATCTTCCCCATTTTTCTGAAGGCAAAAAGTGGCCTAAATGCCTCATGAAATGGTCTCTCACTTAGGGCCCTAACATAGACTCACACATTCCTGGAAAGAAACTTATAAAAATTTCCAGAGTCTATGATTCTCCTGATTTCTTCACTTCTTCCTACCTAGCACCACTTGGATTCTCAATGAAGTGAGGACTTAATAATGATTAGAAGGTCAACTCCTACCTCTCACAATCCAGCAAACCACTTTTTGTCTCCCCTGATATTATTTAGAGTCTCTGTGCAGCAAAGAAATTCCTAACTATTTGGAAGCGTATTTGTGAGATGCTTATAGAATGGAAGATTATAGCTTGTTCTTCCAGGCTGTTGAAGAATGTAACAACCAAAAAACTGCTCTAATATTTCAAAAATTGCATATAACTAGTGAAATACACATGCACACACACAACACATATGTATTCATATCTTGGTTTTCTAGTCTGTATCTTTGAAAGAACCTCAATATCTAAGGAATAAGGACTTAAGAAAGTAATACTATCATGCTTAATTTCTAGAAATCAGGCTTCTCTTCTGTTTCTCCTGTAATCATAAGGTGTAAGAAACTCAGAAGAGCTTTCTACAAATCACCCTAAGGAGCTAAAGGTGATGATGAGACCATGAGTGTTGTTGACTCTGGCCAGCTATGTTTTCATCCTGTGAACTTTGGGTTTATTCACAAAGGCAGCGTGAGAATATTTTTGTCTTAGTTGTCTCCTCTCTTATGTAACTGACCTTAAGCAATTACATAACAGTGCAAGACTCTGTATGATTCAATGTACTGTTCTTTCCTACTTAGTATTATTCGAGGCTATTGGAGAAGCACAGCTGGTACTCTCTCCAGTGAGAAATCTTTTCATATTCTATTTAAAGGCCTTGCCATGTCTTCCTGCAAAAAGGAATAAAAAAAATTGTCACATATACATTGATTTTTTTATGAAACATGTTCATCACCAGAACATTTTGTGCTGGTGAATGAGAAAGGAAAAAATGAAACATAAGTACAATTACTGTGATATACTCACAGTAGATGTGCTACAATGAACATACTGTTAAAAACGACAGCATGAACAAGTAAAATCACACTTTCTATTTAAAATGGCATAAAGAAATTAAGATATATTCCTAAGTGCCATTATCTTACAAATATGAAATAGTCTTTTCTTAGATTTTCTTTCTAGGAATTTATGAGTAATATGTGATAATAGTTTTCAAACTGAACAATAAATACAAAATCTCAGTGAAAAGAAAACTCAATTGTTGTCACAGTTAAGCACAGGTGTCAACTTCACAGTTGAGGGTTTGAGCTCTGGGCACATTTATAGAGAATTAATGGTTGAGTTGGGACCAAAGCAAACCTTCAGGAGATTGTCTAGCAATGGGGAAGGCCCAGCTTATGATGGGTGGGACTAGATCCTGGAATAAAATACAAAGAACTGATTGAGAAAATTGGCATGTTTATGTACACTTGGCCAGACATGCTGATCTGACTAGTAAGGATCATCCCTCTCTCAGCCATTATGTAGAGATGGTGTGACCAGTTCCCTAGGCCCTGGTGCTGGTATGATCTCTCCTGCTAAGATGGACTGTAACCAGTAATCATAAGAGAAAATAAACCCCTTGTTCCCTTAAACCATTTGATGGTGATTTATCAGCAACCATGCAAGCAAACTGCAACAATTGTCATGGTAAGTTGTCCCCCTACACACACCCTCAAGCTCGTGTGCTTGAATTCTTACATGTTGTTTTGGAAGATTGTGGCAACTTTAGGAAGTGGAGCCTTGCTGGAGGAATGCATGTTGCAGGGGTTGGGCCTGAGGTTGGTTAGTCTCACCCTGCTTCCTTGAAAAGTCTGCTCTGGTAGTTTGTAGTTTGCTCTCTCAGCCTCCATGTTGTCTGCCGTGACTCAAGGTGCTTTCAGCTGTGATTTCTCTGCCATAATGGAGCTACCCTCCCCCCCGAAACCGTAAGTTAAATAAATCCCATTTTCTCCCTTTAAATTGCTTAAGTTTGCATGTTGTCTCACAGCAACAGAAAGAGTAACTGGTACAATCATAAAGTTTCAATAGGCTTTTGGAAGAAAAAAAATCTATCCCAAAAGAACCATCTACAAATTCAATGAAACAACAACCATATTTTAAAAATATTAACAAAGGAAGTGCCCCCAAATTTCTTCTGCTTTGTTTTAATCCTGCAAAGACCGAACACTAATACCAACATGTGTTGGCCAGTGACTCTCTACCATTCTCAAAGTCATCTGATTCCCTGCAGTAGACACCACTGACTTATTACTGGTCCTCTAGACCTGCATCCTGAACTTCCAGCACTTTGTAAAATTACTTCCAGCCCCTTGCCTGGTTTCCTCTTGTTTAGTAATTCTAGTCTGCTCAGGATTTATTCTGCACAGATTTACTTGGCGTCTGGCGGCTTATACAATCAGTAACCTCATACCTAAAAGTAGATTTCTTCCCTTTTTCTTCACAATTTCCTGCCTACTCCATCTGTGATGTGACTATGACATAATAGATTCAAAACCAAAAATTTAAAATAATAAACATGATGATAATTAACACATAAAGAGAATTAAGCACCTTGACATCTCCCTAGAGAACCCTGCAGTGTTTAAGGAAAATACTTCTGGATGTTTGAAGAGTTCTTTCAGATTGAGAGCTGCACTAGTAATCCACTTCCCTTTAGATTAAATTAGGTTCTGTTAAGTGCGGGACCAGTCTTTTCAAGTCCAAACTCTGCTTTCTTCATGTGACAACTCACTTCAAAAGCAGAAGAGGAGGCAGAATAGACTCACAGGAGAACAAGGATGACTCATAGCTCACATAAATGACTGGTTACCAGAGGTTATAGGAATTTACATGCGTACAAGTTGTTCTATCAATCAAAGGAAGTTTTTTTTCTGGTTTGGCTTTTGTTGTTGCTACTGTGCATGTATTGGAGTCAGGGGCAGTGATGTTCATACCACAGCAGGCGTATGGAGATCAGAGGACAACTTGTGGGATTTGTTCTCTCCTACCTTTGCATGAGTTCCAAAGGTCAAACTCAGGTCATCAAGCTTATGCAGTAAGTGTCCTTCCCCATAGAGTCGTCTTGAAAATCCTGGTTTAGTTTTTGACTCAGTTTTCTCACTCTATAGCCCAGACTGTCCTAGAACCTGCTATGTAGCCCAAGATCATTTCACACTCACAATCCTCCTGTCTCGCCACTGGAATTGCTGCATTGCTAGTTAGTACCACCAAACTGGGCTTTGAGGAGAGTTTCAAGGTCATGTACCTCATGAACAAATGTGAAAAAAGCACATGAATATCTTTGCTGAGTTAAAAGGAAAAAAAATAAAAATAACATGTATCTTTATCAAAATAAAAAAAATCAAGCTTCTGATATTCTTCCTTTGGTGTCAAAAGCTTAAGCATAATGGTCATCCATCCTGGATAAAAAATAAGGAGAATATAGTTAAAGAGTTTTTACGAAAGGAAAAAAAATAGAACACAGTGTGTTTGCATGCCAAACCTCCAAATAAAATTCAAATATGCAGTTTGTGCAGGTGGGTTGCCAAATATCACACATACTAGAATAAACCTAGAAAGCAGTGGGCAAGAAAAAAGAGTAAAAATGTCTTTGCTTGAAGATTAACTAAAGCAAATAACATGACATAACAACTGAAGTTTCTTAGAAATAATCCAAGGGATGTTAATACTTGTGGGGATTGTACTAAACCATGGAGTTATTACAAGACAAACTACTATTATTTGCATAGGATCCATTGTAAAACCCTTCACAGATCTTGCTACTTCTAAAACTAAAATAATAAATATACCTTGCTGGATATGGAAGTGACCTGACTAAAGAGAAATTTTCAGCTAAATGCATTGTGAAAGACTAGCTAAAATTAGCATTGCCTGCCAAGCCAGATCACAGGTACGTGCACTGCACTGCACATGCCAAGCAAGACTGACTTTAAGAAGATACTTTTTTGGTATTAGCTACATGGGAAGCAGTCAGTAAATATTTACTAAGGCAAATACTCATTAAAACTCTAATTAAAATGGGTTAAATACTGAATAGCCATATATTACTTATGATAATAATTTTGACTTTAATTCTTTTTTGAAACTAGTTCTTTAAATATTAGAAAAATGAGAGAAGTCATTTTACATTTTTCATGCAACGTGATAAGCATTTACACTTTTACTTTTAGCACAAAGTATTATGGGAAAGCTAAGAAGCTTTCATCACTACTGAAAGAGAATTAAAAATTCAAAAGTTACCTATAATGTTCAATAAGTCCTAAATAATTAAAAATAAAATTAAAGTTTTGTGTATTATTTCAAATTTTTTGCCAAGTTCTTGTACAAGTAAAATACTCCAGTTTTAGGGAAAACCAAAAAAAAACAAAAATGCCCTGAGCTGGTCCTCTTAGAAACCAGTAACAATTAAAATTATACTAGAAATACCAGGAATGTGACATTTCTTGACAAGTTGTTTGTCAGATGTCTCAAAGGACCCCCAAACATTATAGGCTTTTGCCATTACTCTTGGCTTCCCCCTAAAAAACTGACAGTACGATCTCATTATTGAAGATGCAACACATGTGGATCACAAGACATGGGTAAAATACACCAACTGGAACTGGTTTGAGAGCTTACTCCTTAACTGGATAGCTTACCCAGTACTAGGAAATACTGTAGAAGCTACTGGGGGAGAAATATAATCAACATGGTCTTATCAATATGTAATATCTGCAGGTTACAATAAAAATCACCATGGCAACAGGTAACCACCAGGGTAATAGTGGCATGAGTATAAAGGAGACAACCAATAGCTTTTTGCTTCAACTTAAGGTCCGCTTGTTAGAATAGAATACATTCCTGTTACTGTTAACTATAACAAGAATAAAAGGGAAGGGAATAGATCACTAGAGAAGAACAGACTATGAACCTATAGAAAGGAAGACAGTGCACCAAACTGCTCTGTAAATATCTTTTCTTATATCTATAGTTTGGAACAGCACTCAGCACCCAACCTAGAGGTCTTCTTCTACAACAGAAGGAGAAGATCTCAACACCCAGACAGGATACAGCCTAGTGCAGTAGAAAAGCAGTGAAATAGACAAGAGGCAAGCAGAATGCAAAGTGCCAGTAAGCCTGCATTGTTCATCCAGAATCAGGCCAACCAAGTCTCTCCCCATCCTAAGGCTCAGGGAACCTTGTGGAAGAGGAGGAAGTGAGATTGTAAGAGTTGGGACTAGGCTAGCCAAATCTTCTCCTATCCTAAGTCTCAGGGAACTTTGTGGAAAAGAGGGTGGTAAAACTGTAAGGGTCTAAAGATGGGGAGGCCCATTGCTGTACTCCATTTAATACCTGGCTGCCACAGGAACTCAATGTAATGAGATTTCACCTTACCGACCTCCAAAGTGGATGACATGTCACCATGCCCCCATAGATCAGTGACAATCTCAGGGGAGTTGGCTTTAGGCAGTAAGATCCTTAGAGTCAAGAGATTAGACAGGTATAGAAGCATACTCATATCAGTGGAGGCCCAAGGAGACACTTCCTAGTCAGCCACAGAGGCCTGAACCCCCACCAGTGTAAATGATTAGAGAAATCTCAGAGCCATATAAGCTGATAGACAGGAAGGTATGAGGGAGCAGGTTGGATACACCAAGAAAGAGGAGAGAGGGAAGGAGGGAAGGGTGATATGGAAGGAAAGAGGGAGAGGGAGGGAAGGGGAAACAAAAAAAAGGGAAAGGGAGGGAGGGGGAGAGAAGGAGAATGGCAAATATACTTATTCATTGAGCCTGTATAACTGGGAAAACTAGGATAATTACTCAGTATGCTTGTTAAAGTAGGAAAAAACTAAAAATCTTTTAAAAATTCTCCAGTTTTCCTGGGACAATCACAATGTCAAGTTGTAAAAACTATTTCAGAAGCAACATATGATCTCAGTCAAAGCAGAACTAGTGTTCCTATAACGGCAATAGACTCCCAAGCTCCTGAGCTAATTTTTAGAGTGTGTGGAATTACCCAGTGGGTTAAATGAATGGATTTTGTCAAAATTAGATGGTACGCTAACATACACACAAACATATGCACACACACACATATACATACATACACACATTTGTACTCACTTAAACAATTTAGCCTTAAATTTTTATACCTTTGTACTTTTGGGTACAAGGTCAGTTTTCTAGAAAACCATACATAGATGAAAACTATATCTATGGAAAACAGGAAGGAAAATCTTGCTATTCCAAATCCTATTATAAGAGTACAACATTTTGGGCTGGAGAGGTGGCTCAGGGGTTACGCTTCTGCCTTGCAGGCAGAAGGTCCTGAGTTCGGATCCCAGATCCCACGTATAGATGCCAGGTGGAAGCGGGGGCGGCCTGCACTTCTGGTCCTGGTAGGGCGGAGCCTGTGAATCCCGGGGCAGAAGGAGGTGGAGGCATCCATGGTGGTTCCCGAATTCGTCCATGGTTCTACACATACACACACACACACACACACACACACACACACACACACACACACACGGGCACATACATATGCACACACGCACAATTGAATAAATAATAATAAAAAATTTAAAAAAAAAAGAGTACAACATTTTTATTATTGACTTTTTAGTGAAGTAGTTATGTGGATGAGACTAAGATAGACATGTGAACCTGTTGAAGTCGATGAAGATTGGATATTAACTTATTGTAATAAAAACTCATGCTCTGGGTCACAAAAGAAAAATATGGCGGTAGTAACAATAGCCATTGAAAAATAGGACTTCTTTCATTTTATTTTGTATTTAACATCCATTGCTTGAAATTGTCTTAACACAATTTGATTTTTTATTTCATGCTTATATATTAAGCCCTCCTAAGTAATCATGATTTGAGTAAAACCTAATGGGGCAAGTGGAACAAAGATGGAGAAAGTAACTTTGATAGACGTGAACAGACCACCAAAGAGGAAGAATTTCCAGGATGTCTAAAAACAGAATGATCTAGTTTCCTTGGAGAAACAGTTTCTGTTTATGAAGAACATTAAGACTAAAAAAGAAATGGAAAATGAGAGGGAAAAAGGTGTGGATAATGAAATAGAATGGAAAAACCACATTTCTGAGAGGCTAGAACAGAAAAGATGGAAGGGTCAGGGAAGGAGACTGCATCAGCAGCAGCAAGTTCTCTGTGACTGAGATGGCAGAGGAAGACGCTGAAAATGTGGAGAGACTTTTGAACAAGGAAACTGCCTAAGCAATGGAAGGGTGTGTCTAGAGCTTCTGTAGTCAGTGGCTATAGGAAAAGAGAGAGCCAAGTGGCAGAAGCGCTCACAGATGAGAGCATTGAGAGGTGGCTGGATGAGACTTTCCCACCTGCTACTGAATAGGAACCTGAGTTTCTGGGAAGAAGCTGAACCTGTAGGACTGATGACTAGACATTCCAGATGGAAGGGTCTGGAATGCCACAAGTCCACAGCTAAATTATCTTGCTGTGTCACTAGCCCTCCTAAAACCCAGTTATTGCCCTCCTCTGTATGTGACCTAACATCTTGGTAACTTTAGGTAAATTATTTCAATTGTAAGACCAGATCCTTGGTTTCCACCAATCAAAAGACTAAGATTGTCATCAGAAAGTGTCTAAGGTCTGTATGTCAAAGGGTCCTGTGCTGTTCTATAATCCACCTATCTGATGTTTGCGCCAATGTATTTGAAACATGTCTTTGATTTATGGTTTTCTTTGTTCTGCAATTATAAAATCTCCAGAAACTGTTATCACAGTGAAGCACATGGTATTTGGAGCAACCCTGAATCTGTGTTCCCAGGCCGTGGTCACTCTTATTGTCTCCAGAATAAACTACCTTTCATCCCTTTTGAGGTTAGAGTTGTGATTTTTCCATTTACTTGAGACAAGGTCACTAGTTCAGACAGTGGGTGGAGCTAGATAACAAGCTTGAGGAAAGAGTTGGAGTGTGAAGTTATCTTGGCAGAGGATGGGCAAGTGAACTTCCTAGGGAAATAAGTTACCCAGTAGTAATAACATCTCTGTGTCCAAGAAGCTTTGAATGGACTATTTGCCTTGATCTTCTTTAAAAAGCAAGAGTTTCCATTACTGTCTCTGCCATATGAAACTCTGAATTACCTATGTGATATCCTGGCCATAATATAAGATTAAAAGGGTGTGGCCTAGGTCTTCCTAGGCAAGGAGCACAGGTAAACTGGGATAAGAACTTGAAAGATAAACTTTGGAAAATAAAGCACACCTCTGGAAAGATGTACCAGTTCTCTTTCCTGTGGTCACATGTTTGCATTACAAAAGTATTTAAGGCCTTACCTGCTTCTCCTTATAGAAGGTTTGGTTTTCTTATATTTCTCAGAGCAAAAGTTTACAATCTCTTCTCTCTCTCTCTCTCTCTCTCTCTCTCTCTCTCTCTCTCTCTCTCTCAATTCTGAAGAAAAAGAAAACTCACAGTTTTTAGATTTTGGATCTCTTCTGTGGTCCAGTGAATGTGTTCTTACCATTGCAGACTGTGGAAAGTAACCCACCAGTCTGCAAGTGAATAATCAGTCAGTTCTCTGATCCAGAAACCTCATGCTACTACTACACACACACACACACACACACACACACACACACACACACACACACACACACACATACTCATTCCTGAAAGTCAAGATCTGAAGCAAAACAGATGAAAGCTATCTAAAATGAGAAGCCCGTTTTGGTCAGTTTGTGCTTCTAACAGATTAGCAACAAATGTATAGTCAAAGCAAGCATTTATTTCCAAAAGTTCTGGAGTGTGGGAAGACCATGATTAAGGCAGATGAAGTAAGCGGCAAGAAATCACTTCCAGGGTTACAGGTGGCCACCTGCTACCTGCATCCTCACAGGATGAGAGCAGAAGCCCTGGTCCCTTCACCCCACCATGAGAACACAATTCCACTCACAAAAGTTCCACCATAACATCCAACTACTTAGATTTCAATTTGGGGGTGCAGAAACCGAAACATGCATTCTGAAAGAAACCCATTTAATCCTGAACAGTGAAGGAATGGCAGCCTTGTTAATTTCTCCAATTGTTTTCACTTAGGTTTTGTCTTGTCTTCATTCTTTAGCTTCTGAAAACCTAGGGATCATTTTGCTGATCCATATTTTTATCTTTAATATTGAGCACCAAAATGTCTACATTGCTTGTGAGTGTGATAGTAGGAATGTGCGGGTTTGTGTTATGGACCTCATATTAACACAGCACACCATGAAGGCAGTCCTTCTTGTGTGTGAGGTCAATTACAAACAGAAAAGGCTCTGTCCCCTTCTATATTACTTACTCAGAAACAGGTTTGTCTTGTGACGTCTTTCTCTGTAATTAGAAAGAGAAATTAGAAACAAAGAAATGGTGATGATGATTTTGAAGTACTTTGTTCATGTCTCCTGTTTCTTTAATTCCCATTTTAAAAGTTACTGACACTTTTGCCTTAGCAGTCTATTACCTCTTTTAGCAAACTTCTAATGAGAAAAATAAAATAAAATGACCATTAAAAAGTCAGTGAAATAAATTCACTTTTGACTAAGTATATCCTTATATTTAACAATAGATTTTAATTAATTATAAATGTACCTTAAGTGAATTTCTCAGGTTTATGTGCAAATGCAACCAATTATCACACTATACTTAGAAGGTTTTTTTAGATAGAATCTATGTTTCAGATGCACCTGGGTCATCTAAACCAACCATGTACCCTAATTTTACAATTTCCATGCAGATATATGTGCCTGAACAGGTGAAGGTGTTTCTTCGGCCACTCACTCACTGGAACTAAGTGTAACAAGATCCTTGGTATTGAATAAAATCCACCTGTCTGTAATTGCATCTGTTGATCAATGTCTGGCCTATAGATCATAAATCCTTAATCTTGCTTCCCCAGATAGTTCTTCAAATAACTAAAGGTCACTGGCATGTTTATTTTAATCTCTTTAGTCAGTTATTGATCCCCGCATCCAAATCAATGTTCTTCATGCTGTGTTGATCAAAGCTGTCTGCACAGCAATGCTCTTGGCAACACTCCGAGACGACACCTTGCATCAACAGCTCATCTGCTTCACCCCTCACACATTCTGGACACATTTCCTTGGTTCTATGAGCTGAGAACATGAATCAGTGACTTGATGTTCCAGAAACATTAAGCAAAACATAAGAATTTAAATTAATAACTTCCATCACATATTTCTAAAACATATTCTTATGAAAGCTTCACCAATTATTAAATTTAATATTCATCAAACAACCATTATAGATTAAAAACAATCTGTAGGCTACTTTCAGTTTCGAATCCCCAAAATTTCCAAGTACATGCAATGGAGTAATCATAATTCAAATGAAATAATAGAACTAAGTGACTTCAAAAGAAAAAGTCACAAATATCTTTTAAAATGCAAGCAATCTAGATTTATGATATAGTAATTTGCATTTGGAGCAATAGTCAAAAGATGATAATAGCTACAAAAGTTGTATAAGCAGACTGTAATATTATAAACTGCCTTCCATGAAGATCACCTCAGTGACATATGATGAAAGTTGTAGGCCCTGTTTTACTGGGACTGAGGTGGGAGTGTAGCATCTCAGAGATTTACCTTTACCAGGCTCAATTGGCAACATTTCCCTTACCTGTCACCTCTAACTTACCACCTGACTCTTTCCAGGCATCTGAGATTCTTACCCCTCTCTTGACCCCAAGTAGTGGTTCCTGTCCTTGTTGCTGTAGTATCCCAGATATAGACCACAGTCAGCCGAGCAACACAAACCAAAACTGCATCCAACACCAAGACAAATAAATTAAGTTCATCCCTGGCCTTCCCACTGTTGATTTTATTTAATTTTTTATTATTCTTTATTCAATTGTGCGTGTGTGTGTGTGTGTGTGTGTGTGTGTGTGTGTAGAACCACAGGTGAATTCGGGAACCACCATGGACACCTCCACCTTCTCCTTGTTTATTCTACCCCGGGATTCACAGGTTCTGCCCTACCAGGACCGGAAACGCAGGCCGCCCCTGCTTCTGTGTGGCGTCTATACATGGGATCTAGGATCCGAACTCAGGACCTTCCACCTGCAAGGCAGAGACTTAACACCTGAGTCACCTCTCCAGTCCCCGCACTGTCCGTTTTAATGTTTTCCTAGTAACTTGAATCCCCTAAAATGTGCTTGAGAATTCTACAGTAGCCAAGTAAGCACACAGAGGGGTAAGTCTCAGCTCAATAAATACATCCTCAAATTCAAGGTGTTCTGTATAAAAGACCCCAAAGTGAGGGAAGTTTTGCTCCTTTGGCCACTTAAATGAGAGGAAAATGGAATGTCTTTTTAAAGACAAAACCAGGAGCACTGAACTGTTCCTGAATCAGTAGATTTTGGTTAGTCATTTTTCTAAAAATGATCCCAGCCATTGCTGTGTCTCAGTCTTCACATGATAGATTTTCCCTAAATACTGGTGAGCTATGACTTAGAGGCCCAGGATTTCAGCGGTCAATAAATATTAATGAAATCTCATGCTAAAATATATTCCTATGGAATATTCAACATATCTGCATTTTATATCATTTCCTACAGGAGATGAAATGCCAGACACAGCCAACACTAATCGGATACTATGTTGGAAAGGATAAAACATTTATCATTGTGAAATTGATTCCTAAAAAATAGCAACTTGTTAAATTAAAATGAATTTCTTTGAAATCAAATGTATCCATTTAAGGCTTGATGCTGAAAAAAATCTTGGGCAAGAATTTTAATATTGGACATTTCATAATATCTGTCCTTTGCTAAAAATAAACAGAGCAGAATATTTAGAGATAACTTTGGCAATAGAAGTTCACATTAATTTTGATTTTCCAGAGTGAAACATTCATAGAAATAAACACACTGGCCACATGCCTGGGCCATATAAAAATTGGACCTGTATAATGATAGAAAATTCAACATGCTCAACCAGTTTTGCTATAGATTAGCAAACCTCAGAGGAGATATTTATGCTGAACAATTTTTTACAAGCATGAGCTCACAAAAAAATGAAAGGCAATAATAGCATCATCTTGGATATTGGAAACCTCTCAGCACATGAGAACTTCTATAGAAAAAATGGAAGATCCTGAGCTGATGATAGATGAAGTGGAGAATAGTCTGAATTATTCAGATGTTCAGAACTCTAAGAGTTCCTATCTGGGGTCAGATACATGGTACTGTGGTTGTGAGGAAAATGGGTTTACAGGAATATGAGGCATATCACTGTGCCTCCCACAACATAGCAGAATGATGGAGGTTAAATCTCCAGACAGACTAGGGCAGTGAAGGAAAGCAACCCCTGATGAAGAAGAGAGCAAACATATAGAAAAGAGTAGGAGTAGCTTACTACACAGCTTGGCATGTTTTAAGTGCTGTGAACCTCCAGGGTAGTTCCCTGATAGACACCCAAAGCAAATGTAGTCTTATCATTGCTCTCCAGGCAAGAAATTGAGAAACTCTCTAGGAATTTAGATCAGTCTAATAGAAAATGTCGAAAGACATGGACTTCCATGCCAGGTATCCAACAGCCACATTACAGAAGAAAATTCCTTCCCACTCTCTGAATTCTGATTTATCATTTAAATCCCAATTCTTACAAGAAGAGACAAAGACAACCTGACACCAGGACAACCTGTCTTCAGGACAGACAGCAAAAGAAACAAAGAAAAAGAGACAACTTAGCAGAAAAACAACCTACCTGGGAATAAGAAAATTTCAAAAGAAAGCTATCATTTTAGGACGGGTGAGAAAAGTCAGTCAGTAAAGTATATGTCATGCAAGCATGAAGACCTGAGTTCATATCTCCAGCATATATGTAAAAATCTGGGTATGGTAGCATGGGCCTGTAATCCTAGGGCTGGGGAGGTAGAAACAGAAAGACCTCTGTAGCTTCCTGGACAGACAAGACTTCACAACAAACAGCTGGCGAGTTCCAGGATCAGTGAGAAACTGTGTCAAATAAAAAGGTGCAAAACAATAAAGGAACGCACCCAATGTCAACCTCTGCTTTATATGTGCATACATTACATGCACATGAACATGTACACATATATAAAATTCACACATATGAGCAATAATAATAATAAATATAAATATAATAGCCTAAGATAAATAAAAGAAAACATTCTATTTAGTAAATAAGAATGCAATGATATAACAAGGGATACTTACAGTTGCAGTTTTCACACCTTTTGCTACAGAGGATTTGAGTACTCTAAAAAAATTATTGAGAATTTCAAAAAAGTTTGTTGCAGTTTGCTTGCATTGTTGCCAATAAACTAATGACCAAAGGATTTAAGGGAACAAAGGGGGTTTTTTTGGCTTATGATAGTCTGTCTACATTTCCTTTTCCAGCTCCATAGGAGAGCCCACACCAACACCAAGATCTGAGGGTACTGGCCACATTATATCCTCATAACAACTAGAGAGGAACAATCCTCACTTGCCAGAGCAGTATGTCTGGCCAAGTATTCAAAAGGATGCCCATCACCTCCCTTCATCTTATTCACTTGCCCAAGGACTACTCCTTCCAACCATGGTCTGGATCTTCCCCTTCAATTATAGAATCTCCTGCAAGTTTGCTCTGATCTTAAAACAGCTACTAATTCTCTATAAATGTGCCCAGAGCTCAAATCATCAACTGTCAAGTTGACAACTGTATCTAACTATAGCAATTTACCCCTTGTCAAGTTGAGAAAAACACGCATTTTCAAACCGTAACTTTAAATCCTTGTTCCCACGGATGTTAAATTTATCTTATAATATAAAACATTTAATTTTATTAATTCTAAAAGTTCTTGTAGACAAATTTTAAAATGTACTGTCATAGGTTCTGGACAAGGGAAGAGCAACATCCCTACCTAGGACCTTACCCACTGAAGAGCCACATGGAGTTCAACAGAAGTGTGACTACCCTACCAACTCAGGCACCCCAAAAGGAGTCCTGAGATACAAGCAAAAGGACAAGGGGAGAAATGGGACAGAGTGTAATAGATGAGGGGACGGGAAGGTGGGAGAGGAGATTGTGGCAAGAGAGAGAGAGAAAGAGAGAGAGAGAGAAAGAGAGAAAGAGAGGGAGAGAGAGGGAGAGAGAGGGAGAGAGAGAAGAGAGGTGGGGGAAATCAAGGCAAAGACATAAATCCAGTTTGTTTGTAAATAAAGAAATGAAAGAAAATTTTTTTAAAATCCTGTAATTAAAATTTGAATTCCAACATTTTGAAAGTTTGACCATAAGAGTCCATCAAATCAAAGTAAGTTAAATACTTCAACACAGATAAAACATTCAAATAGTAGCATTGTGGCACAATAAGAAAATGCCAAATTAAGATTAAGGTCCAGCAAACAATATAGCATCCTGTAGTTGTTTAATGTCCATCTTCGGTTGCTGGTCATGTAATCATGCTGACTCAGAGCTTCGTGGCAATCCCAGTTCCTCTTTACAGTTCAAAATCGTTCTAGCATCATTTCTCTGGACCATGTGGAATCTCTACTCACAGCTGCACTCAGGATATATCCCATGGTTTTGTCATCTCTGACAATACTCTTAGCTCATCTTTGCAGCTAAAAACTTCATCGTCCTTTGTGGGAACTCCAAACCTGCCACTCATGACAAGTTTCAGATTCTCTCCATGATCCCCTCAATCTTGCATCAAGATCAGCACCACCTGGGTAATGCTGATAAATTCTGTGACAAGGCTGAAAACTAGCTTGATCCACTCCAACCACAGCTGTACTAACTTCTGTGTGCTAATCCTGGAAAAGCCCCTTTCTAGGCAGCAAAACTTTTAAAAGGCAGGAAAATGCCTCAGCTTAGACTTGTGTCCCTTGAAGAAATCAGGGTTTTTCAAAGTACCAAATCTCCATATGGTGGTTTTATGTCTTCTACCAGCCCCATGCAAAGTACTAGCTTTTTCTTCAATGATGTTAAACTTTCCAATAACCACAGCTGTTAAATAAATAGTTTTCACACCTTTCCTTATGCAAAGCTTCAAGACTGCCAACATAGCTCTCTACCAAGCAATTCAGTCCATCATGTTTAAGTTCAACATCATCAAAGTCCTACCTTTCAAAATAATCGGGACTAAGCAATTCACAATTCTCTCAGCATCACTATCTTCCAAATGGCCCGTTGAAATTCTGAATGGTTTTTAAAGCACACAATATTAATACCTTCAAGCATTGCCAAATTCCTCAAAAAAGTTTAAAATCTACTGAAGCCATATTTATCAGAAACCCCCACTTTTCTGGTACCCAATTCTGTTGCAGTTACCCTGCATCATTGCTGATAAATTTATGACCAAAAGGCTTAAGGGAACGAGGGTTTTGTTCTAGCTTATGATTCTTGGTTACAGTTCTTTGTCTAGCCTGACAGGAGAGCTCACATCAACACTATGGGCTAAGGGAATTGGCTCCACTATATCCTCATAACAGCTGAGAGAGGGACAATCCTTACTTGCCAGACCAGCATGTTTGGCCACGTATACAGAAGAATGCCCACCAGTTCCTTCATCTTATTACTTGCTTAGGGTCTAGTCCCTCAAATCATGGCCTGGCCCTTCCTTATCAACTATACAATCTCCTGCAGATTTGCTGTGGGCTTAACTCGGCTATTAATTCTCTACAAATGTCGTTAGAGCTTAAACCCTCAGCCATCAAGTTGTTTCTAACTATGACAAAGGTTTTGCTTATTTTGGTTATGTCTGTCAGTGTAGTTCATAGTAGAAGTTTTTTTAACATTATTTATTTATTCATTGAGCGGGGGACACTGTGTATCCCTGTGGTGGGCCAAGGGTGACTTCGGAAATCATCTTGGATTACTTCTACCTCCTTTTTTGCTTCACTCTGGATTTCCTAGGCTTCACTCAACAGGACCAGAAGTATAGGCCACAGCCTTCTCTACCTAACAATTTTATGTAAGACCTGGGATCCAAACTCAGAACCTTCTGCTTGCAACTCAAAGTCTTAACTCCTGAGCCATCTCTCCAGCCCCATAGTGGAAGTTAAAGGGAAGTTGCTTCATATTTACTGATTGAGTCAATGCATTACGAGCAATGTCTAACCACAAAACATGCATAACACATTTTTGAAGAAATCATAATTCTAAAACGAAAGTATTACTGGCAATAGTGCCTATGTTTTGCATTTTCCCCAGATTTCTTCAGTGTCTAGCTTACTAAAAGAAAGGTGGTTCCTTATGCCTGTTTCTATATTTAATGTGTTGGAAAGTCAAATGTCAGTTTATCTCTAGAAAACTTCATCCTTCTATATGAAGACCACTGTTTCTGAAATTTTATGATAACTTTTAATCTTACAAACTTTATGGAAACCAGCAGGGTTCAACAACAAAAAGCAAGGAATCTGAATAGAGAACTTAGAAAATATCAAGAAAAAATTGAGCAAAAAGAATAGAAAAGGCTTTTTTTCTTTTCTTTCTTTTTTTTTTTTTTTTTTTTACAAAATGGCTAGATCATGCAGTATCAACACAAGAAATTTCAGAACAGGATAACAAAGAAAATGATAAGACTGCAAAAGTAACTTAAGAATCTTTCATAATTGATGACTTGAGTTCCATCATCAAATACCCAAATGAATAAAGTTTTACTTGTACAAGTTAACAACATTTTTAGATATTTCAGAAATGGATCTGAAAGAAACACCATATAACCCTCTAGAAAGCGAAAAA
This sequence comes from Typhlomys cinereus, assembly GCA_023101885.1. Classification (NCBI taxonomy): domain Eukaryota; kingdom Metazoa; phylum Chordata; class Mammalia; order Rodentia; family Platacanthomyidae; genus Typhlomys; species Typhlomys cinereus. Next base: position 4,457,357 of record JALPQD010000149.1, read on the forward strand.
GAAAAAATGGGTCATATCCAAAGCCACAGGACAAAAGAAAAACTTAAAATTTCCCAATAATTATTCTACAGCCTGAAAGAAAATGTTACAATGCTTCAAAATCCTGAATGATAATTACTTACAAGCAAAGCTCTCACCAAACACAAGGGTAGAACAGAAATACAGGAATGCAATATTCAAAGAGCTTTCTACTCATACATCCATTCTCAGAACACTAGCAGAACAAGTCCTGAGACCACATAAAAAACAAAAGGAAATAAGCAAACAATAACAAAAGATATGGGATATAAAAAAAATCAAAAGATCCAAAGAAGACAAGAATCTCCAAGATGAAAATTCCTAACACACACAGGATTTTCGTGTACAAAAAAAACTGATCAAAAGGTACCAAAGCAACCTATTTTAAAAGATGTACTTAGTAAGAGTGCATGTACAAAGTAGATTTAAATAACCACTAGAATTCTTGGGATGCAATTAATGATGCATAAACAGAAAATTAAGCAAATAAGTAAAGCACAGGGTATTATCAACTCCACAGAAAACAAGCAGTAATGTAGAAAAAGACTTGTGCTCATAGATCACTATAAGCAGAACAAAACTCACTTAGTCTTACTAATAGAAAGTGAGATGAAAATTGCTACATATTGAAGCCAACAAGTGGGTTTAGGTATAATCAAAAAATTTTAAGCAGTAATTATAAACATAGCATTGTAGACATGGAAATAAACTATAAAACTTCACCTAAGTATACTTCAAGAGGATGTCCCTGTGTGATTAGTAACATTACTTTTCATTTTAATAAGTCATGATTATTTCATGTTTAAGCATATTTGTTAGAATCTAATCCATTAGTTTGAAAAATCACCTGGTATAAAGCGTTAGTTCAAAAGAAAGCTTATGCCACTGTCTCATCATAACACAGTCTTCTCAGCAGTTGAGCTATTCAGAGGCATGACACACTTATCACAAAACGATGCTCATGCTCTTGGACATTTTGTTCCTTGGAGACGTTTAGAAATCCAAGATAAAAATAATATCACTGACCTATGTGTATTGGGATGATGCTTTGAGAACTGTTTCCAAGCTAATCATTTGCAGAGGGAATCTCTAGTGACTACTCTATGCCCTCTAGTTGTCCTGCTGCCAAGAAATGCACACTAACACTAATAATTGGTCTTAAATTTAGTTTTCCCAAGAATAACCAAGCTATTTTCATTGCATTTAAAATATATGATGGTATAGAATCACTTTTATGTATCTTGGGTTCTAGTACAAAACATGAAGTACATGACACATGGTGTTATCTATCATAAATGTTACTGTTAATTATGACAATATATTTGACAGCAGCCCTGAAAAACCTACATGTCATTCTAGCTAATTTCTGTGTTTCGTTCCATAATGTTCAGATTACTAAATGGTGATCACTATCGATTCTGACATAATTGAATAGCAAATATTTATCAAGTGCCTATTTTTCCCATGTACTGTCTTGGGCTTTCAAAAAGTGTGATATTTATACTGTAAGTCTAATACACGCTTGAACTATTTCTACATATCAATTGTACCTTTTCATGAAAATGTTTCAGGTCTTCCTATCAAATCCCATGGTCTGTCTGTGTCAACTGTCCATGTTACTCTGGAAGAGAACCGGGCCTCCTTATTGCCTGGAAAGAGGCAATTTTCCAAGGATGGCAGAAGAATTGGTGGCCCCGAGCTTCTCTGAAGGGAATTCTTTTGTCTCATACACAATGTTCGGCAGCTTTGGAGGAGTACTCTATTAAACTGAACCAAAATAGAAATGGGAGATGAAACATAATGGACCAAATACAAGGACATTTATGAATTCACTTCTGATCTCTGTCATTGGGAACAAGATCAGAAGTGAATTTAGCCAGGCTGAGCCAGCCGAAAGTGATAACAAACAAGGAACAGGAAAAGGTCATTCACAATGGTAGGCAGGGCAAGGTCTGAGGCATCTACTCTTATAAGAGGTACAGAAATGCTAAGGAGAAAGCAACACTGATTTAAAATGAAAGAATTATCTGTAAGAATCAGTCTTTCTTTTCAGTTGTATTTTTTAGCAAGTTATTTATCCTGTCTCAGATCCAGTACTCATTTGTAAAGCAGAAACATTAATTAATACTTCTTTCGCAAGGTTGTTTGAAATGTAAAGTAAGTTATATATAAAGCACTGGGCTGTGTTGTCATGTCAGTCATAGATCACAAGACAGATCTCAAAACCCTACGCAAAACATGGTCTGCAATGATTTGAAGTACAGACAGTGAATCTAGGTGGTAACATTCTTGTCAGCAGAAATGATCCGGTAATTCCCATAAGAAAATTACCCCACCAGGAAATCTCAAGGATGGTTCTTTCTGATTCTTTCTGCTTCCATAAAGACAGACTATAGTGTAAAGGATATTGGCATGTCCCAAATATGCCCTCAAGCTAATAACTGTAAGCTGTGCATATGCTGCAATTGCATAGCAAAAAGTCCTGGCAGCAGGACTTAGATTCGGGATCCTGAAATGAGAGAGTATTCTGGGTCATCCAAATGGATCAAGTCAAATCACAGTTATTAGAGAGAAGCAACTGGATCAATCAGAAGAGGTGACAATGGAAGATGCTGGCATGATGGTATTGTTGTATAAGAGGCATAACCAACTGTTATAGCAGTCATCCTAAGCTGTGAGAGCAGGGAACAGATTCTCCCTTAGATACAGGGATGTGGTCCTACCAGCTGTACTCTTTTAGCTCAGTGGGCAAATTTTCATTTTGTGTGTGTGTGTGTGTGTGTGTGTGTGTGTGTGTGTGTGTGTGTGTGTACAAGAGGGAACTTAAGTGCATGTGCTTGTGGAGGCCCAAGGATACTATCAGGAATCATCCTAGATTACTCTACCGTCTTATTGTTTTGCTCAGGGATTTCCCAGGTTCTGTCTTTCAGGACTAGAATTTCAGGCTGCCACCATTTCCATCTGGCACGTTTACCTGGGATCTAGGGATCTGAGCTCAAGTCCTTTTGTTATTGAGGCAAACACTTTAGCACCTGATCCATCTCTATGGGCTTATTTTTAAGTTGCTGAACAACATGATAATAAAATTTAAGCCACAAAACTAATGGCAAATCATCACAACAGCAACTGAAGCTAAAAGGCTTTACCTGAACACTCTAATCTGTTCCAGCTCTTCCCATTTCCCATGAGTTTCAGAGAAGAGACATAGGTGATTCAATCCCTCATTATCGCCTTCCCGTGGGGGCTCACAGGAAGCCCATGGGTAGGCCTGATGCACACACAAAGACATGAAAGTAGAAGAGAAGCCAGATTTCAACAGGAGGAGGGATGGGATTGGACATGGAGTGAAAAATGAAAATGCCTCAAATTTATTATATACATATATAAAACTGTCAAAAATTAGAAGAGAAAATATTGAAAAAGAAACCTGTTAGAGCAACATAGGTAAGCCATAGCCCTGGGCCCATGAAATAGAATTGATGTTTTAATCTCCATCTGTCTCCCTTATCTCCCAAATGATTCAGAAGTCAGGAAGGGAAGGAAGAAAATGAAGTTTCAGGCAACGAGAAGTTACACAAAATAGAGAGTTTCTAAAAGAAGATAGCGCAGAAATGAATCTCTTGTTTGGAGCTATGTGGAAGAATGAGAATGCTTTCTTAGGAGCAGAGCACACAGAACGGTAACTATATCCAAGGTCTTGTCGACACAGACATTTTAAAGCTCTCTGGATAGTAATGCTAAAAAGAGCTATCAATTAACACTTTATGTCTCTGCTGGAACTGGTTGTAGACCCAGGGCAGGTTTGAGACTACAAGAAAGGTCTTAGTGACCTCGGCTTCGGCCACTAGACAGAACAGTGTTGCAGCTTGTGTTTGAGACCAGAGCACCAATCCACCTCAGCAGATTAAGTTGCAACCTGCATTCTGTCTCCAAAAAAGGACTGCCTTCAAAGCCAGACAAAATACTACAGGAACATGAGCTGGCACCTCCAGCCTTCCAAAGAAGGGAAGGCAGTTGCCCTCTCATTTCTCTATAAATTTCACAAACTGGCACACTAATGATGATTCCATCATTACATTCTATTTCAGGCCACAAAGAGAAACATTCGAGACAAAAATAAACACGCAGAGCAGTTCTTTGGAGGTATGAGGGTGGCACTCTAATACTGTTGATTTTTCTTACACAGGTTTAAATTCTACTTGATTCACATTTAGATGACATAGATGGAAGGTATGTACCATTCTCTCCACTGGCATGAAGCTAACAGAAGTGTTGTGTTTTTATGTAAATGTTTTCAGTCAGAGGAAATAAGAACATTGAAGAGAACATTAGAGACATATTGACGGCAATTGTCAATCGTTCTGCAGAATTAGGATGGCGGTTGCATCCAGTTGTGGGCTGCTGGTTGGCAACGCTTCTTCTAATGATCTCAATCATTATGGCAAAGCATGAGGCCCTAGGCCCCTTACTTTTAGGAGCAGCCTATGGGGAGCCTCAGGCTGTGGTGAGAGTCCATAGACCAAATGAAATTCCGTCAATCCAGAAAGTGATGCACACAAGCTTCCCACCTCTCCTCCCAGCTTCTGTTTACTTGCAGCCCGTAGGACTTTGTCAAGGCAATTCATGAGGCTGTGTCAAAGGGAGCTGGGGAAAGCTCCTCTTGGAAGAAGAGTTCAGAGTCCATGAAGATCTGGAGAGAGATCATGGAGACTGTTTGAAAGACAACACAGCGGAAACCTATGGATCTAGAAGGTGGAAGTCAACACAGAGGAAGAACTCTATCTGAGATAACACAGGAGGAAGAGGAACAGACTGCTCCCTAGACCTTAGCTTTTCTGTTTATAAACTTTGTGCATTTTAAAGGTGTACAGACATCATGATTACACACTTGGTATCTCAGCAAAGTATTATGTATTTATGATTTAATGTGGTATGTATCAGGAGTGTGTACTATAGAAGGGATATAAATAGAGAGAAATTCTTTGCTCTCAGAGAAGCAGAGAAGAGATTTAGTACATGTTCATCTAAACACCTTTTAAATTGTGGCTGGAATAATGCATCCTGAGGAAAGTGAAGAGTGAAGAAGGTCTTTAGCCTTTTCACAAAGTTAAATGAGAAACGAGTTCTGGGAGCAATTCCTTCCTCATAGAGCCAAGAGGGCCTGGGGCTGGTCTCAGAATGTTGAGATGCTAGACTCCTGACATCACAGAAAAGTATGAAAATGTGAAGATACATTTAATCCTTCAAAAAGCAACAACTTCTTTGTAAAGTCTCTTATCCATTGCAGTGCTCTTACTCACCTATTTATTCATATTAAGTCCTTACCATATACTGGAACTCAGGCAACTCAGAAACACAAAAATGAATAATTTAGAGACTCTGACCTTAAATAACTCAGAGTTCCACAATGTCTGTTCAGTTCAGGCAATTATTGGAAAATAAATAAATAAAGCAAGTGGAATAGCTTATAAGCATGTGTAATTTACTTTGCATGGTTCTAAAAGATAGTAGATGCAAGATCAAAGTTCTCCATAGACAAAGGTCTTTCCAAGTGACCTCACATAGAATAATATCCCTGTGTGTCTTTGCCTTAAGACATACTGTTCACTATCTAAAGCTCTTGGGCTTTCAAATGCTCCTCACAGGTTTTGAAAAGGTATACAGAAATTAGGATATCTACAGAAATGTGAAGCTATCATAATAACTAATCACAAAAAATCTTTTTCCCTTTATTCATTCATATTATTTTTAAATTATCAAACCATGAGTTCTTTCAAAAGAATTATTCACAGCTGTTTTTCAAAATACTGCTCAATGTTTTTAGACCTCTGCTGGCAAGTAGGAATACTTCAAAATCCTTTTTCATCCCCCTTGAGTTATAAGGGATTAGTTTTCTCAAACCATAATCATTGTGGAGTCCAGAAATCTTCTTGCTCTCATTTCATTTACAGCAGGAAGTCTGGGAGTCTAGTGACTAATGAGGACCCCAAAGCAAGTTTTACTTGCCCTACACAGTACATTCTCAATTTGATGTTATATTCCACATTTAAAATGCAGGGACTTTTTGAGAAAGAAAGAAAGAAAGAAAGAAAGAAAGAAAGAAAGAAAGAAAGAAAGAAAGAAAGAAAGAAAGAAAGAAAGAAAGAAAGAAAGAAAGAAAGAGAGAGAGAGAGAGAGAGAGAGAGAGAGAGAGAGTGAAGGAAGGAAGGAAGGAAGGAAGGAAGGAAGGAAGGAAGGAAGGAAGGAAGGAAGAAGAAAGAAAGAAAGAAAGAAAGAAAGAAAGAAAGAAAGAAAGAAAGAAAGAAAGAAAGAAAGAAAGAAGGAAGGAAGGAAAAGAGGCCTATAACTCATGGGTGTATGGTTAATTTCCTGCCTGCCTACTCTGGGGAGGAGAGTTTGCATCTTTATTTCATTTCTTTTATTCACCTTTGTTTTCCTTATGGGGGAGAGTAGTAACTAGAGATTGAACCTAAGGCCTTGTGAATGGCAGACAAGTGCTCTGTTACTGGGTGGCATCCCAGCCCTATTTTTCCTTTTTGAGTCAAGATTCACTAAGTTGCTGAGGCAGGCCTTGAACTCACCATCCTAGCTACCTCAGATTTCTGAGCAGGTACAAGCCTGTGCCACCATGTCTGTCCAGCAGTCTGTCTTGATCAAGCCTTCACTTTTGAAGAATGGCAAAATGAACTCCTGAAAGAAGATTGACAAATCTGACCTTTTAGTGTAGTCTTCTTATGAGGCTTATACATGTGTGTTTCAGTCACTCATCAATGTCTACTGGATACCTCCTATGAAGCAAAATGTATGTACCGTGAATTTAGCTGTGAACAAATAAGATGCCTGCTCTTTTTTATTTTTTAATTTTACAAGCATATTAAATAGTAATCCCTGTTTCCCTCCATCCCCCTTTCTCCCTTCCCTTTCCTTTTCCTCTTCCTTTTCCTCTTCAATCTATTCCTCTTCCTCCCTCCATCCTACCTGGCTGCTTCTATGGACCCTGGAGGGGTTCAGGCCTTTGTGGCATACCAAGCTGCCCCTCCTCAGGACACCCTACTGTTAGGGACATTTCCCTTTACTCATCCAGCTCTAGTCCCAAAGTTTCTCTGTGTGTTCTTATCTCGCATCAGTTCCTCATGGTCTAAAATGCCTACTCTTATAGAAATCACATTCTAACAGAAAGGTAAACAACAAACATCTTTCCAAACCACAAATAAGAACACATTTCAGATAATACTTGCAGCAAAGGAAGCCAACCAACTTAGTGAGACAGGAAGCCAGTGGGAATCTATTGAAGGAAAAAGCAGTGTTTTCATGGTGGTGGTCAGGGAAAAGCTCCATGTTGAGTCTAAAATGAGAAAGAAGCTTTAATGACTAGAAAAATATCATGGGACAAGTCATGCTAGAGATTAAGTTGAAAGTCATCTGAATGATAGAGAATTCAAAGGATGTCAACTGAGAAGAGTATTCGAATAGGGGTCCGCAAGGACAGGTCCCGGAAGGTGAGATGGAATATTTTGGGTATCAGTTTCTACAGGTCTACAAATGTTTATTTTTCCTATAGTCTAAAAGTCCCCCAGTACACTCAGGAGAGATAACAGAACATTAGTCTTACTCACCAACACTTACTGCCCACATGTTAATCTTCAGAGCCCTCTCTGTGCAACACCTTTTCTCACTCCCATCAGCACCAACACCTCTCTGACTCTAGAACAAAACCTTGAATTCAGTACCAGCAACATACCAGGACTGACAGCTAATGAGCAATGAAATATCTGTAAATGCAATACAAGAAATGTTATTTGTCCTAATCCTGCATACATGTTTTAAAACTTATCTTAAAAATGTTTCATAAATTCCACTGACAGGAAAAAAATTGGGAAAAAAACCCACTTAATATTCAACAAAGTTAATCAGCAATTGGACATTAAAACTTTGGTATTTGGCAGGATGGAGTGAAGGGCATTGCAGGAGCAGCAAAACTGCAAAAGAAAATCAACAAACCATAATCCAGAACTTCAGAGACTCTATATCAACCACCTAGAACTAGGCCAGCTTAGTCTCTCCCCATCCTGAAGCTCAGGGAAATTTGCGAAAGAGGGGGCGGTAAGATTGTAAGAGCACAAGGATGGGAGGAGCAATGATATGCAAGATACTCCACACAAGTTAGGGCCGAAGCAATCATAATTGGACTTTGCATGCCCGGCACAATGTCCAACACACTATTGACCCCACAAAGGCTAGCATTTGCTAAAGGCACCAAGATCCTTGGAGGCAAGGGATTGGCAGCCACAGTAGTGTTCCTATGCTTAAGGGGAACACAGGAAAGGGTTCAGGGAAATGCCACTGGGTCCTCGTACGTCATCGGAGAGGAAGGCCTAGAGGAGAGTCAGGCATGCACAATAAAGGACTCTCTGGGAATTGGGGCGGGAGGCACTGGGGGATGGGGAGGGAGGGGTGAGGGGAGGGGAAGCAGGGGACTGGGGGAGGAGGAGGAGGGAAGGAGGGAACTGGTGTACCTATTAAGTTTGTATGAGCGGAAATAATAATAAAAAATGTATATATATATAAAAAAACTTTGGTATTTGGATCATAATTTCTCTAAAACCCAGAGGGTATTTATTTATTTATAAACAGAGTTTATGTCTTTGCTCCACCCCCTCACCAACTACTTCCCTTCTCCCCCACTTTCTCTGTTCACATCATTTCTCCCACCTTCCACTCCCATCTGTGTTGCTCTGTCCTACCGCCCCCACCCCACTCACACACACTCCACCTCCATTCCTCTGCCTGTGTGTATCACAAGACTTCCTTTGGGGTGCCTGTATTGGTAAGGGAGTTAGATTTCTTTTGAACTTTATGTGGCTCGAAGTAGGTGGGGAGGTTCCTCTTCCCTTATCACTCTCTGAGAGCAGCTGTTTCTTCTAAGATTTTAGATAGTCCTTGGGGGGAATGTTGGTACTTCAGTCATTGTGTAGGTCTGGTGGTAGAAGTTCTCAATGCAATGGCTTTCTGGATACATCAACCCTGTCTTAGCTGAAGTGTGTTGGTCAGGAATATTTTATCCTACCTTAGGCTCTTACAATCTTACTGCCCCCTCTTCCAGGAGGTTCCCTGAGCCTTGGTGTGGAATATGGTTTTGATGGGATGATTAGGGCTGAGTATTCCAGGTTTGGTGATATTCTGTACTCTGGCCTGATGTGGTTTTTCAGCCTCACTTGTCTTCCATTGTAATAGGTGCAACTTGGTTGAGCTCTGAGTTTTTCTTATCTTAAAGGTTAAAGAAAGGAGTGTTTAGATGGTGTTATATTGTTGATCTTTTATAGTTAACACTAGGATATCTTTTCTTATCCATTTATTCCCCTTCTACCATTGTTTGGATAGCTTTACAGTGTGAGGCTTGGTTTGTCTGTCATGAAGAGGATTAGAATCCATTCAGAGACCAATTGTTTTTCTGTGGGTCTTACATACTTCTGTTGCTTATGTAGATTTTTCTTACTGGAGTTGTAGTGGCTTATGGAGTTCACTACTGGGGTAGGCTCTTGATCTCTCCATTTCCCCTCAGTTACATACTTCTTTTTTTCCTCCCTTAACCCTTATTAATATTTCTCATCTTACTTCCCTTACAGGCTTTTCTTAATAGTGGTTTCATTTATCTATTTAGCTGTGTTCCTTTGTCACTCCAGAGAGGCATTTTTAAAGTTAAATATCAATCATTTGTACTAAAAAGTATATTCCACACTGTATATGGACTAAAGGAAAGTTATCTAGTATTTTAAAAATTTTCCACTGACATGATTGTTTATCGCTTACTATTATTAAATTTAATCTGCTCAAAATCATTGATATGAAACTCAGAAAATGATTTGAAAGTAAAACTTAAAAGAGAATGAATCATTCCAAGAACATTTAATTATACAATTCGTATTTTAAGATTAAAACTGAAAATATTTAATAACTTCCTTCAGTGATAGGAATTATTTATGTTGCTACAAAGACTATAATTAAATAGAAAAGGATGAATGAATCCATGAAAACTGAGTATTAGTGTGAAAACTTCCAGATGGTGTGAAATTCACAAATTATTCTCATTATTATTTTTTAATATTAGTTAAGCAACCTGTTTACCAAAGTGTGCCATTCATGAAATTCTAAGCACACAAAGGAAAGGAGGCAGATCTGGCACAGTTTGTGGACGGCTGCAGTTTCTCTGAATGTTCTGATAAGTTCATGACCAAAAAGCTTAGGAGAAGAAGTGGTTTCATTCTTGATCACCATTCTCATTTACAGTTCATCATCCAGCTTCACTGGAAAGTTCAAATCAACACTAGGAGCCACAATAACTAATCATATCATATCCGTAGTAATTGCCAGACTGCAAGTCTGATAAAGTATGACAAGGTACCGGACAAGCTACCAGCTCTCTCCATCTTATGCACCTGTCGAGGAATGGTCCACAGGCTGGATCTTCCTACATCAACCAGCCAATCTCCTGCGGGCTTGCTTACAGCTTATCTTACCTATCATTTCTACACAGATGAGCCCAGGGCTAAACTTTCAATTGTCAAGTTGACACCCATCTATCTAACTAGCAGATGAACTTTGAAAGAAATGACAACACTGCTGAAATTAGTTTTTACACTTTCCAATTCTACTTCAACACTAACTTTCCATATAATTTAGCTTCCAACTATGGCAAAGCTACTAGGGGTGAGACAATGAATTAGAGGCAACAAATACATGACAAAATTTTGGCTTCCTGTCTAGACTGTCAAATCATAAACCATTTGCCTTTTAAATGAGTCCCAAACCTATCAGATTCCTTTGTCTTTAGAAGAGTGAGTGGGCTAAAGTAATTCACTCATACTGAATTAGAATGACCAACAGGCTTACTCCTCTGACAGCATATGCCATCTTGCCTGTAGCTCCTGGGACTTCATGCAGAATGTCTGGGTCTAAAGTGGTTTCAAATATAAAAGGCGTAACTGTGCAGGAAATGGGTCTGGAGACTTCCCAGCAAGTTGAGTACATGTCCTGTTGGCACTGGTGCATCAAGATCTTAGCTCCATCTCCCTCAGGCTGGAAAATTTTGGGAAATGTATTTTATAGATTTCCTAGAGTGTCCATGCAAAAGTGTGTTCTCCAGCTCACAGTCTCAAACTTACTTTCCTACCTTCTTGGTCTTCTCTGCGAGGTCTATATAACTACTTGCACCTAAATTTTTTCCTTGATGTTTCCTTTTAAAAACATAGAACTTAAATATTGCATATTGATGTATTTGTGTGTAAGAGAAATGTACAGCTTTTCTCATTGCGACTGAGTAAGACTTCCATAGGTGCTGCCCCAGACGTCAGCATCTATATCCTTTCCCTGATTTTATTTTTGTCTTTGGACCATTCATGTTCTTACATCATTCCCCAAGCATTCTCTGCTGTTCCTCAGTCCCAGTGGATGTTTTCATAGCTGGAATCATGTTTCATTTATTGTTTGTTCCATCACAACAGGATCACAGGTGATCTTCCACATAGAAGCAAGGCAAGAGTTACATAAAGGTGTCAGCTTGGCAGTTGAAGATGAACTCTGGATACAGTTGTGAAGAATTTTTAGTTGAGTTGAGTCTTGGTTAGCCTGCAGGAGATGATCTGATTGATGGGAAGGGCCCTCCCCATGGAGGTAGGACTAGGCCTTGGGCAGGTAAATAAGATGGAGAAAAGTGGTTAAGGAAGTTGACATTTTCTGTGTACTTGGCCAGACATCCTGATCAGGCAGGTGAAGAATGTCCCTCTCTTAGTGGTCCTGTAGACGTAGCACAGTCAGGTCCCTCAGTTCCTGGCGTTGGTGTGAGTTCTTCTGCCAAGATGAATAAGGAACGGTAATCAAGAAACATAAGCCAAATAAACCTTGTTCTCGTAAGCTATTTGATTGTGAATTTATCAGCAACAATTCAGACTAACAGCTACAAGAGGGAAGTTCCCTTGTGTCACTATCCCTCTAGTTACTGCTCTGCTTGGCAGAGCTTTCTTAAAGCAGATGTCTGTGAGACATCTATGGCAAAGACTCAAAATGCTCTCATTCTGCAGGTAACTGAGCTGAGCTGAGCTGGCCACTTCCCGGAGTTATTGCCTGGCATCATTTGTGGCCCACCAATATAGAAGATTTGCTTGTAATTTCTTGAGATTATCTTTTCATTCAATTTACTTGAAAAGAGCAGTCTTTTTTGCGTGTATACATGTATACATTTGTGTGCATATGTGTGTGTGCACATGTGTGAATGTATGTGTATGTAGATGTGTGTACACATGTATGCATGTGCATGTGGAAACCAGAAGGACAACCTCAATTATAGTTCTTTAGAAATCATCTATCTTCCCAAAAGTGGAATAGCAGGGTCATATGGCATTTCAATCTTTAATTTCTTTAAGAATCTTCAGACGGCTCGCCAGAGTGGTTGTATGAGCCTGCATTCCCACCAGCAATGTAGGAGAGTTCCCCTCTCTCCACATCCTCTCCAGCATTTGTTGTTGTTCGTATTGTGGATTTTTGCCATCCTGACCGAGGTGAGATGATATCTCAGGGAAGTTTTGATTTGCATTTCCCTGATGGCTAAGGAAGTGGAGCATTTTTTAAGATGTTTGTTAGACATTTTAATTTCATCCCTGGCGAAGTTTCTTTTAAGTTCCAAGGCCCATTTTTTACCCCACATACAGCAAAAATTCACCTCTATAGCACAAGCATGACCATGTTCATAACAGCACTGTTTACAATAGCAAAGTCATGGAATCAACCCAAATGTCCAACAGTTGACAAGTGGATAAGGAAAATGTGGCAATCTATATAATGGAGTACTACTCAGTCATCAAAATGATGAATTACTGAATTTGCCGGGAAATGGATGTTATTAGAAACAATTATATTAAGTGAAGTATCCCAGACCCAGAAAATTAAGTGCCGTATGTACTCCCTAATAGGTGGCTCCTAGTTCCAAACCCACCCAGCCCACCTAGAGACACTCAAAGATAAATCTCTGTAATACCTATAGTAATTGCAAGGATTATGAACAAGAGGGATGGGGTAGGAGGGCCATACCAGAAACAAGGAGAGAGGGGACTATGTTACAGCAGAGAAAATAGGCCTACATCAAGGACTGCAAGTAAGTAATGAGATATCTGGTTAAGTTCACAGACTTTCGTTCCTGATCATTTACAACTGAGGGGATATGATCTCACCAGAAGGGGAGGGCATATAGTCTGGCAGATAAAAAGTAACCATTTTGCAAATCGGTGATTGACCCCTCCCTCACTGTGGTTTCCTACTTTTATTACATCTACCTTTGAATATACTGTTATAACAAGACTCTAGTTTAACAGGTTTTTATCTCTGTCCAGGGGGTAACATCCAATACCCATCAGGATGGAGTGAAGGGCTTTGCAGGAGCAGCAAAACTGCAAAAGAAAATCAACAAACCATAATCCAGAACTTCAGAGACTCTATATCAACCACCTAGAACTAGGCCAGCCTAATCTCTCCCCATCCTGAAGCTCAGGGAAATTTGCGGAAGAGGGGGCGGTAAGATTGTAAGAGCACAAGGATGGGAGGAGCAATGATATGCAAGATACTCCACACAAGTTAGGGCCGAAGCAATCATAATTGGACTTTTCATGCCCTGCGCAACACACTATTGACCCCATAAAGTCTAGCATTTGCTAAAGGCACCAAGATCCTTGGAGGGAAGGGATTGACAGCCACAGTAGTGTTCCTATGCTTAAGGGGAACACAGGAAAGGTTTCAGGGAAATGCCACTGGGTCCTTGTACGTCATCAGAGAGGAGGACCCAGAGGAGAGTTTGGTATGCACATTAAAGGATTTTCCAGGGATTGGGGGGAAGGCACTGGGTGATGGGGAAGGAGGGGTGAAGGGAGGGGGAGGACGGGGGAGGGGGGAGGAGGAGGGAGGGAGGGAACCGGTGTACCTATTAAGTTTGTATGAGTGGAAATAATAATAAAAATGTTATTTTAAAAATGTGCTATTAGCCCATTTGTGAGGAACTTACATCCTCACCAGAACTCAAAGCTTTTCCTACTTAGCTTCAGGGTTCCTGACTCTTGCCAAGTTCACTTTTCAGAAGGCAACCTATTCTGTTTAAAAAAAAAAAAAACTTAAAATGACTGTTGTATGAGCGGAAATAATAATAAAAAATGTTAAAAAAATCATCTATCTTTTGTTTTTTTTAGGGCCAGAATTTCCTACTGGCACAAAACTCTCTAAATAGATTCGGTTGGCTGACTTATATATCCCAAAGATCCACCTATCTTTTCCTTCTCAGTGCTGGGATTATAAATTTGCTAAACCACTCCCAGGAATTATTTTTTAACGTAGGTTCTGGAATCTAACTTATGTTCTTAATTGAGTTGTCTCCCTAGTTCCAGCATTCAGCTTTAAACTTTTATTTCTCAAAAGATGCCAAATCATGCAGAAGAGGGGGCGGTAAGATCGTAAGAGCCTAAAGATGGGGAGGAGCAACGATATGCAATATACTCCACACAAGTTAGGGCCGAAGTAACCATAATAGGACTTTTCATGACCTGCGCAATGACTGACATTTCAGTGACCCCCCCAAAGTCTAGCATGGATCACAGGCACTAGGATCCTTAGAGGCAAGGGACTAACAGTCACAATAGTGTTCTCATACTAAAGGGGAGCACAAGAAAGGACTCTAGGCAATGCTATCGAGTCCTTACAGCTCGTTAGAGTGGAGGACACAGAGGGAAGTTTGACTTTCACACTAAAGGATGCTCCAGGGATGGGGGATGAAGAGGGGAGCACTGGGAAAAAGGGAGGGACGGGAGTGAAATGAAGGGGAAAAGGGGGGAGGGAGCAAGGGGCACTGGGGAGAGGTGGAGGAAGGGAGGGGACTGGGGTTTCTATTAAGTTTGTATGAGTGGGAAAAAAAAGAAAGAAAAAATAAAAATAAATAAAACATGAAAAAAGAGATGCTAAATCATTCTGGAAAGAACATAAGAGATTGAGACCATTAAAATTGTCTGTATGTGAACAACTTTTATACCTTTCTTGGAAAAATGGGGACTTAGAGCAGAGATGAACTTCATGATCCTTCAGGTCAGGTCTTAAATATGCAAGAATTTCCCCTTGGGTTTTCCCCCATCTCTCTGCAGGTTTTAGCTAATTAACAATGCAGAAAGAGCCTTTTTTTTTTTCCACTCAGAGTGCTAACTCTGCAACACGTCGTCTTCGCACAATCTTCTATCTTAGGTCGCAGCTCTCACACTGCAGGTTGCCTAGTCTCCTCCAGCACACAAAGTGGTATCCACTTCCCAGCAGTAAAATCCTAAAGGCCTGCCTTCTAACCAGATGGAGCTAAACGGCAGCTGTGTTTTCCGTGAGTCTTTCCTGCAAAGTGTGCATCCGACACTGAACGTGGTATCCCATGTTCACGCTGCTGCTGCTACTCCAGAATTTTCTCAATCTGTTTCTGAAGCTGTTCTGATGAAACCTCGTACAGTCAAATGGAATTGTCTTTTTCCTTCCCAAAAGTTTCGGGGTTCTTACGTGACTCTGATGGACTTCACCCATCACACCATCTCATTGCTTCTTTCGTGACGGCATCAGTTCTGTTTGCTTGTCCTTCACCGCACTAACCCTGGCAAAGTTCACTACCCGCCACACTTTTCACTTCCCAGTTTCCCTCCTTCCACTTTCCCTCATGATTTCTCTGGAGAAGCTCTCCAATTCCTGCTTTGACGAAATATGCCAAATCATTCAGGAAGAACATAAGGAACTGAGACTATTAAAATTTGTCTATAAGTGAACAACTTTTTCTAACTTTTTGGGAAAAAAATAGAGAAAATAATGTGGTCAGTTCGAAATTACAGGTTTGATATGGGGTCTGGGTCTCAGGATGGCCCGGAGTCTATCCAATTTGCTGCTGTTCGTGCTCTACCATTTACTAACTCTTAAGACAGCTATGATTTGTGGCTTTGTAAGACCAAATTTGCACTTAAAACAGCTCAACATTTTTTAGTTTGATAGTTCTGTCAAGGGCCCCACTATTCCAAGAGGTTCTGCAAAATGTATAATTGGTGTTGCTATCTTTGGTAACACAGGTTTGCACCAAATCATGAAAGAAAAAAAGATTGATATTTCCATAGCCACCTGCACATTTCATTTTTCAGTTCAGCACAATACCTGATACCTGACACTGGTCATAGACACTGGAACATAGAAGGACATGATTTGAAGGACATGATGATAAGAAAAATGACCCTGTAATCCCAGCAGGGAGAGACTGGAGAATCAAGAGTTCAAGATCATCCTCAGCTGCTTAGCAAGTTTGAAGCTAACTTGAGTACATGAGACCCTCCTTCAATGAATGAATGAATAAGTGAATGAATAAATGAATAATAAATAAATAAGTAAATAGGCAAAGACTCTAGATTTTACTTTTTAATCTGTTGGATGAGGTATATCAGCCTATATGTGACTTTTTGTTTTTGTTTTGTTTTATTAAATCCACAGAATTGGGCTGGAGAAATGGCTCAGGGATTAAGACTCTGTCTCACAAGCAGAAGGTCCTGAGTTCCGATCCCAGGTCCCATGTAAAAATGCCAGGCAGAAAAGGCAAAGGCCTACACTTTCCAGCCCTGGTGGGCAGAGCCTGGGAAATGCCAGAGTGAAGCAAGAATGAGGTAGAAGCAATCCAGGATGATTCCCAAAGTCATTCTTGGTCTTCCACAGGGACACACAATGCCCTCTGATACACACACACACGCACACACACACACACACACACAAACACACATAAAATAAATAAATAAAATTTTAATTTTTTTAAAATATCCACAGAATTTACACAAAGGGAGCTAATTAGTGGATGTAGACTTTTAGTTTAGCACAATGCAAAGTGTTCCAGAGGCATGTGTTAAGATGTTACCATTTATGTTATGATATTTAATCATAGTAAAAGTAATCATAGGAGGGAAGAAGGATGAGAGTCTCTTTTTAGGCAAATAGAGTGAACTTTCATGACCACTTCCACTGAGTTTGGGGATTCTTAATGTGATAGATAGATAGATAGATAGATAGATAGATAGATAGATAGACAGACAGACAGACAGACAGACAGACAGACAGATAGATAGATAGATAGATAGATAGATAGATAGATAGATAGATAGACAGATAGACAGATAAACAGACAGACAGATAAAGACATAGAGTCACAGGTGTCATATTTAACATGGAAACCATTCAAAGAATTTCCATACATTATGTGAATCTTACCTGCAAAATTTAAAACAAGTTTCCCTCCATTTATGCTAAAATACTATATTGAAAGATCCAACCTCCTAATTTCCTAGAGCACACTTACAAATATTTTATACTAGATATTAAAATAGAGGTAAAAGTCTATCCCATTTCAGCCATAAAACAAGATAAGTTCTTTTAAAATACTACAACTTTTTTTACATATGGGCAGAGCCATAAGTAAATTATGTTTCTGGATGAAAAATACAGAACTACACTAGGTCATAAGAATGAGACTCGGCCTTATAGAGACACGACACCCTTATAATATTGTAGAGATCATCAGGGAAACTGCAGCACTCCTGGCGAATACCGTCAGGTAAAACAAAGAGATCCCAGTTACATTTGAATTTTGACTACATAAAAAACAATTATTTCAGCGTGATCTATGTCTCAAACACTACATGGAACACATACACAAAAGTTACTTTCACTTCTCTGAAATTCAAATTGAACGTAAATATCCTGTTTTACAAATGCTAATGATCATAAGGACACAGCTTGACTTTCACAACCTACTGTGCCTCTGCACCCTGTTCACTGAGGGTAGGAGATTAAGCTGCTTAAGAGCAACATCGGGACAGAAATGGCCTCTATGCTGGCTAAGTCTTGACTTTATTTTACCTTTCATCTCTAATCCAGACAGAATTTTGCAAAAGAACATGTCAACCCAATTCCTTACAAAATAAGACCATGCCTCAAATAATCCAACTGTCTTCATTCACAGCTGCTACTCACAAATTGCCTTGTACATGTCTTTGTGAAGTTCGCATGATTAAGCCATTCTCTATTAATCAAGTAATAATCGTGGAACCAAAATTGAATCCAGGTAGTTTAACCCCAAACTAGCACTAACTAAGCCTGTGAATTTAAGTAAATTTTTCTTGAACTCAATGATCCTAGGCATATCTACGATACCTAAACTTTTCTTTAGAATTGTATTAATCCATTTTTAATATGTGTTTGACTGCTTTTGTTTGTTTTGGCTGGAGATTATAGGACCATGGAACATTCTATAAAAAAGGTGAGTTAGAGCCATGTAAGAGAGAGGCCATTTCTGCTGCTGGTAGCAGAACTGAAGTGGCAGGGTTGTCCAAGGCCATTGGCATGCAGATATTGCTACCATAACCCTCAGACATGGAACTGTAGGTGCAGAGTTTTGCTGTTTTTGCATTTGGATTTGCATTTCTGATCTTTCTTTGCTAGAAACCTAGTCCAGTACTTAGTCAGCACTCAGCACTTCTAGACTGAGTAACAGTCTAGACCTTCTGCTGGAAGAATTGTTACAGCCCCTCAGGAAATGTCCTCACCATGTCCAGAGGTATGCCTCCTACGTGACTCTATATAATTCTAAATCCAATCAAATTGACAGTGAATATTATCCATCACATGGAGCTCATGATCAAAGAGGTAACATCAAAAAATGGTTTATAGTGACTTGGTGACATCTCACCCACTTTATTCAGATCTGTACTTGCTGCTCACTACTGACTTGCCAGAATTCTGTTCTCATTCACCTTCCAAGTCATTGTCAAGCATCATCATAGCTGTGTGCTCTTTACTAAAGAACCATGAGTCTACTGATCACAGCAGTTATGTAGTGCAAGTGTAGTAAAAAAAAAAAAAAAAAAGAAAAGAAAAAACACCTCTTGGGGACTGTGGCAAAGCAATTGATGCTCTGGAGTCCTTGAAAACACCAGGACTCTGTGATGTTCTCAGAGTAAAAGAGACTCTTGTTTTTCAGCAAGATGTTATAGTCACAGGAATATATACACAAGAAACTGCCTTCCATCCTGATAGACTAAGATGACCATGAGTATTTAACCTTTTCTTATAACCTCATCCTTTCAAGACACAGGAATAACCCTCAGGTGAAAATGGTTGCTTCCTCTGAAGACAAGCTTAAGGGCACGAGCTTATTTGATCTAACTTCCCTTGTTAGGTCCTGCTACTTGCCAAGTGAAAATCCTCACATCTCAACCGTCTCCCAGAAAGATACAAGACTTTCTATTTAGCTCACACTGAAACTTTGCTGCTTCTATAGGATTGCTTTATCTTACCCAAGTGTAGGACTCTGTGAAGATCATAGAAATTTCTAGGTTATGACAATACCCTGTTGAAATAAATTTGACAACTTAAAAATTTAAAACTTTCTTACGAACAATTTATTAATAAAGTCAAGATAAGCATGACAAATGGAATGATGGACTTAGGCAAAGATAACAGATAAAACATTTCCTTCATTTGCAGATACTTTTCATCCAGTAGTGAAAAAAATGAGTGGCACAGCAGAAAATGAAAGAGCAGAAAGAAAAACACAACGGTCAGGTCACATCTAAGGAGATGTTTATCTCACTCAATACAAGGAAAGACAATGAAAACTGAGATGTTATGCTTCACCTAGAAGTTTCAAAATGATTTGACAGAGTAATAATATCTAGTAGGGGTAAACGTGAAAGAACTAAGCAGGCTGATATGCTATTACAGGAAGATTGTTTAGAGAATACCTTAATTACAACAGTAAAATAATTTAACTTTGCATAAGAAATATGTAACATTAAAAATTCTATGAGCTTATTCAACAGATGTACTTTTAAATATTTTATTTATTGTGTGTGTGTGTGTGTGTGTGTGTGTGTGTGTGTGTGTGTGTGTGTGCCAGAGGGCACTGTGTGTCCCTGTGGAGAACCAAGGGTGATTTCGGGAATTGCTTCTTGCTTCACTCTGGCATTTCCCAGGCTCTGCCCACCAGGGCTGGAAAGTGTAGGCCTTTGCCTTTTCTGCATTTTTACATGGGAACTGGGATTAGAACTCAGGACCTTCTGCTTGTGAGACAAGAGTCTTAACTCTTGATCCATCTCTCCAGCCCCAGATGTACTTTAAAATATATATTTAGAGAGTGTGCACAAGACAGGTATGGTGTCACATGACTGTCATCTCAGGACTCAGGAGGTTAGAAACATGAGGGTCAGGAATTCAAGACCACCATCAACTACCACAAAGTTTGAGATCACCCTAACTTACAAAAGATTGTTATCTATGAACCAAAACAAACTAAAGGGGGGAAAAAATGGAAAAGAAGGAGGAAGAGAAAGAGGAAGGGGGAAGGAAGGAAAAGAAGAAGAAATGAAGGGAAGGAGGGAAGGAGAGAAAGAAAGAGGGAAGAAGAAAAAGAAGGAAAGAGAAAGGGGAAGGAAGTGGGAAAATGTAAGAAATGTATCTGATAGAACAATTTGTTGAAATGGATCCATGGAATAATGTGGTTGGTATAAATAAAATGTGATAGGTTCATGACTGGTAGAAGGATTTTGTAATATATGCCTGAACTAAGGAAAGTGAAGAAAGCAATTCACACATTCTAGGAACTAGAATCAATGGATGGGCTTGCAATGTGTGTAAGCCTCAGGAAGCGTCTATTTTTCCCTTTATTCCATCGGCCTCACGTAAATTTTCACAGCAAACATGTTAACTTTTATAAGAAAAAATATACTTCTTTCAAAAGAAATCAGTGGAATGGAAAATAGGCTCAGCCTAACTCGTTCAAGTCACAAGGGCCACTGACTTAAGGGTCAGGTCATCAGCTGCCTGGCTTTCTCCCCGCTGAGTTCTGTCTCATTTCTCCAACTTTCTCACTGCCCAGCTCATTGCTTCCTAGCAGGAGGTCTCAGGCTCTCTTCAGTGTAAGGCACGTAATGTCCCCCTGTCTGTAACCTTGGCTACTTCATACATTTGACTTTAGTCATTCATTTCCTCAACAGTCACTGGTGACCTCTCTCGTCTGCCCAGGGTGAGGCAGCTCTGGGGTTTTCTTCCCAACCCGGACCCAGATAAGGTTTCAAGGGCAGACTGGTAAACTGGACGAGTAACTATGAGTATTCTTTTTTCTTTCTTTTTTATTCTTTGACAATTTCATTTAGGTGTACAATGAATTTTTGCATTTTCTCCTCATATTACCCTATCTCATCCCCTCTTCCTTCTCCAATTGAGAATTTCAATGTTTTTCGAAAAAACAAAGTCAAACCAAGGAACTCCTCCCACACAACAACTGAGGCAAGGAACCACATTGTTTAATACATGGTCTTCATATACATAAAAAAATTTGATATAACAGAATAAAAATTTGAGGCACTAGCACTAGGGTCATTCAGCCACCATTCTTCAAAGTTTTGTTATGAGTCCAAAAGTTACATATATCGTTGGAGAAAGTAGGAAAACAAGGTGAAATATGTTAAAATGGTCTGGTAACTTTTAGATTTTTATAGGATAGTTTTAGATTCACAACAAAGTTGAAAGGAAGGTAAAGAGAGACACTATATAATCCTGTTCCAACATTTCCATAACTGTTCTCTTTATTTCCATCATAGTCTGCAAATCTAAGATAAACCATAATTTAATATCAAATCCATAGTTTATGTAGGATTCACTTTTTGTGCTGCAAAGGATGTGTAGAGAAATATGTCCATTATTACAGTTATCATACCCGATATCTTTGCCACCTTTAAAAATCCTCTGTGCTCTTGTCTAGTCAGTTGCTGCTCTTTACACTTTTTCCATAGTTTTGCCTTTCCTAGAATGTTACAGAGTTGGCATCAATACTATATCAAACTTTTAAAACTAACTTCTTTGCTTGCTAATGTTCATATAAATTCCATGTGTTTTTTGATTTTATAACTCATTTGAATATTGAATGATATTCCATTGTCTGGTTGTACCACAGATTATCTGTTTATCATCTACTGAAGGAATCTGGTGACTTCTGAGTATTAGTAATTATGAATTAGAAGGCAGTTATGTTCTTCACTCTACCAACATTTCTTCCTGAGTGTTGACAATTATATAACACTGCTGTGAATATCTATTTGGAGGTTTTCATGTGGATATTTTCACAATTATTCGGTATGGTGCTGATAAATTCATGGCCAAACATCTTAAGGAAACAAGGGGTTTTACTCTGGCGTATGATTATCCAGATACATTTGTAAGTCAAACCTGGAAAAAGGCCTCATACCAATACCAGGCCTGATAACAAAGGCTCAACAATATGAACTCCACCCACCAAGGCTGCCCTGGCTATAGCTGCTGCTGAGTGCCAACTCTACCAGCAACAAAGACCAACACCAAGAACCAAGGAAACTGGCCATACAATATCCATAGGACTGCTGAGAAAGGGACAAACTTCATTTGCCAGTCAGCATGTCTGTCCAAGTATACTGACATATGCCAAGTCACTGAACTAGCTATTGAATTACAGCAGTGGACTCATGCTCGTGGAATTCACTGGTGTTAACCAGCTCAGCTTAGGAGCTGAAGATCTCAGCTGCTCCAGTCTAGTGCTAAAGATGTCAGACTTTACTAAACCAGCTTTCCCTCACCTTATTCAACTGCCCAGGGAATAGTCCCACTCACCAAGAGGGTCTTACCCATCAATTAGACAATTTCCTGTAGGCTTGCTCAGGGTTTAATTCAAGCATTAATTCTTTACAACTGTGCCCAGAGCTAGAACCTTTAATTGTCAATTCAACAGACATCTATATCTAACTATCGCAGATATACAGATATAGACATAGATATATAGATGATATAGGTCATATTTCCAACTCCTTTGGATAAACACTGAGAAGGGTGGTGGTTAGGTTATGTGGCCAGAATGTGTTTAATTTTGTAAGGAACTTCCCAACTCTCTTCCAAAGGGCTGAATCTTTATTGTATTCCCATCAGCACTGAATGCGAATTCCTGTCACTCACACTCAGCATTTGCTGTTATCAGCATTCTGCATTATCTTAATTCTAATAGGACCATAGAGGTATTTCTTCATTAGCAATTGTCTTAATTTTTATTTCCCAGTTGACATATAATATGTCACATCTTTTCATCTACTTATTTGATATCTGCTTGTCTTCTCTGGTCAAGTAATTGCTGAGGTCTTTGGTGAGTGTGTGTGTGTGTGTGTGTGTGTGTGTGTGTGTGTGTGTGTGTGTGTTTCTGTATTTCTGTGTTGTTACTGTTGTTGCTTTGGAGACAGAGATTCATTATGTAGTCAAGGTTGGTCGCAAACTCACAAGCCTCTTGCCTTTGCCTCCTGAATTCCTTTTCCTTATTCTTTAATTCAGCTGCCTGCTGCATTCCAATTACTTATTTATATTTTTCCACACAAATAAAAGAAATGTAAAAATTCATTTATATCTACATGTGCATTTTTATTTTTATTGTGTTTTTGCATTTATAGGATTATAGATTCCTTTTTTATAATACGTTTTATACATTGCATTTTGTCTATAAATAAATAGCTCCATTATTATTTCAATCACTACCTAATAGTGTGCTCCATTATTTGATGCATAAATTCATTCAGCAAATATTCAAGAGCATTTTGGGGTTCTGATGACATGTTTGGTTTGTATTTTGCGAGGAAAGCAAGACCTAAATGAATTTGTATTATCAACACAGAGTAAGGGATAAGCACCAAGAAATGTAATGAAAGCAAGGTGAGGAGATATCATGACAAGGTATGTGCATGTTTTCGGTTACTGCATGGGAGTTTAGCCAGCTGCCAGGACTCGACTTTGCATGTCAGGAGTTCCTTAGAAAAACATGAGACCAGAGCAGCATTTCTACAGTCAAAGGGGAAGGGTATGGAACTGTCTTGTCGTTAGAACACAGAGGGCAAGAGTATTGCCACCGGTAGAGTCACCATCTCCGAGAGCAGAACCAGGGAAGAGAGTAAAAGGGAGTCACATGGAGAAGAAAAGAAACAGTGAAAGTGAAACACAGAAGAGCAACAGTAACAAATACCCCCAGAAAACTTGACATTTGAACTGTTGGGAGTCTCCAAAATTAACTTTCCTGACCATCTGTGACTCCAGAACAGACCCAAATGCCAGGCTTCATTTCAACTATTTTAGACTAACAAATGATAATTGGTCACTGTGGTAAAAGTTAATGGTCTTCGACAACAGAGAAGTGGTTATACTGCTGCTTCAGGAGAGCTACAAGAATTTGGTCTTTAACTTCTAGGGCAGAACAAGTTTTTGTTAGTGTGGGGTATTTTGCTAGTTTGTTTGGGAGGGGTTGTTTGTTTGTCTTTATTTTGTTTTAAAGTCTAAAGGAAGGAAAGAAATCAAATTTTAAAAAGAATGAAAGAAATCATCAAGCACTTTGTCTATTACCACCTTGCTTTTCATGAGACTGTTGAGTTCCTCTTTGCTCCAGTGTTATAGTGTTCTTCGCTTGTCTTCCATCTGTCTTAGTTTTCTTATTCCTTTGGCAAAATACCTGAAAAAAATCAGCTTAAGGGAGAAAGGGTTTATTCTGGCTCACAGACTGAGGTTAGAATTTATCATTGTGGAAAAAGCACAGTGGCAGGAATGAGCTAGTTAGTCATATTGAATTCATAGTCAGGAAATATAGAGATGAATATTGATGCTCAGTTGACTTTTCTCTTTATTCAGTCCATAACCCCAGCTGGCACACAGGACAATGTCACTCATGTACAGCCTGGATTTTCCTCCTCACTCGGTCCTGTCGGGGAACTTCCTCTTAGACATAAAGTTATGTTTCCATGGTGATTCTAAATCCCATTAACTCCACACTCAAGATTAACCATCATACTTTCTCTGGACTCATCCCCTGCTTGAATTGATCAGGGATCACATTCATAGCTTGATGTTCAATGTCAGGAAAACTATTATTCTGCTGTTTTTGTCTCAGATACTAGTGGTTTCAAGCAGGATGATAAATCTGGCTGCTATCTTTCTATCTTGGCAAAAAATTATTGTCTTCAGTAAAATGGCATTTTAAATTTCTCTGTGAGCCTTAGAGTAATATGTGTGGGCGCCCTTCTTCAATGCTATCTGATTGATACTGGAAGGCTCACAGAGCAAACACAGTTAATAGCAACTGTATGAAATTAAATTGACTGGTCAAAGGCAGCCTATTGCTATTTGGGACTCAAAAGCCAGCTTCTGACTTAAATGTGGAAAACATTGACAGGTATATAACAAATAATAGACAGTGGAGTATGACTCGGTGTCTTGGTGTGAAGAAGGAAGCTACTAAACAGCTGTGGCAAAATACAAGTAAAACCTTTTGTCTCCTCCCTTCTCTCTCTCACCCTCCTTCACTTCCCTACTTCTTTAATATATCACCTGCCTCAGTGCTCCTGAAGAAAGCCACACTCAGGTTAGAAAACAAACAGGCAACTATGCCCCTAAAGGAAAGCATCAATACACTAAGGAAATGAAAGCTCCGCCCACATTCAAAAGGAATAAGTTGGAGGAGTCCCCAATCCATCACCACACCTCCTATCCAGCCACTGGAATGTTTCATTTATCAAAATGAGCATATCGGAGAGATTTTTGCCTCAAACAAACAGAAACAGCACATAAAAGCTTAGTGTTGGCTAAGAGGTTTCTTGTATGTGTTTCAACCCAACTGCACACAATAATTGCCTCTACCAACGGCCAGTCAATTCTGACTCTGTGGTAACAGCCCCTGTGTGGTCTGTTTCAACCGTTTTGATGATCTTCGTGTACCGATGAGAAACTGAGATTCAGCATTAGATGGTTCACTCAAAATAGCTCAGTGGATAAATCATATAAATACCTACTAGACTCAAGAGTACCACTCTGATTTGAGTGGGAATTGCACGTTAATGCCAATGTCCCTACGGATGTGCTAAGATGTAACATCTTAAGGGAGGTCCTGAACTCATTGGGTGAATGTCCTCTGGTGAAATTGGAGTGTCTCTTTTGGAGATGTAAGTTGTCCTCCGTACATGTACTTCTGCTAGAATGTGCTGCCAGCTGCCACCCTCCAGAGGCCACACCACTGGTCCTCCTGCAGCCTGGCATTTGAGCCTTAAAACCTATGGGCTAAATAAATATTTTAATTAGCTTCCTTAATTATTTCATTATAATGGCAAAAAGTTGACTACTAACACCAGCCTAATTCTAAACAGTATGTTCTAAACAGCTTGTTTTCCTGTCTCCAAAAGAATAAAGAGCTCCACCAACTAATGAAAGTAAAACTGATACAAGTAAACTGAGCCTCAGAAAAACTAATCAAATGAAAAGTCCTAAGTCCTTCCCTACTGCCAACATTACCCGGTGGGTAACAGGGGCATTTGCATGTTTACAGAGTTCAACTCTCTGAAACGATGTTAGATCAACTGACATACAATAAGACCATTGTGTGAAAAATGCTTTCCTCTATCTACTAGAAATTTCTAAAGGGACTAATGTACAGCCTTATATTGCCCTTTTTCAATGTCACAGAAGCCAGCTATCAAGTAGCTAAACACTGGATAGGTTGACCATTCGTCCTCTGACTTGGAATCAGAACAAGTGAAACATCTAGTGATTTGAGAGAAATAATACTGTGTAATAGCCCCCAAATATTAATGTATTGAAAAAAGGAAGCTGTCGCTGCTACAAGCAAAGAATAAACAGCAAACACTAGTAAGATAATAGCAGAAAATATATGCTTCTAGAAATTATGTAAACAAGTATCACAATTGAACTGAAAGAAGGGAAAATCTGTTGTCTCTAACAGCAAGGTCTTAATTTTCAATTTATCTCTGTTTTTCCCCATACCTATCATTGTAAGCACACACCCTTCCTACACCCACGCCAATCTGCATGCTCCTGAAGGTGCATACAGGCACAAAGGCAAATTGCTTTTTCTGATGCTAATTTTTTTTCCATCAAAAGAAACTGTCTGGCAAAACAAATAGTCAGGTCTGCCTGTGATGTGCTAAGACATCATTCTACCCAGACTGTCCTTCAAGCATTACATCAACAGCTCCATTCAGCACTTGGCTGACCTTTGAGGCATCTTAATCGCCAGTGTTTCGGAAATGAAGTTTCTGCTGCACAATAAATGATCTCTGTTTCAGTATAAGATCTGGGGTGTGTGCAGAGGGCAGGAATAAATCTGAGCAGAACACAGTCATGCGTTTTCTGAAATTCACACCAAAGAACCACTGTGCATTTTATTTGATGCATGCTACAATAAGCCAAAACGAAAAACAGAATCTTCATTAGCATGTCAGAATCGGGCTAACTCCATAGAATTTGAAATAGATTATATTTGATCGGGGCGTTTTGTAACTCCTATTAAAACTTATTTTTTTTAATTTGTACATACTTATCCTTACATTATGACAATTAACATATGTAATGCATATTAATCAAACCAGAATGGTAGACTTTTTAATAAATTTATTAAATTAACTTTTCTGCCCTCCTCCCTCCCTTCCCTCCTGCTCCCGTCACATTCCACTTTCCCTCTTATTCCTACATGGGCCCAGTATAGTCCCTCCTATTCTCCTGCCCTTTGGTTCTATGGTTTTGGGGTTCTCTCTGCATCATCTGTTCTCATGGGGGTACAGCTCTCTGTGACAAACACAGAGGCCATCCCTTGGGTGGCCCACTGATCTGGGTACTCCCCTACCTCTGTCTGACCTCTTACCTCTAAGGATCCTAGGTCTTGAAACTATTTCTCCTAAGATCCGCACCAGTCCATGGGGGCGTGCTGAAATGTTCATCCCTGTGCAGGTCTGATGAGTTCAACTCTCATGAGTTCCTGACTGTGGCTGTCTTATCTTGAATGGAGTGATTTCTCCATCTTTAGGCTCTTACAGTCTTACCACCCCCTCTTCTGAAAAATTCCCTGAGCCTCTGGATGGGAAGAGATTTGGTTGGCCTGGTTCCAGGTGATGATCATGGCTTTTTATCTTTTGAACCATTAATCATCTTTGTTATGAAAAAAAAAATTTGCTCCCTAGGGATTTTATTGTCCAGAATTGTACTTCTAGCTTGCCTCAGGTTATCTAGCCCAGCGGCCTGTTCCTTCGTAAAGAAGACCTTTCCAAGCAACTTAGAGTTTTCAGTTATACAAAGACAGGGGCTGGAGAGAAGGCTCAAGAATTAAGACTGCCTCACAAGCAGATCCCAGGTCTTCTGAGTTTGGATCTCAGGTCCCACCTGAAAATTCCAGGCAGAAATGATACTGGTCTGCACTTCCAGCCCTGGTGGGCAGAGCCTGGGAAATCCAAGAGCCAAGTGAAAAGGAGGTAGAAACAATCCAGGATGAGTCCCAAAGTTACCCTTAGTCTTCCACAGGGACACACAGTGCCTTCTGATACACACACACACACACACACACACACACACACACACGCGCGCGCGCGCGCGCGCACACATGTGCATGCGCACAAATAAATAAATTGAAAAAGAGAATTAAATAAAATCAAAGCAACAGACAGGACTGAGTCTTTTATACATTGGAGGCCTTCCCTAGGGTATGTCATTAGAGCAAGGACTGAAATACAGTAGTTCCACATTATCCATGATTTTACTAAATGTGAGTTCAGTTACCTTTGCTCACACACAATCAGGAAATAATAAATGGGAAATTCTGGAAATAGTTATAAGCTTTGAAGTTCATGCTCTTCTCATTAGCATGAAAAACCCCCTTGCTTTCCTGTATCATCCCACCATGGATGTGAGCCATCTCTCTGTTCAGCATCTCCACACTGTAAAATACCACCTGCTCTTAGCCACTTGAGAGGACAGCCATCTTAGTTATCAGAGTGACTGTCATAGTATCACTCTGGTTGTGTTCTCAAAGTTCCAAGGGTAGTGATGCTGGAATTTTTAGAGAATATATTGTAACAAATATACCATTTTATAATTAATTATTGTTATTAATCTTATAATGTAAACTATCAAAGCATGTATACATGGGAAAATTATTAATAAATTATCATGGACATGTATATTTGGGGAAATCCTATCATACAGGTTTTGATACAATCTGTGCTTCAGTCCTCTAGCAGAGGTACAGGAATATATCCCCTGCAAACATGGGAGGACTGCTGCAATGCTGAACTTAGACCTCCTTAGGTCAGTTATAGGTAGAGGGAAGAGCAGACGTAAAGCTTGGAATACGCAAATGAACTCTGCACATTCTAGAAACAACGGAAACACCAATGTGCAATCAAGGAGGAAGTTGGTAAGGGAAAAAGCATGAGGATGGAGACAGACATGATCAGATGGAGGGATGCAAATGCTTAGACACAAAGGTGTGACGAGTCCTGAGCTGGGAGGAGCTTTCAGAGGGATCTTGTCCCTGGTGTTCTGAGGAAAGCAGACCTGAGGAGAGAAAAAAAGACACAGGAGCTGATAGGTCAGCCATGGCAAGAAAGAGGTAGGAACTAGTAGTGACTTGGGTGAAAAATTTAGAATAATATCAACTGTCCTCTCTCTAGTATGTACAGTTTGAAATGGCAAAGATCGATTTTATGAATTCAGCGGTCAGAATCACGGACAAAACTAAAGATGCCTCTCAAAAGAGAGCCGAGAAGAGAGGGAGGGCGGGAGAGAGAGAGCAGCATGATGGAGTATTTAAAAGTACAGGATTATTTGAAATCCCAAAAACATGGGAGAAAGGAAAGGACACCATCATCTGTGTGCAGAGAGGAAAGGAACCCAGAAAGAGGAGGAGGCCAGCTCCACAGTGGTATCCTAGGGGTCACCTGCGGAGACGGCTTGGAGAAGCACGCCATCTTCAAAGTAAGTGACAACTAACCAAGAGTGTGATGGGCTGGTGGCTGGGTAAGCTGAGTTTTGTTAAATACAGGCTCAGTGTGCACAGTGGATATTCAAGGTTTACTCACCTGCTCGTCTTTAACTTGATGATTGCATTAGTAACTCCCCATATCACCTTTTGCTCACCCCTGGACGAACTCTGATTCTGTGAACTTGGAGACCCATTACATTGCAAGGCTCACGTGCCCAGGTTCCGTCTTACTGATTGTTGTTCACCCCTTCATTTTTACCACTGAGCTGTAGCTAAGAGAGGTGTCCAGTAGATGGGTGAGCAGAACTGAATTGATTTCAAGGAGGTTTCAAGAGATTCAAGACAACATAAGTGTAAAGAAACACAGGACAAAGTATCCTTTTTTTAAACTTTAAAAGCATATGGTTCAAACAATGCAGCTACCATTTACTTAAGAAAATCAGAAGAAGGTGGAAGTAAAAAGTCTTCGACACTTTGAATTTTAGATACTGGGGGGGGAGCTTAAGTGCACATGTCTAGCAGATAGAAATGTGACACAGAGCTTGGAAGGTATCGAAGGGCTACAAACACTAGCTCAGAGCCATCCTTCCAGAGTGTGAGCTGAGCTGCAAGAGAAGATGAAGTGACAGGAGAGAAAAAAAATCTAGGAATAAATGAGAGAAGAAAGGTTGGGCCTAGAGCAGGCACTGAAAAAGAAAACAACTGTGAAGATGCGGGGGACGAGGCAGATGATGCTGAAGCAGAGCGGTTCACCTCAGAAGTTTAAGGGGACACCACATCCTTAGCTAGTGACCCTCTACCTTACCTCTCCCTTCCACATACAGACCTTTTCAGAAAGCAGTGTAGCAGGCAGACGTGTATACTCGAGTCACCCTTCTAGAAGCTTCATTAGCAGTAATGCAGTAAATACTGGAGAAAGCAACACTCAGGTTCTACAGGGATCTATTTCACAAACTTAATTAGAGCTGAGGTGGGAATTGACATCCTGCAAGGTCGTAGGAACATTTGATCTCAAACAGAGAACTCTTTTCTTGTCGAAGCAGTAAGCTGTTCTTTGTTGAGGTTTATTTTTCTAAGTCATTGTTTCATGTTATTAACTCCATCTTTTTAGTAATTTAATTTGGGCTTGACTGAAACTTTCTTCTGAGGTGAGTGACATAATAGCTCAAATGTTAATTGGCATGTTCAAATGAGATGAAAAACTGTGGATAATGAAAATTATTAATGTAAGGAAGATGGTATTTGCAAGTTCAAAAGTACGCGTGATGGTGATTGAAATAAGTGGTTTCTACAAAGACTGGTAGCATGTTTACCTCATATGTAGAATCCAGAAAAAAAAAAAAAGTCATGAAATTGAAAGGCTCCCTGTTGGGCAGAAGGAGAAAAGGAGGAAGGGAAGGAGAAAAGGCAAGGGAGGATGAATGTGCTAGAAATACATTATAGGCATGTATGGAAATATAGTGAAATTCCTTTGAAACATTAATTTGCACTAATAGACATTTCTAAAAGAATTTGAAAGGACAAAGAAAAAATAAATCTTTAGTTTTCGCTAATTTCAGATTCTCACTAAATGCTGCTTAATAAGCTCTATGGACACATTTGGAGACAAGTAGCTTCTAACTTTGTAGAATGTATGGGAGGTATGGAAGAAACTTATCTGGAGTTTGAATGTATTAAAGGTCTGCCTTAGCTCAGGTGGGTATTTCATGAAGATCTTTTCATTTGCCAGCTTGTTTTCATGGATTTAATAAAGTCCTTTCACTAACATTGGAGATTTCACTTTGTAACCAACTCCCTCTGAGTCTTCAGATGTTTACAATATCTGTCATTCAACAAGACTTTTCTTCACAGATTTATTTTATGGATGGGGGTGGCTGTTGGTATTGTGCCCAGGAAGATGCTAGAAAGGGGAGCTATATCCTAAATGTGCAGTTCGGCACAGGAGTATTTTCATTTTCTTTCTCTGAAACTGTAACAATGGGGGTTTTAATTACAAGTATTGACACCACTGGCCACTAGGCTATGATTTGTGAGTTCTGAGCTTATAACTTTCAACTACAAGCCCCTTTTCACCCCACCCCGCTCCGCCGGTCGGGACGCGCACGGGAGGTCCAGCCGGGCCTCACCGCGTGCCCTAGGACCCCAGGTGAGCCCACAGGGACCCGGCTCCGACTCCCACCATCCAGCCGGAGCCGCGCGGGGGCCGAGGGACGAGGAGGACCTCCCCCTGCGCCCGGGCCCCGCCCCAGCTGCCCTCGGGTTAAATAGCTCCACGCCGACGCGCCCATCCTCCCTTTTCACCCCACCCCGCTCCGCCTGTCAGGACACGCGCGGTCCACCCGGGCCTCACCCCGCTCCCTAGGTAAGTCCCCTTTCGGGCCCCGCCCACCAGGACCCCAGGCCAAATACTTCAGTTTAGTGAAATTGAGAGATCTTAAGAGTTAAAATGACAATGCCAAAGTCAAAGTGCAAATCCATGAGAAGCAACACTCAAGTAAACAAATTTCCCACTGAAGAAATTAATCCCATAATGTTAGACTCCAACAAGAACAAACCCGCGGAAAAAGGCCAAGAAAGCCTGACCCAGGATAACGACTTTCAAAATATGATCATTACCATGTTCAATACTATGAAAGAGGAAATCCGGGAGGAATTACATAATCGAATCAATCGCTTTGAAGAGGAACACAACAGACATCTGGAGGAGTTGAGAAAAACAGTGCAAGAAACAAAAAGTGGCATAGAGCAGTTAAAACAAACTCAAGCAGAGTTTAAAACTGAGCTAAAAGACAAGTTATCTTCAACCCAGAACAACACAGAGAGTCTTATCAACAGAACTAATGAAGCAGAAAACAGAATTTCAGACCTTGAAGATAAAGTGGGAGTACTAACCAGCTCAATGGAAGAGGTTGTTAAAGCCAAAAAGATACTTGAGAGAAATATCCAAGAGATATGGGACACCCTGAAGAAGCCTAACATGCGTATTCATGGAATACCAGAGCAAGAATCTCAAAATACCACCCCTGAGGAAATTTTTCAAACGATCATCAAGGAAAACTTTCCTCATCTAAAAAAAGAGAGGCCCATTCATATACAAGAGGCATTCCGCACCCCAAACAGATACGATCAAAATAGAAGCACACCACAGCAAATAATAGTTAAAACACTCCACATTCAAGATAAAGAACTGGTGCTGAGAGCTTCAAGGGAGAAAAAACAAGTCACTTTTAAAGGTAAACCTATCAAAATAACAAATGACTTCTCAGTCGAAACAGTAAAAGCAAGAAGAGCTTGGAGAGACATACTTCAAGTATTGAATGAGCAAAAATGTCAACCCAGGTTGATTTACCCTGCAAAACTATCAGTCATGATCGAGGGAGAAAGAAAAATTTTCCAGCACAAAGACAACTTGAAGGGATACATGTCCACCGAACCAGGCCTTCAAAAAATGCTAGAAATGATACTCAAGCATGAAGAGAAAAGCAGGCATATCCAGGAGAACAGAAGGCAAATATAACACCATTAAAAGCGAAGCAATATACTTATAAAAGCTACTAAACATAATAAATGTCTGGAATTAACAATAGTTTCTCCATTATAACACTAAATGTTAATGGACTTAATTCACCGATCAAGAGACACAGATTACAAACTTGGATTAAAAATCACAATCCATCAATCTGCTGCCTGCAGGAAACCCATCTCACCACAAAAGATAGGCACGCTCTAAAAATAAAAGGCTGGTCAACAATTCTACAAGCAAATGGAAGCAGGAAACAGGCAGGGGTAGCCATTATGCTATCAGACAAAGTGGATTTCAAACCAAAAAAAATTATAAGAGACACGGATGGATACTACATTTTAGTCACAGGTACAATTCACCAGGAAGATTTCACAATACTGAACATATATGCACCCAATACGGACCCCTCCACATTCATTAAGAAAGCCCTACAGCGTCTAAAGCAAGAAATCAACCCCCAAACGATAATTCTTGGGGACTTCAACACCGCCCTCTCTACATGGGATAGATCAACAGGTCAAAAGCTTAACAGAGACACTTTGGAACTTAATCAAACCCTGAAAGAAATGGACCTTACAGATCTCTATCGAACTTTTCACCCACGCACCAAAGAATACACATTTTTCTCAGCAGCACACGGAACTTTCTCCAAAATAGATCACATATTGGGCCACAAAATGAATCTACACATATACAAGAAAGTTGAAATTCTAACCTGTGCCCTATCAGACCACCACGGCCTAAAGCTGGACATCCAAAACACATCAAACAAGAGAAAATACACTAACTCCTGGAAACTTAACACTATGATGCTGAATGAGAACTGGATTCAGGAAGAAATTAAAAAGGAAATTCAAGATTTCCTGAAAGTGAATGATAATGAAAATACAACTTACCAAAATCTCTGGGACACAATGAAAGCTGTTCTAAGAGGTAAGTTCATAGCTCTTAATGCCTACGTCAAAAAAATGGAAACATCAGAAATAAACAACTTAACAATGCAGCTTAAAGCTTTAGAGAAACTAGAGCAATCTGATCCCAAAAGCAGTAGAAGAGAAGAGATTAGCAAAATAAGGGGAGAAATATCTGAAATCGAGACTAAGAAAACGATAGAAAAAATCAACCAATCAAAAAGCTGGTTCTTTGAAAAAATCAACAAGATTGATACACCCCTAGCTAAACTTACCAAAAGCAAGAGAGAGAAAACCCAAATTAACAAAATTAGAAATGAACATGGAGTTATCACTACTGATACCCAAGAAATCCAGAGAATTATAACATCATATTTCAAAAACTTATACTCTGTGAAGTTTGACAACACAAAAGAGATGGATGAATTTCTAAGTAAACACAACTTACCTAAATTGAATCAGGAAGTTGTGAATTATTTAAATAGTCCTATAACATATAAGGAAATTGAGGAAGTAATCTCGAATCTTCCCACCAAAAAATGTCCTGGACCAGATGGATTCAGCACAGAGTTCTACCAGACATTTAAGGAGTTAATAACACCAATACTCCTTAAACTGTTCCATCAAATAGCAAAGGAAGGAACACTACCAAATTCCTTCTATGAAGCTAATATCGTTTTAATCCCAAAACCTAATAAAGATTCACTTAAAAAAGAAAACTATAGGCCGATCTCCCTGATGAACACAGACGCAAAGATTCTCAAAAAAGTCTTAGCAAATCAGATTCAAAAACATATTATAAAGGTCATTCATGGGGACCAGGTAGGCTTCATCCCCGGCACACAAGGTTGGTTCAACATACGCAAATCAATAAATGTAATTCATCATGTAAACCAGTCCAAAGTCCAAGACCACATGATACTCTCGATAGATGCAGAAAAAGCCTTTGACAAGATCCAACAGCCTTTTATGATCAAAACGCTAGAGACTAGTAGGAATGGAAGGAACCTTTATCAATATAATAAAAGCTGTATACAACAAGCCCACAGCAAGGATTATGCTCAATGGGGAACAATTGGAAGCATTCCCACTTCGATCAGGAACTAGACAAGGCTGTCCACTCTCACCACTTCTATTCAATATTGTACTTGAAGTCGTAGCTGAAGCCATAAGACAAGAAAGGGACATAAGAGGGATTCAAATCGGCAAGGAAGAAGTCAAGCTATCCCTATTTGCAGATGACATGATCTTATACCTGAGGGATCCCAAAAACTCCACCAGGAAGCTCCTGGAACTAATTGAGAAGTTCAGCAGGGTGGCAGGATACAAAATAAATGTGCAAAAATCAGAGGCCTTCCTATATGCCCAGAATGAAAGAAGTGAAAAAGCCTTCAGAGAAACCATACCATTTACTATAACCCCTAAAAAAATGAAATACCTTGGTATAAACCTAACTAAGGAGGTAAAAGACTTTTACAATGAAAACTTTAAAACCCTAAAGAAAGAAATTGCAGAAGACACCAGAAGGTGGAAAGACCTCCCTTGTTCCTGGATTGGCAGAATCAACATTGTAAAAATGACCATCCTACCAAAGGCAATATACAGATTCAATGCTATACCAATCAAAATCCCAAAGCAATTCTTCAAAGAAGTTGACCAAACAATCTCAAAGTTCATATGGAGGCACAAAAGACCCAGGATAGCAAAAACAATCCTGAGTAACAAAAACACAGCTGGAGGTATTACCATACCAAACCTAAGTCTATACTACAAATCCATAGTTATAAAGACAGCCTGGTACTGGCTCCAAAATAGACACACAGATCAATGGATAAGGATTGAAGACCCAGATATAAGCCCACAAAGTTACAGCCATTTGGTCTTTGACAAAGGGGCCCAAAGAATCCAATGGAAAAAGAACAGCATCTTCAACAAATGGTGCTGGCAAAACTGGATCTCCACATGCAGAAGATTAAAGCTGGACCCGTACTTGTCACCATGTACAAGACTTAATTCCAAATGGATCAAGGACCTTGATATCAAGCCAGAGACTTTAAAAACCATAGTTGAAAGGATAGGGAACTCCCTCGAGCTGATTGGGCTAGGCCAACACTTCCTAAACAGACAGCCAATGGCACAGTCACTGCTACCAACTCTCAACAGTTGGGATCTTGTGAAATTAAAGAGCTTCTGTTCAGATAGAGAGATTGTCACACGAGCTCAAAGGCAACCCACAGAATGGGAGAAAATCTTCACTAACCACATATCTGATAGAGCTCTACTGTCCAGAGTGCACAAAGAACTTAGAAAATTAAACTCCAAGGAAAACACTGGCCCAATTGAAAAATGGGCCCTGGAACTTCAAAGAAACTTTACCAGGGATGAAATTAAAATGTCTAACAATTATCTTAAAAAATGCTCCACTTCCTTCGCCATCAGGGAAATGCAAATCAAAACTTCCCTGAGATATCATCTCACCCCGGTCAGGATGGCAAAAATCCACAATACAAACAACGACAAATGCTGGAGAGGATGTGGAGAGAGGGGAACTCTCCTACATTGTTGGTGGGAATGCAGGCTCATACAGCCACTCTGGCGAGCCGTCTGGAGATTCTTAAAGAAATTAAAGATTGAAATGCCATATGACCCTGCTATCCCACTTTTGGGAATAACCCCCCATGCAGCAGAGGTTCGCCTCGATAGCACAAGCTCGACCATGTTCATAGCAGCACTGTTTACAATAGCAAAGTCATGGAATCAACCTAAATGTCCAACAGTTGACAAGTAGATAAGGAAACTGTGGTACATCTATACATTGGAATACTACTCAGCCATCAAAAATGATGAATTACTGGAATTTGCTGGGAAGTGGATGTCATTAGAAAGAATTATATTAAGTGAAGTATCCCAAACCCAGAAAATTAAGCGCCGTATGTACTCCCTAATAGGTGGCTCCTAGTACCAAACTCACCCAGCCCACATTGAGACACTCAAAAGTAAACCTATGTAACACAGTAATTGCAAGGATTATGAACAAGAGAGATGGGTTAGGAGGGCCACACCAGAAACAAGGAGAGAGGGGACCATGTTACAGCAGAGAAAATAGGCCTCCATCAAGGTCTGCAAGTAAGTAATGAGAAACCTGGTTAAGTTCACAGACGTTCTTTCCTGATCTCACCAGAAGGGGAGGGCATATAGTCTAGCAGATAAAAAGTAATCATTTTGCAAATGGGTGATGGACCCCTCCCTCAGTGAGGTTTCCTACTCTTATTACATCTACCCTTGAATGTGCTATTACAACAAGACTCCAGTTTAACAGCTTTTTGTCTCTGGCCAGGGGGTGACATATAGTGCCCAGCAGAATGGAGTGAAGGGAATTGCAGGAGCAGCAAAACTGCAAAAGAAAATCAACAAACCACAATCCAGAACTTCAGAGACTCTATATCAATCACATAGAACTAGGCCAGCCTCATCTCTCCCCATCCTGGAGCTCAGGGACATTTGCGGAAGAGGGGGCGGTAAGATTGTAAGAGCAAAAGGATGGGAGGAGCAACGATTTGCAAGATTCTCAACAATAGTTGGGGCCAAAGCAATCATAATGGGACTTTGCATGCCCTGCGCAATGTCCAGCGCACTGTTGCCCTCATAAAGTCTAGCATCTGTTAAGGGCACCGAGACCCCTGGAGGCAAGGGATTGACAGCCATAGTAGTGATCTTATGCTTAAGGGGAACAAGAGAAAGGGCTTATGGAAATGCCACTGGGTCCTTATATGTCATCGGAGAGGAGGACCCAGTGGAGAGTTAGGCGTACACAATAAAGGACTCTCTGGGAATTG
Source organism: Typhlomys cinereus (assembly GCA_023101885.1). Taxonomy (NCBI): domain Eukaryota; kingdom Metazoa; phylum Chordata; class Mammalia; order Rodentia; family Platacanthomyidae; genus Typhlomys; species Typhlomys cinereus. The sequence goes on from JALPQD010000149.1 coordinate 4,495,544, forward strand.
GGGGGGAGGCACTGGGGGAAGGGGAGGGGGAGGAGGGGGGAGGGAGGGAACTGGTAAAAAATTTTAAAATGTATAATTAAATTTTTAATAAAAAAAAAAACTTTCAACTACAAGCACCTGACATGAAAGCTGAAGGTAGACATCTAGAAAATACTTCATGCAGGGACCATTTCTGTTTATTCCATATTCAAAGTAAACATGTGGTTTGAAAGTATGTTAGTGCTTTTACATTGGTAGTGATAGCCAACAAATATTTACTGAGTGGTCACTGGGGCCCAACAAGGTTTTACTTGCCTTAATTTAATTTTTTTTTTTTTAGTTTTCACATAACCCTGTGAAATGGGCATGTTATATCATTTAATAAATGGCAAAAGGAAGATCCTAAATAGCTAGAAAAGTTTCCACAGGTGTCAAGCTACTGAAAAGAAATGATAGTTAGTAATGATAAGAGATTTACAGACTGACCTATTACAATATGTAAGAAAGTCATAGAGTTTAGATACAAAGGCATATATATGTAAAACACATGTATCATGTAGGGAACAATCTTCCCTGGATATGTCTCCATTCTTTCTATTTGGAATGAAAATGTCCACTCTTTGCCATTGTATACATGTTGGAAGCTTGTCACTTGTCCATTGTTTTCACAGGAAGTCACAAGAGACTGCTGTGAGTTTCAGAGGACATTTTGGACTTCTGGAATCTGTTGGGATTGGGATAGTCTATGAGGACTTTTAAAGTTAGACTAAGTGCAGTTTGCGTTCATGAAGATATCTGGGTCTACAGGACTGGTGTCATGATTTGAATGCCAGCTGTCCCCCACGAACTCACGTATTTGAATCCTGAGTTGATGTTGATGCTTGGCATGGTAGTGGCATCGTTAGGAGGTGGAGCTGAGTGGAGGAAGGCATGTCACAGAGGGCGGGCCTTGAGGTTTTGGTGGCCAGGCTGGAGTTGCAGTTAATTTCTTGCTTCCTCTGCCTCCACGATGGCTGCAGTGACCTGAACCAGATCTCAGCTTCTCTTGCCTGCCCTGCGCTTTCTGCCATACAGACTGTATCTTCCCTCTGAAACGTTAAGTCAAATAAATCTCTGTTTTCTCCCCTTAAAAAGGTGATAAGGTTACTCATGCACAAATCAGGATAATTTATAAATACGTATTTATAATAAATAAAGGATAATAAATAATAACATAAGTAAAACTATCTTACTGTTTACAGAACATAAGTAAAACTATCTTATAATGTTAACAGATGAGAATCACTCAGTAAGGACAAGATAAACAAACACGTGCAGAGATTAATGTGTAAAAGCAGAACAGGTTTTCAAGAGAAAACACCCAAATCAAGATTGGACAGTGCAGAAGCCCCATCATTGGTTAATGCTGCTTCCAATATATTTGATGTATACCAAATAGGCCAGGAATTTACATTCAGATTATGTTCTGATTCTGTATAGAAGTCACCAAAGAAGAGAAGAATTCCAAATAATCTTTTGATACTAGGGGTAAATCAGAGAGGCCTTGGAAGCATATGGTGCCTGCACAGTGATAATTAATGACTTGGTTGCAAAGCCTCGTTTATCCAGAGAGCTATGAGACACTGACACTGTGATTTCCTTGGCCACTTGAATGGCCACCAGCTTTACCAGTGAAACAATGGTTGGGTAAAACTATTCATTTGCAAATCATGCCTCTTAAAAAAACCTTAGGAGAAGCTGACATTAGACTGGGAAAGCATTAAGGCCAGTCAGATGGATGACAGGTAAAGGTCCTCACTGTGCAACCTAGTTGTCTGCGTTCAATGCCTAGAACCCACAGTAGATGGTGAAAGAAGAGAACAGATGCCTAAAACTTACCCTCTGACCTCCACATGCATGCCATGGTGTGTGTGTGTATACACACACGCACACACACACACACACACACACACACACACACACACACACACGCACACACGCACACACACACACATCCAATGGAGAAGAGAGAAAGAAAGAAAGAAAGAAAGAAGGAAAGAGAGAGGGAAGGAGGGAGGGAGGGAGGGAAGGAAGGAAGGAAGGAAGGAAGGAAGGAAGGAAGGAAGGAAGGAAGGAGGAAGGAAGGAAGGGATGGAAGGAAGGAAGGAAGGAAGGATGAGGAAAGATGAAGGAAAGGATGGAAGAGGAGGAAGGAAGGAAGGAGGAAGGAAGGAAGGAAGGAAGGAAGGAAGGAGGAAGAAGGAAGGAAGGAAGGAGGAAGGAGGATGGAAGGAAGGAAGGAAGGAAAGGAGGAAGAAAGAAAGAAAGAAAGAAAAAGAAAGAAAGAAAGAAAGAAAGAAAGAAAGAAAGAAAGAAAGAAAGAAAGATTACATGGCAAAATGCATTCATAGACTGATTTTAGGTAAACTTTCTGAGTACCAATCACAAATTCTTATATATGCTCTATATAATACCAGTGTAAACAAATTCCCTTGTACTTAAAATTCACCAATAAGTTGTTTATAATAAACAGCGGAGATATAAGCTATTGACTTTTAACACAATATTGCCTAAATATTGTAAATATTCTACAGTTCACAATCCATAGAGTCTTCCCATACTTATCAGTCCATGCAGCCAAGAGTATAAAGTTAAACTTTCAACAAGCAAATGAATAATCAAAAACTAATGGGCCTGCCAGTCTCCCTGGGGACCACTACTATTTTCTGGAATCTTTTTTTAGGGGGTCTTTCAGATGACCATTCATTGTCCATGCAGAGACAATAATCCAAAGGAATGTTTACTGCAACTTTATTCTTTTTTAGTTTTTATGTGTGTGTGGGGGGGTGTCTGTGTGTGTGTGTGTGTCTGTGCCTGTGTCTGTGTGTATCATTAGAGGGCACTCTATGGCCCTGTGGAGGACCAAGAATGATTTCAGAAATCATCCTGGATTGTTTCTACTTCCGTTTTGCTTTGTTCTGGGCTTTAAGTGCAAACTGCTGCAGTTTCAGCCTGGCATTTTTACATGAAACCTGGGATGTGAACTCAGGACCTTCTGTTTTCAAGGCAAAGTCTTAACCCCTGAGCCATCTCTCCAGACTGGATTACTGTATCTTTAAAGGGAATTTCTCAGGTACTCTACTGACTTCTCCAGCTATCTTTGAAAGTGTTTTCATCTCTAAAATGGGTATGATCTTATTTTATTTGATAGTGAAATAGTACAAGCATATACAGTACTATTGAAAAGTATCTGACACACATTTAAGCATTCCATACATGTTGTCTATTTTATGATTATTATAACAATATTGTCCCTAAAAGTTGTTTTAAGCAACCAACCATTCAGACAGTAATAAATTAGCATTTAAAATCTGTTCATTAAGATCTATCTCCTTACTTTTCAAGCACAGTGTTCAAATACTTTACATAGTGCAAATTGTGAGGGGATTAATAGCCTATAAAATATTGTAAAACAAAATTACATCTACCAACTTAACCAACTAAATATGATGACTTAGCCTAGCACATCTTCAGCCTGCTTGAAAGAGCAGAATGAGCAGCCAGCAAGTGGGTTAGAAGGTAAACAGGAAATGTGGGGTCACAGAAGGATGGGAGGTTAGAGAGTGCTTCGCAAAACAGGTCATGGTTTCTGCTGGTGGTGATGCTGAGGTCAGCATGGAAGAGGGAGAAGCGTTACTCACAGGTATGGCACGCTAAGAGAGATGGCATCCTTGACAAGAGTCATTTCTTGAGAAAAGTGGACTGAAAAGCCTCAGTGAGCTGAAATGTGGGAAATGAAATGTTTGAGAATTGAAAAAGAAGAGTGAATTCGGCAGAGGAGCTAATGAAAGGAAGGCAACTGCAAGAGCAAGACAAGTGGCCAGAAGAACATTAATACAATGGTGTAAGGAGGAGGGAGAAATTGGTAATAGACTAAGAAGCAATAGAATGATCCCTCTGTGAAAAGGAAAGTGGCTGAAGGAATCAAGCTCACCGAAGCAGCAAGAACGAGTCCTGCCACAGTAAAGGAAGAAGTCATGTTCTATGAGATCAGAAGGTGGGAGGTCAGTATGACTGGTGTTACAAAGATAAAGTAGTTCTCACCCAATTGCAACTATTTTTTTTCCTGTGGTATACAGTCTATACAGATGGCAGAAGGGAAAAATTTCCTTCTGAAAGGAATAAAATTGAATTATTCAGTCAGAGGAAAAAAAAACATGTAGGTGTTTTTAGGATAAGATATACGTGGTTGGGGAACAAAATATACAACTACAATTGCAAGTGTGTTACATGCTTCTAGGAAATGTTAAAAGATGTTCTTAGTCTGAGAAAATGGATATATATCATTTTATTTTAGGGAAGAAATATCACCCAAGCAACCATTCTCTAAATATTGTAAGTTCAAGATGACAGCGATGAGCACAGTACTTCAGGGTACTGTTCAGAACACTTAATAATGGTCATTTTCAAAGTGTTAGTGTATTCATAAAAACATGCATATTAGGTGCTTATGAACCTGATTTTCTTCCATTCTCAAAGGAGAATGAGAAAACTGATGATCTCAAAGGTTAACTCAATGCAAGTTACATTGCTACAGAGCAGCTGGAGGGAAAGAATAATCCTATCTGGTTCCTAAATCCATTTCTTTCTACGACTCTGCATTCAACAAACCATAATTTTTGAAAATACTCACCTTGGCTAACTTCCCATTTTAAAAGACTTCATCCATCTTAAGCCCAATTTTTCTAGCATATTCATAATAACATATTCACAACTCAGCCTATTGTGATGCAGACTGAATTCATGCCCTCTGTAAAAACATACTAACACATACCACTTTGGAACATTTGCAAAGGACAACGTGTTACTTACTTTTCTCATTAGTCTGACCAAGTAACTGACCAGAAGCACTTTATTAGAGGAAAGATTTATGTTGGCTCATAGTATGAGGAGCTAGAGTCCATCACTGTGGAGAGCCATAGTGGAGTTAATGGCAGTAGGAACGCATAGCAAAGACTTCCCAGACCTCCAACAAACCAAGATGTAGAGAACAAGGAATGCTGAGGCTCAGCTGACTTTGCAGTACTTTTCTAGGTTACTCAGTATGAGCTCCAGCCCATGGCATGAAACATTTATGTTCAGGATGGGTCTTCTTATCACAGTACTATCTGAAAGAAGTCTCACAAACACACCCAAAACTGTGGCTCTGGGTAATTCTAAGTCTAGTCAAGTTAAGGATGAAGATTAACCCACATAAATCAATCATTTGTCAAGTAGATAATCAAACATGCCCCTTTTTTGCTTTTTTTCTTTTTGTACCAGTTACTCTTTCTGTTGCTGTGAGATAACATCCAAAGTCAAGTAACATAATGGGAGAAAGGGAGATTTATTCAGCTTATAGTTTCAGAGGGGCGATACAGTCCTCTATAGTGGAAAAGGTATGGCTAGCTGGCAGAAGCTGGAAGAAGGTTAGGTCACTGTAGACATCATGAAAGCCAAAAGCTGCTACTGCAAGCTCAAGAGTAGACTCACCCACTCAGGCAGGGCCCCTGTGACTACCTTCCTCCAGCAAGGCTCCACCTCCTAAAGGTGCCATGACCTTCCTAAATACTGGCAGCAGCTAAGGATTCAAACACATGAGCCTGTGGGGGACAACTCACATTTCAAACCATGACACTCCACCTCTGACTGCTATAGGCTTATTGCCATCTCATTATATAAACCATAATTAATCCAACTTTTAAAAAAACCCATAAACTACATCAATAGTTCCAAAAATCCAAAGTCAAAAGCCTCCTGTAAAATCAAAAGACAAGTTACATATTTCCAACATATAATGACACAGAATAAACATTCCTATTCAAAAAAGGAAGAATGGGGGCATATCCAATAAAGATCAATTCATAATAGGACCAAAAACAAGCAGGACAAATTCCAAATCCTGCAGCTCCAATCCTGTTGAAATTGTTTCCATTCCAAAGGGCTTCAGTTCCACACTCCTCTGGGGAAGCTGCATATAGAACACTTCACTCTCTTGGGCTGACTCCACCCACAATGCATAGCTCTCCTTGGCAGATGTCCCACATTGGCTCTGTCATCTCTAACTTCTTCTCTTCTCAGTGGCAAACCAGGCTTTAACTCTCAGCATAAACTGCCTTTCTTGGGCCTCTAAACTTCAGACTTCCTGCTACAGAAAGCCTGGATTCTGCCATTCTCTGAAATCTTGGCGAAGTGCTCTATGACCTCCTCCCTTTTTCATCTTGTCTCTAAAGCTAGGACTATGTGATAACTTTGCCAAGTTCTTCTACAGCATTAGATTGAAGACTGCCCCCTTGAATCACAGATGATTTAGCTTCTCCATGATAAGAAGAATTTCTATCTGTCTTGGGCAGCTGCTTCAGAGGAGGAACATACCCTTCCTTTGGGATTCTGCCCTTTAGCTCTTTCCTTTCAAAAGAATTTGCATTCTTATGAGTGGGATCCTTCCCAAAGGATCTTGCACTCAGGTTAGGGCCTTTTCTAGTATCCAAACTGAGAGTAGGCTTTGATTCACTTATAGAGTTAATCTCTTTCACAACAGTTGCCATTTTGTTGTCTGCATTTTTTTGTAGGCTTGTCCTCACATTGTTCTTCAAACTTTATGGTTTTTACTTCTTTTTGCCTGGTTTACTGCTCTTTTATAACCCTGAACAAGAGTGCTAAAACGTAGCCATGCCACATTGTTAAAGGTATCTTCCCTTGAAAGCTCTTCTGCCACTCAAATTTAACTTCAGACAAGCTTTCAGGATAAAAGCAAAAGTTGATCAAACTCTTTACCAATGCTTTGCTTCATTTGCTCTTCATTCAGCATCCATTTTCCCCTTATCCAGTTCCAAACATAGTCTCTGTTCCACTCTGGGTTATCACAAGCTGAGCTTCCACTGTCTGCCTCTCTCATAACATTACTGTCCTCCAAGCTTTTGCTGAAATGGCCTTTTGGCCCTGTCTCCAAGATGCCAAGGCTTTCCCAGTGCAAAGTCTCAAAGTTCTCCATATTTCTCTCAACAAACAATTCCAAATGTTTCCAAGTCACATTACAATGATGGCCATACTTCTTTACTTGGTACCAACTTCTTACAGGTTCGCAAACAACAACTATACTTTTTGGTACCAGAGTCTCTTGGTCTCATAAACAATACCCCATTTCTCTTCTACTAATTTTGCTCAACCTCAAAACATTTTACATTCAGATACCAGATACTCTTAATCTCATAGAAATACCAACTTCTGTATCAGTTACTCTTATCTTTTGCTGTAAGACAAGACTCAAACTTAAGTAACTTAGAGGGAGAAAAGGAGGTTTATTCAGTTTATAGTTCCAGAGGGTCAGTATAGTCCTTTATGGTATGGTTGGCTGACAGAAGCTGGAGGAAGGCTAGATCACTGCAGACATCATGGAAGCAAAAAGATGCTGCATGCCAATTTAAGAGCAGGCTCACTCACACAAGCAGGGTAACGCTAATCAACCTCAAGATTCACCCCCTATAACTGCCTTCCTCCAGCAAGGTTCCACCTCCAAAAAAAAGTCATGACCTTCCCAAATACTGGCAGCAGCTAAGAATTTAAACACATGAGCCTGTGGGTGACAACTCACATTTCAAACCATGACACTTTTTTATGTGTATATTCATGTGGTGTGTTTTTGCAGTTTCTCTACATCGTTGCTCATAAATCCACACCCAAACAGCTTGAGGGGAAATAGAAGTTTATTCTCTTTTGTGATAGTCTGGTTGTAGTTCTTTGTCTAGCTCGTCAAGAGAGTCCACATCCATGCCAGAGGTCAAGGAAACTGGCCATTTTATATCCAAGGGACCACTGAGAGACAACAGGGATCACAGACAGACCATCATGTCTGGCCAAGTATACAGGAGAATGGCAACTTTCTTCCCTTCCCAGTTTCTTCCCAGTTCCCTTCATCTTATTCAATGGCCCAGGGACTGATTCCACCCACTGTGGGCTGGGCTTTCCCCTTCAACTGGATCATCTCTTGCAGCTTCACTCTGGGCTTAACTACTAATTCTCTACAAATATGTCTGAACTCGAACCCTCAACCATTGAGTTGACAATAATTTCTCACTATGACAGGGTGCGTGCAAATGTGTATGTGTATTTGCATATGTCAGTGCATATGGGCACATACTTGTGCATTTCCACATAAGTACATATTCATGTGAAGGCCTGAGGGTAATATGAGGAATATTCCTCAATCATTCTTCTACCTTATTTCTTTGAGCCTGGATCTCTAGTTAAATACATTAAGGCTGGTCTAGCTAGCTAGCTTGTTGTGAGGATTCCCAGGTTCTACCTTCCAAAACTGGAATTATAGGCAGGCTATGACATCTACTTGGTAACATTTGGATCTGGGATTCCAAACTCCAGTCATTTTGCTTGTGTGATAATTGCTTCAAACACTGAGTCTTTTTTACAAAGTAAAAGTCACTGCATAATGAAATATTCAATTAATCCACCTCTAAGGGTCCCCAGTCTCAAGAGTCCTAGCACTGTTCAAAGCCCAAAGTCCTTTCTGAGAGACAAGGCAATTTCTTAACTAGAAGACCCTACAAAATCAAAAGTCAAGCTATATACTTCTGATATGCAATGACATAAAATAAACATTCCCATTCCAAAGGGAAAATGAGGGCATAGTAAAGAAAAATTGTGCCAAACAAGACCAAATCTCAGCATGGGGAGCACTGAATTCTGTAGTTCTTTGTCTTATAATTAGGGCTCTTAGTGGCACTAGTTGGGCTCCAAAAGTGTTGAGTTACTCTTCCTCCAGTTCTGATTCCAGATGCACACATAGTCTCTTTTGGCTGCTAAACATTGTGCCTGCAACTTTTCTCTGTGGGTGTTTCATGATCTTGATATCTCTAACATTCCAGGGTCTCCACTAAAACTTTGGCTTCACATTCACAACCTCATAGAGTGGTCTCTAAGGATTCTGTGCAGGGACTCTGACCCTTTCATACATTGCCTGGCCTCAGAAGCTTCTGGAACTTTGATACAAGCCTCCATGATCCTTCTGCATTCTACATGTCTGACAAACTAGCACAACCAGCATCCTTCTGACATACTGTATTCTAGCAACCCTTCTATCACAGTAGAGTGGTCTCTGTGGACCTTGAAAGCTGAACCTTGGTGAACAATTCCCTGAGCAATTGTCCTTGAGCAAAGAATCCCTTTTGGAAGCACTCTCAGTTCAGTCTTTCTTCAAAATGAATTTGTGTTTTCACAAACAGTGTTCAGCAGGTGTAGTCTTGACCTTAAGTCATCTTCTTCTTGTTCCGGTGGAAAGGGACAGGATTTTTCTTTTTTTTAATTTTGCTACATTAACAAGCATACTGAGTATGCTTCCCTCTCTCCTCCTTTACCTCCTTCCCCTCCTTTCCTTTCACCATTCTCTCACACTCCTTCCCTCTCTTCTGCCTGTGTGCTTCTATGGACCCCAGGGTTCACGCTGACCTGTCTACTCCTGTGGGTGCTCAGGTCTCTGTGGTATGCCAAGTTGCCTCTCTTCAGGCCACCCCAGTGTTATGTGCATTTCCCTTCACTCATCCAACTTTAGACCCAAAGTTTTCCACTGTATATGGCCATTCTATGGGTATAGTAACAGCTGCCTATACAGCAGTTTGATGTACTGTCTTCCTACTTTAGGGGTTTATTGGCTGTCTTCCCTTTTCCTTCCTTTTTTTATAAGTTCTTGTTCTAGTTTACAGTAACTGGAATGTGTTTCATTCTGACAAGTGGGTCTTCAGTACAGTCAGATAGCTGCTGGTTGTCTCCTTAAGTCCATTAAGATAATACAAGGTCTGAGCCACCCCATATCAACTAAAAATCATATGCTCAAGGGATGAAGTAGAAGAGGTGATCATGCTTTTAATCTCTTCAGATGTTGTTCGCATGTAGCAAAGGGCTCAGATTATCAAGACCTAGTAAGCATTGGGAAGTCAGTGATGTTTCAGCTGAGATTTTCTGTTCTTCATGTAAATGCAAAGTTCTCCTCATCTCCCCAAGGTTGCATGGACCTGCAGATCATCAGAAAGAGTTGACTGTAGTTCCTCAGCTTAAAGAAGCTTTAGACAGGTTAATTCCTGACTCCAAGTGTCTGACTTTCTTTTATTTATATTTATTATATATTCTTCCTCACATATTTTGAAAGGTAAATCTTTTCCAAGTCCTTTTTTTTACCTTCTAAAACAGGAATATCACTTTCAAGACCTTGGGATTAGAAGATAGCATCCTTACCTCCTAGGTTCTATAAGAAAGATCACTTCTTTAGGAAGCAAATAGAAACATAATGACATAAATGATGGACCCACACTCCAATTGACATGCTCTGATTCACCTCCTCATTATTCTTAAACCTTATTCAAATTCTGCTTCAACAACATTGAGCTCACTATCTCTACCCTATTGCAAAGTCTTCAATAAAGTCTTCCTTGCCTGCTTGATGCTATTTTGTGCAATCTTTCTTTGGCAAAAAGTACAGATTTTTGAAGGGTCCTCCCTCAATGTAGATAAGTTAAGTAGTTTCTCTTATTTCAAAATGATTCAGAAGCAAAAATGGAAGACAAGAGTTTTTCTTCTGGTATAAATGCCAAACATTAGTGGCCAAGTTTACCTATGAAAGACCTCACTGTTATTCAGTTTTAAACATTATCAAGGTCTTCGTTGTTGCCGTGAAGACTACCTGAGTCTTGAGCTGGAATTTTTTAGTTTATCACTACATTTAATATCTAACATCAAATGAAAATCTCTACAATACCAATTTTCACACAAGTTAAAGTCAAATAATTTATTGCAAGTCAAACAAGCTCATATAATGCCTAGTTTCTTTCTTAACCTCAAACACATGCACATTGGCTCCAATACTAATCCGAGATCTGAGATCAGGTTTTACTTGTCTTCTCTGTGCCCAGCTGCAAAATCAAACAGTGGTACCAGATTCTCTTATACAGTGATTTGTATATTAGTGACCTGTCTTACTGCAACATGGTAAAGGGATAAAATACAGCAGAATGAAGCACAGTTAGGCCTAATATCACCTGACTTCAGATTGGCACAAGCCTTGATGCTATCTTGACCTATAACCAAATCCATAGCAAAATAAAATACATTCTTGCTGATTGTCCAAAAATCATCCAGACAAAGTACATTACCAACATACAATCGAACCCCAATTTTCAAACTCCTTTTCACATTAGCATTAGCTATAGAGTCTAGTAAGAATACTAATACCTGGAACAACACTCTCCAAGCTTAATTCAGTTGGTCTAGCTCTCATCCTAGAATAAAGGATTTTTAAAAGCTCCTCTCCTGATGAGAACATTCAAGGTTAAGGACCATGGCCTTAGATGATAAAACTGAAACCCTTTAGTGCATTTCAGAAGTGCTCACTGAGAGGGAGTATAAAGCAAACTATATGAAGAATGTGCAGAAATGTATATATTTAAGACCATAAGAGGATCTTAAAAGGATCTAGAGGTGATAATGAATGAACATAAAATACTCTGTACTGATAAGGATAGTACACACCCCACAGGAAAATCAGACAAACACAGTAATAGTAGTCCACACTTAAAAGAACAAGTGGAAATAAGGGAAGGGGAGTAGGGTATACTGAGTGCCTCCTGCATTAGACATATGTATGTATGTATATATATGTATGTATGTATGTATGTATGTATGTATTTATTTATTTATTTACTTGTGTGTGTGTATGTAAGTTTGTGTGTGTGTGTGTGTGTGTGTGTGTGTGTGTGTGTGTGTGTGTGTGTGTGTTTATCAGAGGTCATCATCCTGGATTGTACTTACCTTCTTCTTGCTTTACTTTGAATTCCAGGCTCCACCCACCAGGGCTAGAAGTGCAGGCTGCCTCCATTTCCACCTGGCATTTTTATGTGGGACCTGGGATCCAAACTCAGGATCTACTTGCAAGACAGAGTCTTACCCCTGAGACACCTCTCCAGCCCCTGCATTAACATTCGACTCTTCTCCTGTTATATTCGTAACTGCCCATGTCGACAGGTGCAACAAGTAGCTATTGTTTCTCTACATTCCCATGAGACAACAGCCTCAGAGACATTATGTAACTTCACCAAGGTTACCAGGACCCACGCTTGTACTCAAAGTTCAGATCTGCCCAAAATTCATACTCTATTTTGTCCAGATTATTAATGGAATTACTAAAAACAGACTTAAAATTCATCAATGTGACAACTATTTCTTTTCACAAGGTGGCTAGACACTCACTCTTATCCTGCGCTTGCAGTTAACTCATTGTCTGCTTCTCAGTGCCTGGACATAGGAAAACGTATATTAATTTGATTAATAAGACTATACAATTGCACATTAAATTAACATGCTACTCGGAGTTAGTGTTTTAAGGGAATTTATTCTGTTGTGGAAATGAAATATACTTGATTTTCTTCATATATATCCATATACATATAAAGATATGTATAAAGATGTTGTACTTTTAACTTAGCTCTCTGGATTACACTATGTATGTTGAATTTTTTCTGGTCATTTACAGATTTGGCTTAGTAACTTCACTTAGCCACACAAGGGAGAGACCTCAGACTGCTTTCCTTCTATACTATGCTTTGATTTTTGCTCTCCCCTGCTCTGAAATTCCCCATACATCTCGGTTGGGTAAAAATGATTTTGTCATTCTGATATGAAAATTACACTTCCTTTATTTGGCAACCATGGACTTATGACATTTTGGTCTAATCATTTAGTACCAGAAACTTCCAAGTGCTCCTTTTGTACTTTCTATCAATACATATTTCATTAAGTCCTTATGCTTTCCTGACTAAGAGTCACATTCTTGAAATTGATTTGATCCCTCTGCCCCTTTGGTCATCATCTATCATGTTTGTAAATGTCACTTCTCAGCTGCTCTTTTCCCTGGAAACTATAAATACAAGCTCCATTCTGATTTGCTCTCCCGCTTTGATGAGTCACCATTTATTCTGGTCTTCTCTTCTTCTTATCTCTATTTTGCAAACCATAAACCCCACAATCTTTGCCATTTTGTTCCCTGCCTGTTTTGCCCGATTTTGCCTGTGCCATGTTGGCTCAGCTCTTGGTTCTGTACCACAAGAGATGGTGTTTTGAGTCCCTTTTATTGTTTTTCAAAGAAATAGAAGCAATTTAACATCCTCAGCTCTGATTCACGGGCGCTTTCTCCTGCTTGGGGCTTTTGATTCACCAAATAAGTGCACATTCCCAAATTTACTTCCCAGTCATCTAATTCTTTTGTCAAACTGTATTTCTACTGTGCCTTTCAATACCTGACAGACACGCAATTACAAGTAAGACAGAGCAGAGGGGGATGATGCGCAAACCTCCTTCCCTGGCCCTGTCTTTCTTTGATTAGTTGGCATTGAGAAAAAGACTCCAGGTTGCTGGCTTTCAAAGTCCCTGAGCTAAGAGCAGGGAACCACTGGACAAAGAGATAATTTCTCTTCCAGAAGAAACTCCAGGCATTGAGCCAGGGAAAATAAGTGCCATCATGTTTAATAGTTTAACCCAAAATGGAAAGGGAACGAGCAAGGGAAGTGGACAAATTGCTGGAAACCAGCTGAAAATCAGAATTCACCTTCAGTTGGCTTGGTAAAAGGTAAGAGAAGTTGAGTAAGAAATAAACTTCAACTTCCAGCTCTTCTGCTCACTTAACCCCCAGCATCCCACATCTTATTTATCCAGCTAAAACCATCAACACTGTCCTGCCTTGCCGGTGTTTTTACAATAGGGAATAAAGGCTCTAGGAAGCAGCAATCTTCAAAGCACAACATAGAAAAGAAAATGCAGCAACAATGATGAAAGAAAAGTGATCAGAAGTGTGAGATGCCAACAGATACCAGAGAGCTACCAATGTCAGTACCTACTGTGATAGTTAATCCTCAACTGTGAGACCACCTGAAGAGATTATCCAGATCAATACACTGACAGTACAAAAATCAACCCTAGATCTGATTGGAACTTTCTTAGATCTGATTGGAACCTCCCTAGATCGGATTGGAAACTTCCAGTAGTGGACCAATAAAAAGGAAGCATAGAAGAGAGTTTCTGCTTCTTAGACCTGAGCAGCTCTGAGCCTCCAGGATGTTTTCAGTGACAGCCTGTCTCCAGCTTCACCCACCAGCCATGTTGCCTCCTCCATGAGAGACTGTTTCTCCCCTCTGGAACCGTAAGCTCAATAAATCTCCCTTTCTCCCTTAAGTTGCTTGCCTTTGAATGCTTCCTCGCAGCAATAGTTAAGAGTAACTATTACTCTTACCAAATCAAACAGGAGATTTGGGGATTTCTGGAGTCCAAGTTCCCCATGGGTGCCAGCAATGGCATTGCTTGGGCTTTTGTAGAGATGCTCTAGCTTTTGCTCAAGATGTTGGAAATGGCTCTTGGCAGAACGCACACTCAAAGATGTTTTTGTCTATGTGCATCTCAAACAAACCTGCACAACACACTTTTTAAAGAAAATAAAACACTCCACGAGTTTTCGAAAGCAAGAGGAGATATGCTGGAGGTTGATACCTAATTCCAAACCATTACCATCAACACCTAAGACTGCCACAGCTTTACAAGCTGATCATATTCAGAAACTTTCTGAGATTCACCAGTAGAAAGCGGAGCTCATAGCAACTTTGTCCTTGAAAGAAAGATGGTGCCATTTAGACAGCTACTATGTTACATGTGAACCAGCACAAAATACATGACAATTGCCTTTATTTACATCAGCAAATGGTGAATGAAACTATGCTAGATGCAGCCAATAATGGCACAGTCCTGTGAATAGAAACACACTGGCATACAGGAATTCTTTATATCATCAGTTTGAAACGATAATTGTAAAAGGTGTATCTAATAAGGGTGGACACTAAGGTCAAATTGTTTAAAAGGTCAGAGAGTCTCTCAAGCAAAGTATCAGTGGAGACTCACATTTCTGTCTCTCCAGATACATAAGGCAGAATTCAGGGTATTAAAGTCATAGACCAATACTGTGAGAGGACTGGGGGTGTTCCATTAGAAAAGGGAAGTTTTTACTTCCCTACAAGTGCCAAGTGTTTAATTATACTGAAGCCTTCCCCATCTAATTTCCCCTGGCACTCTGCTAGTTATGCCATCAATAAAATGCCAGTGATTCTTTAGGTCAGTATTTTGTCATTGTTATTTTAACAGAAGATCACAAAGGAGGAGTGCTTAGGACTTCTCAGTTGTCCAAGTTGGCCATTAACCAAAAGCAACTTACATTATTATATGCAATGCAGTATGGATTATGTCACCAAACTGAAAAGCCCTTTAGGTCAAGAGTAGCACTTAGCAGAAGGACAGATGCTGAGAAACAAATCAATATATGTGCCTCGAGGAGTCCATAGAACGCTAAGTCTTTGCAATTAAACCCATAAGTGAAAGGAGTCCTGTGTAATACTAATAAATATTACAGAGAATTTCATGTATTTTTCCCAGCTTCCATCCATGGCAACATGTTTCAAAAACTATATACCATAGCATTTTACATGAGATATAGGCACTAAAACAACACACCAGTCTTGTTCAAGTTTTGTGTTTCCTTCATCCTCAGATGAGAGTAGGGGTGCTTATGAAGTATTCTATTTTATCACAAGTGTGGGATTATGTATCTAAAACCTTAGGAAAGGTACAAAACAACTGCAACCAGAGGAATCCCTTGCATCGGTCTTTCACACCCATACCTACCTAACCCCACTCCCTTCCATCACTAACCTGTCTGAGGTTTTGGTAACCTTAACACTTTAGGAATGTCATACAACAGAATTACACAGCATGTGACCTTAGGGTATGAGTTTCTTAACTCCGCATCATTCCTGTGAGGCTGACCCAAGTTATAGTATATGTCAGGAGTTAGTTCCATTTTGTGCTAAGTAGCGTTTTCCTGAGGTAAGTTCCTAAGAGTTTGATTTGTAGATTTTCCAAGAATTAAATGTTTGATTTTGTTATAAACTTCCAATGTGTTTTTCTCAAGTGTCCATAATATTTTACAATCCTACTACTGATGAATAAGTGAGCCATTGTTACCACGTCTTATGAGTGTTTGATGTAGTTATAATTATTTTATAACTTTTAGCAGGACTAACATGCAAGGAGTAATATCTTACTGGTTTTAACTTGCATTTTCCTAGAATACAGTGACATTGAACATTATTTCAGGAGCTTGTTAGCCATAAATACATTTGCTTCAACAAAATGTTTCTTTGTATTTTCTCTTCATTTTACTAATTAGACTGCATATATATCCATGGAGTTTTTAAAATTCTTTTTTTAAATACATTTTTATTATTATTTCAGCTCATACAAACGTTAATAGGTATACCAGTTCCCTCCCTCCCTCCTCCTCCCCCCAAACCCCCTGCTCCCCCTCCCCTCACCCCTCCCTCCCCATCCCCCAGTGCCTCCCTCCCCAATTCCCAGAGAGTCCTTTCTTGTGCATGCCTGATTCTTCTCTGGGCCCTCCTATCCGATGACATACAAGGACCCAGTGGCCTTTCCCTGAACCCTTTCCCATGTTCCCTTTAAGCATAGGAACACTGCTGTGGCTGTCAATCCCTTGCCTCCAAGGATCTTGGTGCCTTTAGCAAATGCTAGACTTTGTGAGGTCAATAGTGTGTTGGACATTGCGCAGGGCATGCAAAGTCCAATTATGATTGCTTTGGCCCTAACTTGTGTGAAGTATCTTGCAAATCATTGCACCTCCCATCCTTTTGTTCTTACACTCTTACCGCCCCCTCTTCCGCAAATGTCCCTGAGCTTCAGGATGGGGAGAGATTAGTCTGGCCTAGTTCTAGGTGGTTGATATAGAGTCTCTGAAGTTCTGGATTGTGGTTTGTTGATTTTCTTTTGCAGTATTGCTGCTCCTGCAATGCCCTTCGCTCCATCCTGCTGGGCACTGTATGTCACCTCCTGGCCAGAGACAAAAAGCTGTTAACCTGGAGTCTTATTATAAGAGCACATTCAAGGGTAGATGTAATAAAAGTAGGAAACCTCAGTGAGGGAGGAGTCAATCACCCATTTGCAAACTGGCTACTTTTTATCTGCCAGACTATATGCCCTCCCCTTCTGGTGAGATCATACCCTCTTAGTTGTAAATGATCAGGAACGAACGTCTGTGAACTTCAACAGGTGTCACATTACTTACTTGCAGTCCTTGATGGAGGCCTATTTTTTTCTACTGTAACCTGGTCAATTCTCTCCGTGTTTCTGGTGTGGCCCTCCAACCCCATGCCTCCTGTTCATAATCCTTGCAATTACTGTAGGTAATACGTAGATTTACCTATAAGTGTCTCAAGGTGGGCTGGGTGGGATTGGTACTAGGAGCCATCTATTAGGGAGTACACACGGCACTTAATTTTCTGGATTTGGGATACTTCACTTAATATAATTGTTTCTAATGACATCCATTTCCCAGCAAATACCAGTAATTCATCATTTTTGATAGCTGAGTAGTACTCCATTGTATAGAGGTACAACAGTTTCCTTATCCAATCGTCAACTGTTGGACATTTGGGTTGATTCCATGACTTTGCTATTGTAAACAGTGCTGCTATGAACATGGTCATGCTTGTGCTAGCGAGGTGAACCTCTGCTGCATGGGGGGTTATTCCCAAAAGTGGAATAGCAGGATCATATGGCATTTCAATCTTTAATTTCTTTAAGAATCTCCAGACGGCTCGCCAGAGTGGCTGTATGAGCCTGCATTCCCACCAGCAATGTAGAAGAGTTCCCCTCTCTCCACATCCTCTCCAGCATTTGGTGTTGTTTGTATTGTGGATTTTTGCATCCTGACCGGGGTGAGATGATATCTCAGGGAAGTGTTGATTTGCATTTCCCTGATGGCTAAGGAAGTGGAGCATTTTTTAAGATATTTCTTAGACATTTTAATTTCATCTCTGGTAAAGTTTCTTTTAAGTTCCAGGGCCCATTTTTTAATTGGGCCATTGGTTTCCTTGGTGTTTAGTTTTCTAAGTTCTTTGTGCACTCTGGACAGTAGAGCTCTATCAGATATGTGGTTAGTGAAGATTTTCTCCCATTCTGTGGGTTGCCTTTGAGCTTGTGTTACAATCTCTTTATCTGAAAAGAAGCTTTTTAATTTCACAAGGTCCCAACTGTTGAGAGTTGGTAGCAGTGACTGTGCCATTGGATGTCTGTTTAGGAAATGTTGGCCTAGCCCAATTAGCTCAAGGGAGTTCTCTATCCTTTCAACTATGGTTTTTATAGTCTCTGGCCTGATATCAAGGTCCTTGATCCATTTGGAATTAAGTCTTGCACATGGTGACAAGTATACGGGTCCAGCTATAATTTTCTGCATGTGGAGATCCAGTTTTGCCAGCACCATTTGTTGAAGATGCTGTTCTTTTTCCATTGGATTCTTTGGGCCCCTTTGTCAAAGACCAAATGGCTGTAGTTTTGTGGGCTTATATCTGGGTCTTCAACCCTTATCCATTGATCTGTGTGTCTATTTTGGAGCCAGTACCAGGCTGTCTTTATAACTATGGATTTGTAGTATAGACTTAGGTTTGGTATGGTAATACCTCCAGCAGTGTTTTTCTTACTCAGGATTGTTTTTGCTATCCTGAGTCTTTTGTGCTTCCATATGAACTTTGAGATTGTTTGGTCAACTTCTTTGAAGAATTGCTTTGGTATTTTAATTGGTATAGCATTGAATTTGTATATTGCCTTTGGTAGGATGGTCATTTTTACGATGTTGATTCTGCCAATCCAGGAACAAGGGAAGTATTTCCACCTTCTGGTGTCTTCTGCTATTTCTTTCTTTAGAGTTTTAAAGTTTTCATTGTAAAGGTTTTCACCTCCTTGGGTAGGTTTATACTAAGGTATTTCATTTTTTTAGGGGCTATAGTAAATAGGATTGTTTCTCTCATGGCTTTTTCACTTCTTTCATTCTGGGCATATAGGAAGGCCTCTGATTTTTGCACATTTATTTTGTATCCTGCCACCCTGCTGAACTTCTCAATTAGTTCCAGGAGCTTCCTGGTGGAGTTTTTGGGATCCCTCAGGTATAAGATCATGTCATCTGCAAATAGGGATAGCTTGACTTCTTCCTTGCCGATTTGAATCCCTCTTATGTCCCTTTCTTGTCTTATGGCTTCAGCTAACACTTCAACTACAATATTGAATAGAAGTGGTGAGAGTGGACAGCCTTGTCTAGTTCCCGATCGAAGTGGGAATGCTTCCGATTGTTCCCCATTGAGCATAATCCTTGCTGTGGGCTTGTTGCATATAGCTTTTATTATATTGATAAAGGTTCCTTCCATTCCTACTGTCTCTAGCGTTTTGATCATAAAAGGCTGTTGGATCTTGTCAAAGGCTTTTCTGCGTCTATCAAGAGTATCATGTGGTCTTGGACTTTGGACTGGTTTACATGATGAATTACATTTGTTGATTTGCGTATGTTGAACCAACCTTGCGTGCCAGGGATGAAGCCTACTTGGTCCCCATGAATGATCTTTTTAAAGTGTTTTTGAATCCAATTTGCTAAGACTTTGTTGAGAATCTTTGCGTCTGTGTTCATCAGGGAGATCGGCCTATAGTTTTCTTTTTTAAGTGAATCTTTATTAGGTTTTGGGATTAAGATGATATTAGCTTCATAGAAGGAATTTGGTAGTGTTCCTTCCTTTGCTATTTGATGGAACAGTTTAAGGAGTATTGGTGTTATTGACTCCTTAAATGTCTGGTAGAACTCTGTGCTGAATCCATCTGGTCCAGGACATTTTTTGGTGGGAAGATTTGAGATTACTTCTTCAATTTCTTTATATGTTATAGGACTATTTAAATAATTCAAAACTTCCTGATTCAATTTAGGTAAGTTGTGTTTACTTAGAAATTCATCCATCTCTTTTGTGTTGTCAAACTTCACAGAGTATAAGTTTTTGAAATATGATGTTATAATTCTCTGGATTTCTTGGGTATCCGTAGTGATGACTCCATGTTCATTTCTAATTTTGTTAATTTTTGTTTTCTCTCTCTTGGTTTTGGTTAATTTAGCTAGGGGTGTATCAATCTTATTGCTTTTTTTCAAAGAACCAGCTTTTTGACTGGTTGATTTTTTTCTATCGTTTTCTTAATCTCAATTTCAGATATTTCTCCACTTATTTTGCTAATCTCCTCTCTTCTACTACTTTTGGGATCAGATTGCTCTAGTTTCTCTAAAGCTTTAAGCTGCATTGTTAAGTTGTTTATTTCTGATGTTTCCATTTTTTTGATGTAGGCATTAAGAGCTATGAACTTACCTCTTAGAACAGCTTTCATTGTGTCCCAGAGATTTTCGTAAGTTGTATTTTCATTATCGTTCACTTCGAGGAAATCTTGAATTTCCTTTTTAATTTCTTCCTGAATCCAGTTCTCATTCAGCATCATAGTGTTAAGTTTCCAGGAGTTAGTGTATTTTCTCTTGTTTGTTGTGTTGTGGATGTCCAGCTTTAGGCCATGGTGGTCTGACAGGGCACAGATTAGAATTTCAACTTTTTTGTATGTGTGTAGATTCGTTTTGTGGCCCAATATGTGATCTATTTTGGAGAAAGTTCCGTGTGCTGCTGAGAAAAATGTGTATTCTTTGGTGCGTGGGTGAAAAGTTTGATAGAGATCTTAAGGTCCATTTCTTTAAGGGTTTGATTAAGATCCAAAATGTCTCTGTTAAGCTTTTGACCTGTTGATCTATCCCATGTTGAGAGGGCGGTGTTGAAGTCCCCAAGAATTATCGTTTGGGGTTGATTTCTTGCTTTAGACGCTGTAGGGTTTTCTTAATGAATGTGGAGGGGCTCATATTGGGTGCATATATGTTCAGTATTGTGAAGTCTTCCTGGTGAATTGTACCTGTGACTTGTACCTGTGACTAAAATGTAGTATCCATCTGTGTCTCTTATAATTTTCTTTGGTTTGAAGTCCACTTTGTCTGATAGCATAATGGCTACCCCTGCCTGTTTTCTGCTTCCATTAGCTTGTAGAATTGTTGACCAGCCTTTTATTTTTAGGGCATGCCTATCTTTTGTGGTGAGATGAGTTTCCTGCAGGCAGCAGATTGATGGATTGTGATTTTTAATCCAAATTTGTAATCTGTGTCTCTTGATCCGTGAGTTAATTCCATTAACATTTAGTGTTATAATGGAGAAACTATTTTTAATCCCAGACATTTATTATGTTTAGTAGTTTTTATAAGTATATTGCTTCGCTGTTAATGGTGTTATACTTGCCTTCTGTTCTCCTGGATATGCCTGTTTTTTTCTTCAAGCTTGAGTATCATTTCTAGCATTTTTTGAAGGCCTGGTTTGGTGGACATGTATCCCTTCAAGTTGTCTTTGTGCTGGAAGATTTTTTTCTCCCTTGATCATGACTGATAGTTTTGCAGGGTAAATCAGCCTGGGTTGACATTTTTGCTCATTCAATACTTGAAGTATGTCTCTCCAAGCTCTTCTTGCTTTTACTGTTTTGACTGAGAAGTCATTTGTTATTTTAATAGGTTTACCTTTAAAAGTGACTTGTTTTTTCTCCCTTGAAGCTCTCAGCACCAGTTCTTTATCTTGAATGTGGAATGTTTTGACTGTTATTTGCCATGGCGAGCTTCTGTTTCGGTCATATCTGTTAGGGGTGCGGAATGCCTCTTGTATATGGATGGGCCTGTCTTTTTTTAGATGAGGAAAGTTTTCCTTGATGATCGTTTGAAAAATTTCCTCAGCGGTGGTATTTTGAGATTCTTGCTCTGGTATTCCATGAATATGCATGTTAGGCTTCTTCAGGCTGTCCCATATCTCCTGCATATTTCTCTCAAGTATCTTTTTGGCTTTAACAACCTCTTCCATTGAGCTGGTTAATACTCCCACTTTATCTTCAAGGTCTGAAATTCTGTTTTCTGCTTTGTTAGTTCTGCTGATAATACTCTCTGTGGAGTTCTGGGTTGAAGATAACTTGTCTTTTAGCTCAGTTTTAAACTCTGCTTGAGTCTGCTTTAACTGCTCTATGCCAGTTTTTGTTTCTTGCACTGTTTTTCTCAACTCCTCCAAGTGTCTGTTGTGTTCCTCTTCAAAGCGATTAATTCGATTATTTAATTCCTCCTGGATTTCCTCTTTCATAGTATTGAACATGGTAATGATCATATTTTGAAGGTCGTTATCCTGGGTCAGACTTTCTTGGCCATTTTCCATGGGTTTGTTCTGGTTTGAGTCTAACATTATGGGATTAATTCCTTCAGTGGGAGATTTGTTTACTTGAGTGTTGTTTCTCATGGATTTGCACTTTGACTTTGGCATTGTCGTTTTAACTCTTAAGATCTCCTTTCAATTTCTGTGCATTTTTCACTAAACTGAGGCCCGGATGGACTGTGTGCGCGTCCCGGGCAGCAGAGGGGAGGGAAGGGCGAGTTTTTAGAATTCTTAAATACATGATTCTATTTCGAAAAACCCTTGGAAGTGTTTGGAGAGCTACAGAATCTACAGTTGGTCATAATTTAGAAGAGCAGATCTTATGGATTTAAAGGTGCTAATAAATCATCTGGCTGAATTTCTCAGAGGCAAGATTACCTGTGTTTGCAACTGGGACTCAGCAGCAGCATACATGGTTTGTCCATGCCAAACACAGTGGATGAAGAAGGACCAAGCTTCCCATTGAGGAAACAACAACAATACTCTTTCTCCACTTTAGGACTTTACCTGAAAAATTAAGATAATAATTATGGGTGCTCTTTACCTGCAACCACACTAATAGGCAAAAGACTAATGTTCATTAAGTCCATTGATTCAAAATTAGTATTTATGTTACTGAACCATTCAACATCATGGTAGTTGTAGCAGTGTGGATCATGGCATCATGTCCATCATTAATATTGGATTAAATAAATGTTCTCTGTCATGCTGTTAAAAGACTTTTCACTTGATCCATCATCACTGATCATCTTTGGTATAAAATGATCACATTAAAAAACTGAAAAATAAAACAAGATAGAGTGAAGGATGAGAGGTTTGAAGAGAGGTTGGTCTTTCCCCCATGTAATGCTGCCCCATCTGCCACAATCAAAGGAAGTGAAGAATAATTTGAAACAATGCACCAAAACCTGGAGACATGAATGGTGAACATCAGGGCACATGGAGGAAGGGAAAGGGTCTCCTATTTTTGTGTCTCCTTTCAGTAGGTCACCTACCTCTCACAGTTTGACAGGTACAACCAGAAGAAACATCTTGCCTTCCCAGTGAAACTGTGAAACAAGGAATTACATGATCCAAGTATCTGTTTCACTTATTTTTTAGCATAACAAATAGCTTCCATTTAAATATTACACCATGGGGTTGTGACCATTCTCCAGGTGCCTCTTCTTCATTCGCTTTCATGGTCACAAGATCACCACCAATGGAGCCACTTAAAACAACACACATTATCTTCCTCTCACAGTTTCAATGGTCCCAGAATCCACACATGCGCTCACCTAGGTCTTCTACTCGGGCCTTCTAAGACTGAAATCAAGTTGAACCATACGATCTGATAGAATTTTGGAATATTCCTAGGGTTGTTGAAAAACTCAGATGCTTGCAAGTATATGACGGAGACTCTTCGAGGCCAGCTGCAATGTGCTGCCACATTGTTCTATCATTAGGTTGTTCACAGCATTGCTGTTTAGTTCTTTGAGACCAACTAGAGATGTGATCTAATATTGCCTCATATAAATGTCATATCTCTCACCCTTTGTCATATTCTAATGGTTACAAATCAGATTCCACACAAAGTTTGAGAGAGGCATTAGGCAAAGGCATGACTCTGTGGAGACCTAAGGATGTGTCTGCCACACCTACTAATTTACAGTTGGATATTCTTCAAATTCTTCCATTTGGTTAAAAAGCACATTTCCTTTTCAATAGTCTCCAAAAGAATCAAGTACTCACAATGAAAGGAAAAGTAAATATTTTTAACAAATAACTGCTTAGCTCACTTTTGGAGATCCAGATTCTGGGGAGGAAAAAAAAGTGATCAATGGGACAGACTGAAGAAACAGATGTAAATTCTGAAGCATGCGCTAGGAGCACATGATGTGACTCGTTGGGCTCAACATCAAGAGTAGAGGGGTGGGAAGACAAGTCTTTACTAATTTCTTCTTTTGGGATAATGATGTGGTTCAGTTCATCTTTCATTTGTTTAAAAAGCATTTAGATTTCATTTATAAAAGTCCCGATTTCATCCTTGTCATTTCCTATTCTCACAGTTTCTATCACCTTTGTATGTCTGTCTCAAGAGAAATGGACGGAGAAAACAAGGTCTTCATTACCCTTCCTCATGAGGTTGTTTTTTCTACTTCTCCTTCTTTCTTCCCCTTTTCTTCTTTGACTAATGCAACTGTCATTTGCTTTTGAAGTTTGATCTAGCTTTATAATAAGCAATCTTTCCCAGATTTATCTTCAGTTCCTGACTGTAATAGTTAGCCTGTATGGTTCATGATAAAGCAGCTTAAGGGAGCCAGCAGTTTATTTTTCTCTTATGATTGTCTGGTTGGAGTTCTTAGTCCCAGCTTGGCAAGAGAGTCCACGCCAATACCAAAAGCCAGGGGAACTGACCACACCTGAGAGGGACAATTCTCACCTGCCAGACCAATCTGGTCAAATATACAAACGAATGCCAGCTTTCTCCAACAGTTTCCTCTACTTTATTCATCTGCCTGGGAACTAGCCCCACCCACCATGGGCTGGGCCTTCCCCATCAGCTAGACAGTCTCCTTCAGGTTCACTCTGGACTTAAGTAACTACTGATTCTTTACAAATGTGCTCAGAGCTCAAATCCTCAAATGTCAAGTCAACACCTGTATCTAACTATGACACTGACCTACAATCTTACATCCCCAAAGGCTGTACATGCACAAGATCAAGAGCAAGTATACTCATTCTGTTAGTTAACGGGCCATCAAGAAGCTACACCCAAGAGGGACAAGTATTTCCTTTTGTGGAATTGGTAAAATTGGAGTTGGATGAACAACAAAGTTGTTTCACTTTACACACACTATTTGCTGTTGATTTTGAAATAGATATTGTTGTGCTTCGAATGTAAATTGTCCCCATAGGTTCACCTGATTGAACACTTGGTCCCCAGCTAGTGGAGCTATTTAGGAAGGTTGTGGAACTGCTAGGGGGTGGAGTCTAGCTGGAGGAAGTATATCACTGGGGTGGGCCTTGAGGTTTCATAGCCCAGCCCAACTCGCTGTTTCCTCTCTACTTACTGACTGCTGATGTACTGTAGCTAGTCAGCTTCCTGCACCTGCCTCCATGCCTTCCCTGCTAGCTGCCATGTCCTTCTTTCTATGATGGATTATAACCCACCCTGGAACTGACAGCCAGAGTAAACCCTTTTCCCTCCGTTGCAGTTTGCCTGCATGTTGACAATAAACTCATGGTCAGATGTTTAGGGGAACATGGTGGATGTATTCTTCTTGCAGTTCCACATTACAGTTCACAGTCCAGCTTGACAGGAGAGTTCACACCAGCACAAGGAGCCAAGGGAATTGGCCACGCAATATCCACAGGGATAGACAAGAGAAGGACAAATTTCACTCTCTAGGCTATGAATCTGCCAGAGAATGCTGAATTATGCCGAACTACTGAAGGGCTCCCTCTGTTTTATCCACCTGCCCATAGAATAGTCCACCCCACCATAGGCTGGGTCTTCCTACATCAGATACTCTCCTGCAAGCTTGCTTAGGACTTAACCACATTTTCTTCACAGATGTGTCCATATCTCAGCCTTCAATTGCCAGGCTGACCTTTACATATCTAGCTAACACATCCTTTAAATTTCTTTTGCCACATTATTTTTGTCACAGCAATAAAAAACTAAGACAAATAAATATTTGGTATTCTAACTAGTATTTCATGAGTTATATCAGACATAGAGAATAGGGAGAAGAGGAGAAACTGATTATAAAATGTGGAATAGAATTTCCAAGAAATTCATACCAAAATATTAGTAAAATCTACAAAATTTTTAAGTTCATGTTCACTTTCTTTTGCAATGTACTTTCTCATCCACATTTTCTATTTGTTTTCATGGTTCCTTCCTGTTCATACCTTAGCATCTAACCCTCCATTATGATTTCCCTATTTTCACATATCTGCTTTCTAATTGAAGTAAAATTAGGACAAAGTAAGTTACAGATATCTTATACATTCTGTTGAATAACTTTTGACTATTGCTTTTACAGATATATATATATTACAATACCCCAAAGAGTTGATCTTTCTAATAAGTTATCCATTAGCCATGTTCTAATTTCTATCACTGCAGATTAGAATGTCCCCCTTTGATTTTATTCTTTATGATTCTCATGAATGGGAATCACAGAATGCAGATGAGTTTGGTCTGTTTTTATTAACATAATGTTTTCAATCTGTGTTATTGTGTTTCCACAATTGATTCTTCTCATTATTGAATAGTATTCCATGTATGAAGAGATCGTACTTCATTTATTCATTCTCCTGCATATGCCATTTCAGTGGTTTCTTATTTGGGTTATATGAATAAAGCCGCTGTACAAATCTTTTTGTAAGCATATGTATTTCTACTCTTGGGTAAATACATAAGATTACAGTTGCTGGATCCACAATGTCTTTTTACATTTTATATTCCTCACTTCATCAACATTTGGTCCCTTATATATAAAAACATAAATAGAATGGTTCCTTATTGTGAATAGGATTCAATCTTCATCCATTAATGACTTCATATTTTTTCCTGTGTTTATGGCTTTTTACCACATATTTCTCTTCTGAAGTATTACCCATAATACTCTGTCCAAGTATTACCCATTATTAATTAGCTTTGATGCTTTATACAAACTTTACTTTTGAATCTTTACTCCACTTCACTTCACTTCACTTCACTTTACTTTACTTTACTTTACTATGGAATCAGGATACAAATCCTTAGATAAGTGTTGCCAAAAATGGACTTTTTCTGTTCATTTCCATGATAGTATCTTTGGGTATTTTAGTAGAAGAGAATTTATTTTTCTATGGTTTTCAAATCTACTAGTTTCACCTTTCTCCATCTTCCCTCCTTCTTTTGCCTTTCTCAGAACTTTGGGTTTTCCTTTGTAGGGGATACCTGTCCAGGAGCATTAGACCCCAAGTGTGGGACTGGGAAAATGACTCAGGCCCAGAACTGTTCAAAGAATTTCTGTGCTTAAAGCCATTGAAAATAAGTTCCTGAGGGACGATGCTATATGGTGGGATTGATAAAAGGTTCCTGGAATTGAATTCTATACCCCTCTATCATGTGAGAGGAGGGCTAAGAGAACAGAGGGTTAGCAGGGAGCATTTTGGGAGCACGTCTCTGTACTAATGATGCCTTAAGTGTCTTAAGACAGAAAAGAAAAAGTGCATAGCTTTTTGTTTCTAAACCAAGTAATTTCTGCCTACCTCAAAAATGAAATAATATCCCCACTAAATTTTCTTCTAGAAGTTTAATGATTAGACATCTACATTTTTAGACATCCTTAATTATTTTTAATTAATTTAAATAGCAGGTGATGTTTCCCCCATGGGTACAGTTGTTTCAATAATCTTTATTGAAGATACTTTCCCTCACTGCATTAACTTAATTTACTAACATCAAAACTTTTATTAATCATTATGAAAAATCAGTTAGTAGCATATGAATACGTCTATGTTTAGACCTCCTGCTCAGGTCCATTGACAAACTTGTTGTCCTTAGGCCAGTTCTCTACTGTCTTGATTGCATGATTGCCTAACAGTTGGCAAAGTCAGTTGCCATAAATCCTTCAAGGTTTTCCTTTTTTTAGAAATAATTTGACAGGGTATGTCTTGTCCATTTTTATAAATTTTGCAATTTTGCAAAATATAGTACTAGAATTTTTTTAAAGAAGTTACATTAAATCTATAAGTCAGGTTGGGAACGATACCCTTTTTTAGCAATATTATGCCACTTGGCTCATAAATATGGTATAATTTTCTACTTATTTTGCACTTGATTTTTTTAATTTTTTTATTGTTTATTCAATTGTGCGTGTATACGGGTGTGTGTGTATGTGTGAGTGTGTTTGTGTAAGATCACAGACGAATTCGGGAACCACCATCCACCTCCTCCTTGTTTACTCTGCCCGGGGATTCACAGGCTCCGCCCTACCAGGACCAGAAACGCAGGCAGTCCCGGCTTCCGCCCGGCGGCTATACGTGGGGTCTAGGATCCGAACTCAGGACCTTCCGCCTGCAAGGCAGAGGCTTAACCCCTAAGCCACCTCTCCAGCCCTGCACTTGATTTTTTTTTCACCAATGTATTATAGGTTACAGTGTGTGAGCCTATGCATCTGTCAACAAACTTTCACCAATGTATTATAGGTTACAGTGTGTGAGCCTATGCATCTGTCAACAAACAAACCCAAGACGGTGGATGCGTTTAGTGTTACTATAAATAGTATTTTAATTTCATTTTCAAATTGCTGATATATGAAACAGTTGATATTTTGTATATTGACCTCATGGTCTGTTTCTCTTTTCACACTTACTGATTATTTTTATAGAATTTTTATTGATACGAAATAGGTATCTACCCACATGTGCTGCCTTTCAATAAGAAAAGAGTAAGTTCTTGTAGAGTGACTAAGAGCATGATTTCATACTGCATAACTGTGTCCCCTATTTTTTTCTCTCTGAAAGCTTACTCCTTTTATGTTTTATTTTCTTGCTTCTAATGTTAAATAGAGGAGTGCAGACATTGTCTTATGCTCTCAGTCTTAAGAAAAATCAGATTAAACTTTTATCAATTAAATGTAACATTAGTTCTAGTATTTGGGGGTTTGTTTTATTTTGTCTGGAACAATTGAAATTATCCTCAATTCCTGGGACACTCAGGGCCTTCACTTTTGTCAAATGCTTTTACTGTATCGATTGAGATGATTTTATTACTTTCTCTTTTTTTCTTTTTAATGCAGTACTTACATTGATCTATCTTTTAATGTAAAATCAACCTTGCTTTCCTGGAATCAATCCCACTTGATCAAGATTTATTATCTTTTTTAAATATTACCAGATTTAATTTGTTAATCTTTTATTAAAGATTTTTATGTCTATAATCATAAAAGATACCATTTTCTTTTTTTGTTTTGATTTTGACAGACTCTAATATCCACACTGTACTTGCTTTTAAAACTGAGTTGGGAACTGTTTCCTTCTACTTTATTTTCCAGTTAGAATCTTTCTTCATGAAGAGTTTGATGCAATATACAATGAAGCACCTGGACTTCAGCTTTTTTCTTCACAGATCACAGTACGCAATTACACATGTCATGTACTTTATGGTAAAAGAATATTTAATTTTTTCTATTTCACATTTTGACAATCCTATCAAGTCACATTTTTCAATAATTTTTCTTTTTTGTCTAAGTTAGCTAAGTTATTGGTAATGACATTATTCAAACTATTTTTCCTTTTGGGGGGACCAGAGAGATGGCTTAGGGGTTAAAGCGTCTGCCTCACAAGTGGAAGGTCCTGAGTTCAGATACCAAATGGCACATAAAAACACCAGGTGGAAACAGCAGCAGCCTGTACTTCCTGTCCTGGAAGGTGGAGCCTAGAAAACTCCAAAGCAAGTAAATAGGAGGTAGGAGGAATCCAGGGTGATTCCTGAAATCACCCTTGGGCGACAGACAGACAGACACACACACACATACACACACGCGCGCGTGTGCGCGCAAAACTTTAAAAATAAAATAAATATTTTATTTTTTATTGTTACATTAAGTTCTGCTTTGCTCTGGAGTTTCCCACCTTCCATGGCCAGAATTGAAGGCCGCCACCATTTCTGTTTGGCATTTTTACAAGAGATCCAAACTCAGGCCCTTTTGCTTATAAGGCAAAGAAAGGCTTTAACCTCTGAGCCATCTCTGTAGCCCTAGTTTTCACTTTTTAAAGAAAAATTTAAGCAACAGTTTAAGACATTCATTTTGGCTTTTATCTTCTCCATAAACTGCCCTTTCTTTCTGTGTCTCTCTATCTCTGTCTGTCTCTCTCTCTCTGTCTCTCTCTCTCTTTCTGTCTCTGTCTCTCTCTCTGTCTGTCTCTCTCTCTATCTCTGTCTGTCTCTCTTTCTGTCTCTCTCTCTCTATCTCTGTCTGTCTGTCTCTCTCTCTCTCTCTGTTTGTCTGTCTCTCTCCCTCCTTCTTTCCCTCCCTTTCTTCTTCCATCTTATTCACCTATCCAGACAATGGTATCACCACTGTGAGCTGGGTCATCCTGTCACATAATTTCCCACATACTTGCTCACAGCAAGTCTTCATAGGTGTGCTTAAATGTTCAGCTCTCAATTGTTAAGTTGACAGCCTGCCTGCAAAGTATCATTTCCCCCCTAGAGCATCTTTTAAGTTCTGCTTTGTGTCTTTGCTTTCCAGCAGTTCGTCTGTGACTTGGTTCTTGCTGCTTTCTTGCACACTTGTGACATTCTGAACTACCTCTGGGTGCATTTTCAACTCTCCTCTCTACCTTCCCACTTGATCTGCTCTCTGAGCTCAGTAAAAACCAGTAAGGAAGAGTGTGGGAGGAGAGGGTGGTAGATTGGTGGTGGAGAGGTGACAGTTCAGTCTCATCAGAATGTGGAGCTTGTCAGAATTCTCCTCTGCTCTATCAGCCCACACACAGCTGTCACAGACTGCTAAACCTGTGGGACTTTCTCTTATCCTAGGCATCCTCCTCCTCCCTCAGTCTGGGTAAGGACTGAGAGCCACCATGGGCCATTCCTCTCACATGAACAGTTCGTCCCTTTCTGGAGTTTGATTTGGTTTGATGGAGGTGACTCTCTAGCAACTTTTCTAATTATAATCATAGTTTACCTAGACTTGAGATGGAGAAGTGACTTTAGGATGACTGCTAAATCTTTTAGCTTCTTTCCTGTAAACAGGAATCAGCCCATCATGGAGTTTCTCAAGCTGCATTCTCAGATGCCTTGAAAGAAGCAAGAGGGCTGGAAAGATGGCTCAGGGGTTAAGACCCTGCCTTGCAAGCAAAAAGGTCCTGAGTTCAAATCCAAGGTCCCATATAAAAAAAACAGCAGGAAACGGTGGCGGCCTGCACTTCTGGCCTTGGTGGCACAGCCGGGGAAATCCTAGAGTGGAGCAAAAAGGTAGGTAGAAGCAATCCGGGATGATTCCAAAGTAACCCTTGGTCCTCCACAGGAACACATAGTACACACACACACACACACACACACACACACACACACGCGCAAGTTAATAAATAAATAAATAAATTTTAAAAAAGAAGCAAAAGAAAGAAGAAAGATCATCAGCTTTTAGCACACTTGGGAAGCACACAGGTCCTTCTAAGGATACCTCATAAACTCAAAATTGTCTCAACTTCAAAAGGCAGCAGTGTTTCTAACTGAAAACCCACTCTCCTCACCAGAGTTGTAGCATGACCCAAATCTTGGAGATTGATGCAAACCTGAGATTTTGTAGATAATCTAGACTAAATAGTGAAGCTTGGTCTTAAAAAAGAAACTATAAATGTGCACATTTCAAGGGAAATGTGAACAAAGCTGTGTCCACTACAGTATCGATTCGTGTACTGAAAAACACTGTCTCTGATACGGATTCTAAATTTTTGTTTAAAAGCCATAGATTAATATTCTGGGGGGAGGGGTCAGGAGAAGGAGTTCCGCAGCCGCATTGCCTGGCTAAGTAACGTGGTTGGCTGCCTGTCATCTAGATGACCTTTGATAACTCATTTAATTTTGCTTCCATCTTTAAAACAGTGAATCAAAAAAAAAAATACCAAGTACATGTAGAAGGACTTTTGGAAAAGCTCCTGACACACCCTCAGAAATCAATACAAGCTAGGCTTACATTAGGGATGATTTATGGATTGCCATCATCCTTATCACCTTCAAGATGATAAGGCAGGTGGGAAGGATACTGCAGTGTGACAAGAAGCTGCTGTTAAAGAAGCTGATCCTGACTGACCTGGGGTGACCAGGACCAAGCTGTGCAAGAGAAGCTGCTTCGCCTCAATCACTGAGGTGGCCTGCAGACTGTTTTCAATCTTCTCCACCCAGATGGAGGAAGGAACTACCCAGGGAAAAGAATGAAACCCAGAAACCCAGAACCCCCCTCCCCTCCACGGTGTGTCATCACTGCTATGAGTGTAATTAGGGAGCGCACCTGTAAACAAGATCAGAAAGCCTTTTCACCATAACAGCTTAGAATCCCACCATCTGGCATCGAACATTTAGCTTTACCACTGTGCGAGAGACAAAAAACAGAATAAAGACTATCGACACTTTTCTCACTGTATTTGCTCTCTGCAACTACTGCTCAGAATAAGTTGGTGACAAAAATCTAAGGAGAGCCTTCTCAAAGGATGTCTCTCCCTTGGTGTTTCAAAGACAACATCACCTTACCCTTGAAAGGCATCGCTCAGAGCAGGAATGATGCTGTCCAGTATTACTATTCCACTTTAAAAAAAAAAAAAAAACCTCAAGATAGCGCATGACATTCATATCCTGTAGACCTGGTTCGGTAAACTCTCCAAGAAACAATCTAAAGAAAGCTGGAAAATAAAATGGTTCTCAGAAGAGTGATGGCCACTGGAAACTGCATGAGATTCTGTATCTATCATACCCAGGACGCCAGCAACAATACGCAATGGCAGGAGGAGAAGCCAAGGAAACTCTATCCTTGGCACTGCGTGCTCCGCATCTGTATGGGCAACCCGCACGGCAAAAGCAAGACGCCCTTTCAAAAAGACCTGCTGCCAAGTGGTTCAGCAGCTAAAGATCCTCTGTGCACTGCGATCTCTGAAAAGCCAGACCAAGAGTCATGAAAACCTGACAAACAGAAAAGAGCAAGTATGGGAAAGAAACCGAATCAGATCCACGCAGTATCCACTGGCCGGGAAGCCGGGTGGATCTGCAGGGGACCTTTCACACAGACGCAGAGCAACACCCGACACCAGCAAGGCAGGATCAAACTCCTTCCACAGCCCTGGTGCAGCTGACGGCTGGCCGAGGTGTGACTAGACCTGAGACTCCACCGGTGAAGCAACGCTCACAGCATCGGGGAGTCAGCGAACGAAGACCTGCAGGGGAGAACAGAACCGCCCGGAGCAGAGCAACTCCCGTGGGAGGGACAGGCATCCAGCGCCTGGGAAGGATGTCAGGGGACTCCTCGGAAGCCGGCCACCAGGGGCTTTCTTCTCCAGTGCACTTGAAGGCAAGGTTTGCCTGTCTGGAGCTTTCATAACAATTAAGAACCAATTCTTAACAGCCCGCTGTCTTATCAGGAACCAAAGAACAGCTTCTAAATAGTTGGATGCTGTTACCAGGCATCAGAAGAGGATACCAAGAGTTCACCAAGACACGTACTACTGGTGGTTTCCACTGCTACTGGTCTTGCAAACCCAGGACAAATTTTCTTATTTCCTTTTTCTTTGCCCTTTCCTTATCCAATGAAGCTTACGATTCCCAAGTCATTCCTGACCTCCAGTTGTTTTCAGAGTCTCTGGACAATCGTACCCAGCACCCTCGTCCTCCTCTCCCCCCACCCCCTCAGTTTCCTTCACTCCATGATCACCTTCGGATATCACGCAGGCTTCCTTGTTTGTCTCTCTCTGGGTAGAAGGCAGCAGGGGAGGAGGGCTGAGAGAATACCCTGAGATACATCAGGAGGCCACGAGTGTGCACTTTTGCTTTGATCATGTTTCCACGTGTCTACAATGGTGTTTGCATGCAAATATTTGTTAAATATGTGAAAGAATGAGTTCTCCACTTGCAGTGAATGACTTCACTGTATTCTCCCTCCTTCTTTCTAAGGCCAAGTTCAGAGTGAATGAACTAAAAGGAAGGGTAGAGATGCCACGGATGGTACAAGCTTTCCATTTCATCTTTCCTGTCTCTAAGGTATTTTTATTTGTAACTATAAGGGTGTCGAGATCACTTTTGAACTCAATGGAAAGGGATGATGCTAAGCTAGACATCTGATCAAGGATTGTGCATACATAATTGGCTTTTTCCACATTAAAATTTTAGCCCCACCTGTTCAGTGAACCTAACAGACAGTGAAATGTACATACTATTTGTATCTGTGTAGGAAATAGGTAAGGAAAGTAAAAGAGCACTTGACACATTTGACTAAAAAATAAAAATCCCTAAGTGGTGATGACACCTTAGTAGGAACTTTTCCTGAGTCCTGTTGGGCACTATCACTGTTAGGCAAACAGTCAGTAATAAGGATGACAAATATTTGGAATTTGTATCCATAGGTTATGGTCCAGGGACTTCTGTGATTTAGGCAAGTTTGCTCACAAAGATATAGGCATGTTATGTGTGCCTTTAACATTCAGATGTTCATATTTTATTATTGAGAGTCTATTGAAACTTTATTATAGAAATATATTGATGCTGTCATTCAGCTTTATCACAGATCTTTAATTAGCTATGTCGGACAAAGTGGTCACTTTAATTGGCACAAGAAACAGACTTGAGAACTTGTTTTCAGAGTCAGTTATGTATTGCCATGAAATAATTAATTAACATTCACTTCAAAGTCTAAGAGAAGAAGATGGTCTTCTTGCCACAGAGAAGCAGAGGTGGGATTCAGGAGAAATTCAAAATGTGTGACATGTGCTAGCCTGAGAAACTACTAATTTCTTCTCCTAAGCAAGAGGGTCCTCCATTTTTTGACCATTTATAATGCTTAAGTTCAATGGGTTAAAAAAAAGAGATGAGGAACTAAGAAATGTTAACTAGAAGTATGATGTCTCAAGAGAGTATGTCAGTAATGTAATTCTGACCCTCTTCACCCCTATACTGTTCTTGTGTTTGTTAAGTAGAATAATTTAGCTGATAAATGAATTTGAGCAAAACAGTTGAAGAAGCTTGTTCCCATTCAACACATTTTTCCTCTTAGGAGCGAGCTGACTCATGAATTATTCTACATCCTTTTCTACCCAAAGCTAGGCCCACCCTGATGCAGCTCCACCTACAATTGATTCTGCAGTTTGGTTCAGCCCCATTGACTCCTCTGAGCTGCATCTGCCAATCTAACTCTGTCTTTGACCATTGCTTTTCTTTTTCGAGTATCTTAGAATTCACACACTTCAATCTGTTCTCAACATTCATTCTATTTTCTACTTAGCCTGAACTTTAGTTGCTTCCCATGCTGTCCCAAAAAAGTCTGATTTTCCCATTGTTGTCACTGTCTAGAATATTCTTTTGTTTAGCGGTTACTCAATCATCCTTCATGATCTAAGCAATACCTGCTCCGAGTTAAATTATGCGACCTCAGGGACAATCTTTGTTTATAACAATATCCTCAGTGCTTTAGCTTGTTCCTGGCTGCACAGAATCCCAAGTGTATTCAGAACAGCTGGAAGAAGACAGGCACAGGGAAACACCACTTCCTCCTCAGAAATGATTCAGTCATTAGATCTAAGATAATTCGTGTTCCTGCCTTCAAAGAACTCACAGATGAAAACATGGAGAGATGGCTCAGGGGTTAAGACTGTGTCTCATAAGCAGAAGTTCTTGAGTTCAGATCCCAGGTCCCATGTAAAAATGCCAGGCAGGAAATTGTGGCAGCCTGCATTTCCTGCGCTGGTGGGCAGAGCCTGGGAAATCCCAGAGAGAACCAGGAAGGAGGTAGAAGCAATGTAGAATGATTCTCAAAGTCATGCTTGACCCTCCACAGGGACACACAGAGCCTTCGGATACACACACATACACACACACACACACGCACGCACACACGCATGCACACATGCACGCACGCATGCATGCACACATGTGCAAAATAAATAAAGTTTTAAAAGACATGCTAAGGAATAATAGAAATTTATCTCTTTCTTCCCTAAAGTATAGTTAATTTATGTGTTTGTTTATATGTGTGTTGCATGTCTTCAAATAAACCTTAATTCAAGACAGAATTCAGAATACATATAGAAAACATGCCTCTCTTGATGAGAGAATGAATGCATAAGTGGTTAAGAGCTTCAAAACCAGTGTTGTTCCATTGAAAACATGTCTCAGTCTGCACTACAACAGATGTGAGCCACTCTCTTCGCTGCCCAGGTCAACACTGGACTCAGTCCTAAAATTCTCAATGAGACAAAACTATTCCAGCTCACCAATTTAAAAAGAATTGCCCTTGTGGCACTGAAATCTTTGTAATTATAAATAAAATAAATGCATAAAATGATCAGCCAACTCCACTGGGAATAAAATGAAAGAAAAGGTAAAAGGCATTCCCAAGTTGGCCAAGAGAAAAGCACCAGGAGCCTTTAAAGAGACAAGATCACAAAGAAATAAATAGCTAATAAAGCCATATTGTTATCTCCTTAATTTTAACTTTCAATTGAAAGAAGGAGGGATATCAGGTTGTTTGGTGAGCGATGAGCAATCAACCAACAGAAGGCGCCAGCACAGATGTTTATGCCATAAATAGTCATATGCTTTATGTACCTGTAGAAATGTCCCTATAAAAAATGCTTGATAGCAATAAAAGTCATAGAGGATGTGGGATGACAGATGCAAGAACTTCTGTTGTCAAACTCGTGTCTATCCCAAGCAGGGAAATTCTATAGAAAAGAGGGTTGAGTTTCCTTGTGTTAAGATGGGGTTCGCTTAGCTTTTTCTCTGCAGGCTCTGAAGGATTCTCTTAGACCCCGTGTTATGTGTGGGCCAGCAAGCAAAGTGAAGACAGACTTCAGTCTGAATAGTTATAGTGCCAGGGCAGGAAGGTTTTTAGGATCCCTTTTGGGAACAGATGGGTAGAATTATTATAAAAAGCTGGAATTAAGTTAGAGATCGAGGAAAAGAAAGAGAGACTAATAGAGATGGACAGAAATTCTGGTCAGTTATAACATGACACAGCAGGATACTCCTCACTTTACGAGAACAAAAGCAAGAACTCAGGATGAACTACATCAACCTCTTTCACTAAGATATAACCAGACCAGTGTTGGATTCAAGAGGCAAACCCTGAGTCAGAAGTAGAAATATAATGATGCAAAGACATGTTATGTGATCAACAAACATGCCAAATGATTTGAAGCATGACAAAGTCACAATTGTCCTCCTAAGTGTCAGAGGGCTAACATTCTGTGGCTGGAGAGACCACTCAGAACAGGTCGCTTTCGCAGCACCTCAACAGTGTTCCTGTGTGTTCTTGTTCATGTACCAAGGATTTATCACCAGGCCAGTATGTCACTGTTACATGGTAGCCCACCAGTCATCTAACAAGCCAAATTTGAGAACTTCAATATGTTCCAAAATTATGATCTAACCAACTCTCAATCGCTAATGAAATGCATACTTTACATCACTTTTAATTGCAGAATCCACATTAATTATATACATAAATTCAAGAAATGCAGGGGTTTTAAGCAAAACCTCAGAGAAATTAGCTCAATTTAATTATGCAGTTGGCTTCATCACAGCCTGAGAAGGGAGCCCAGAGACAAGGATATTTTCCAGAACAGATAAATTTATAAATCTAATAAGGTTGGCTTCTACAATGTAAAATCAAGTTAAGAAAGAAATGCAACCTTCTGCAAAGAAATAGTCTTCAGATTAATCTCCTAAAGAAAGCATTTCTTGAGTCATTTATCATCAAAGTGAGAAAGGGGATTTTAAAAATGCCCCATGGGAAGCAATGACCTAACATAAGTGACTTTGTGACTTTCTTTACTCCATTTTAAATTCTGCAATAGCAAAGTATTATACACAAAATATAGACTTGATCAAGCACCTTTCAAACAATTCTCCAGGAGAGAAATCTAGGAGCCTAGCAAGCTTTTGCCTCTTACATTTTCAGGCTCTAATGAAAATAAATGAATAAATATTCATTAAAATTTTACCCAGCATCTCTCTACTCTTTGCAGTGAGCATCTCATAAAGTTACTCTCCTAGGTCATTTGGCTTAATGTCCATAGGAATGGAACTAAGATTGTTCACATTATCGTGCTTTAGTTGTAAGATTTCTTTTCATTTTTCATACATTGGTATCATATGCATGAATGAGTTCTTACTTTTTGTATCAGATGGGACCATTCTCATAATCAAGGTCAAACAAAAGCAAAACTCTTTTTAACCCATCTACGGTCAAACCAAATGACTTCAAACTGTGTTCTCATGAAGAAAAAAATATTACTTTGAAGCATCATTGCATCATAATTTTCAGAGTTTGAAAATGTCACAGCAAGATTTGGCAAAAAAATAAGCAAGTAGAGCTAGAGTGTCATCCCTACAATTTACTAACATGAACAGCTAAATACTAATCTTAACTTCTGAGACTAGGAAGAAAATATTCAACACTCTGTCTCCTCACTGGACTCATACAAAATTTATAATCTGTGATATGTCTGTACAAACATATAAGGATAACAAAAAATATTACCAAGTCAGCTGAGAAGATACTTTAGCTGTATAGCCTAGATCCATACCTAAAACTACTACAGAAAAGAATTATGCTTTCCAATGAGAAGAAAACAGAGAAAACTATTTATTGACATTGGCACAGACAAAGAACTTCTGAATAAGACTTTCAAAGCACAAGAAACAAAAGTAAACATTGAAAATTGGGATTCTACGAATGAAACTTTTACAAGAAGAAATGGCAGTAAGTTCATGAAAAAATGTCCAACACAATCAGTCACTAAGTAATGGCTATCATATTAGAGCTGCAATGATAAGCTAACTCATTCAAGTTAAAACAGCTATCACCAAAATCAGACAGCAAACAACTAGCAACCTAGTGATGACTCTTCCCGCCTTTCAGAAGCCCTCTTTGATTTGGTTACTAAACTTCGCATTCTGAAAGGCAAAACCAAAAATTTTGTTGGACAAAATGGACAAAGGAAATGGACAAAGAGGAAATTAAGTACCATTGATAGGCATGTAAACTTGAATAGCCACTCTCCACTGGGGGAAAAAAGAAAAACTTCTATAGGATCCAGCAATCTCACACATGGGCATTTATCCAAAGACAAAAGAATCATAAGAATAAATAAAAGAAACACCGCAATCTATGATTTTTTTAATATACTATACATAGGAGCTAAGACACAGAGTCTAGGTGACTATCAATAAGTAAATAATTATTCAGCTATTAAGAAGAATGAAATTTTATGACTTACAGCTAAATGTATGGAACTAGATAATGCTATGTTAAATGAAATAAGACAGACACAGATAGGCAGGAACCATTGCAGGCTTTTTATCATATGTGAAAGGCTAAAAATATTGACATGAAAGTGCAGTAGTGAATAGAAGAAACTGGGAAAGATATCAGGGGGCAGATGGAGGGAGGATGAGTGTGGGAGAAGGATGGTTGGATATAGAAAGCTTAGAATTTTAGTTTAAATTTTAAAAATTAAAAAGCACTATGCTGTCTGTGTCCTCCAGCACAATTCTGGCTATTTATGGATTCCCCTGTAACTGGAACCTAATGTCTCTCTCTCTGCATGTCCCCTACCATCTCCTCCTGGTGGAACTAGGATAACTATCATGCTCTTTTGTATTTCGAGCCTCGGAAGTGTGGGAATAAGACCACAAAATTTTTGGTTTTGCCTTTCAGAATGCGAAGTTTAGTAACCAAATCAAAGAGGGCTTCTGAAAGGCGGGAAGAGTCATCACTAGGTAGTTTATTCAATTGATTGCTTTGTGGAAAAGGTAAGTAATCCTTAACAAAGCGTTTAAATAAAAGAAAGTCAACTCTGGCTTGAAAAAGACAAAGAGCAGCCTTGGGTAGAGCCTTGGACAGAAGTCCAAGAAATGCAAAAAAAGAAGGCATGAATGGTTTTTTACTTGAAGGAGTGCCTAGGGCAGAAAAGTTCCTTTCAAAGAGTGAAGTGATGGCATTATGTGGGTGGGTTGTCCGGAGAAAGAAATGGAATTTCAGGGATGAGAACCTCCAACAATGCGAGTGGGGACAGCAAAAGGAAAAGTACTGAGAAGGAGAAAAGGGAAAATAGATAAAACACAATGACAAATTGGAAGCGAAGAACTATTGAAAAGGAGGCATAAAAGATAGTGCCAAAATTTAGCACAACTTATTCATCACCACCCTTGATAGCAAGCAGTGTTTCCATTTTTCCATTTTAAGCACCTAATTAAGTTGTCACTTTAAAAAAAAACTATGGAACAACAATTTCCCTGTTGTTGGATGTCTGCTTATTAACTGATCTACTTTTGCAGAGCCACAACTATTATTTAGCAGATACCTCTTTTCCCTTCAGAATGGTTTCTCATTCAGTGAAATGTTAAATTACTCACAAAAAAAAAAACCTTACTAATTAAACTGGCTGTAACTGCCACTATTAAAACGTGATGGCCAACATAATTGGCCCAAAAGTGACTGCTAATGTGTCATTCATAAAGGACACACAAATTAATTTTATAGCTTCCCTTTCAAATTCACAGTGCCTTCCCCTCCCTCAGTTACCCATCTGTCAGTCCCCGCCTGCACCAACTCTCTTCCTTGGCTGCTGTGCATCTGTCTTTGCTGGTTCCAGAATTCGTGGTGGCTGTGGCAAAAAGGATGCCCACAGACTCACCCTAACACAATCTCACTGCCATAGATTTAGCTTCCCGTATCTTTCCTTAAAGCTGGGCCAAAATTTACAAGCATTCTATTCACCTCCACCCTCGATGAAAAAAGGTGCTTCTAGTTTTTAATCTGAATATTCAAGTAACTATGAGACAACTTCTCTAATATTGGATGTCTGTTTAGCTGCTTTGCTTTGGCAGAGTTGTAAAGAGAGAGGTGTCATAGTTAGGCACAGATGTCAACTTGACAGTTAAGGATTGGAGCTCTGGGCACATTTGTAGAGAATTAATGGTTGAGTTGAGCCCAGAGCAAATCTGCGGGAGATTGTCTAGCTGATGAGGAAGGTCCAGCCCATGGTAGGTGGGATTAGGCCCTGGAATAAAATACAGAGAGCTGGTTAGGAGAGTTATCATCCTCGCGTACACTTGGCCAGACATGCTGGTCTGGCAAGTAAGGATCGTCCCTCTCTCAGCTGTTATGTGGTGATGGTGTGACCAGTTCCCTCAGCTTTGGTGTTGATGCGTGCTCTCCCATCAAGCTGGACTAAGAATTGTAACCAGTAATCAAAAGAGAAAATAAACCCCTTGTTCCCTTGAGCTGTTTGATGATGATTTATCAGCAACCATGCAGGTGAACTGCAACAAAAAGATACCTCTTTTCCCTGTATAATGGTCTCTATTTCAGGGTACATCACTAGTCATCTTCCCCTTCCCACTATCTTCCTCTGCCAGATGTGCACATGGACATATGCACTCTTGCACACGCATATGCCCAGCTGGCCCAATGGCTGCAATTATCTGCTACAGCACCCACATCAGAACTTTTGCTTCCATCTGAAATCCAAACTCTGTTCTAACCTCCTGCTTAACCTGAATGCCAATTCTGAGCCCTCCTGCTTAGCCAGAATGTCAATAATTTTGTTTATGGTGGTAAAGTATTTTTTACCACCTGCTAAGTCTGCCAGGCTCTGTCCAGTAAATGAGACATTCTGAGATTTTAAAATCGAGCCAATGTGACCAAGCCCTCTGGAAACTCTTTTGAGAAAAGCTCCACGGTAAACTCTGAGTCTCTGTTGACCTCAGAGTTAAACCCAAATGAATGATAATACTAATTCATCCTGAAATTTAACCCAAAGTAAATTTCATTAGCAAATGGAAGGTTTTTACCCACCACATATCAATGACTCTAGCTTAGTCTTAAGATAACCACACAAATGCTAATAGTCAAATGCTAAATATGGAAACTAAAACAATTAAAATAGTAACAATCCTGAGTAGTTAGCAATTCCAAAATCCATGAATAATCCCTAAGTTCAATGTCTTCAGAAAATAATGAATAACATGCTGGACTTTAGCTAATGAAAGAAAAAATAACTTGAATTTCTCATTAGGAACTATGGAAAAATGATTACCACTTGTATGTGAAATCATACAAATAATCAGCAGAGTTCTCTAGGATGGTTTTAACCCTAGATATCAAATTAAAGACTCCAAGTTGGAAATAAATTTTGTAAGTTAGTTTTCACAAAATGTCTCATGCAATTCAGAAGTCTATTTTACTGATTCTTCCAACTCTTAGGTTGAATCAAAATTGATTGTTTTCTTCTCAAGAACGTTCTGGACTGGGCCAGCCTAAACTCTCCCCATCCTGAAGCTCAGGGAAATTTGAGGAAGAGGGGGTGGTAAGATTGTAAGAGCACAAGGATGGGAAGAGTAATGATATGCAAGATACTCCACACAAGTTAGGGCCAAAGCAATCAAAATAGGACTTTGCATGACCTGCGCAATGTCCAACACATTATTGACCCCACAAAGTCTAGCATGGACTAAAGGCACTAGGATCCTTGGAGGCTAGGGACCGATAGTCACAGTAGTGTTCCTAAGCTTAAGGGGAACACAGGAAAGCGTTCTGGGAAATGCCCCTGGGTCCTTGCATCATCAGAGAGGAGGACCCAGAGGAGAGTGGCATGCACAGTAAAGGATGCTCTGGGGATTGAGGTGGGGGGAGGCACTGGGGGATGGGAAGGGAGGGGAGAGGGGAGGGAGAAGCAGGGGGATAAGGGGGAGGGGGAGGGAGGGAGGGGACCGGTGTACCTGTTAAGTTTGTATGAGCGGAAATAATAATAAAAAAAGAAGGCTCTGGAGTAAAGCAGAGACACCAGAATACTGGGTTCCGAAGACATAACGCACTTGGTCAGTGTTTAGTCAAAAATGACAAGACTGCTCTTTCTTAAGGAAGAGGGGAGTTAATAAAAGACAAAAGCTTGTCTACAACACAGACTGGCT
This sequence comes from Typhlomys cinereus, assembly GCA_023101885.1. Lineage (NCBI taxonomy): Eukaryota > Metazoa > Chordata > Mammalia > Rodentia > Platacanthomyidae > Typhlomys > Typhlomys cinereus. Next base: position 4,538,399 of record JALPQD010000149.1, read on the forward strand.
TGCTTTACAGCCAAGCACACTGGGGATCATCGTTGCCACAGAGCAACCAGCATGGAAGACCTGGGCCAGCTACACATACTGAAGATATGGGCTAGGTACCAGTACTGAAGACGAGTCTATTTGTCCCCGCTGACATCGCCATCTTGTGCTTAGGCCTGGCCTCAGTCTTCACTGAGGAAGACGCGAGAAGCTACACCACCCTACGCCCTCGGATACCACCACTGCGCATGCCCGTGGCTCACAACTTCAAGAGCTTACGTCTGCCATGTGTTGCAAAGACACTTGCCTGCACTGAAAACTGCAAGAAAACCTAGTACGAACAACGGAATTAATATCTAGGTTTAAATCTCCACTTCCCACCGGTGCTGGATGAGTACTGGTTTCTAGCAAATAAAATGAGATTAGCACAGGGTGGCTTTCCTGAGGATTGAAAGCAATATGTGGAAGTATCCAATAGGCATTTCATACATGTGAAATGAAAGCAATATGTGAAGTTATTTAATAGGTATTTGATGCATATGAAACCCATGAGTTCATTAAACCCTGTTCTCCTCCCAAATAGCCTTCCTCTGGTTCACACATAATCATGCCTTTCATCCTACAAGCTATCGCTAAATCATGTACAGTGATGTGTTGCTTAACTACAGTGTTGCAAATAATACCTGACCCAAATAATTTATAAGGCTACAGGGGATTTTTATGGCACTTCCTTTTTGTATTCTTTTAGTGTTTCAAAATATATGAATATAGTGAATTTTTAATATTTTCACACCTCAATTTTTGGTCCTACCCCCACTCCTCTTCTTCGCATTGGAAACCGTAGAAGAGAGACCCCTTCTATGTTCATGTGTTTTTGCATGAGTGGCCCACTGAGTTTCATCTGCATTGCCTTTGATGTCATACACCTGGGTATTTGCTGGAGTAACGTTGTATATCGGGTATACCATTGAGGAAAGCATCTTCCTTCCGTGGCATCAGCACTAACCATTACCAGTCTCTAAGGAGCTGTGTGGCTTCTTGAAATCTTTCCCCTTTCATGGTGAAATGTTAATAGAACAAATGTATGTTGTGGAAATAAAAATAACTTCAGTGAATTCATAACTTCATGAACGTCACAGCCATGGTGTATCCAGAAGATAGTGTCTGGTCACACTCTTGCCTCCCTTCAGATTCACATGACCTTCCTGTTCCCTATTTCACAGTGTTCCTTGAGCCTAAGGATGAGGTGATGGCCTAAATGTTCTGTTTAGAAACAACACTGTCCACTGTCATTTGTTTTCTGCACTTGGCCAGTTGTGATTTTAAAAAAAAATACAAAAAAAAAAAAAACTTCCACAAAAGGAAGCTTCTAGATTGAGTGCTGAGTCTTCCTCCAGTTTATGGGAATAATGACAAATGTATAAAAGCCAGTTTGATAGAATGTCTTTATAGCTAAACCTTAACAGCTTGCACTTTCCCCTAGGGCCTATGTACTCCCCTTTCATAGGTTCGAGTGCTGGTTTATAGCACCAGAAATGTAGTCTTTGCTGAAAAGTGGGTCTTAAATCCAATCAATAGCTCTTGGTTGCCCCTATAATATTCATGCCAGTATTACACTGATGGTCACTTTTCCCCAGGGTAATTGGTACAGTGGATTTTTATTCTAGCATATGATTTCAGGTTACAGTCCATTATGACAGGAGAAATTACTAACATCAGGAGCTGGAGAAAATGATTATATCATACGTACAGCAATAGCAAAGGGATCATAGACCAATTCTGCATGTTAAGCATTCCAACTCACCAATTACTGAACTAAATCTCTCCATTTTATTCTACTCCTCCAGGAATAGTCTCATTCACTGTGAGCTTTTGGTTCCCATATCCCAATTAAAACAATCTCCTGCAGGCTTGTTCAAAGGTCTGCCTTAACTAAATAACGTCCCAAAACTGAGGCTTAGAAAAGCTAAACAGCTTGCCCAGGATCTATATTATTAAGTGGTAAACTCCAGCTGCATATCTGGCATGTAGAGCTTGTACTGAGTTGTTCATCTCTAAGTCTGTAAGAACTGAAAAAAAATTACCTTAGTAGACTGAGTGTGTGTGTGTGTGTGTGTGTATTGTACCAGAGAGCACTTAATGTGTGTGCTTGCAGAGGCCCAAGAGTAACATCAGAAATCACCTTGGATTATTCTACCTCCTTATTGTTTTGCTCAAGTGTTTCTTCCAGAGCTAGACTTATAGGCCACCATCATTTCCATCCAGCATTTTTATGTGGGATCTGGGAATCTCAATTCAGATCCTTTTGCTTGTAAGGCAAAGACTTTAACCCTTGAGCCATCTCCCCAGCCATGAAATAGATTATCCGATCTTGCTTTCAAATAGAACCTGAGATAATGAAAATATATTAATCACATTAATATTCTCTAAACAGCAAAGATGAGAATATATGAAGCATTTTCAAAAGTGCTGTGACGATTAGACACAATGCTAATATTTCTAAACAGAAGGTAAAACCTCACTTACCTGGGGACAAAAAATTACTAATCCAAGGAGCTTCCTTATTTAGGAAGACTAATGAATAAGTAAGAGAAGGAGACAACATAATTACAAGTCTCAAGACGGCTGAAGAACAGTCTCAAGGAATCAGCAGAGACCTCAAAACAGAACAGAAATTCAGGGTAAGAACTTTGTAAGACAAGAGATTAACAAAGGATACAGAAGATGGTCCCTGGGGCTCATCACTGTTTAAGAACCACATTAAGAAGGAGCAGAGGAAGTGGCTGTTTGGAAGCCCCGAGAGAGAACAAGCCAGGATGGAATGACTCACAGCAAATTAAACCATCCCAACGAGGTGGTACTCAGCACAAGTGTTGGCCAGGATCTAATGGAGGCTCCTTTGTGCCTGCAGATGGGACGTACCTGAGGCTCATAACACAGCTTCACAGATAAGGCCACAGAAATTTCCCCTCTAATTAATCAGTAAAACACTATCAGATATGAAACAGTAAAGTTCTGCCTCCGTGACCACCGAAGACAATGAGACCAATCAGAGGAAAGTGGGCAGACAACCAGGCCACAATAATCAGCCCAAGTTAAGGCAAAAAACAACGGCTGCCGAGACATAAAATTGAATCTGATGCTTTAAACCAACCAGGGAAATATAAATGGCAGAAATTTTGAGAAAGGAAGATGACTTTCTCTTAGCTTCTGCCTGGAATTAATTTAAAGACTATAAGAGACTATAAATCAATTTTAATTCATAGGTTATGAATAGTCAGATTGGAGAGGCAAAAGGATCCAGTGTTCTTGTATGAAAGTTTACTCTATTTTTTATCAAAGGGCAGACACTAAGAATAGGAAAGGAAGAAAGGTCCTGGAAGAGAACAAAGAAAAAGATCAATTTGCCAAAGATAGTGTACTGGTGGGAAAAGGTTTTTGCATTGACCAAACTTACTATCTTATTATTCAAAGTTCTCCACTGCACTTGCAGCAGTTTCTCCTCTAACCTTTAGATCTTGACCCAGGTGCCCGTCAATGAGAAGCAAGAAGAGAAAGGAACATACCAAGTTCTGTTTCAGTCCAGGCCTTGTCACCTAGCAACTGAGCATCATAGACTTGGGAGTGAGTTGCCACTCCATATCCAGGGAAATCTTGCCACCTCACTGCTGGGGTGCTATCAGTCAACAGCCATTGGGGATTAGTCGCAGACAACTCATGCCATACTCTTGATCCAAGTAATTTATTTCATGTGATATCAAAAATTTTTTAAGTTCCTTTTCATGGTCTAAAGAATCCTAACAGAACTGTCTCTCCAACCCCTCTGTGATGAAGCTATCTCTAACCTTCTTCACAGCTCCACTCAAGTCTCCCTCTTCCACTGCAACTTCTACATATCAAGTTCCTTCTGAAAACCTGAGTTCTGCAGTTATGAATCCTTTAAGCCTTTAGTACTTATCATCACTTCCTCAGGGAATTTTTCTTGACTTCCCTATCTAGGTCCTTTCATTGTAAGCACTCCAGTTCTTTACAACCCTTTTTGGTAGTAATCCTGTGCTAGTTCGATATAGGTGTCAACTTGACAATTGAAGGTTGGGCACATTTAGTTGAAGAATTAGTAGTTGTCATAGTTAGGAACAGGTGTCCACTTGATGATTGAGGGTTTGAGCTCTGGGCACATTTATGGAGAATTAGTGGTTGGGTTAAGCCTGGAGCAAACCTCCAGGAGATTGTCTAGCTGATGGAGAAGGCCCAGCCTATGGTTGGTGTGACTAGGCCCTGAGCAGGTGAATAAAATACTGAGAGCTGGTTGAGAAAGTCAGCATCCTTCTGTTCACTTGGCCAGACATGATGGTCTGGCAAGTAAGGATTGTCCATCTCTTAGCTGTTATGTGGTGATGGTATGACCAGTTCCCTCAGCCCTGGTGTTGGTGCCTGCTCTCCTGTCAAGCTGGACTGAGAACTGTAACCAGGAATCGTAAGAGAGAATAAACCCCTTGTTCTCCTCAGCCATTTGATGGTCATTTATCAGCAGCCATGCAGGCGAACTGCAACAATAGTTAAGGCAAGCCCTAAACAAACTTGTGGGAGTTTATTTAATTGTTGTGGGAAGACCCAGCCCACAGTGGTGGGCTCATTCCCTGGACAGATGAGAAGATGGAGGAAAGTGGTTCAGGACTTTGGCGTACTTTGGCAGACCTGCAGTCTGGCAAGTGAGATTTGCCCCTGTCCCAGCTATCCCCATGGATGTGGTGTGTGGCCACCATTCCTTTAGCTCCTGGTATTGGTATGAGCTCTCCTGCCAACCTGGGCTATGAACAGCATCATAGCAAGAATAAAACTCCTTTCTCCCTCCAAGTAATTCGGCAGTGGATTTATCAGCAACATGTAGACACTCCACAACAAATTTTAACAGTTGTATCTGATGACTTTCTGTCTCTACTAGGCCTCTACCTCTGAGAAGAGAGGAGTTCAGTTTTATTCACAGTCAAAATGCTTTTACTACAGTGTTAGGTGTTCATTAAATACTAATAAATGTTAAATTAATAAATTAATTGAAACTGATTTCTAGACAAAATGTGGGGGGTACTTTGGTGGTAGCCAACAGTATTAACACAGATATCTTTTTCTTTTACCCCTCCTTTGTTTATTGAATGATATGCCCTCCCCCAAACAAATCTACATATCATAAAACCTCCCAATGTGATGGCACTGAGCCAGGAGGTTTCAGGTCATGAAGGTGAAGGTAGCCCCTCATAGATGAAAACACTGCAGGTATTTCTTTCCTTTTCTATTTCTCATCAGAAAGACTATATGTAGGAAGCACGATCGCATCAGACTTGACCACCCGATATCTTGATCTTGGACTTCCTCCCACCTCTAGAATTACAAGAAATAAACTGGTGTTTCAATGAGCCATTTCCTGGTTTATAATGACTGCCAGAGCTAAGACACCCTTGGATCACTCAATACTAAACTTCCAGTTCCTTGCATAGTTTGGCGAAGACATTAATTAATTCTGGCTAAATATATTCCAAACATTTGATCTCCAAGGTGAATCTGGAAGCACACACGGAAGTGGGTTTCCTACCCCCATCTCAGCCCCTGAAAGAGGAACACACCAGTAACCAGGGTCTCCCAGCTAACTTGCATGAATATGGAGCTCTAGAGAGGTACAGGACTAGAGAGTTTGGGGCCACTAAGGATTGGGGCTAATTTTATTAGCAGCACAGTCTAGCCCACTCTGTATAAGGCAGAAGTCGGTACTAAAAAGCCAGTCACCTCTATTCTGCAGTGGCAACAGAGTAGATGAAGTGACTTACCCATCTGGATGGTTAATTTCAGTTTCTGAAGTAACAGATAGCTAGAACATGAATGAAGTACACCTTTAGGTGTTTCAGTGAGGATGTTTCAAAGAGGTTTAACAAGAAGGTGTGCAGCACAATTCCACGGACCAAAGTCCTGGACTGAATGAAAAGGGACAATAGTCAAAAGTCAGCATTTCCCTCTCTGCTTGCTGATGGCTAGTGGTGCATAACCAGCTACCACAGGCTCAGTTCTGCTGTGTAGCTACCCCATCCCCATGCCTGCCCCATCATAATGAACTGTGTCCCCTGAACAGTGTAGCACAATAAATCCTTCCTTCCTTCCTTCCTTCAGTTATCTCTGTCAGATACTCTGTTACAGAAATGAGAAAAGTAACATCTCTGTGATTGTTTGAAAGTCAGTAATAAACTCAGTGAATTCTGGGTCTGCCTGGGGCAGAAGTGATCCTGAGTCAAAGGAGAGTCGTATTTGTCACTGGTCTCACTTGACACAGTCCATTCATGTCCTTGGGCTTCCATAGCAAACGGCCACACCCTGAATGACTTAACAGAAATTTACTATCTTGTAGTTCTGGAGAGGTTAGAACTTTGTGAACAGGTATCTTGTCTACTGTTTTGATCCTCTTAGGGTTGAGTGAGAAAAATCAGTTTCACACCTCTCTCCTGCCACTAATGATTTGTAACCAATCTTTGGTGCTCCTTATTTTATAGATATATCATCTATATCCCTACCGTCATCTTCAAATGGCATTTCCCTTAGCTCTGTGTTCATCTGCCCTATGTTTGCATTTGCTCTTTCTAAAAGGACAGCAGCTTTATTGGATTAGGGTCCTTCTTAATGACCTCATTTTCAATTTATGTCTACAGAGATCTATTTCCAAATACTCTGACTTTTAACCCCTAGTATGCTGAGGTACTAGGGGCTAAGAGTTCAACATATTTTAGAAGGAGGACATGATTTAATCTGTACACTACATACTGGAGGTAAGAAAAAAATGGAAAAGTTAGCTACACAGCAGGCAAAAATGGAGTGGTACAGAGAGTCTACAAAGGCTAGAATAAAGTGCCTTCCGGTTGCAAGTATACACTGCAATAAACATTAAATCATCTGTCTTATTCAGAATTAAAAATTGTTGAATAGATTTAGGAGGTATCCAGAAATTGGTGATAGAAAAATATTGCCATGCAAAAAAATAGACTAAATAAAGAGTTCACCACTGATTTTGAATGAGTCCAGGGTTCCACAATTAATCTAACTGAGAAAGGGTAAAGTAGCAGAGATATAATGCAAACCAAGAAAGAGTGTCTAAGATAAATAGCAAAGACTCTTGATAGACAGGTAAGAAGCACACAGAAAAAGATACTCAGAGGACAAGAGACTGTATAACCCAATGTCTTCTTTATGCATGACCAAAGAGGAAAGTAGAAAAACAGTAATCCTCTCAGAGGGGAACACAAGGATGACAGATATCAGTAGCATGGAAGTCACCAAGGAAGTCTACTTAGTAAAAGCCTCTAGTGATAAAAGCATACACAGGTCTACAGAACAAGCCAATACCATATCTCTGACTGAAGGGTACATTCTCCAGAGATACAGGACATTGAACTGAATGGCATGAATAAATGGTTGTCAGTCACAGGAAGGAGTAACTACACTTCATAAGTGACCAGGAGGACAGACCACATATCTAATGAATGAGTGAACAGAATGTAGTATTTATTAGTGCTATTAGCTAATGTCCAGTTATCAATTCCTCTGCACAGTTAGGAAGTTGAATCTCCTGGTTATATTTTGTGGAGATAGGCCATGCAAATAGTGAGGATGACTGGGGTCATTTCCACCTGCAGCACTGAACTACTGGTATGAAATACCATACCTTCCACTATGATGGTCACAGAAGCTCATATCAAACTGAGAGGTTCTCACACCTGAGTCCCTAAGTCAGAATAGCAGAGCTGTGCCCCCAAAATTAACCCATGATGAACACAGAGCTTTGGCAAGAAATAAAAACATTTTGGTTTCAAGATTTTATACTTACTATATGATCGCGGGTTAAAAGTATAAAATCCAACCAAATGTTTGCATGCAAATATCTGTGGAGACCATAATCATAATTATTAAAGCCAAGAAACCAAGATGCTCCTTAGAAGGTGAATGGATAGAAAACTCTAACAATACTTGCACAGCAAAAATAAAAGATCTTAAGCCAAGGAAACACATGCAGTAATTTTAACCTATTATTAGATGAAGACAACCTAAGATTCTTACCATGTAGTATTCTGGGAAAATGCATTAGAAAGACTGGTGATTTCCAGGAGTTGGGAAAGGGAGGGGAGACTAAATGGAACATAAGGGACAAGGGGAGGGTGTGACAGTGAAACTTCTCTGTACAATACTATAATGATGAGAATATAGCATTTATGCTCTTGACAAAACCCATAAAGTATGTAATCACAGGAATGAATTTATTGCAAACTGTAAGTATTAGTTAATAAGGTATGAAAATTGTTTATTCAAAGAAGAGATATGTGACGGTTTGTAGCTGAGGCATAATCCACTCTATCATAACTGATACAGCATATATAAATCATTGATTGACAAACTAATTTCACAACCAAGAAGAAAAACCATTGCATATATGATATATTTCAGACCTGATGTAGCCTCCCAAAAGTTTGTGCTAAAAGCTTGGACTTCAGCCCATGATTTTGTTGAATGGCAGTGAAATCTTTAAATAAAAAAAAAAAATAGGGCCTTGTAGGAAGAGTTAGGCCATGGGGGTATGTACCCTAGAAGTCAATGTTGATACCTGCCTCTCCCTGTCCTTTGTTCAATTTCTGGATGCCATAAGGTCTACAGCTTCCTCCACCACTTGTTCCTTCATGATGGGCAGTCTTGTTACAGGCTCATAAGCAAGGGCCACAGACTCCATAACTGTGACCAAAGAAAATTTTCCTTCTTATAAGTTGATAATTTCAGGTATTTTGCCTCAGTGACAGAAAACTATTACATTGTGTGGGTAAAGGGTAGGAGAAGTTCACATGCACAGCCTCAGAATTCTACTCCAAAAGCATTTAAACTAAAAAAAAAAAAAAAGTGAATCACATAAAAGACTTCTTCCCAAAATGAAAAGCTCCTGACATTTAGGGATTATAGCTCATATTAAAACAATATTTCAATTAATATATACTTGAAACTTTATATACTTCAAGTGACTTCAGTTTAAAAAATGTAATATGAGTGAACCTGGAAACATAATGTATAGCATTGTCACTATAGCTAATACTGCCACACTATGCACTTGAAATTTGCTAAGTAGACCATTAAAGTTCTCAGAGCACATCCGAAAAATAGTTATCTTAAGAGGTAAGGGAAATTTTAATTTGCTTTATTGTGATAACTATTTCATGCTGTGTATGTATCAAAAATATTTTATGCCTTAAATATATACAATTTTGATTATTAATAATAAAGAGGGGGATAAAAAATTGAGCTGAGCCTAAACATATAAATATCACAGAGAAGGGCCAACAAGATAGCTCAGTGGGTAAGAAGGCTGCTCAAAAACAGTGAGTCCACAATCCCCCGAAACCTAGAAACCAAGAAACCTACAAAGTGGAAGGAAAGAACTAACTACTGAAAATCGTCCTCTGACCTTCTCACAGCGATATGAATCCTCCCTCCTTTCCGTCCTTTCTCCTTTTTGCTCTCCTTCCCTCTCTCAAATAAGTAAACAAAATATAAAAAGCACAGAAATATGAGTTTAATTAGCCTTATGTGTCATAATTAGTGTTCATGTAAATTAGAGCTAATTGATTCAACACTCAAAATCTGAATGAGTCCAGATCCCCTGTACTGGAATAACCCGAAGGACTGGTAAGCAACGCAGATGCCCAGGCTGCATCTTGGGCCTATTGAATCAGAATCTTTCAAAGGTTAAAACCCACATCTAAGATTTTCCATGCTGTCCAGGTTTGATAATCAATGTACTAGAATCTGAAAAACCTTACAAGACTCCATATAACACGCATTTCATTCTAGCTTCTACAAACGTGTAAAGAACACATAAGAGCTTATGCTAAATAACAAAAAAACCTATACTTTCCCATCCTCTAACCCTGGGGTTACAATGAGTCGTGTGACTGTTATGGAGTAAATAGACTCAGAGTGAGGCTTTGTGAAAGAATGCAAATCAAGCAAGAAGAGAGATCCCGAATGAAGCCCCATCTTTTCCTAATGCAAAATGGGACTAAGTCTGTGTCTGAATTGTCCTCCTATTGCCTACATTTCCATAGGGAATAAAAAGGGTGATGTGAGATAATGAAGCTTGGCAGTTTAAAAAAACTGATTAAAAAAAAAACACACACAAGAAATTAAATAGATGGTTTTTAAGTGGTTCTTAGGGGAGAGCCCATCCTCACCAGGGAGCTAAAGAGAAACCTTGTACAATACACTGTGCTCCAAGATGAGCTATTCATTTGCTTGTTCCTAAGAATAAAGGCTGAATTTATTATTCTGTATGTTTCCTGGTAATGATTCTGTTCCATGATTGCATGGCTCTGGTGTTTTCAAGTGAATCAATCAAGGATGATTAGGTTTGGCATGTTCTCTATCCAGACAGCCCATGATAACCACTGCCATTTGTATAAATTGAATATGAGCGAGCTAAAATAACACCATTATTTCTTTTTACAAAGTCAACCAGAGATAGAAGTAGGCCAGGTCTCAATGACTGAGATTTTTCAAGTATGCTCACCTTTCTGTGATGTTTATGCTTACACACAACACTTCTTAATTGTTCTCTAACAACTATGTATCTGTTCAAGTCTTTTTTCTCTATTCAATGCAAGTTTTCTGGGAACAGAGGCCATATATAAATCAGATTACAATTGTGGAAACACTCGGTGACTTAAAAACCACAAAATAATTGCTAGAGATTATCATTGTCATTTGTATCCTGTCCTAACAGCAGAGGAAAGAAAATCAGGTAATCTATATTTAATGAATAAAAATACATTTATCTCAAACTGCTATCTGAATATTAAAGCTAATTAAATCAATTTGTAAGCTTAGTATTGGCTTCAGCTTTGATTAAACCTCCCACTTATGAGAAGCAAGGAAAATTATGAAAGATTACAGAAACTCAATTATTTCAGTGTCAGAGGGGGAGATTAAGGTATTATATGACAATAAACAACTGGAAAGTTTTCTAAGACCACTTTTGATTTTATTGATGTTGTTTTCTTCAGTCAACTCTTCTGAAATTTTTTAAGGTACAAAATTAATATTTAATTTAAAATATCATCCCTATAATAACAATAATCTCCTTGTCAGAGACATACTTACTAAGTGCTTCCTGAATGAAGAATAATAGCTGTGAGGTTGGTATCACATTTTAATTGGTCTGGTCTTATATAGAGGACAGACCACTTGGAAGTTCACATTTCTACACTTTAAAGGGTTCTCCAGACCTGAAAGCTTTTCTAAGGATAAATGCCCTTGCCCCTTGCTTTCCAAACAGAAATGAAAAATCGAATAAGGCCTTGTAGATGGCGTCCTACAGGTAGCACTGTTGAAAGGTCTTGTGGATATCCTACAGGAAGAAAAGCTATTTGAAAGGTCTCAGTAGCCATGCTTTATGTATTGTTAAGTTATCTAGCCTTCCAGAGTCAAAAGAGCTTACAAAATTAATAGTGCTGAGAAAAAAAAATCATCCCCATTTTAACATCTTATTTAATTTGTATTATTGTATTGGAATTGGTGGCTGTAACATTTAAGGAGGGATGAGTTGGTTTCATCCAATTCATGCTCTTTTGATAATCTAGCCCGTTCTGAGGCAAAAGACGGAAAAAATGACTTTCAAAGTTATACAGATCCCTCCCCAACCCCTCCCACCCTGCGTTGCTGTTGCAGTTATTTCCTGGGAGGCAGTAACTGACAGGAAACATCTCTCTCTTGCCATCTTCGTTCCTTGCCTCCACTCCGTAAATCTTAGTATCTGTAGGCAGCCTGCATCTCTTCCCTCCGGAGTAAGGAAAGAGGGTCTGTAAACATCTTCATTTTGATTTGTTGGTGATGTACAGTCTATATTTTTTACTATTGTCCCAGAGACATCAGGGCTTTGAAAGATCACAAAAAAATAGTACCATCAGGTCTGCAGAGAAATCAGGCAACTCCAAACTTAGTGAGCAAGCTATTTTTCTCTCTTAGAAACAAATACTTGAGGGTATCCAATCTTGACAAAGGAAGAAAATAATCATTCTTTGTACTTAGTGGAGAAAAATGCATGTTGGCAATTTATGCTGAGCATGTTTTTCCCAAATGCTGCTCAGTCAAAGCAATCAATCAGACAGGGCTATTGCATAGTATGATCCTCACTTCTCATGCAGTTATTGCAACATGCAATCTAAATTTAGTGTGCATCCAAGTTGATTTTGGAGATCTTCCCACACAGCTCATCTCTCTTCCTTGCAGCTATACCAATTAGTTTTGAGAGTCAGTCCTAAAGAAGCCAAATGCATAATCGAATTAACTAAGTCATTAAAAGAATCTGAGTCCAGTTCAGACTCACCTTTCCTCCACTCACCTTGATCCTTTTAAAGAATTCATTGGATCTAATTAGTGCTATCCACTTATGCATGGTTGTGATACCTTCCACTGAAGCACGAACAACCTATCACTCTCTATGCTCATAAAGACTCTCCTTATAACTTGCCTTGTAGCTATCGAATTCCAATAATTCCTCAGTAAAGGGCAGGGCTTTAGGAGTCTATCCTTCACCTCTGCTATGATTTTGACTAGCTCAGTCTTATAAAAATGTAATTTAAAAAGGGGACCTTAACATTAAAGGATGATCCGGGGAAGGGGGGGAGGCACTGAGGGATGGGGAGGGAGGGGAGAAGCAGGAGGATCGAGGGGGAGGTGGAGGGAAGGAGGGGACCGGTGTACCTGTTAAGTTTGTATGAGTGGAAATAATAATAAAAAAAGAGACCTTAAACAATGGTATCTTCCACAGGTGAATAATTTAAAAATCTCAATAATACCTCTCTAAAAGTTACAGATGACAAATGCTCCAGAGATATCCTAAACAGGCTATTGCCCTTGATCTTAGTTTCCCACAACAACTAGATGGTAAAATCCTGTTGCAAAAACATCACACACTTTATAAGCAGGACATTAAATATAAATACAAATATTTATATATCAAACTCATCAGAAAACTCCCTCCTGTTTAACTTTCCTGATGCTAGAAGATGCTATGTAGACTGCTAGGAAGAAAAGACATCAATGATCTTACTCAGTACTAAACTCTGAGTGTTACAATACTAATCTGCCAGGCAAGAGACACGCACTGGTGCTTTAAGGGCATAAGTACTACAGAGGTAACCAAGCACTAGTAGATTTGGGGTCTGCTCCACAGGAGGTATTTATGCCTTCTACTCTAAATCTATTCAAAAGCCCATGGCAGAGAAAATCACAGACCTTAGTGGAGAATTTACTGCTATTGTTTGGCTAAATGGTGATGTTGTCAAACTGCCTTCTAAATTTATTTTTGCTTATATATTTGTGCTGCTTATAACCAAGTCAGAGAGTCTTCTCTTTCAATGGGTAATTGTTAATGCAGAAATTCACAAGTGGTCAAAGGGTTGAGAATAAGTGAATGTGCTTGTCATACACATAGACAGGATACAGATCAACAATTATGTCAACCCCTTCTCCAAAATTCAGGGAACATCATGGAAGAAGGGGCAAAAAGAATGCAAGAATCAGAGGATGGGGAAAAGTGCTATGAAATGCTGTCTTCTGGGCATGATGTGGTCTTTGCATATGTGGTCTCACAGTAGCTATGGTTCTCTGCATAAGACTTCACTAGAGAAATGATTTTGAAACTACACTGACAACACCAAAAGACAAAAATGACCATTAGAAATTTCAAATAGTACTGAAATAGCAGGAAGTCTGTCCTTTTATAATTAAGTACTGAGGTAATATATATGGAAACAGAATGTACAACCCATCAGAGCTTTGCCATCTAGTTATCAAGAGGAAATAAGGAGTTCTAAAGTTATGCTAAGTGCCAGATAAGATAAAAGCAGGGAACTGAATTCATGTCAGTGAGGGACAATCATAAAATAAGTGAGGCATGTGCCAGACCTTGGAGGATAGGAATGCTTGTGGAAGGCACAGATGATGAGTTCTAGATTGGGTTCTAGATAATGACGTGAATAAATAAAAAGAAATAAGACGCTTTCAAAGTGAATGGTTCTTCCTTGCTACTTTGAAGATGAGCAGCCAGTTATGATTAGCTTAGTAGAGGACTCTCAACATGAAGATTGGGAGTTTGAACACTTCCTTGAAAATAAATCTCTCTAAAATGCATCACTTTCAATTTTGAACAATTACAGTTTTTTTTTAATATGGACATAAAGGTACAAGCAATCTGCTGTTAACCCTAAGCAGTCGTGAACACCTTCACTGTACATGCTTCACTACAAGGTTTAATCACATCTGGAGCAACTTCCATAACCAGTCACAAAAGCAATGAAGCAGGTCCACACAGTAGGTCACACAGTGGAATAAGCTCCCATAGGAGCATAACCTGTTTTCTATTTGCTACAAAAGATGCAGTGTCCTTGGTCTTACGTTCATCTTGCATCACAACTTACTTCATGTACAGCTGTTGTCTGAACATACATACCACTACTAACTTGTGAAACTTAAAGGCTAGAGAAACCAACATTTGTGTGATAAGAGGATGGAAGAAGTTATGTTCTTAGAAGATAAGCAGCCATGGTGGGACCAGATCACCTTCAACCTCGAGTTTTCATCTTCTTCCTCTGTGATACTATTGCCGTGATGTCACACAACCAGGGACACCTCAGCAGAAGACCAGACCCACTTTCAGCCACCAAACTGGACACTATAAATAGATCTCTTTTCTTGAAACATTACCTGCACTCTTGTAGTTTGTTATAGCAGAAAAAAATAAATGATCAATACAAGAGTAATGGGCAATAACTCATATGAGTTTTAATCATAATAGCTCTAATACATATTTAATGTCCCTAAAGATAGCATAGTTTGGTTTCAAAAAGCTAGGTTTTGGTATCAAAGCATAGTTGAGTTAAGGAATCCTTCCTTTATTTTTGTGGAATCATAGGTGTGGCTTCAATGACTCTTAGGTTTACTTCCCTGTGTGCATAAACACTGTTCCTGAGGGCAGGAAAAAGACCCAGAAGGAAGGAACAATCTCCTCCCATCACCACTTATGTTCAGAGATCAATAATCAAGCCAGTTATCAAAAAAAAGAGATGCAGTCTGTGAAGTCTAGATCTACTATAATAAAGGAGGGCAAAGAGTTAGCTTAGAGGTCCCCTCTTCCACAAGGTTCTCTGAGCTTTAGGATGGAGAAAGATTCAGCTGATCTGGTTCCAGGTGATTAATATAGGGTCTTTAGTGTTCTGAATTATGGTTTGTTGTTGTTTTCAGTTTTGCTGTTCCTGCACTACCCTTGGCTGCATCCTGATTGGTATAGAAGGTCACCTCCTAATCAAAGATAAACGACTGTTTAAATGAAGATCTTACTATAAGAGGAGACTCAAAGGTAGAGGGGGGGTCAGTATGGACCTCCTTCTTTAGTAGGCTTATGCAGATCTTCTTTGATAAGTTATGTAGAGGGTCTACATTCTGGTGCCTTATGTAATGTATGCCTAGCTCACCTGGGGAAAAACAAGCCATTAAAATGGCAGTCTGGCAA
The DNA here is from genome assembly GCA_023101885.1 of Typhlomys cinereus. Lineage (NCBI taxonomy): Eukaryota > Metazoa > Chordata > Mammalia > Rodentia > Platacanthomyidae > Typhlomys > Typhlomys cinereus. Next base: position 4,553,961 of record JALPQD010000149.1, read on the forward strand.
GAATTACATGGGTGAGATGAAGTAGAAGTTCTCCAAGGAAATGAAATGTCCACAACCATCATTTCAGTGATATTACATTCTCCACACTTTTGGATTTCAGACCATTACCTAAGATCCCTTGCACCAACCTCAGAGGTGGAAGTCTGCGAATTCAGAGCTCAAGAGGACAGTGGTGCGTCTGCCCAGTGCTCCCTATGCTCCATCCCCTCCTCCTGCAGTTCAGCAGTGACTAAAATAACATAACCAGGGCTGGTGGTGGACATGATGACAGATCACAATGAGTGAGTCACAGGGCAGTCGAGTTCCGATGCCGCAACTTCTTAAAGACAGAGATAGAGATGAGGTCGAGTTTCATGTGGCTTTAAATTTTAAATCTCCTTGTCAAAGACCAAGAATGATGATTTCCAAAGACTTTCTATTCAAGGAAAGGGCTATATAATGCCATGATACTTAGCGCGATTCATTAGACTAGTGTACCCAATAAATTATTTGGAAACCAATTTTTGTTTTGGATTTACACACTGGTTATGAATTTGATCATAGTTTCTTATTTTAACAATAAACATAAATTTAATACATTGAGTTCTTTTGAATACATCAAACATCTATAACAACAAACCAATTGCAAGTACAATGATTATAAAGTTTGTACCTTTATATTAAAGCTACTTATCAAAAAATTTTAATGTGTAGCTTTTGTTTATTCTTATTCATATTTCAATGTGTTGCTAAAACTCCTATTTTAGGGGTATTTTTCAAATTTTTAAAAACCTTTATTGTTATTTTAATATGTCTGTCTGTATGCATATGTGTATATGTGTGTGAGAGAGGGAGAGATGTGTGCATGCATATGTGAAAGAGAGAGAGAGAGAGAGGAAGAGATGCCTGTGTATAAGCACCTACATGTCACAGTTGACATGTGGCTTTTTGGTGTATGTTCTCCCTCCACCTTTACATAGGTAGTGGGAATTGAACCCACATGGTCAGGCTTGCTCCACCAGCAACTTTACCCATGGAGTCAGCTTGCTAATCCAATTCTTATTTTGTGAAGCCTACCAAACCCAAAGGTAAACAGTCTCACACAGGCTAGGGTTGGAGATTATGATATTTTGGTTGAGTGACCATGGGTGAAGACTTCAGGTGTGCTTCAAGTGGTTAGAGCAATTTAAACAGGTGACATCTTAAGATGACTCTCTTTATGCAACAAATATTTTAGTTTCAAGTTTTTCAAACTTGACAGCTTTTCTAAAAATGATTTTTTTTAAGTTTTGGGCATCCTCATTCCTAATCTATTGCCCTGTCACTGTGATATATGGACCTATTCTACTGACATTTAAAAGTATACATTTCTTACCAAATGTTTTGTTTAGTTATTGCAGTCATATAGGGTTTAATATATATCAATGGCTAACTTCCTTAAGACATTAATTTATTTCATTAAAAGCAAAGTTTTGAGATCTCTATCTTGAACAACAGATTTCATTAACTTTTGTTTGAAATTTACTAGATTATTTCATATGACAACAAATGCTTATCAGCCCATGCTACTCTTGGTAGAGTCTGGACTCTGCAAAGGATTTCTTTCCTGCTTATGTAGCACATACTTTATTAAAATATGTCTATAAAACAGACATAATAAAATGCACATGCAATAATTGACCTACTATAAAAAGTGAGTAGAAAATTAATATCTTACTATGCTTTGATTTATTGTGGAGGCATATGTTAGAATGTATGCCTTAGAATAAGACATTGCGCATTCCTGCTTTGGATATTACTATGAATCCATGGCCTTTTAGGTAGATGCATCTCCAGGTGTCTTGTCATCATTTGGTACTCATAAGATGCTGACTTAACCAAACAGATTCATCCTTTGTAGGTGTATAGAAGAGGGCACAAGTGTGCCTGTGGAGACCCTAAGGGTGACTTCAGGGAACATCCTGAATTGCTCTATCTCCTTTTTGTTTCACTCCAGGATTACCCAGATTCCACCAGGGCAGAATGTACAGGCCATTGCCATTTCCAGGATCCTAACTGAGATCTTACTCTTTGTGAGGCAGTAACTTAACTCCTAGGTAATCTTTCCAGTCCTGACTTATCTTTCTGCACCGATTCCTGACCTTATATCTCTGAAATCATTCTTTCTTTGTGATAGCAGTATAAGTCATAATTTAAAATCCTTTTTCTGCTGCACTCTAAGGCAAATCATCAAATAACTCCCACAAGACCTACACCTATTTATGCAGAAGACAAAACCAGAGCTCACAGAAAACCTGATCATTAAAGGTACCCTGAGTAAGGACAAGGAGTGACAAAAAAAACAAAATTATATTGCATATTTTTAATCACATCTGAACTAGAAAATGTATCTATGCAAAGCAAAGTTTGCCAATATACTTTCCAATATTATTTTGTCACTGCTAGGATTTTCTCATTTATTGTGATTAATATCTCAAAAGTTCAAATTTTGAAAGAGACCTTCCAAAGAGAGTAAAAGTATAGGATTCTGCACTGCTTATGTAGTTGAAGGAATACTTACAGATAGCAAACTGGAAGTTGTTGTTAGAAGAAATTTTTAGAAAGTAAAACTATATCTTGGAAGTGAAAATAACTATAAAATAGTATGTGGCTCATGAAGTGGAAAGACAGATTTCTGTAACAGTGGAGGGTCCGTGTCCATGTTTTATATGAAAAACTGCTACATTATATTTCTTTGAAAAAATGTAGAAAAATTAAATGGAAAATTCAATACTTCATGAAACAAGTCAGACTCCTTTATAAGAATCCATGAATGATGGTATCTAATGAGTCATAGCTACCTTAAGAAAATCCCTAAGTATCACATATTTTAAAACATTATTTATTTATTTATCATTCAGTCAGTCATTCATTCAGTGTGTGGGTATGTGTGTCAGGGCACTGTGTGTCCCTGTGAGGACCAAGGTTGACTTTGAGAATCATTCTAAATTGCTTCTACCTCCTTTTTGCTTTACTCTGAATTTCCCGGGCTCTGCCTACCAGGGCCAAAAGTGGAGGCGACTGCCACTTCCACCTGCCATTTCCACGTAGGCTCTGGGATCCAAACTCAGGACTTTCTGCTTGTGGGGTAGAGTCTTAACCTCTGATCCATCTCTTCAGCCCCATATATATATTTATTTAAATTTTATTACAAAATACTCCATTTGCTAAAACACATTCCATGAATGACTGAATTACTCACAGTGTGCATTCTTTTTTTTTTATTTTTTTTTTATTTATTCAATTGTGTGTGTGTGTGTAGAACCACGGACGAATTCGGGAACCACCATGGACCGCCTACACCTCCTCTTGTTTACTCTGCCCCGGGATTCACAGGCTCCGCCCTACCAGGACCAGAAACGCAGGCCGCCCGGCTTCCCCCTGGCGTCTATACCTGGGCCTAGGATCAGAACTTGGGATCTTCTGCCTGCAAGGCAGAGGGTTAACCCCTGAGCCACCTCTCCAGCCCAGTGTGCATTCTTAAACAATGCAGTATTTTGCGTAAGGAAGGATAAAGGCAGTGGCAGCTTAACTTTTCACTCTCCTTAACTCTCACTATGAAGTGCAGATGAGCAAGCTAGGACAGACTATTAACATCTTCAACAAACCGCAGTGACTGGTTATTCTCAGGTACCCCTGAATGTTGTTATGTCTTCCCAAGATATACATAACAACTCTGCCAGAGAAAGCACAAGGAAACAGAGTATCCAGTAACCCTAAGGATTCCAAAAGACCAGTGGAAATAGTTGAAATCTCACAGGGAAATCTCACAGAATTGGGTCTGACATCAAGTGAAGTTTTTCACAGTTGATTGTGGATGAATATAAGAACCATGTGATCTCAAATGAGATTGAAGCAGTCTGTGCTTCAAGAATTCTCAAAACTTCTCTCTTCCTTGTTGATGTATTTTCTTCTTCTTTTTTAGGTAGAAAGACAATACATCAAACTGCTCTGTAGGCAACTGTTATTATACCCACAGAACGGGATCTCACAGTGGAAACCTTTGGGTCTAAAACTGGATGAGTAAAGGGAAATGCACACATCAGTGGAGTGGCCTGAAGAGAGGTAACTTGTTATACTATGGAGGCCTGAGTCCTCACAGGAGTAGACAAGCCAGAGTGAACCCTGGAGTCCACAGAAGCATACAGACAGATGGGTAGGAGGGAGTTGGAGGAAATGGTGAAGGGAAGGAGGAGGATAAAGCAGAGGGGTGAGGGAGGGAAGCTGGAATGAATACTCAGTACTCTTGTAAAAGTAGAAAAATAAAAAAATAAAAATGGGGAAACATGAAAAAAAACTTCTTTCTACAGCTCCTCCTGGGATGAAGCTTCACCCTGAGGGCACAGAGCTGGGGTGAAATTCAAATTGGTGGAACAAAGACAGCATGCAGAAAGGAAGGAGAACGTCCTCATAAATTTAGGATTATTGGATATGGGCATAGAGCTGGGGGATATTAGAAAGTAGATCGTTAGATTTTTAATGCTAAATAAAATAGTAAAATTGGCTCTATAGTGCATAATCAAAAACGTCTTTGACACTCTCTTAAGAATAATGTCACACAAAATAAGAAAAAATCAACTTCATACTAAGTTAATGCTGAATAAAACTGAACAGTATACTTAATTGAGAATCAAGGTCAACATGAGCAGAAAGTGGGTGTTGACTTCTTAGGAGGCAATATATCAAAAGGCTTGATGCTGTAGTACAAATCTGTTGTTTATACACTAGTTTCACATCCACGTGATTAAATTTATTCTAGACTTAAGATTAGTCATGAGTTAAGAATTATTCACCCCATTTTATTACTGGGAAAACTGAGACATACAGATAGTAAACATTTTTGCATGAGTGTGTGTGTGTGTGTGTGTGTGTGTGTGTGTGTGTGTGTGTGTATCTGTGGAGACCCAAGGGTGACATCAGGAATGATCCTGGGTTGTTCTATCTCCTTACTGCTTTCCCAGGCTCTACTTTCGAGGACTGGAATTACAGGCCACTACTGCTTCCACTCTACATTTTTACATGGAATCTGTGATCTGAACTCAAGTCCTTTTGCTTGTGAGGCAAAAGTTTCAACCTTTGATCTGTCTCTCCAGCCTCGATATTAAAGTTTTTATTGCCTGGATTGCTATATTGCAAGCACATCAAAAAGCTGTGATCAAAACTATGAACACTACTCTAATATTTCATGGGAAGCTAAATGTATTGGAGACAGTGACAAGGAATAGGCATGAGAAGGAGCATAAACCAGAATGAGAAGAATTCAGAATGATCTTAGAAGCACCAATCTAGGGAGATGCTAGAAGTTAGCTAATTACCTCATAAATGTCATGCATCCACACACAGCCTGTCGCACTACAACAATGGATAATCCGTTCTCATGGGAGTTCTGGCGATTTGATGACACCACTATCTGAATTATTTGCAGATTTCATTGATTTAATGTGAATAGGCACATTTTAAGCAAACGGAGCCTCACAATTCCTCTCATATAGTACTAGAAATTCTAGAAGCATAAAAATCACTAAAAAAGCATGCTTAACCTCAACACATGCTGGGAGCAACCAAATTTTAATATTTATTTATTAATTTGTCTTCATTTTCCTCTACTTTTGTAGATACTACATGGGGCATGTTGCTACATTTTTGTGCAGAGCATATAACTCCATAATGTGTGATTACCTGGGTTTTATTCTTTACAAAACATCCAGAGATTGCTACAGGTGCAGAATTCAGCAGCTTGTGAACTACATTCAAAATGTAGAACAATGTTCTCAAGAGAAGACAGCAAAAAGAACTAACCCACTCTTGATTTGTACCACATAAAGAATTGGCAGGTAAAAAGGCTTCACTCAAAGTGAGGGTCCTAGCCTCACAAAGTCTAGCATTTGCTAAAGGTACTAGGATCCTGGGAGGCAAGGGATTGACAGCCACAGTAGTGTTCCTATGTTTAACAGGAACACAGGAAAGGGTTCTGGGAAATGCCACTGGGTCCTTGCACCTCATCGGAGAGGAGGACCCAGAGGAGAGTTTGGCATGCACGTTAAAGGATGCTCCAGGGATGGGAGGGGGAGGCTTTGGGGGATAGGGGGTTGGAGGGAGGGGGGGACTGGTGTACCTGTTAAGTTTGTATGAGTGGAAATTTTAAAAAAAGTGAGAGTCCTAGATCTTCATAATGTCTCCAAAGAGATGTATGAGAAGGTTTCTTTTTTGCTTTTTTTGTGACCTTAAGAGTCAAAGATTTACTATATAATCAAATCTGTCTGCATAATTTCTTTTTTTGGTTCAGGGTCCTTGGTGCAAAGGGAAATAGCTAGAGATAGTTGGAACACCACAGACATCAGAGACGAAGATAGTTGGCAAGACATACGATCTATAATATGTCATGATTGCCTACTTTTGCTTATTTTAATCAGATTTAAAGAATATTAGTATTCTACTAATTCTTATTCATAAGAAGCATTGCAGAATTATGAAAATAAGGCCAAAGAGGACCCAGTCTCTAAATGAAATAGGTAATGAGTGAAATAAGGATGGATCTTGAAGAACGATCAACTCCTCAAAGAGAAAATGTATTCTATCTTCAGAGAATAAGCTAAAATAAGGTCTATCTTAATGATACATTGTGTATTTTAAAGTAAATTATGCATTAGAATTTTTCAGAATCTCATAATACTTACCTTTTAATGTGCTCTGTGTACAGGTGCATGCATGTTTTATGTAAGTGGGAGCACATGTGTGTTCAGGTGTGTATGCACATGAGAAGCCCAAGGATATGGTCAGAAATTATCTTCAATCACTTTTTCACCTTCTTGTTTTGAGGCTGGGTCAATAAACTCAGAAATCGCCCACGGAGATAGTCTAGCTAGCCAGATTGCTCTGGGGGTTCCAAGATTCTGTTTTCCAGGCATAGAATTACAAGCGTGCTGCCACACAACCTCCATGCTATGAGGGCTCTGGGGATCCGAACTCTGGTTGCTTTACTTACAAGCCAAGTGCTTTAACTAATGAGATATCTCCCCAGCACCAGGAAAAGCTTACTAACAGTAAAAGTCAAGCATCCCTAATCCGACTTCACCACCACGGTGAGCCCAATGAGGGATGCTTGACTAATGCCGATCTCTGGGCATCAGGCATCTCTAAGACTTTTGTTGAACTCACCTACCTATTGCCTGTTCTATCTTTGGGGAATCGTGTATACATGTTATGCATCTGCGTACATGTGTGCCTGTGTATGTTCCTGTGCATGCACATACAGAGGACGAAGAAGGCCTTTGTGTTTCTTCCTCTATGACTCCCTCTCTGCCTTAATCCCTTGAGACAGGGTCTTTCACCTATCCTGGAGCTAGACTTGCCACCAGAAAGTCTCATCAACCCTCTGCCTCTGCTGTCATAGAACTGGGGTTACAGGCACTTGTAATTGTGCCCAACTATTTCCTGTGATTGCTGGGGATTTGAATGCAGGTCCTCATGCTTACACAGCAAGCTCTTACTCACTGAACCTTTGATCTGTCTCTTATAAGAGTTGTAAGAATGAAAGATTCTTAAGCTCGCATGAAGGATACTGCATCACAAAATACAGAACAGTTGAGTGACTGCTGAGCAAAAGTTTCTTTTCCTCTAAAATTGAATCTAAGTTCATGACGTTTCTGATATTTTTTAATTTAAAAAGTCATTCTCAGTCCTTGCCAAGTTCTTAATTTGTTTATTATTAGTTCAGGGTCCCTCTACTAAGCTAGATAATACACCATCTAAAGGTTAGGATTCTAGCCTATATTTTACATGTTCAGCATACAAAAATTAACATATATAATGGAATGAATAAAAATGAGTAATAAGCATAAATGTGGAAAACTCAGCTCCAAAGGCACTGCTAGCTTTGTATAGAGATCACAGACTTTCCTTAGAATAATGCTGAAAAGCGCTGACTTCTTTTATGATATTTATAACTTACCACCCCTCTTGAACAGTCATGGCTTGTGAACCTCCCAGGGGCCTTGTGTCTGGGCCAAAGATAGTCATTCTCTCGGCCACAAATATGGCTCCTGTCAACACTGCAGATATTTCTCATTTGACCATGTGGGAAAGCTTTTTGGATTTTTTTGTTACTGCTGCTGTTGTAGTTTTCCTACATGAATTTTGTGGGTACTTTCCTCAGATTAACCAACTGTCTAATTCTCTAACAAAGACTAAAATTTTAATCCAACACCAATTACTGTATGTCATAGTTAGGTACAAGTGTCAACTTGATGGTTGAGGGTTTAAGCTCTGGGCACATTTGTAGGTAATTAGTAGTTGAGTTCAGCCCAAAGCAAACCTGCAAGAGATTGTCTACTTGATGGGGAAAGTCCAGATCACAGTAGGTGGAACTAGGCCCGAGACAGGTGAATAAAACACAGAGAATTGGTTGAGGAAGTTGGCATCTTTCTATATACTTAGTCAGACATCCTGGTCTGGCAAGTAAAGATTGTCCCTCTCTCTGTTGTTACATAGATATGGTATGGCCATTTCCCTTGGTCTTGGTGTTGGTGTGATCTCTCCTGTCAAGCTGAACTAAGAACTGTAACCCCTTGTTCACTTAAGCAGTTTTGTTGTGATTTTTATCGGCAACCATGGAGGCAAACTGCAACACTGGTTAATGCAGATGCTTCAGGAAAAGGATTCCATTGCACAGGAATATCATCACTTCACATATCAGTGCAAACGGATGATCAGGCTACTCAGATTTCTGCTCAGTTAACTACAACTGGAAGGGCTTCCATAACTTCTTCCCATCAAAGAGGGAGTTAATAACTCACAGAACTCAAGCAAATGATTCAATCACTGTTGCTTCTTTATTATGAAAGTCAATTTATGGAAAAATTAGAAAGATGCATTGAGAAATATACAGAGCCTCTCTGTCCTTCCCCTCTCTCTCTCTCTGTCTCTCTCTCTCTCTCTCTCTCTCTCTCTCTCTCTCTCTCTCTCTCTCTCAACACTAATGTTCACCTACCTGGAAGCTTCCCAAGCTTATAGTGCAGAGATTTACATGAAGGTTTCATTATAGAGGCATGATTAATTAAGTCATTGAACACTACGGATTGAGCTTAATACTTCATTCTAGCCTCTTTGGAGATCAGGGTGTGAAGTTGAAAGTTCCAAATTTCTTATAAAAATATTGTTTTCTGGAACTCAATGCTGAATTTGTCTATCAACCATCACCTCACTAGCATGATCTCAGGTATTTAGTAAAGTAATTATTATGAATAAGAAAGATACTTCCATAAGTTATTAAAAACCCCTTCCTTGGGAAATTCCAAAGATTTAGGAGTATGAGAAATGGGGAGGAAAACAAAATATTTTTTCTTAATATAACAACTTGGTTGTCACTTTTCAACTACCTCCTTCTTGTGTCCTATTCACCCCTTGGATTGAAATCATTGTTAACCTGCAACATATAACCAACTTGTGTTCTTAAGTACCAACATTGCCCTACCAGGACACACCACTCTTTGATTCAAGAACACACACAATATAATCCCATTTCAAAATCCTGATATGATCTGTTATAATGAAGCATTCTTTGGGAGTTAAAGAAATCTCATCATGCTGCACATCTCACGCAGTGAATGACTCCAGATCAAATGTCTACGTCTGACCCCTTCTCAGTCAAACAGTGCTGAGTGCCGCCCATGAGTCTTATATGACCTGCTTCTTTTTAAAAAAGTAAAACTTACACCTACTATATGCCAAACACTATTAATTTTATCTTCCCATTGCTGAATCAATACAGGACTTGAAGGAACAGGGGTTTATTTTTGCTTAATGTTCCCAGTTTAACTTCATCAGAATGGCAGAAGAAGCTGAAGGAATTGGCCACACCATATCCTTACAAAGAACTGAGACACACATTTTCTCACTGTGGGCATGCCTATATGCTGGTGTGCCAAACTGCCAAGGGCTGGTGGATAATTCCTACCCACCATAGTCCGGCTTTCTGCATCAATTAGGTAGTCTCAGATAGGCTTGCTTGGGCTTGTCTCAACTACTCATCCTCGGGGATCATTGGTTATTCCATCAACAACTGTCTAAGCCTTCCCACATCAATTAGATGCTTTCCCACAGGCTTGCTGAGGAACTGCCTTAATCACTAATTCTTCACAGATGTGCTCAAAGTGTACTCTTCATTGGTCAAGTTGATAACTGTAACAACGGGCCCATAGTGTTACTTTTATTAAGATAGGTGTGGAGGGAAGGGAACCCCTTGACTAAGAGACCAGAAGGGAATGGTTTCCTGACACAAGTCTGGTCCAGAAAGCATCCCAGAATGGAGAAACCTTTGCTACTCCATTCTGTCCCAGCAGCAGATTAGCAAAATGTCATGGCCAAACAAAATTAGCCACAACATGATGCCCAAGAGCTGCCCTTGTTTACATGGTGAGAATTATATGCCAGGAAATTGCATGCAAAGTGATTCGCCCTAACCAAACAACATCATTCTAACTGCCTGCTGTACCCATGAAGACAAGACCTGCATCAGGTCACTGCCTAAGTGACAGCCTCACAAAACCTATGCTTAAAACCCATGGGAGGCCCCTCTTGGAGAAGATGCAGCTCTCAAAACATACCTAGGTGAGCTTACCAGGATAGGCATCCAGGCAAGGACTGTCATAATTATGTACTCACACACTGAATAGTATGTGAAAAAGCAGTGATGAAAGCTGCTAATTATACCACTGAAGGATAATTCAGACCCCCACTGAAATCCAGCCATGATAGACTCTAGAGTGGCTGAGGACCAGTATAAACATACCAGCCTGGACTCATTCTCATTTCTTGAGCCAGACATCACATGAAGCTTCAAAAACTAGACTCCATTTTATTTTCATATCCATTGCTAAAATATAAAGATCTAACCCAAACAACTTAGGGAACAAGAAATTTTATTCCAACTAAAATTTCTAGGTTGCAGTCCATTGTGGTAGGAGAAATCAGACCAGCATCGGGACCAGAGGAAACAGGGTTACATCACATCTTCAGCAGGAACAGAAAGCAGCAAAAGAATGTGTGCATTCAGTCTGCTAACATCTCTCCATCTCTATCTACCTGCCAGAGAATGGTCCTGCCCACTGTAGACTGGGTCTTCACATATCAATTTTACATTAAGACAATCTCCAAAAGACCTGCACAGAGGTCTGCCTTAACTAGAAAATACCTTATAGGCGCTCCTGAGGTCAACCTTCTCGGTGTCAAGTTGACAGGTGAGACTGTCACAGACTCTAAACCCCGTTTCCTCTTTACCAGATGTGGTTTTTGAGCTATTAAAGGAGCTGGAGGGAGAGGAATCCTCAAATCTGAGAAGGAAAAGAAAGAAAGAGAATGTAATAAGCAATGAACTCAGTACATGGCGACTGGCATAGCTACTTTCTCCTTGCATGATACAGCCTAAAGCTTTATGCATGGACCCTAAGTCCTGCACTGGGAAACCAAGATTGAGTAAGGCCTTCTTCCTGACCCTGAAGAGACCCTTGTCAAGCTGCTAAAACTACAACTAACCAGGGCACTTTAGTCAGGATCATCAAAATCCCCAGGAGCACACACCTAAACATTCCTACTTTGCAAATAAGTGGCATTGGAAGCAGAATTGTTCCTCTCTTTCCTGAAAGTGGGATCTCAATACTAAAAGTTTAGAGACACAATGACCATGAGATTCGACCTCCAACTGTGTTCCTAAGCCATGATGAGTCCAAGGGGTGGAGGGATCTTCTCCAACTCAAGGGGCTTGGAAGCTGCTCAGGTTCCTGTGCATTCCACCTCTGTGGAAGACCTTCAGGTGACTCTGCATATACCAGAAGCTGGAATTAATGGTTCAGTCCACTCAAATGCCATTTATTCTACCTTAATCAACTTTTCCGGAGCCACCTTTTAGTACTCCTCACTGGAACTGATAGGAAGTCCCAGCAGGACTACTTCACACACACACACACACACACACACACACACACACACCCCACACTGGCATGCTTATTGACATTTTCACTCCTAATATTACCTAGCTACCCTACTCCACAGGTAAGCAAAAACATCTTAGTAAAACAGCTGCAATACTGCTAACCAAACTATCAACTTTCCTATTAGCACTCCTTGATCCCAAAGCCAGGCACCCATTGCTAGAGATCCCTGCACACCTAGTACATTCCCCTGAAGTCTAGGACATTGCTCTCTGGATACTTGCTGCCTTCAACCCCCATAAAAACAAATTCTCAGACACTCCAGAAGTCTTAGGTCTAAAGATTATAAGGGACTACATCCTCAAATCCTTTAATTTTTAGCAAATGACCTGCTCTGTTGTTGTAATGCTTCCAGCAACACACTATTCCTGGCAGTCAGAAAATCTGATGGCCCTTACAAGACAGTAGAAGATCTTAGCATCATCAGCACACAGCCTGATGCACCAAACTCCTCAGTGATCTCCCTTAGAACAAATTCCCAGGGGGACTTTCTGACTTACAGTTATAGGCTTAAATGATTCTTTCTTCTGCTTCCCAATACATTCTGACTCCTAGTTCCTTTTTTTTTTTTTTTTTTTTTGAGTGGCAAGACCCTGATTCACTGATTGGCCAACAATTAACTTGGATTATTGTACCCTAAAGTTTAGGAGACAGGTCCCACTTGTTTGGTCAGCCCTTAGCAAAGGACTTTCTATAGCTCCTTATTCCAATATCTTCCTTCATCAATTAATATGTAAATGACCTGCTTTCAATGACCCAAATACCTAAATACCATGTAGATGCTATAAAACTGGCTTTTATGTGCTACCAAGTTTCCTCATCCTAGGCACAAATGTCTTCCCATTTTTTTCAGCCATTATAAGAAACTAACTTAGACATGGGCACTCACACCAAAAGGCAGTGATTCTCATTTCTGAAAATAGTGGGATAATAGCATATCTAGATCCCCCAGTTTGAACTCATCACTGAAACTCTTTCTGAGGCTTATGAGAAACAGAAGATAAGCAATTCTACTAAGGAAAAGTCCCTAGATCCATATCTCCTGAGTTAAACTCACTCTTTCATCAGCCTACATGAGTCGTGAATCTGCTTATAATCTTATGCTTGTTCAAGAAGAGTCCATAATCCCCAAGACTTAGACTCATGAACTCAATCCTGTTTACAGCTCTCTTCTGCACACTCAACACCTTTTCACCATAGTCTTCCAAATTTTTCCCTCGTATTTCTCATCTCACACATGAGTTCACCAACACAAGGTTAGAGAATGCATCCAGACTGACCCCATAGATACTCTACTAAGTGCCTGTAAAGATTAGAAAAGATAAATATTAAAGTATTGAATTATACTTTTGCAAGAATTTTTTATTTCTAACTCCCTGTCTCCTATTCTTCCTTGTTTTCTTTCTTCCTCTCCACTTTAGCCCCTCAATGAGAAGAACATGAAAAAGTGCATTTTTTTTTCACTTAAAGGTTCTAAAAGCAGCATTTAGGAAAAGGCTCATTAGAGATATCAAAGAAGAGCTCCAGAAAAAAACGTAACAGCTCTTGCCAGATGTGAAATCTTAGACAGGTTTCCTTATCACAGGTCCCCTAGGGCTTTGCACAAGACTGACTAGACTTTTAGGTATAATAGGAAATTCCAAATTCCTCTTGAAATCAAAACACTGTGTATTTTTCATTCTTTTACCATTTTCAATTCCTGAGAAAACTGTTTCTTTTTGTTTCCATGAAGCAAAGTGTCACCAGAACGGCATGAAGGCCTGAGAAGACACTACCCGGGGAGATTCTGCATACTTCCATTTCCACACTTGCCGAATAGCTAACTTTCTTCAGCCAAGATGTACTTCTAGTTGATTTCTGTATCCTGGGGATGGTGTGAAAGAGAATGCTTCTGTTTACACAGGACTAATAACAGCAACCTTTTCTATGATAAATAGCAAATACCGTACTCCTGTGCCCACATGAATCAGTCAGAAATGTCAGCCTTCTATTATTAATGTGTATGCTTACTTGACACCTAGCATCAACTTCAAGCATGTTTACACATCCAGGCCAGATAATGAGCCAGTTGTGTTCCCATCTTATCCCTTATAAAGTCTACATTGAAAAATACAGGTAACTAAGCAGTTAAAAAAGTAACTAACAAAAAGAACAAAGACAAGCGGTAACTGGTAGAAAGAGTGCAAGACAGTTAAAGAGCCTATAATTTAGAAAGTAAATCCTTGATATTAATAGCCTAGTGGGTCATTTTAGGTAGACCATCACAATGCTCAACTGAAACAGAGTACAACAAACTAGCAGCCCTAAAAGGTTCTAAACATGCTTAATTCCCACAGCAAGGAAAAAAGATGGCTCTTTTTTTTTTTAATTTCCTTCTGTCTTTACATAATCCCTATCACTGTCTTTCACTCAATAGTGTTTGCTCTTGTTATCTAAAACGTAGGTAGGCACTGTGGCCCACAGGTCAGCTACCTGATTTTCTAAGCAAATGCCCATTCATCCACATGTTCCTTACACCTGCTTCCATATTAAATCAGTGGAGTTGAATAATTCCAATAGAAATCATACTGCCCATAAACCTAAAATAGTTACTCTCTGGATCTTTATGAAAAAATTGCCAATCTATGATTTATATTTACCAAGGTGTCTAATTATGGGCAAGATGGAACTAACACATTTCTAGTTGCATCCTTGTAACTAAATTCAGACATTAAAACATGGGCAAAGACAACTTGACTGTGTCAAGAGGTCAGGAAAGCTAATGAAAAAGAAAGTATGAGTGACTGAAACTTTTAAAATCCATGTATTCATCATACTAATCTTATAATCCATATGAATCCATACAAAATTTTAAAATCCATATATTTACCATACTAATTATAAAAACCTGGAATGGAAGCATGGGTTTGTAACCAAGGGATATTGTCATAGTTAGATAGAGGTGTCAACTTGATGGTTGAGAGGTCAAGCTCTAGACACATTTGCAAAGAATTAGTAGTTGAATTAAGCCTAGAGCGAACCTGTAGTAGATTGTCTAGTTGATGGGGAAGACCCAGTCCACAATGGGTGGGACTAGTCCCTAGGCATGTGAATAAGATGGAAGAAACTAATTGAGAAAATTGGCATCCTTCTGTATACTTAGCCAGACATACTGGTCTGGCCAGTGAGGATTGTCCCTCTCAGCAGCAGTGTGGCCAGTTCCCTCCATCTTTGGTGTTAGTGTGTGCTTTCCTGGCAAGATGGACAAGGAACTATAACCAGACAATCACAAGACAAAATAAAACCCCTTGTTTTTTTAAGGCTTTTGGTCATAGATTTATTGGCAAAATGCAGAATAACTACAGGTAGAGACCAGTAGATCCTAGAGCTCAATAGCCAGTCTGACCAGTCCATGAGCTCTGAGTTCAGTGAGAGACTCTGTCTCAAAAGAAAAAAAAGTCAAGTGATGGACTAAAGGACTTGATGTTGGTGTATACTCTCACATGCACACAGCACATAGATACATTATACATAAGTATATAAAAATTACCTCATTGGACAATTTAGAAGTAATCAGATGGTCAATCCTTATTGTAGAAGTTTGCAATCAGAATTTAAGAAGGAAAAGCTAAATAGCCTTCCTACTTTAGCAGCAAAGTAACCTGACAATCCCAGTAGATGCTAGAAATATTTTAAAATTAAACTTTATTATCTAAACCATGCAGAAAGAGTAAAAGATTTAGAAATTCACTACTTTGAAACCTGTTAGTGCCACAGCTGATTCATTCAACAACTTTCAATGGGATAAAAACCATTTGATATGAGGTTAATGGGGAGGTTATCAGCAGAAGGAAGGATCCAGCTTTCAACCTCCCAGGAGCTGACATACCAGCCATCAAAGCCCCCTGATGTGATGTAGTCAGAAGCACACAGCAGCCATCACAGACAGGGTAATCTTGCTAGAATAAAATCAATTATCTGATGATAATGTTCATTTCCAGGAAATGCACTGAAAAACATCACAAGGAAGCAAACAAACCATTATGAAATTAGTACCTTTCACAGGTTTCTGCCCAAATACTTCGGTATGTTCAGATGTCATTTAAAAAAGAAAGAAAGAAAAATAGAGATGAAGCCAATAATGATGAAATTACAGACCTGACGCTAGGCATTGTTTAGATCCTGACTTAAAAGGAGAGAGAGAGGGAGAGAGAGAGAGAGAAGAGGCATGTCTTTAAGATAATATACTAGATGTTACAAAGAAATTATCTGTTATTTTATTGAATATTATAATATCTTTGTAGTTACAGAAAAACAAGTATCATTCATCGCTTTTAGAAATGCACAATGGCACATGAAATTGTAAACTGACAAGACTTTTCTTATTTATTTTTTAACACTTTGGAAAATACAAGATCATAAAGTAGATATGGGAAGATCTTGATAACTTTAAAGCTTGATGATGAAGGCATAAAAACTTATGATTTATCTACTCTTATATCCATAGCAATGCGCGTGCACACACGTAGTCTAGTCTCATACTTTTTTATGTGCTTAAAATTTCTACATTTTATCACTGTATTGCAAATATAATATTTTAATATCAAACAATTCTAAAATTTGCCAGCTAATCTCTAAAGACAATTCTATGAAAGAAACAACAAGACTGGGAGCTCCGCTCTCAAACATGTGCTCATCTTCTTAATGTGACTGTTTTGAAGGTTAATACTTTTTCCTATTTTTTATTCTTTAGGTGTTTTATACATTAATACAGTAATTTATGATATTTCTCTCCTAATCCCCAAGGCATTTAATCTAAAATGTTTTCTTTGGAATATAGTCACTTTGGGGGGTTGGTAAAATGGTTCAGAAGAGGTGAAGAACTTGCCTCCAAGCCTGATCACCTGATTCAATCCCTGGCTCCTACATGGTGGAAGAAAAACACTGATTCCCCAAGTATACCATGGAATGTATATCCACATGTGCACACTTGCAAGGACACGGAAGACAAATAGATAAATGTAATTTTTTAAAAATGTAAACACTTTTATTTACAGTCTAAATGTCAAATTATTTATTATAGGAAAAATCATCACACCTCCAAAACTTAAACTGGGAATTCTTCACTGACAATGGAAATAAAGGTTGAAAGAGAAAGGTCATGGATTTCTTAACCATCCCTCCTTTCTGGAAGTTTACCTTTGTATTGCATCTACCTGCATCCTAAGGACTTCCACTCCTCTTTCCTAGTGTACATAGTCAGTACATAGGACTTTTCTCTTATATCCTCAAGCAAAACTGAGGCCAGATTGAAAGGCTTGTAAAAGAGTTTAATTTAAAACTTTGAAAGTAAAAAGAAATTGTGCACCAAGAGTAACTTTCCAGAGTCCCCACACCAGTAGCAGCAGTGCCTGTTAGGAATCTATCACAATGCAATCCTAGGGCATCAGTCCTAAATTTACCAAGTCAGCAAATGAAGGTATAGAGCCAAGAGTCCATGTCCTACACAGTTTTGTGCTGATTCTTTTAATGGACAAACAATTTAATTATGCCAACCAAATTTGCTCATCTCCAGATTCTATTTCTTTTAGTTCATGACAATTGATCTCAAACTCGGTTAGATATTAGAATCATGAAAAAGGGGGCTTTTCAAGTTTAAAAAAATCCATTCCTTACAAACAACTAATTAAATCGATAGCTCTTAAAATTCCACAGATGAGAGCTTAGGAGGTGGCTCAGTCAGGACAACATTACCTTGCAAGCATTCAGACCCGAGTTGAGATCCCTGGAACCCTTGCGAGAAGTCAGGTGCAGCAGGACACTTCTGTAATCCCAACAATAGTGAGGTGGAAGGTAGTGACAGGAAGATCCCCAAAGCTTGAGGACCAGGTAGGATGACTGCTTAGTAAGTTGCAGGCAAATGAGAGACCCTGCTTCAGACACAAGATGGAAGGTACTTAAAGATCCACTCCTGAGGTTGCCCTCTGACCCCCACATGCACTCTGTGCTTGTGCCCATGTGCACCCACGCACAGAAGAAAATCACAGATGATTTCAAAAAGTGGTCACACTGTTGGTCTTCGACTATGGTGAGATCCAGGCATCAGTATTTTTTAAAAACTACCCAGGTGATGCCCAGCTTCAGCCTGGGCTGAGAACCAGTGTGTTGAGAACCACTTTTTCTTCCTCACATTTGTCTTCCACCAGGGGCCTTCCCAACCATCTCACTGTCTGCCTTTGATGAATGCCAGCTATTCCCACAAGCGCCTTGAAACTGCAAATAAAAAGATGAGAAATTCTCACCTTTAACCTTCTTTTGTGTGCTTCCCAAGCTTTGATTTCCTGTTTGGTGATAAGTCTCTTCCACAAGTGTAAGGTAACAGAAGTATCCCTCATTGTAAGAAACCCAACTCCTACTCACAGAAGGCGATCATACCCAAAATAACTCAACAGGTATTAACCCCAGAATCTACTGCAGCACAGTTATTCCAATACTCTGTAAGAAGCCAACTTAGAAAATAGGCAGAAATATTTCTTTTTTATCTGAAAACAGCAAAAAATAATGCAAGCATTTGAGTATCCCATACCAGAGAAGTAAACAATATTATGCATATCCCATATACATTTATGAAGTATCTGTTATTTATAAATGAATGGATTTTCACGTTTTCTGAGGGCCTCAGATTTTAAAGAAGAAAGCAATACCTAGCTGATACCATCCCAAACTACTTACAGGGAGGCACTATCCCATGGAGAGACTGTGTTCGGCATTCTGCAACTGCATTTATACCCAGATTTATCATTTACTAGTTTCACATTTACTAGTTTCACAATTTTTAACAAGGTATTTTTATACCTTTGTACATAAAATAAAAATTATAATGACACCTGCCTTGAGGACTTTCAGGGGATTCATGAGTGATTTACTAGCACACTGTTTAGCACAAGATTTGTGGACAACCTGTTTCTAAAATACTTATATCATTCATGGCTCTGGGTTCGGGTCCTACCACTTCCGCTGCTTGGCATACTTTCCCCTCTCATTAATCTTGTTTGTTCATTCATCCTGTATGAATGTTGGATACTTATGCATTGGTCTTTCCTCAAACACTAAGGATAAAATAAACACAACAACCATGAAGATAAACACATGTACAGAGGGTGTGTCATCCTGGTGGGAACATCAAGGAGCGTGAAATAGATATTTATGAATTGGGTGACCTTGGACATGATATGTCAGCTCCTATGCTCTGCACTCTTAGCATCTAGCAAATAGTGTTTGTGGGAGAATTACTCTATGCAGGTCGAATGGAGAACTTAAGCTGGATGGTGAAATAAATGATGTCATGCTAAGATGAAGGTAATTCAGTAAAACTTGAGGCAAGTTTGTAGCTCATGTGCATTTTGTTCATTCAACCCCTATTTAGTTGACTACTACTGTATACTGGCAGTAGGAGAAGCTTTGTAGAAGAGAACTCTCAGGGGTTTTCACCAGATTAGTTTTACCGAGTCCTTGGCATGACCCAGATATTATGTGGACTGTGCAGCATTTAACTCACTATGCAGCTTAAGCTCTCCATTCGACCTGCATAGAGTAACTGCTGAGAGGCCCCACTGTCATTCTATGAGTCTCAAAGGGAAACATTTATGGACAAAATGGACCATCTTGGCTCTTGAATAGCACCTCATTTTGACCCTTTGCATAGTAAGTCTTTTAATGTTCAAGACTACATCAATACTTATTTGATTTTTTACATCTGGGTATTATTATAATCCCTAAATTATAGAGGAAGAAACATAAACCACAGGCTAGTAAGACTGAATTCATGGTTACCAAATGGCATGAACCAGAACCCCCTCAAACTCTACCTTTTTTTCTCCTTCTGCCATGGAAGTTACAAATGAAAGGACCATTGTCATGTTCAAACCCATCAGATTTTTAGGAAGTGTCCCCTAAAATTCTACAGTCAATTCTCATGTTGTGTCTATGTGGAAATGGATACAAAAGTTCTACTCTAACCAACCCTAGTGTGGTTAGATTCTTTCCAAAAAATCAACCCTGTGGCCACTCTCTTCCTCACAACAAATGAAAATAAAAATACCTAACAGTCATCAAATGTTTACTGCATGCTAGGCACCATGTAAAGTCCATACAGGTATTATCTTATTCAATGCTTTCAACATTTAATTCTAAAAATTCTCAGTGATGGAGTGCAAGTTCTAGTACGTAGCTTTATAACTGGATTTTCAGTCAATGCTAGCTAGATTTCTGCTACTATACCATGATATCAGACATAATAAATTTATGAAGGAAAAAGTTTTGCTTCAATTCAGTTTTGGAATTTTGAACTCATAGCTGACGGTCCCATTGCTGTACCTATGTCAGCACCATAATTCATTGTAAGTGGTTTTGATGAAAGAAGGCCATTCACTTATAGCCAGTTCAAAAGAAAGAGGGCATGGCTAACATCACAACAACACATCGACAACACATCCTCAATGACCAGAAGACTTCCAGCTAGGCTTCTCCTCTTAAACATTCCACCACCTCCCAACAACACCCCAGGCTGGGGAATCAGCCATCACTTGAGCCTTTGGAGAATCATTACACAAACCATAGAAGGGCCCAGCTGTGTTTCTGGTTATGGATAGAACCAGCATCTGACAATCTCCCCTGTCTGTTTTTTCACCCATGTTCTGTTTTCAGAACTGTATTTACCCATGTGCTATATTTCTTGCCTTTCGTTAAATTTCCCGGTAGAATTCTCTTCTCCAAAAAGATCCCAGACCGTCTCTGAAAATCTCGGTGCTGGATCTTTCAGTGCTGATTTCCAAGAAAGTTGTTTATGGGTTTGGTCTACTGCTGCTGGCTACCTAGATGTGTAACTTCCTCACATCCACCCCTTCTCTGAAACCCTCTTGCATTTCATGTTAGTGTGTTTTCTCACCGAAGGCATGGGGGGCAGTACAATGTGTCTAAATGATAACATTCTAGTGAGGCAATGGCACCCACAGAGCTTGGCTCTTTCTCTCTGATTTTGAGCCATGTTTGTTTTTAGGGGTCTTGCTCTGTGGCTCAGACTGGCATCACACTCACTCTCCTCCTGTCTTCACCTCTCCAGTGCTGGTGTTACAGGTGTATGCTGTGTGGAATGGCCACAGTTTCTGAACACACACAGTCTTGAGGGTGGCTCTCATGGTCGTTTGTACAGTCCCAGCATAGTTGTCTCTTCAAGAAATTTCAACTGAAAACACACTAACATAAAATAGAAGAGGGTTTCAGAGGAGAAGAGATGGATGTGAGGAAGTTACACATGTAGCTAGGCAGCAGCAGTAGACAAAACCCACAGAGACAGCCACGTCCAGCTTGTACGAGGGTCTGAGGACCAACAGCATCAGGCCAATCACAAGACACTTGTTTCAGGCACCTACATAGAGAGGCAAGGGTCCTGGAAGAGGGGCCTTCTAAAATCCTGCTTGCATGAAACCCAGTGGTCTCAGGAGAAAAACTATCAGGAGAGCAGTCAAAGCCATTTCAGTTACTACAACTTCAAGATAGCAATTATGCCCAAACACAGTGACTGAAAATGGTTACTCATATTATTTTTCACAGTTTCTTGGTCAGGAGTTTGGACAGGATTTGACTGGCCTTAAGCAGAATTAATCATTCTATCCGTAGATTAGATAAGCTCTCATCCTCAACCAGAAGCTTCCTTTGGCAATGGACCATGTTTGATAGAGTGAATCACCACTGACCAAAGTGCAGAGAACAAATGATTGGGAACTGCTTGGTCCTGAACAGTACATCTAGTTCACCACCTACCCCAGTACTCAAGGAGCTTCTTAGAAGGGGGGATCGTGAGAATGGAAGCGCCTGAAGTGGGAAGGATACTGCCAGGCAGTATCGTCCAGACACAACAGGGCTACTCATCTATGAACTCACTGCAGTTGTGTTTCTACTTCCTCAAAACCCACGCAAAATTTGAGCCGTCACCATTTCATCATGGAAGGGTCAAGATCTCAAGAAGCTTCACAATTCCCTGAGAAACTTTTGAGGTCGAATGTCGAATGTGGGAGAGAAGGTCAGCTACTTTGCTCCAGAAAGTGCTCAGAAACATGCTAGTACAGTCCCCCTAGGTGAATTTCAGTAGACCGCATACAGAAAAGACACGAAAAGTAAGGGGAGAATGGTTGGGAAGAAAGGGTTGGATAATAAGGGATGAAAATGACATAAATTCATTGTGTTCATGTGTGAGACTCTAAGAGAATAAAAATGAAGAGATTTGGATGGGGTTATCTTTTTTTCTTAGTTGAGGGTGGTGCTGAGATTACGGGTGCACGTCCAGCTTGACTGGACATGTTTTATGTGTCTTGCAGTGCTGTCTGGGATCACTCGGTAGCAATTAGCTGGTAGCTTCTCTGGCCTGGGGCCTTCGGAAAGGTCCGAAGTGTCTACACGCAGATCCGAGAGACTTTGGTGGAGGTATCTGACAAGATACCTTCAACTTCTTCACACAGTTTCAGAAACTCTCTAAAGGGTCTTTCCTTTCCCGATGGACAATTAGACTGCAACCCAATCTGAGTGATGGTCCCATCTCCAAGACCGTGTAAATCAATGATCCGAAGACATTAAGCAGTAACTGCAGCCCCCTAGTGGCCAGACCCAGAACTGTCGTATCATCACTCCACACTCCGTGGCAGACCATCTCAGATCCAAAGAGGCCATGTTTAATCCACTAAGGACGCAAACTAATTTGATCACAAGGATGATCTGTTGTTTCCCAAGAAAGATAAATACATAGACATAGGTTGCTGAGACTTCCTAGAGCCCGACCACATCAGGCTGATTTTTATGAAGAGAGAACTGTAGTGCGGAATGATCCTAGATGAATATCAAGAGCGTGTATATAGGAAAATGGATCCTGGAAGTTACATTTCAGGATTCAACCGAACAAGCCGAGGTGGAATCCTGCCGGGGTAGCACGAAGGAGAGTCTAGGGGCATTCTGCAATGTAAGGCCAGAGAAGTCCCCCTCCCCCACAGCCAGGAGAGGAGGGGCTGGTCTCCTCATGTAGCCATCACAGCCATTCACACACACAAGGGCTCCTCCAACTTAGAATTTCCAAGAGAAGGCTCTCAGAGCCCAAATGGAGCCCAAGTGGATAATGAGTCAAAGTATCCACTTTACTCTTATTCTATGGTTCCTAGAAAACCTAGAAGAAAATCACCTTGCACTCTTCTTGGAGAATGCAGAAGACAAGGTGGTCCTTATGGGTAAACTTGTACCTTGCATGAGAGAAGCACAAGCAAGTCGGTAAATAATAGCTCCCCTCCACTTTTGGCATGATTGCCAATGCATGTCTCCAAATACCGCAGTCCAATGTTAACAAGAAAGAATTTCTTTTCTCATCAGCAGGAGAAAATACCATGGTGATTTGCTAAGACAGATGCCAGTACACTCATCAAACAAACACGACCTGCATCTGAAGTCCCACAGACTCAATTACTTGACTTTCATGCCAGCGGTGAGACCAAAATCTGAGCCCATGTTGGCAGCCAGCATGGCTGCACTGTCTCTTTATTAGTTGTGGGCAGAAGGCAATGTGAGGGAAGAAACGCAAGGAAAAAAATTACAGCGATGTAATTCTTTGCTCATTTCCTTTTGAGGTATCTCTGTCCCATTCCAAGCAGAAATGCAAATCCCACCTGAAAACTTAATGTGTTTCTTTCCTGACTAGCATTCTGCCAGGCAATAGCTCCTTGAACTCTGCAATTGTGATAACCATGTGACAGAAAGTTGTGTTAGGACCCTTTCAGGCACAGATAATGGAAGTTCAGATCAAGGTAGCTGAAATGAAAAGAAGAAACTGGGCCAGGTAATGAGAAACTTTAAAGGAAAAGATCCTTCGATATACCCAGAGGCTTATGTTCCCCCCACCCCCGCCTCCACCAACCAGATCTTGTTTATCTTCATCTTATCTTGTTTGTCTCAATGTGTCTTACCTGATGCTTTGAGATTTATTCCGTCTCTTATCTTCTGTACCACAGGACTCATAAGTCAGCCTTTTGGTATCCTGCGTGCACATGTGGACCAGGCACCGAAGTGAGAGAGAGGCAGGGAGGGGCTGACCTCATTTAGCCTACCTAGATACATTCACCTTAGAACTCTACTGTAAAAACATAGCCTTTAGAATAGTTGACTCAAGAAAAGAAAAAGCAATTCTTTCACTGACAGAGGGCTTTTTGGAAGATAAAGTCAACACAGGCCTACCTCATATGACAAGTTCTATGTTGGATTGAAAAACGTGTGCTGAAAGAGATGGTGGAAAACAAATACTTTAAAGCAGGCTAATGAAAATATTTTATTCTATATCACTCTAGTCTTTTGTTGCATTTTATTATCTATTTTAATCTCAATCCTATACTATTCTCATTTATATACCAGTTATCTCTTCTGTCTTGGCACCTACATCTCCATGCCATTGCTTCACTCCTATCAGTGTACAAATACAAGGCAGCACTGTCCATCAGAGGCAGAACTTCTCTCCCAATCCACCTCCTATGCAGGCTGCCGTGGAACTACATTCTTCACAGCAGAACTCAAGAAATAACAATATTCCTATGTCTTCCTTTCTTTCTGGTGTTCTTTTCTAAATCTATCCTGATCAGACTTCTTTCAAACCTCCCATCAACGAGGTCACAAGCTCAAATCTATTTTATAATTTTTATGGTGAGTTTTCATTTATCTCCGTGTTTACTGCTCAGCAGCATTTGACACATTTCAGTCATCTTTGAGGAATCTTGCCTCTTGGAGTTTTTTCCCCCTTAGTGTCTGCATCTCCTAGTTTTGTTTTTTTAAACTATAAGGATATCTTTCTCTTTTGTGTATATGAGCACAATGTGTGTGTGCATACATCATTGTCATAGTTAAGTACAGATGTCAACTTGATTGTTGAGGGTCTGAGCTCTGGGTACATTTGTGGAGAATTAGTGTTTGAGTTGAGCCCAGAATGAACCTGAAAGACATTTTCTAGCTGATGGGGAAGGCCCAGCCCATGGTGGGTGGGATTAGGTCCTGGAATAAGTCTTGGAGAGCTGGTTGAGAGAGTTGGCATCCTTCTGTGCACTTGGCCAAACATGCTGATCTGGCAAGTATGGATTGTCCATCTCTCAGCCATTATGTGTTGATACTGTGGCCAGTTCCCTCAGCCCTGGTGTTGGTGCATGCTCTCCCGTCAAGCTGAACTGAGAACTCTAACCAGGAATCATAAGAGAGAATAAACCCTTGTTCCCTTAAGCCATTTCATGGTCATTTATCAGCAACTATGCAGGCAAACTGCAACAACCATGTAAGTATAAAGGTCAGAGGGCAACTTTAGTTATCACTTCTCAACTTCTACCTTGTTTGAGACAGGGATCGCTTTTGTTATTTATTCTCTCACTACTGCAGATTAGTGGGACCACAAGTTTCTGGGGATTCTCCTGTGACTACTGTCATCTCGCAGTAGGAACAATGGGATTACAGACACTCCTAGGACTCAGATAGATTGAACTATGGTCCTTGTATTTGTATCACAAGTGCTTTACCAGGTGAGCCATCTCTAGTCTCAGGTTATCTACCACTTAATGATTTTGCACTTCAGAATATCCTAGGGCTCAGTCATCCTTTCTTCATATCTTCTTACTCCTTAGGCAACTTCTTTCAATCTCTTGGCTTTTGTTTTTAGAACCATTTGATACCATGGACTCAAATTTTGTACTCCAGTCCCAGTCACACCTCCCAATTACAGACTCATACATTTAATTGCCTATTTAATAACAGTATCTCAGAAATAGTCCAAACTCAATATCTCTGAAATAGAACTTATTATTTGTCTTCTACAAAGCTTTACTTCTCTACAATCTTCAGGATCTCAGTCAGTGGCAATTCTATTCTAACTGCTTGAGTCACAAACTTTGAAATTATCACCAATCCTTCCATTTCTCTCACTACTGCAAGTGGGATCTGGAGTATTCTCCCACAGGCCCGTGTGTGAAACACATGGTTGCTAACTAGTAGCACTATTGGAAGATGGTAGAACTTTTAGTAGGTAGCCTAGTAGAAGAAAGCTAGGTAACTGGGAACATGTCTATTATGGGGGTGCTGAGAGTATAAGTCTTTCCTCCTCTTTCTTTTCTTCCTAACATCATGAAGTAAATATTCTTCCTCCACCCAATGTTCCTACCATGATATTATATGCTGCCCTGATAAGCCTAAGGAACCATGGACCAAAACTTTAGAAACTGAGAACAAATTAATCTTTTCTCCCTGTCAGTGATATAATGATAGCCGTGAATGTATTTCATCACCATGATGGGAAACTAACTACGGTAGTCAGATCTACATTCAAGCCATCAGCAAATCCCACTGGGGTCTATCTTCAGAATGTATCCTCAGACCAATGCTATCTTAACACTTCCGTCAGTATTAGCTAGGCCAAGCCTAGTCTAGGATGATTCCATTGGAATTCCTTCTACCTCTCTTGTTTTCCCTAGCCAGTTTTCTAACAAACAGCCAAAATATTCCTCCAAAGTCCCCATATCACTCAGCATGCAGTTCTTCACAATATGCTGGTACCTGTCTCTCCAACCTTGTCCCGTCCCTCTTCTTCCTCACCTTGTCCAGACTGACTATACAGACTGTTCTTTGTTCTTTAAACATTCAACTCAATGCCATGTCAATCATCTTTGCATTCACTTTTAGCTCTGCTTAGAAAACTCTTGCTCTTCCCAGACCCTCCTTGCCATTCAGATATTAGCTACCTATCTCCTATCTGCCTAAAACAACCTATCTCCCCTCTCTCACCCCTCACCATCCAGAACCCTCTATCTTTTTCCCATCTAAGAACTTTTCATCATCTCAACAAATATTAGGCGTGACTTTGCATATTTGCTTATGATCTATCTTCCCAAATAGAAGGAAACAGTACAGGAGACATTTAACTCCATGCTGCTTACATCTGCCTTTCCATCATCTAGACTCTGGACCCTGGGAAGTCCTGATAAATTGCTAGTGAATGAGGAAATGCCAGAGATTGTTCAAGGGAAACTTGGAGTGGGGAGGGGTGAAAAGCAAAGAACTGCCAGGGTTCTGGAACTGGAAAGAGGTTACAGAAAATATCCTTCTGCTCAATTAAGGGGTCTTTATTGAAGACAGAACATCTCTAACCTAATTACGTTTGGAAGAATCTAACTGATTTTTAAATACTGTTAAAAGGCACAGCAAACACTGTGGGGAATGTCAGACTTTTTGACAAGAAAATGACAGTTGAAACTTTGTCAGGAATATGTAATGAGAACCTCATGACGGAGTAGGCTATGATTAATAAATTGCATCTTAAATTAATATTTAAGTAATGCATGCAGAATTTAATAACTTCCAGTTACCCTTATAAATTCATGGTAAGTGGTATTTCTTCCTCACTTATTATGAAGGACCATTACTATTTATTATTTATAATTTAAAATTCATCTCATAAATTCCTGAAAAACATTAATTCAGCATTCTCATCTCCTTTCATATTTAATTTGTTCATACAGTTTCCAAACTGCTTAAATATTACTAAACTAAGTATAAGGCATATTTTTTCATAAATGAACTACAAGTATTAAATTATAGTTTTAAAAAACTTTGAGAGTTTACATAGTAAACTAAGTCCTATTCATTTTTAAATTTCCTTTCAATGACTCTGCTTTTACCATCCTAGATGAATTGGAAACCAGCTATAGCCCTACTGCCTTCCCTGGAGACAAACAGAAGTAACAACTCTCCTCAAAAGTACTCTTCAGTATCTGCCCTTAATCATGAGATGAACTTCAAAAAATCTCCAGGAAATAATAATTTTTACATTCAGAAACACTTCCACTAGATACAAGTAGAAACTCCAGGTGATACATACATGAAGAATGTGTATGTATGTGTTTACGAAGATTATATGTATATTAATGTGAATTGCCTCCACAGGCCCATTTCCCATGTATTTTCATCCTTAGCTGATGTTAATGTTTGGGAAGGTTGTGGCGCCTTTAAAGAGATAGTTTTTTGCTGAAAGAAGACACATCATACAAGGCAAGTCTTGAGGTTTGGCAGTCCTGTTTCCTGTTTGCTCTTGCCCTCTCTGCCTTTCTAATGGCTACAGTGACCTTAATCAGCCTCCTGCTCCTGCCAGCAGTCAAGCCTTTTGCTGTGCAATTCCCATCATAATGGACTGTCTCCTTTCTGGACTCATAAGCCAAACAGATCTCCTTTTCGCCCTTGAGTTGGTTGTGCATGAATGAGTGTTGTTCCACAGGAAAGAAGAATGACAAGTCAACAACATACATGTACACAGTGATGACTGGGAAGTAGAGAGTAGGCAGAAAGCTGGAGCAGTCATCTGCTGGAGCAGTCATCTTGACCTGAGGACTGCCACCGCAGTGCCCCCTGGGATTTCTGGAGGTCTCAGAAACAGCAATGGGGGGAACACCACCAAGAACAGATAGGAAATGGCCAACAGAAGCCTCTCTCTAGCTAAAGGGCAGGAAAGGTGCTACTTAGGGAAGCAGATAACTTTCAGGTAACAACTACTCTTTCCCTACAAAGCACTAGTGAGTAAATTGTGGACCTCCCAAATAAATGCTGAACTCAAAGCCTAGACTACTGTTCCTGCAAAGTCAATCTGATATACTAAGGACACTTATACATGCCTAGGTGGCCCACAATGTCAGAGTCAGTGGAAACCACGGGAGACCCAGGCTTCTCCCAGCCTCTCCTCTGATTATGCCAGAGCCGGCTTAGCAGATGGTCCTACAGTGAGGCCACACCCCAGAGCAACCCTGGGGGTCTGTGGGGAGCACAGCCAAGGCCTCTCCACTGAGAGGAAAGCCACAGAAGACCTAATAGAAAGTCAGAAACTTCATCCCAAGCAGTTTAGACAAGAGCCCTTCTTCAGGGATCAGTGGTAGCCAAATGAGGAGCACAGATACCCTCACATGGTAAGAATAAGATGGCAGGCCACATCATCACACACAAACACACACACACACACACACACACACACACACACACACTACACACCTTCCTTTGTAGAAAAAGCCAAATAAGATCCAAAATCTCAAGAATGAATACACAAATGACAGGTTTAAATCAAAAATCGTCATCATTCTTTCTATAGGAAGATCTCAAATGAACAATAAGACACAGAAAACAGTCACCTACGCCTGAGTGACAGAGTTTTAAAATTATCTGGCAATGTTTTTAAAGCAGCCGCAATGAAGCTACTCTATAGGAAAAAAAAAGAAAAACATGAAACAAAAACAGGGAGTCTTGGCAATGAAGCAGAAGATATAATGAACCAAAAAAAATTTAAAACTGAAGAGAATAGAAATCAATATTTAAAATGTTGTGAGTGGTAAATGGTAAATGGTCTCAATGACAGAATGAAGAACAGGAAGCAGCAAGCTAAAAGACAGAATGGAAACTATGCAGCTCAAAGAGGAAAAGTGCTCTGATGGAATATATGCAGAATTCTGCCTCCACAACCAAAACACAATCAAAATGATGGTTTTCTCATCATGAATCGTTAATACTACAAGAAAATAGCCCAGCATCTTTCAAAGCTAAATTTAAGAAAGGGAGTCTCAGGCTAAAATCTTGTGTCCTGTAAATATATCCTTCAAATATATAAGAAAAGAGACAAGAAATGCACAGATGAAATAAAACCACAAGAATCTATTGCAAACAGAGCGATGTTAAAGGAATGGCTATATAAATTTTACATATAACTGTAAATGATAGAAGAAACTGGAACTTCAGGAAGAAAGAAACACCAGAAGCAAAAATATGACTACACATAATATACTTTCCTTTTGCTCTTGGGTTGTTTCTTATGTCTCATAGGAGGGAAAACAATGTAACCGTGTGCTATGAGATTCTAAACCTCCTAAGCAGAGGTCGTGTTTAAGACACTTATATTATACATTGGGAGAATAAAAAGATATAAGGAGAAGTGAAGGTTCCACACTTGGCTAGACCTGGTGAAATGGTAACACCACAAACCAAGCACACTCATGTAACAACTATAGCAGCTACTAAAAGATTATTCCAAGAGACACATTTTAAATATTTTCTGTGGTAGTTTGACTCAGTACACAAAGAA
Organism: Typhlomys cinereus; assembly: GCA_023101885.1. Lineage (NCBI taxonomy): Eukaryota > Metazoa > Chordata > Mammalia > Rodentia > Platacanthomyidae > Typhlomys > Typhlomys cinereus. The sequence goes on from JALPQD010000149.1 coordinate 4,584,120, forward strand.
CTTGCATAGCAAAAATGAGGGCAGAACTGAAATCCCCAAACCCAGGTAAAAACTTTTCAGGCATGGACATGGCCTATAATCCCAGTGCTCTGGATGCAAAGACAAAGAATCGTCAGCTAGCTAGCTCGCCTGACCAATTTGTGAGGTATGTTCAACTAAAAGACTTGCCTTTTTTTTTTACCATGTTAAGTATTTTTATTACTTTTGTATTGCAAATCGAAACCATTTTCCCCTCTCAAGTTGTAATGCAGTTCCATTCCCTCTAATACTTGCATTCTTTCACCTTAACATAAGTTCACTGGTATTTAAAATGTTTAGAATATAGCTATTTTTTAGATTAAGCATCAGTTTGAAACACCATTCTTATTACATTCACAGTTTTCTAATATGCCACCATCACATTCTGTTCTACTGGACTGTTTATTACACGTGCCCACACAAGGTATTACACTAACAGAAACCATGTATACAGGCTGTTTCTGCATTAAGCAAGTCTTACTATTTTTACCAAATTCGTAATTGTAATTTTGGTAATCCTTAGAATTTTCCTCTAGGCATCCAATTGTTTTTGCTATCTTATTGCGATAAATTTAAGGACAAAGCCTAACTCTTCTGTGGTGTTTCTACACAGGTAGTAAAACTAGCCTGTTGGGATAGATTCTCAAATCATTTTTGTTTCATGGTTATTACTTTCGTAAGCCATCTGATGCATGGCAGTACTTAGCTTACAGAGATGTTTGCATCTTTTTTTATTTGTATTGTTCCCCTTTTGTGTTCATAAATATATTTAAACCTAGATAGGAATATTTGTGACTGGATTATTAGCACATGGTAATTCATAGCATATGCATTGTTTTAAAACTTCAGTGGTCAAGTACTTCCCTAATATGCATGAGGCCCTGGGTACAGTTCCTAGTACCGCCTCTGAAAAACCAAAACAACCAAACAAAAAAAGTAACATCAACTCCTCTATAGTAACTTTCAAGTTCACATACAAACTTGAGTTTTATGTAAAAATTCTCATTTTACTCTTATCTTTACAATGGTCGATGTCAGTAAATTACAAGCAATATCTTTGTTTTCTACTTCCCAATTTAAAAATACATCAAGTAGCACTTTCATTAGTTAAGTCTTGTTTTTTACATTTCAACATGAGTCACAACCTTTTTTTGAACAAATAATCAGGGTATTGACGAGCCACTTTGGAGTAAGTTTGATAAGCATATTTTATTTAAATAAATCCTCCAGTAAGAAACAGAATTCACTGCCTTTACTTAGAAGGCAGCTTTGTAAAATCTGTAAATTTGTATGTGCAGCTCAACAACATTCCCTTATTGGAAAAATCAGTATTTCCACATCACAATTCCCAAAAGGACTTAAAAGTCTCAAAACTTCTGTGTCTCCTTTGGCTTGCTTCTCCCTGAAGCTTTATTAATGGTTCTCTTCATATCATCATCTCCATCTTCATAAATTTTCTTTAGCACATTCATTAATCCCTCATAGGATCTGTTTCATTGTCATATGAAGGCTTTTCTTTCTCTTTCCACTCTTTTTCAACCTGAGTCAAGTAGTCCCATCGTGTTTTCCACTTTCTTTCTACATAAGATAATAACTGTATCAGTCTTGACTTTTTTTGAACTGCCTTCCACAGAAATGGGTTTCAAAAGATTGTTTACAATCATGGAATAATTCTTCTCATTTAGATTCTTTACCAAAAGATCAAATGATCTCTCTGTGAAATGCACTTGCATATTCTCAAGGGGAACCTGATGAACTCCAGTTAAGGTAATGTAGATTTTCACAAATTTATCTGACTGATCCCATCCATAATTACTGATTTTCACTGTGTAACCTGTTTTCATGGCAGCAACCATAGCAGCTGGCTTTTCATTGTCGGGAAGTTCTGGTTTCTTCTGTGATTTTTGTTGTGTCTTGTTCTTTATTTCTGTCTCAAATTTAGACTTTTCACCTGTGAGGGCATCACGTACTCTTTTCCTAGTGGATTTTTCCAATAGTACTTTTACTCTTCTAAGTCCTTCTGCAACTCCTCCAAGGCTGAAGCCATGGTCCCGCGGGCCAGCCGAGGCACGAACCGCAGCCGTGCACGCGAGCACACAGGAAACGCCGCACGGAAGATCCCACCCGCGTGCGCCGCAGCGCCCGCAGCCCACGGTACCGACACAGTGCGCGACCCCGTGGCCCACGCTCCGCACGCGACGCCTCTGGCGAGACTTGCCTTAATAATAAAAGTGGAGAGCAATCGAAAGAAGATACAACATCAAATTCAGGCTTCTGCATGCATGCACACGTAGATGCATATGCATCCACACATACACATGCACTCACACACGTATACAAGCACACACAGCCCACAAAGACATACAAATGAAAACTATGTAACTAAAACAACACGAGAATTCAAAGAGAAGTTCAAGTAATATATAGGGAGACAGAAGAAAGATAAACTGAGAAATAGAAAACAAAAAAAAATGAAAACAAAGTACAATAGGTACATACAGTGTAAATTATTCAAAATATTCCACATTCCAATTAAAAAGATAATAATGACATACAGTGCCCAGCAGAATGGAGTGAAGGGAATTGCAGGAGCAGCAAAACTGCAAAAGAAAATCAACAAACCACAATCCAGAACTTCAGAGACTCTATATCAATCACATAGAACTAGGACAGCCTAATCTCTCCCCATCCTGGAGCTCAGGGACATTTGCGGAAGAGGGGGCGGTAAGATTGTAAGAGCAAAAGGATGGGAGGAGCAACGATTTGCAAGATTCTCAACAATAGTTGGGGCCAAAGCAATCATAATGGGACTTTGCATGCCCTGCGCAATGTCCAGCGCACTGTTGCCCTCATAAAGTCTAGCATCTGTTAAGGGCACCGAGACCCCTGGAGGCAAGGGATTGACAGCCATAGTAGTGATCTTATGCTTAAGGGGAACAAGAGAAAGGGCTTATGGAAATGCCACTGGGTCCTTATATGTCATCGGAGAGGAGGACCCAGTGGAGAGTTAGGCGTACACAATAAAGGACTCTCTGGGAATTGGGGGGGAGGCACTAGGGGAAGGGGAGGGGGAGGAGGGGGTTCGGGAGGGAGGAGGGGGAAGGGAGGGAACTGGTAAAAAATTTTAAAATGTATAATTAAATTTTTAATAAAAAAGGAAAAAAAAGATAATAATGGTGAAATAAGTTGAAAGGCACAAACCAACTATTAGCAATCTACAGAAAATTTGCTTCAAATATGACACAGACAAAACAAAAAGGAAGAAATAAAATCTACATTGCTTCAACATAAACCAAAGGTAAACAGAAGTCGCTGTATTCTATTGCATAAAATAAGCTACAAAGTGAATAAAATTTCCATATAGAGGAAGAGACATTTAATGACAAAACTGTCATACTAAGATAGATCAATATTTCATGTTAGTCCAATCAGAAATGGAAAATTTCATCAGAATTGAAAGGAACAGTAAACAGAATTGTAGATGGACACTCCAACACTTTAGTCTCAACAAATGGTACAACAATTAAAAAGAGAACCATGAAAGATAAAGAAGAATACAGCCACACCATTAACCAACATTAGAACAGATGTTTATAGAACACATCACTCAGCAACCAGAGATTTGTGTTATTTTCAAACACCCTGGGACATAACACAACATAGACCACATCCTGATCTGTAAAACACACATAATTTATCACATTTTTAAAAAATCCTAGATAATGAAGAACAAAATAAAGTCAAAGCAGGCAAATAAAAGAAATAATAACAAGCAGAAATCAAAGCAGCTGAGAGGGAAAAAAAGCAGAAAAATAAATGAGCCAAAGAGCTGGCTTTTGAAAAAAACTTAAAAAAAAAAAAAAGACAAATCTCCAAAGGATAAAAAACAGAAAAGAGGGGAAAAAAGACCTCAAAAGAAAGGAGACAAAAGAACACACTTCAATAGAGAACTTAGGCCATAGTCATGTACTGCATATAAGTATTCTGTTCACTTGGGACTGAAGAGGTTTGATTTCCCCAGTCAGGGAAGGTATAACTGTTAACCAACTGGCAAATGGAAAACTGATCCCTCTCACTGCTGTGTCCTTCCTACTCCTATTCTTCCATCTACTTTTGAGCCTCTTACATTAAGATCTTCATTTAAATCGTCTTTTATCTTTGTTAGAAGATGACCTCGACAACTATTAGGATGCAGCCAAGGGCAATGCATCTGAACAGCAAAACTGAAAACAACAACAAACTATAATTCAGAACACTAAAGACCCTACAATGTTCAACCAGAGCCAGACCGGCCAAATCTCTCCCCATCCTGAAGCTCAGGGAAACTTGCAGAAGAGGAAGATGGGGAGGACCAACGGTATCAAGATACTCTACACAAGTCAGAGCTGCAGTACCCAGGATATAGCCACAATGCGAATGGACCTTGCTTGACGTACACAATAGCTGACATGTCAACAACCCCCAAAGTCTAGCACAGATCACAGGGGAAAAGGCTTCAGGCAGTAGGATCCTTAAAGGCAAGGGGTTAAACAGTCATACTAATGGCAGCCCAAGAAGGAGCCCTGAGATATGCCATTGAGTCCTGAATCCTCACTAATATAGACAACTCAGAGGGAAATTCAGCACCACATAAACAACGGGGAGAGTCAGAAGTAGAGGAAGAACAGAATGGGAAGACAATGGGGGGGGAGACAAAGGAGGGGAAAGGGGTGTACCTATTGAGTTTGTATAACTAGGCAAAAAATGTAATAAAAATAAATAAAAGACAAATCTCTAGCAAATATATCAAAAAAGTGAGGAAACAACAGAAATTGCCAATATCAAGAATGACAACTATTAGTTGCCTATTATAAGTAATTTTTCATGTATAAATTTAATGCTTTAAATGAATATATCAATTCTTTAAAAAACACTAGCACAAAAAACTAACACAATTCCTTCGATGTAAAGTGAACTTTTTTCCTCCTTTTATTCGAAAATTTTGTTCTTTGAAATTTTATACATGTAAATAGCACACAGTCTAGTTATTCTCTTCCCATTCTCTGCTATCTTCTGTCCACCTCTTCCAGCCCTCCTTCTTTCTTACAAATCTTCCTCCTATGACTTTTTTTGAGACAACAGACATTTATTTCTCATAGCTCTAGAGAATTGGAAGCCTAATATCAAGGTGCCAGTCACTCAGTGTCTAATGAGGTTACTCCTAATGGTTTCAGGATGCCATCTTCTTACAGTCATATGGTATAGGGATGGATATCATATCTCTTCCTCTTTTCTTAAGGGTATTAATTCCATCACACATTTATGCCGTTAGTCTCATGTCTCACTTAATTCAACCAATGCCTCCTGTGAGACTGTTAAAGTCTGGAACTAACTTCATTGGAATCTAATGGACTCCCAGTGAGTACACAACTGGGAACTTTGCCTCTCTTCTCCCAGAATCCATTAGTTGCCATGTGACTGGTATTTGGTAAGGCCCCATGGATTCCTTGGCCATTCATAGCTTATTGTTGACCTGGCCAGTCCTATGTAAGGCTCAATGTGAATAACCACAGCTGTTGAAAGTTCATGATTGCTATGACCGTGCCAAGTTTAGTGGATAGCATTTCATGACCCTCTTCACTATTTTCTGGCTCCTGCATTCTTTCTGCCCACTCTTTTATGGTGGAACCTGACCTTTAAAGAGAGGTAGAAATACCATACCTCAAATAAATAAATAACAGAATAAGAAGGTGAAAGAACAATCAAAGATGACTGCCAATATCAACCTTGGACTTTCACACATATGCTACACACATGTGAACCTGCACCCACAGAGGACTAACTTCTCAACTGTCACACTCAGCATCTCTGCAGACTGCACAGAGACTTCTCTGATTGAAGTTGAGGTAGCCTGCAATTTGGCATTGTGTCAGTTGCTCTAAGAAGTCGTACTCAGCCTCCCCTAAGGCCTAAGACCTCCTCAGTCATGGGGTTTTAATTGAGTTAACAGTACCAGGCATGAATTCCCTCTTGTGAAGTAGACCTCAATTAAGTCCAATTGTTTTGGGGGCTTCTGGAGCCTCTGTGATCAACAGCTCTTATGGAGGTATCCCACCATTGGCATTGAAGATTTGTTTTAGTGATCCATCATTTTTAGAACCATCATTATCTGACCTTATGTAATACCTACCTTCAGACTCTCTTATGCTTTCAATTCAGTTGTGAGATAGTATGTTTCTCTGTTGTTTTCATACCACCTTAATTTTGGTTAACCCTTCCCATTCCTGTCCCCTCTTTCATACATCTTCCCATCCCTTTCCTGGTTAATTCTTTCAACCTCCTAGACAGACCTCCCCTCTTCCCTCATTCTACCTATGTGTTACTATTCCATCTCCCTTAAGGCAATACCTCTCACTATCCTCATTCTAGTTTCCCAGTTCCCATAAGTGCTCTAAACTAAATGTGCAAAATGAGACAAAGTTGGGATACTCATATGAGAGAGACATGTGGTGCTTATTTCTGTGCCTGAGTCAATGCAACTGTTTTCTTCCAGTTCATCCATTTACATGCAAATTTTCATAATTTCATCTTTATTTATAGTTGAATAGAATTATATTCTGTATATGTACCACATTTTCATTTTCCATTCATCAGTTGATAATTTAGGCTGATTCTATTTCCTACCCATTTTTTTAAAGTGTGTGATAGAGAAGCAAAGAACATTGTTGTTTACAGGTCTCTGCAGAAGAATATAAACTCCATGGAGTAATCAATTACCTAAGACTGGTATGACTGGGTTATCTGGTAGCTTTGTTTTTAGTTTCTGAAGAACTTTCTGACTAGTTACTGCCTGAATGGTTTCATTACTTTATGCTACACTAGGTTGTACAAAGTTTCCTCTTTGCTCCTATCTGTGCCAGGACTTGTGGTCATTTGTAATCTTGATGATGGCCAGTCAAACTGGGGTGAGGTAGAATCTTAAAGTAGTTTTACTTTGCATTTCCCTGATAGCTAAGGATGCTGAACACCTTATTGAGTGTTTATTATTTGTACTTCTTCTTTTGAGAATTTTATGTTCAGTTCGATTTTTAACTAGCTTTTTGTTCTTTTGATATTTAGGGTTTTTTCCTTAGTTCTTTTCATTTCTAGATACTAATCCTCTGACAGATACACAGCTGGCAAAGATGTTCTCCCATTCTGTGGGCTGCTGCTTTCTTTGACTGTTTCCTTTGATGTACAAGCAGATCTTTAGTTTCATAAGATTCTGTTTGGCTACTGTTGATGCTATTTCCTGTGCTTCTAGAGTCCTATTCAGAAATTCTTTACCTATGCTTACATACTGAAACGTATTGTTTGTTTATTCCTCTATTTATTAGTTTCAGGGAATAAGGTCTTATATTTATATCTTTGTTCTGTTTGGAATTTTATTTAGGATAAGACATTCAGATTTAGATTCATTCTTCTGCATCCTGATATCCAGGGTTCCCAGAGCACTGTTTGGTTAAGATGGTGTCTTTTCTCCAGTGTATAATTTTTACTTCATCAAAACTCGAGCAACTGTAATGGACTTATATTTGGGTCCTCTATTTCACTGATCAGTGTGTCTGCTTCTGTGTCATATCACATTGTAGTTTTTTTTTACTATGACTTCATAATATACCTTGAAATCAGGTGTTTTTGCTCAGGATTGCTTTGGCTGCCCTTGGTCCATTTTTTCCCCATAAAAATCTTAAGATTTTTTTTTCTGTCTGAGCAGAATGTCCCTAGAGTTTTGACTGAGATTGTATTGAACCTGTAGGTTACTTTTCAGAAGATGGTCATTTTCACATTTTTGTTTCTTCTGATCCATGAGCATGGGAAGTCCTCATGTCTTCCTCAATTACTTTTTTTTAGCATCTTAAATGTTCATTGCAGAAGATTTTATATTCTTTGGTTAGGATTACTCCCAGGAGCTTTTGTGGCTATTGTGAATGGAATTGTTTCCCTAATTTCATTTTTGTATATTTTTCATTGGTATATAAAAAGGCTAGTGGTGCTTCTGTACTGATTTTGTATTCTTCCACTTTATTGAAAGTGTTTATGAGGTCTAAGTTTTTTAATGGAGTCTTTACAGAATTTTACATATAGAACCATACCATCTGCAAATAGGAATACTCTGAATTGTTTTCCTATTTGTATCACTTTTATTATTATTATTATTTATTCAACTGTGTGCATATGTGTATGTGTGCGTGCGCGTGTGTGTCTGTGTGTGTGTGTGTGTGTGTGTGTGTGTGTGTGTGTGTCTGTGTATATGTAGAACCACAGACGAATTCGCAAACCACCATGGACGCCTACACCTCCTTCTGCCCTGGGATTCATAGGCTCCGCCCTACCAGGACCAGAAGCGCAGGCCACCCCTGCTTCCGCCTGGCGTCTATACGTGGGATCTGGGATCCGAACTCAGGACCCTCTGCCTGCAAGGCGGAGGCTTAACCCCTGAGCCACCTCTCCAGCCCACTTTTATTTTTTAATATGAATATTTGGCTCTTTTTATCAACTATTGATGGTATAATGAAATAAATTTAAGTGGCACCTAATTTAAAACCTTAATAGTTCATGGGAGGACAGTCTACAGTATAATGTTAAGCCTAAATATCAAAATAACACTTCTTTATTTTCTCAGGAAAGGAGGAATAAAGTCATGATCAAAATTATGGCTAACACCTAAAGATGGGGAGGAGCAACAATATGCAAGATAATCCACAATAGGACTTGGCATGACCTGCGCAATGACCAACATATCATTGACCCCCCCCCCAAAGTCTAGCATGGATCACAGGCACTAAGATCCTTAGAGGCAAGGGATTAACAGCCACAATAGTGTTCCTGTACAAAAGAAGAACACAAGAAAGAGCTCTAAGCAATGCTGCTGGGTCCTTACACCTCATCAGAGAGGAGGACCCAGAGGGAAGTTTGACATGCACAGTAAAAGATGTTCCAGGAATGGGGGGAGGGAGCACTGGGAGAAAGGGAAGGAGAGGAAAGGGGAGGAGGTGGACAAGGGAGGAAGCAGGGGGATCCAGGGAGAGGTGGAGGGAAGGAGGGGAATGGAGTACCTATCAAGTTTGTTTGAGTGGGAAAAAAAATACTATAAATAAAAAAATTATGGCTAACAATTTGGGTTCACTTGGTTCTTCAAATATGATTTTTAGGTGTATTGACAGACACAATGTCACAAATCAATTCACTAGACTTAAGAATAATAGTATGTTTTAGAAAAAAATGGGGAAATACATAAATTTGAGTTAATGTCTGAAAATAAAATACCCACAAAAATATCACAACTGATCTTTTAATGGCTAATTGTTTTAACATTAAGAGTGTTGTTTTAAATGCAGCTAAAAGCTTTAGAGACACTAGAGTAATCTTCTCCCAAAAGAAGTAGAAGGGAAGAGATTAGCAAAATAAGGGGAGAAATATCTGAAATCGAGATTAGGAAAATGATACAAAAAATCAACAGTCAAAAAGCTGGTTTTTTGAAAAAAATCAATAAGATTGATTAACCAAATTAACCAAAAGCAAGAGAGAGAAAGCCCAAATTAACAAAATTAGAAATGAAAATGGAGTTATCACTACTCATACCCAAGAAATCCAGAGAATTATAACATCATATTTCAAAAACTTATACTCTGTGAAATTTGACAACACAAAAGAGATGGATGAATTCCTAAGTAAACACAATTTACCTAAATTGAATCAGGAAGTTGTGAATTATTTAAATAGTCATATAACATATGAGGAAATTGAGGAAGTAATCGCAAATCTTCCCACCAAAAAATGTCCCAGACCAGATGGATTCAGCACAGAGTTCTACCAGACATTTAAGGAACTAATAACACCAATACTCCTTAAACTGTTCCATCAAATAGCAAAGGAAGGAACACTACCCAATTCCTTCTATGAAGCTAATATCGTCTTAATCCCAAAACCTAATAAAGACTCACTTAAAAAAGAAAACTATAGGCCAATCTCTCTGATGAACACAGATGCAAAGATTCTCAATAAAATCTTAACAAATCGGATTCAAAAACATATCAAAAAAATCATCCATGGGGATCAAGTATGCTTTATCCCAGGCACACAAGGATGGTTCAACATACGCAAATCGATAAGTGTAATTCACCATATAAACCAGTCCAAAGTTCAAAACCACATGATACTCTCGATAGATGCAGAAAAAGCTTTTGACAAGATCCAACAGCCTTTATGACCAAAACCCTAGAGAAGGTTGGAATGGAAGGAACCTTTATCAATATAATAAAAGCGGTATACAACAAGCCAACAGTAAGGATTATACTCAATGGGGAAAATCTTGAAGCATTCCCACTTCAATCAGGAACTAGACAAGACTGTCCACTAGTCACCACTTCTTTTCAGTATTGTACTTGAAGTCTTAGCTGAAGCCATAAGACAAGAAAGGGACATAAAAGGGATTCAAATCAACAAGGAAGAAGTCAAGTTATCTCTATTTACAGATGACATGATCCTACATCTGAGTGATCCCAAAAAACTCCACCAGGAAGCTTCTGGAACTGATACAGAAGTTCAGCAGGGTGGCAGGATACAAAATAAATGTACAAAAATCAATGGCCTTCCTATATGTCCAGAATGAAAGAAGCAAAAAAGCCCTGAGAGAAACAATCCCATTTACTATAGCCCCTAAAAAAATGAAATACCTTGGGATAAAACTAATCAAGGAAATAAGAGACCTCTATAATGAAAACTTTAAAACCCTAAAGAAAGAAATTGCAGAAGACATCAGAAGATGGAAAGACCTCCCATGTTTCTGGATTGGCAGAATCAACATTGTAAAAATGATCATCCTACCAAAGGCAATATACAGATTCAATGCTATACTAATTAAAATCCCGAAGCAATTCTTTAAAGAAGTTGACCAAACAATCTCAAAGTTCATATGGAGGCACAAAAGACCCAGGATAGCAAAAACAATCCTGAGTAACAAAAACACGGCTGGAGGTATCACCATACCAAATCTTAGTCTATACTACAAATCCATAGTTATAAAAACAGCCTGGTACTGGCTCCAAAATAGACACACAGATCAATGGATAAGGATTGAAGACCCAGATATAAGCCCACACAATTACAGTCATTTGATCTTTGACAAAGAGGCCCAAAAATTCCATTGGAAAAAGAACAGCATCTTCAACAAATGGTGCTGGCAAAACTGGATCTCCACATGCAGAAGATTAAAACTGGATCCGTACTTGTCACCATGTAGAAGAATTAACTCCAAATGGATCAAGAACCTCAACATAAGGCCAGAGACTATTAAAACCATAGTTGAAAGGGTAGGGAACTCCCTTGAGCTGATTGGACTAGGTCAACAGTTCCTGAACAGACATCCAATAGCACAGTCACTACAACCAACACTCAACAGATGGGATCTTGTGAAATTAAAGAGCTTCTAGAATGTTCAGATAAAGAGATTGTAACTCGAGCACACAGGCAACCCACAGAATGGGATAAAATCTTCACTAACCACATATCTGATAGAGCCCTATTATCCAGAGTGCACAAAGAACTTAGAAAATTAACACCAAGGAAACAATGGGCCAATTAAAAAATGGGCCTTGGAACTCAAAAGAAACTTTACCAAGGACGAAATTAAAATGTCTAACAAATATCTTAAAAAATGCTCCACATCCTTAGCCATCAGGGAAATGCAAATCGAAACCTCCCTGAGATATCATCTCACCCCTGTCAGGATGGCAAAAATTCACAATACAAACAACACCAAATGCTGGAGAAGATGTGGAAAGAGGGGAGCTCTCCTACATTGCTGGTGAGAGTGCAGGCTCATACAACCACTCTGGAGAGCTGTCTGACGATTCTTAAAGAAGTTAAAGATTGAAATGCCTTATTACCCTGCTATACCACTTTTGGGAATAACCCCCCATACAACAAAAATTCACAAGCACGACCATGTTCATAGCAGCACTGTTTACAATAGCAAAGTCATGGAATCAGCTCAAATGCCCAACAGTCGATGAATGGATAAGGAAAATGTGGTACATTTATACCATGGAATACTACTCAGCCATCAAAAATGATGATTTAATGCAATTTGCTGGGAATGGATGGAATTAGAAACAATTATATTGAGTGAAGTATTCCAGACATGGAAAATTAAGCTCCGTGTACCAAACTCACTTAGAGACACTCAAAAACAAATCTCTGTAATACCTACAGTAATTGTAAAGATTATAAACAGGAGGGATGGGGAAGGAGGGCCCCACCAGAAACAGAGGGGACCATGTTACAGCAGAGAAAATAGGCCACCATTAAGTACTGCAAGTAAGTAATGAGACATCTGATTAAGTTCACAGACTTTCCTTCCTAATCATTTCCAACTGATGGGGTACAATCTTACTAGAAGGAGAGGGCATGTAGGCTGCCAGATAGAAGGTAACCATTTTGCAAATCGGTGATTGACCCCTCTCTCACCATGGTCTCCTACTTCTATTCCATCTACCTTTGAATAGACTCTTATAACAAGACTCTAATTTAACAGGTTTTTATCTCTGGCCAGGGGGTGACATCCAATATCCATCAGGATGGAACCAAGGGCATTGCAGGAGCAGCAAAACTGAAAAAAAAATCATTAACAAACCATAATTCAGAACATCAGAGACTCTATATCAACCACCTGGAATCAGGCCTGCCTAATCTCTCCCCATCCTGAAGCTCAGGGAAATTTGCGGAAGAGGAGGAGGTAAGAGTGTAAGAGCACAAGGATGGGAGGAGTCATGATATGCAAAATACTCCACACAAGTTAGGGCCGAAGCAATTATAACAGGACTCTGCATGATCTGCGCAATGACCAACATATTGTTGACCCCTCAAATTCTAGCATGGACTAAAGGCACTAGAATCCCTAGAAGCAAGAGATTAATAGTCACAATAGTGTTCCTATACTTAAGGGGAACACAAGAAAGAGTTCTAGGAAATGCCACTGAGTCCTTACATCTCATCAGAGAGGAGGACCCAGAGGAAAGTTTGATATACTCATTAAAGGATGTTTCAGAGGGGGGAGAGGGGGCACTGGGAGAAAGGGAAGGAGGGGGGAAAGGAAGGGGCAAAGAGGGGAGGGAACAGGGAGGTCCAGGGAGAGGTGTAGGGAGGGAGGGAGGGGACAGGGGTTCCTATTATGTTTGTATGAGCAGAAAAAAAAAGAGTGTTGTTTTAGAGAAACATCTTTTCTCTTTGAACATTGAGTTAAATGTTTAAGTATTAAGTAATCTGTAGAGCAAACTGAGTTCTGTGCTCTGTACCAGTAAAGAAACCATGGGTGCACTCCTTCCCCTCCAAGGTCAAAGTTCAGTTTTGCAATGATCTCAGCAAAAAAAAAAAAAAAAAAAAAAAAACGGTTCACAATTTAGAAAAAATTCCTAGCATCACAAGTTTATCGAACACTTTTTTTCATTTTTTTCTAACAAAGATTGCAATGACGGAATTGAATGACGAAAATGTAAAAATATTTGTACTAAGCTGCATTCATTGTTTCTCGCCATTTAATAGGGTAAAAATAAAAACTAAGAGACACATAAAGAAGATAATGAAGAAAAACTACACTGAAAGTTACTACCTCAGATTTCAAACAGCAGGGACTGTTCCAGTGTGAACCCGAGAAGACCCTGTGGCACCATGAACAGCAGGTGACAAGCAACATGGCGGTCAGCCAGCAGAACAGGCTGGTCAGCCAGCAGAACAGGCTGGCCAATGCCCGTCCAGTTCCACAGCAGCCATCCACCAGAGATGCAAACAAATGCCAGCTTGAAATTCATCTCAATGTCTTTATTCCTGAATTTGCAGGACATAGATAAAGTGAAGGAAGCTTGAGGGGTGCTTGCATCACCCACAATCCTTAAAAGAGTCGATCATGGATTCTCTGGGTTTACCATGGCCAGTTCACCTCACTGGAATCTGAAGTTCAATGAACTGAGCATAATCTTGTGTGTTAACAGATAACTCTATTTTTTATTATTTTTCTGCTCATGCAAACGTAATAGGAACCCCTGTCCCCTCCCTCCCTCCACCCCTCCCTGGACCTCCCTGTTCCCTCCCCTCTTTGCCCCTTCCTTTCCCCCCTCTCTCCCTTTCTCCCAGTGCCCCCTCCCCCCCTCTCTGAAGCATCCTTTAATGATAAACTTTCCTCTGGGTCCTCCTCTCTGATGAGGTGTAAGGACTCAGTGGCATTTCCTAGAACTCTTTCTTGTGTTCCCCTTAAGTATAGGAACACTATTGTGACTATTAATCTCTTGCTTCTAGGGATTCTAGTGCCTTTAGTCCATGCTAGAATTTGAGGGGTCAACAATATGTTGGTCATTGCGCAGATCATGCAGAGTCCTGTTATAATTGCTTCGGCCCTAACTTGTGTGGAGTATTTTGCATATCATGACTCCTCCCATCCTTGTGCTCTTACACTCTTACCTCCTCCTCTTCCGCAAATTTCCCTGAGCTTCAGGATGGGGAGAGATTAGGCAGGCCTGATTCCAGGTGGTTGATATAGAGTCTCTGATGTTCTGAATTATGGTTTGTTAATGATTTTTTTTTCAGTTTTGCTGCTCCTGCAATGCCCTTCACTCCATCCTGATGGGTATTGGATGTCGCCCCCTGGCCAGAGATAAAAACCTGTTAAATTAGAGTCTTGTTATAAGAGTTTATTCAACGGTAGATGGAATAGAAGTAGGAGACCGTGGTGAGAGAGGGGTCAATCACCGATTTGCAAAACGGTTACCTTTTGTCTGGCAGCCTATATGCCCTCCCCTTCTGGTGAGATAGTACCCCATCAGTTGCAAATGATCAGGAAGGAAAGTCTGTGAACTTAATCAGATGTCTCATTACTTACTTGCAGTCCTTGATGGTGGCCTATTTTCTCTGCTGTAACATGGTCTCCTCTCTTTGTTTCTGGTGGGCCCTCCTTTCCCATACTTCCTGTTTATAATCTTTACAATTACTGTAGGTATTACAGAGATTTGTCTTTGAGTGTCTCTAAGTGGGTTTGGTACTATGATCCACCTATTAGGGACTACATATGGTGCTTAATTTTCCGTGTCTGGGATACTTCACTCAATATAATTATTTCTGATTCCATCCATTTCCCGGAAAATTTATACAATGGAATACTATTCAGCCAACAGATAACTCTTGAAACGTCCTTTCTTTTGAAATGTCTGTGTTCCGTTCCGAGAGAGTCTTATACTGAACTTCCATTTCATTTAAGACTTCCTGGTTTGCTGGGAAATGAGGTATGATTTCACCATCTAATTTATAGGCAACTCCAACTTTGACTTTTGTAAACATGTTCAAAATACCCAACTTGGTAAAGGCCAACTCAGTAAATCTATTGATCATATGAACATAGATGAATGAAACAAGGTCCAACCAACCACATCTTTTCCTTTCAGTAGCTACACCGAATTCTCTACCTCTTGTTTGTAATAATTCTCCAACTTCATTGCCTTGCTCTGTAGGAAAGGTACCAATACCAACTCTAGTGGTATATACTTTCACAACTACATACACTTCTCCAACATTTTGAGGAGGTATCATACCCAATGTAATAATTAATCCTGGGTCTCAACTTGACACACCTGACATTAACTAAGATCAGTTGAGAGTATCTGAAGAGATTATCTGGATAATATAAAGATCATCCATAGATGCTATTTAAACCTCCTTAGATCTCAATGGAACCTCCTAGTAGTGGAACAGATAAAAGGAGCCACAGAACAGAATACTGGGAAGAAGAGAGACTCTCTGGAAATCTTCCAGCCTTCAGGCACGTGGATGGGGTGGCATAGCCCGTCTCCGGCTTTAGCCAGCCAGCCATGCCGCTTCTGCCATGAAAGTCTGTTTCTCTCCTCTGGAACTCTAAGTTGAATATATCTCCCTTTCTCCCTTAAGCTGTTTGACTTTAAATGCTCTCTCGTTGCAATAGTTAAGAGTAACCGTTACACCCAGACCAGTTCAAACAGCTCCAACAGTACAGTTTGAAGAGGTTTCAAAAGGGCAAGTTCTGAAATTAATATCTAATAATGCTGCATTTGCACTTTCTACCAAGATTGTCTTTGCTGTCCATGTAGGGCCTCATAGGAAATGAACTCTATCTCTTACCAGTGGTTTAATCCTTTCCATATAACTCTTGAGTAGGGCATATAGATTTGTGCTGGTTAGCTAGAACTTTGAATATCTCCGAGAAGCCATTGAAGTCAGAAACTAGATGGCATATCGAAAGTCCAGTCAAGCAACTTTGGAGGAATAAACTGGGCCAATGCCCTGTGGAGGAATAAACTGGTGCCCAGTGCTTTTCCCCACCTGTTCTTGTCTCCACTGTTCTTGGATGCCATCAACTGCTTGATGAAAATCAAACACAATATGAACTTCCAAACATATGCACAGATATGATGAGCCTTTTTACCCAGCCATCTAGATCTTTTCCCTTTTGAAGATTTTTTTTCTCAACTTCTTCAAACAACCCAAGTAGATGAATTACCACTCCATTCCCAATGAGTACAGTAATGTTTGGTTTAATTATTCTGCTGGGTAGAAGATGAAAATCATGTTCCACAGAATCTGTAACAGTTGTGTGACAAGTATTATTTCCTCCCTGGCAGTGGCACACGATGTTGGCACCCTCTATCAACAGGGGCACCACTTTCCCTTTGCCTTGGTCGCCCTGCTGTGCGCCCAGCACTGTGGTTCCCTTGCTGGGATGACTGCAGTTGCCTTGGGCAGGGAGGGCACCACAGGGTTGGTCTGGAGAACCACATGGCGCTGGGGAGGCTAGAAAGACACAGAGGAGGCTGGGTGGAAGAATAGCAAGGGAACCCAACTGTATCCCTGCTATTTTATTTTCTCATCTTATTGCTCTAGTTAAGGTTTCAAGAACTATATTTAGTAGGAGTGAAGAGAGTGGAATCCTCTTGCTCCTGATCTTAGTGGAAATGCTTCGAGTTTTCTTCCACTTAGGCAAGATATTGGCTATAAATCGTATATTGCTTTTATCATGTTGAATTATATTCCCTCCATTCCTATCCTCTCCATGACTTCTATTATTAAAGTATGTTGGGTTTAATCAAAGGCCTCTATGTTTTAATAGATACAGAGTGCTTCTTCTGTATTAGAAGTGTGTGATTTCTTTTCGCTTTTTATAAGAGTTCACAGTTGGAACTTAAAGCATTAGAGCTGTTAATGATTATGAGAATTTCTAAAGTTGATCTGAATGTACTTTATATTATAACATGGTCATGAGTTTATGTTGACAAGATGTGAAAGGTATGATTTAAAAGCGAAGTGTTTGCCTAGTTCACAAGACAGATAGTATTGATGGGTAGTCTCATCTGTTAGCTTAAAGCCTAGAAAGCGGGCCTTTGGACATGCCTGAAGAAGATTGTTTTGATCCCTTTTACTGAAAAACAAAGCCTCTCATCAATAGGACAATTCTCTAGACAGGCAATTCTGGGCTGTATAACATGCTGAATGAGCTGAATGTGACTGTGTGTGTGTGTG
Source organism: Typhlomys cinereus (assembly GCA_023101885.1). Classification (NCBI taxonomy): domain Eukaryota; kingdom Metazoa; phylum Chordata; class Mammalia; order Rodentia; family Platacanthomyidae; genus Typhlomys; species Typhlomys cinereus. Next base: position 4,601,694 of record JALPQD010000149.1, read on the forward strand.
TGTGTGTGTGTGTGTGTGTGTGTGTGTGTGTGTGTGTGGTGTATCAGAAGTCACTGTGTGTCCCTGTGAAGGATCAAGAGTGACTTTGAGAATCATCTTGGATTGCTTCTACTTCCTTTTTGCTTTGCTCTGGGATTTCTCAGGCTCCAGGATTCCCCAGACTCTGCCCTCCAGAGCAGAAGGACAGGCCGCTGTTTTTGCCTTGCATTTTTATGTGGGACCTGAATCTGAATCTGCTTGCAAGGCAGAGTCATAGCCCCTTGACCATCTCTCCAGCCTGGTAGCAACTTTTAATACTACTAATAATATAATGTGAAACAAAAAACATATGGACCTATTCAGAGTATTAGCATTATTGATCATAATTATGAACAGCATACCAGCAGAGACCAACTTAAGCATTTAACATTTGAATGGAGATGTTCCATTTTTAGTGGAAAAATTTCCTGGGTCACTTTTCTGGTAGTTGAACCCAACCATTTTAAAGTTTTGTCAGAGCTGCATGGATTACAGATCAACCTCACTTCCTCTGCTCTTCTGTTGAAGTGCATCTTTCCACTCTCAGTAGGACACACAGTCACATGCCAAAGGTAATTTTCATCTGGTTTCAAAATAAATAAATCATTTAATCTGAAAACAGCATTCTCAAAGATAACCCAGAAACACAGTTTCAATAATATTATCTTAAATGAATAATTTCTGCTGGTTTCCCATAGGCCTCTACTTATTGATAGTCATGAAGTTTAAAGGGCTCTTAGTGGGTTGGTTTGTTGGTTTTATTATTTATTTTTATTTTTATTTTTGACAGTTTCATACATGTATATGATGGATTTAAATTATTTTCACCCTATACCATCTGATCCTTTCCTCCTCCTTATTATTCCCAACCTGTTTGCCTCCTTTTCTCTTTCTCACTTTCTGTGTGTGTGTGTGAGAGAGAGAGAGAGAGAGAAGAGAGAGAGAGAGCATCTCACTGAGTTTCATAAGGGTTTCCTGTATTATCAACCTCATCCCACCTACCCGAGAGTGAGGAAACATCTCTGAAAAGGGAATGACAAGAATGTAAGAGCCAGAGAGTTGGAAGAAGTGCCCCAAAACATGCCTTCTGCTGCTCCCAAGAACTTACCGCAGCTGTGTTTACTTCCAAAAGACCTGCACAAGATAAGGACTGCCAACATTTCATCGTGGATGCTCATTGAGTTTTTATGAAATTTGTAGACCAACCACAGTTGTGGTTCCCTTGCTGCCGTCTCTTATGGATGGAGCCCATTGTGTAAGATCAGGAGAATCAAGACTGCTGAGTAAAATAGATAAACAGAGGGGCTACTGCTCCACACTATGTGCAACAATTGTGTCCTGAAAGAGTTGTGGCTAATAGTCGTAAGGCTGGATTTTTATAACACAGAAAGTGTTTCCCATGTGAACCTTGTCACATCTTTATGATGTGGAACAGACTCAGGGAAACATCTCATGCTTTGCGATGTGATACAAAAGATAATTTGGGGACATTTTTCCTTTCAGCCTTGTGTCAGGAATACATTCTACAAAGAATGAAAGAATCAAACTGGAAATAAACACAGTATTTTCAAAACTAGAGATCTTATACCACAAGAATACAAATGGCCTTTGAATACCGGCACACAAACTCAACGGCATTATGGTACATAAACTGTAAAAAGGACAGAATTTTGTCATTCTCTTCGAAGAGAGAGTCTTGACCCCAGAAAATTTATCTTCAAGGCATCTTGGCATATTCATAACTCAACAAATTTAAATAGAAAAAAAATCACATTATCACTGACATTTTCCGTGAATGGGGGAAGCTCCTAACCAGCTTCTGTTTATGTGGAAATAGGATTAAAGTGAAATAGACACTTTAATAAGGCTTGCAATGTTGCCTCAAGGAAGCATCTTCCTTCTTACTTCATTAAGCTGCTTTGCCCTGGAAGTAGTGTGTTAGCCACTATCATAATTAGAATCCCAATTTCCCCTTCATTGAGTGCCTGTCATCTGCCAGGTGTTATACTTGGCACTTTCTGGTACTACATTTAGTCATCACAATGACCCTCAGTAGCATTATTATCCCCCCCCTATTTTATAGAAAAGATAATGGAGTGTCAGAATAACTAGTCCAACTAAGATTTCAAGCTAGACTTTGAAACTCAAGTAGAGAGAGAGAAAAGAAGGAAGGAAAGGAGGGAGGGAAGGGAGGGAGGGAGGGAGGGAGGGAGGAAGAAGGAAGAAGGAAAAGGAAAAGGGAAGGGGAGGGGAAAGGAGGGAGGGAAGGGAAGGGGAGGGGGGAGGGGAAGAGGGAAGAAAGGGGGAATGGGAAAGAAAGAAGAAAGGGAAAATGGGAAAGGAGAAAGGAGTAAGGGGAAAAGGGGAAAGGGGAAAGGAAAGGAAACGGGATATCTCTAGAACATGAAAAGATGGATCCAGCTCAGGTGAGATGTGCATAATGAGTTGAACTTTTCATCTTTGAAAGTTCTTGTGTAGGGCAACTTTTGTCATGTATAACTAGATACTTGAAAAAAAACTTCAAATTAGGAAGTTCATGGTTTCCCAGATTTCAGTCTGGTTCTGTAGCTCTGTGTCTTCATCGTGGTGGCAGGAGCTGTGGCAGAGCAAACTGGCAACGGTAGTTGGAAAACAGAGAAGGGGGACCGGGAACAAGATAAACCTGTGTATGGCACACCCTCAAGGACCTACTTGCAGGCTCTTCCTCCTACTAGACCATGGGCTGTGAACTCATCGGTGGATTAACCCTTGGTGAAGTGAGCGCTCATGAGCCAATCACCTCTCAGCAGTGCTTCCAGCTGGGGACGAAGCCTCGCAGACAGGCGCCTTGAAGGATATTGCAGTCCAATTCCTGGCATGCCTCTACTGCTGGATTTCCTTTGACAGAGTGAATGAACTGCTTTTCTAATGAAAATTGAATTCCTTGGTCTGATAAACACCTGATATGTGAAAGCACTAAATCCCTTCAGTGCTGCACACGCAGCAGGCGCTGAGCAAACACTAGATAGACCTGAACTAGGTTAAAAAAATACTGTATTCTCTTTACAAATGAAGGTAAAGTAGAAATTAGCTAAAGCAACTAAAAATAATGTGTTTGCATCGTATTTGTAAGATTTTATTAGACAATATGGGCACGTGTTCATACACATACTCATAAAATGTGAAAAGGTAATTAAATTAACATTGTTCTGTCATAAAACTATCAGTAATTAAATTAACATTGTTCTGTCATAAAACTATCAGGATTCTTCTGATGTATGAAAGAACTTCTGTGAAGAAAATTAGGCCCCACTCCAGGTGAAAGACCTAGTTCCAGATCCCTAAGGCAGAATTCAGACATAGGCATTTCAAAAGCCCCTTAGAAGACCGAATAAATCAATGACTGAGGATCTCTATTGAAATTGCTCTTTAAAAAGTATTGGGGTGATTCCACTCTTAAGAATGCAGCTTTGAGCTGCAGAGATGGCTCAGGGGTTTAAACTCTGCCTCATAAACAGAAGGTTCTGAGTGCAGATCCCAGGTCCCACGTAAAAACACCAGGCAGAACAGAGGCCCGCACTTTCCACCCTGGTGGGCATAATCCGGGAAATCAGTGTCCCCCCTCCCCGCGGGCGCATACGTGCACACACACACCACACACACACATACACACACACACACACACACACACACACACACACACACACACGAATTAAACAAAATATTAAAAAAAAGAATTCAGCCTTCAGAAAAGAATACCAGTGCATTCACCAAAAGACACATTATAGACTAGTATCAATATTCACAGTCTAAAACTAAAGAGTAACAAGAGCTCCAGCATGCCGTAGATTCCCACACTGGAGTACTTACTATAAAGCCGCTGACCACTCCATGAAGAGGAGTCTCAAAAACAAAAGATTGAGCAAAACAGCCAGATACAATATACTACTGTATGATTCCATTATTATGACATCCAACCACAGACAAAACCCATCTTTGTTTTCAGAAATCAAGACAGCATATATTGTCAGAGCCGGGGGAAGAGTGACTGACAGGGAGGGACGTTAAAGTTTCCTTCAATGCTGACACTTTTCAATCTCAGCCTGGTGCTGATAAGCATGGCTGCATTCATTTTAGGAAAATTAATTTAGCTGTGCACTTAGGATATTTGTGCCATGTAATTAAAAAGTAAAGCAAATCTAAAACATCCACATCTAAATAGGGGTGAATAGAGAGTCTAAAAGTTTTAAAGCAAGACATAATACAATTTACAGTACATAGCCAAAGAAAATATCATAGGAAAAGAGCAGAGATAAATATTGAGATTTCAGCCCCAGCACTGACACAAATAGGGCCATAGCTCTTGATTTTTCTGAGAGACATTAGCGTCGGGGATTCTGCCTCATCTATCCTGCAGAGCTGTTACCAATACGTGATTGGCACATGGCTCCACGAGCATTCTTTCAGCTCTCTTCCTTCCTGGACTCTAAAAGAAGACAGGAATATGTTCCACAGTAAGCCAACCGTAGAAAGGGTGGAGAATCGCTGTATGACACAATCCCATTATGGGAAAGCATACCACAAAAGAACATTCATACCTGTTCAGAATTAGGGAATTCCAGAGGAATTTTAAACATTTCTGACTTGGCATCTTTTCTGGGAGTCAAAAAGCAAATGATAGGAGTTAAATGAGCTGCTAGGCAAATAGCTTCTCCAGCAGCCATATCCATGAAGCACAATATGATGTCCAAAAGATCACCGGCTGCCACAGAATGTTTTCAACCACCGGAAGCTGCGCTCCTGGCAGTGGGTTGGCACTAAGGTGTGTGTCACTGAGTAAATGATGACCAAAGTCAGCAGCCAAATTCATGCAACGGAAGAAAAAAAAAAAAACCTACTTAGGTACTGAAGGATTTCCTAGCTGAATGGGAGTCAGAGTGAGTATGTCTCCATTTAAAAGCAGCTAGCTCCTCTTCAGATGCTGCAAGTATTAGTCATAAACCTGACCAAGTGTTCACCGGATGTGGAGCATCTGCCCTCACTCCTTGGTTCTCATCCAGGCTCCTGAAGAGATGGGATTTAGAGAAGAATGAGAGACAATCTGAGACAAAGAAGCAAAACTTAAAATTAATCAGCATCATTCACACAAAGGAAAGCAGGGAACACTTCAAAACAGCCTTTGTGTCTGAATCCAAAGATCAAGGACTTACTTGGAAAATAAGACATGCATATGGTCAAAAAAAAAATCAAATAGAGCAATGAACCTTCCGGCTTGTTTTTACCATCCTGCCTTTGGATTCCACACTGCTTCCCCAAGCATACTGCTTCACTGGCTTTATTTTGTTTTCAGAATAGCCCTGCAGTCAAGTTATAATGACTATAACTGCTGATTGCCATAGAGAAAAACACGTCTGGAAATGGAAGCACAAAGCAGACTGGAAAAGAAAGAAGGGCTGGGAGAAATGAAATTGTTTTATATTCTACAATGTTCCATTACAACCCTTGGTTTCCTGGATCAACTGAAATTAACTCTCAAATTCATGGATTATGATCACCTTCAAAACAGATATTAACAAAATTTGGGGAAAAGCTACACTATCATGGAAGATCACTATATTACACAAAAGTCTTTTTTTAAAGATTTATCATATGTGTGTATCTGTATATGTGTGTCTGTGTATATCACAAGGCACTATGTGTGCCTGTGGAGGCCCAGGGATGACTTTGGAAATCACCCTGGATTGCTCTATTTCCTCTTGGCTTTGCTCTGGAGTTTCCCAGGCCCTGCCTTCCAGGATCAGAAGTCCGGAACACTGCCATTTCCTCCTGGCATTTTTACATGGGCTCTGAGATCTGAACTCAGGACCCAGAGGCTTAATTCCTGAGCCATCTCTCTGGCCCCCATGGAAGTCTTTCAAACATCAAAAAAGATAATAGGAAAATATCTATTACATACACACTACTATGCGTGTATGTAAAAGAGAGAGAGGTGTCATGTGTGTCCATAGGTGGACATGCAAGTGAGGCAAGATGCTAGGTGTCTTCGCTACTTACTCTCCACCCTGCTGCCTTGAGTTAGGGGTCTCTTACTGAACCAGCAGCTCTTCACTTTGTCTGACCAGTAAGCTCTAGGGACCCTCCTGTCTCTGCCCCCACAGTGCTCAGATTGTGGGTCCATATGTCACAGTCATTCTTTCTACTGCTGTGAGGCGGCACTCAAACAACCAGCTTAAGGGAGAAAGGGGGTTTACTTGGCTTACACATGTATTATTTAGCTGGGAATCCCATGCAGGAGGCATGACAGGGTCAAAAGCTGGAGGCGGCTCAAGTCACCACAGACATCACAGAGGCCGAGAGAGCAAACAGCAGATTGCGAGAAGAAGCAGGGTGGGGGACATCCAGCCTCAAAGCATGCTTCCCTGACATGCCTCTCCAGCAAGACTCCGCCTCCTAAAGTTGCCACGACCTCATGGTCATCCAGGACATGCACCTCAGACAGGAATGCAAACCCTGAGCTTGTGGTCAAACCATGACTCCGCCATAAGGAGCATTTTGCAAGACTTGGAACTGAGATTCAGCCCTCACGTCTGCAGAGGGCCGTTACCCCTGATGCTATATGCTAAAGCCTCCAAAAATTGAAAATGTTGGACATCCTCAAGAAGTCATCACTAACCTAAAACAGGGTGAGGTATACATTCAAGAAATAATCTTCGTATGTCAAATGTTCACAGGCTTTCTCCGGAGAGGAGGGAGACAGCTTCTGATTCATTCATGGAGTGACTCTAGCAAATGGGAAGAAATAAAAATAAATAACTGCAGAGTGATAGAGACTCGCTTTAAGATTTTAGGTCACATGATGGCTGTCACCATGACTCAGCTCTGCCACTATGGCAGGAAAGACACCAGGAACAATATGCTGCAGCTCTTTCCTGGGAAAACATGAATGTGTGCTCGCCCGAGAGACAAGGACAGTGCAAGGAAGTAACAATTTCACCAAAGTCCAACCTAGAGAACCAATGAGTTTATTGGGATTATCTATTAAGAGCGTGGGTGAGGCATCATTTACAGAGCAGGGACAATTCAAAGGCAGCTAAGCTGCGTCACAGAGAAGTTCACCCTCAGTGCGAGTGACCATAAAAGCTGTGACTCTGAAGCTCTCGGCATAACCGCAGGCAGCTGGACAGGTCAGCGCTCTGTGCAGGAGGAGCCTCCTGCCCCGCAGTTGCTCACTGTTTCGTCACCTTGGGAAAGGGATAGGTGATTCTTCTTAGCTTCAGCGTTCTCTAACCTGAGAGGCTTGTGTACCCAAATCTCACGAGCCTTCTCCTCTGTCCTACAGGAAGAATTTACATTCAGACGCATTGCTATAGAAGAGCAAAGAGATTTGGGGGGGAGGAGGAGGGAAGGAGGGAACTGGTGTACCTATTAAGTTTGTATGAGCTAAAATAATAATAAAAAATGTATAAAAAAATAAAAAAAGAAAGAAGGAAACAAAAAAAAAGAAGAGCAAAAAGAATGTACGGCTGGGCTCTAGGAAAACTTCATGTGGAAAAGCAGGCAGGAAGTAGTCTTTCAACCAAGGACCATACAGACCATATGTTACTGACCCCTACTATAGAGAGTATTAAAAAAAAAAAAAACCTACTCCAAGGAACACATTTGGCCAAGAGATAGCACTAGTTCTTAATGTCATATTCACAGTTTGAACATTTAGATATTCATCTTTGAAGTCTTAAAAAAAAACTGCTCCTGATATTTGAACATACACGTCTCTCCTGTTTTCACGTTTCTCAAAAATATAAATCAAAATCTTAAAATAAATGGAAGATAGGGCCTTGACATAAAGCACAACTCTTAGGGGAAGAAAGTTCAGTCTCTGTGACTTATTCAAACATGATTCACTTGAACGCAATAGCACTCTTAATCTAAAATATGTAGACAAGAACATTTTGCTTCTTTTTCTTTCAATGGAGCCATAAAAAAAACCTATGAGTTACAAATAAATGCAAACTTTATTTTCAGTGACATCAGTAGTCATGAACCACCATATATAAGAGCTGCCAGATTCAAGGGAGGTCAAACAGTGGGCTGGGAAGATGCCAAGCCGGGAGGCCTGTGGTACTGATCCATTCCACATGAGCCTGTCAGCATTCATCTTCCCAGAGAGAGCAAACTGCAAGTAAGAAAGCACACAGTCCCTTTCTGTAGCAGGACAGAATAGGTCTGAGAAGGACAGGAGCTAGCTTATCTCATTTGGAACAGAAGGCTCTGAAGAGTCGTCTGTCAACAAGTGGGGCTGAGTAACTACAGGACAATATTCGCACTGATCAATGTCCTGAAGTATCAGTATATGCTCACCAAAGAGACAAAACAGTGATAAAGGAAGAGAGAGAATGTGTAAGAGAGCGAGCGAGAGAGAGAGAATGGAAAGAGAAAATATAATCTGGAACTAGTCTGAACCAGACATAAATGAGACCAAGCTCTCGCCCTAAGGAGAAATTCTCTTTAAAAAAAAAAAAAAAAAAGGGAAGAAGAAAACTTGAAGACCAAGAATCCTTCCTCCTCAAAACTTTCCATTGGATTGAAACTCTGGTCAAACACATGACAGGAAAGAAACAATCTCATGTATAAATGAGAGTTGCAAACACAAGTCTAAATCTCAAGTAAGGTTGGAGAGGAATGTCAGAAGGAGATTTAAGAGGTTCTGGCTCTCAAAGAAAAAAAGTTACAGAAATACAGACCAGGTTAGAAGACAGACATTGCCAAAATACCGTGTGAGAGCAACAGGATGAGTCTGAGAGAAATGAGGAAAAGCAACAGAATATACTTAATATACTTATACTTGATGTGTCTAAGCAAGACAATCAAAACATTTTTTTTTTAAATTAGACTCTGGTAAAATAAGAAGCTGCCTCTGTGTCAACTAGGGAGTGAAAGGAGAGTTAAGAAACCAAGAACAGACTCTGTCCCGATGAGCTGAAGAGTGGACATCTATAATGACAAAGGGAGAAGCTAGTGAGTGGGGAAAAGAAAGATTGGGGGCTGGAGAGATGGCTCAGGGGAGAAGTCTCTGCCTCAAAAGCAGAAGGACCTGAGTTCAGAGTCCAGATCCCATGTAACATATGCAGGGCAGAAATGGCAGTGACCTGTACTTCCAGCTCTGGAAGGCGGAGCCCGGGAAGGCAGAGAGATTCAATAAGGAGTAGAAGCCATCCAGGATGATTCTCGAAGTCACCTTGGGCCTCCACAGGGGCACACAGTGTCCTCTGATGCGCACACACACACAGAAATAGAACCAGTCACAGTGCTCCCCCATGAGGGAGAGAAAACATGCCCCAGCTAAAGGGTAGGCTAGGAGCCCTGGGAAAAAGAGACGTGTAGTCCTATGCCCAGGACAAATCCATAGTTCTTACAAGTCTCAAATCTAATTAAGGGTTTTGGCGAGACTATTCCACCTTTACCAGATTCAGAAAGAAGTTGCTCCAACACTTCATCTTTGTTCCTTCTTTTTAACCCTTTGTTTTCCCTATTTTTAAAACTGCACTTTAGTAGTATCTGACTATTAAAAAAAAAGCTACGGTGCTTTCTTTTTTTATTTCTACTCTTACATTTATCTGATTTTCTTCCACACTTTTTTCATTATTGGACAATCAATCTCATTTTGTCCCATTTTTAGTACATTCTTATATTCCTCCTCAGTACTCTCTTCTCCAGTCTTTGTTTTCCTTACTTCTTTTTACCCTTATTTCTCTTTGCCTTGCCCAATTATCCTTGCTCTCTCCCCTTATTCAATTCACTTCCTTCTGCTAAAAGTGGAGCAAAGCTCATTTGCAGACAACTGTCTGTCCAAGAATGCCAAAGAATGGCAGCTTACTTGAATTTATTCCCTCCATTTTATGCACCTGCCCAGAGAATGATCCCACCCACCGAGGGCTGGGCCTTCCCCATCAATTAGACAATCTCCTGCAGTCTTGCTCAGAGTTTAACTCAACTACTATCTCTTCACAACTGTGTCCAAAGCTTCAACCATCAGTTAGCAAGTTGACACCTGTATCTATCACAATGTGTAAATATACATACATGCAGCAATTGAGTTGTATTCCTCCATAAAGAGAATGAAATCATTCCATTTTCAGGAAAATTGATGAAGCTAGAAATTATCATATAAAGGGAAACAAGTCAGATTCATTCTCTCTCTATATATATATAGATATATATAATACACAAACACACACACACGTGTGTGTATGTTTGTGTGTGTGTGTGTGTGTGTGTGTATGTCATGAAAGTATAAAAGGAACTATGAGTTCCAAGGGGATAAACAGAAAACACAGGAAGAAGAAAGATCAATATTACCTTATTTCTTATGTGTAAAATATAATATGTATTTTCCATGTATACTTATATATGTGCTCATATATATGTGAATGATGCAAAAACAGAAATAGAACTATTTGAGGGGAGAAACAGGACCAGTAGAGGTGGGAAGCGGTTCAAGAAGGTAATGGTAGGTAAACAGAATAAGGTACAGTGATATATGTGTAAATGTTGTAGCAAATCCACCACTTTATATTCTAAGTAAAAAAATTCAAAAAATAATAAGTTTAAAATACAGTTCAAGAAAATTTTAGAAACATTCAAAAATAACATACTGATAGAAAGGATCTACATTGTTTCGAGATCAGAAAAGCATGACAGAATACATTGTATGTACATGTGTATGTTTGTATGTGTGTGTGTGTTTATGTATGAGTGTGTGCATGTGTTTCATTAAAGTATATTTAACTAAGTATGCAAAACTAAAATTAAAAAAATGCTGTGAGCATCCAGATGAAAGTCTTAGACACCTAAAAAAATTATTGTCACTGACCTCATACTTCTCCATACTCACATTCAATCTCAGAAATCTCAGAGTATGATTATTGATAATCACAGTGTCCTCAAGAGAAGAAAATGTGAGAAGGGTTTTGAACTGGTCAAATTTTATTAATGTATAAAGACAACAAAGAAATATATTTTTAACTTTTTAGCATTCACAGAAACTGGCTCCAGAGCTCAGTTTTTAAGAAATTACTGAACATCATTTCTTATAATTTATCACGGGACCCCCATAGCATAGTAAATGGTATTAGATGGTGTTTTAATTGTCAACCAGCACCTAGAAGATAGATTTCCAGACCCATCTAAGGGGATTACCTAGAAAAAAGTTGTCTTCTGGACCTGCCCTGGACTGCATAATTATTTTGACTACATAACTGACATGAGAAGATCCAGGCCCATTATGAGCAAGACCATTCTCTAGGCAGGAGATTTGGGTCTTGCCGAGAGAGCTAGCCAAACATAGGCAAGCTAGCAAGCATGGATACAGCCTTACTCTCTGCTGTTGATTGTGGATGCCATGTGACCAATTCTCTCAGTCAATTTTCCTGCCCTGATGGACTACAACTGGAAGTTGCTTGGGTCTGTCATTTTGTTGCAGCAATGCGTAATGAAACTAAAAAGGATGATATAACTATTAAGCCGGACAGACAGTAGTAATGGCAAGGCCATTCTCCCTCCCTTACAGACACCACCTGCAGGTGGCAAACTTTGCTAGAAAGGTATGCAAATGTCAAGACTTAAGACTGATGACAGTCAAAATTCAGCGGGATCTTATCTGTTAAATGATAATTGTACTTTCACAGTACAGACCTTTAGAGAATATATTAGCACACACTATTTTCAGAACTATTTCATGATCTTTGAAATCTAGCACATCAATACAATATTTTAATCAATTTGTTAAAAAGAGACCAATTAAATAAATGATGACATAGCCATCAATAGAATCCTATTAATGGTCTATATTTTCTCAAAACATTAAGACTTTGACTTTCCTTACAGCAGCAAGTGATGTGGAGGAAAATTCCAATCATTGTGAAGAAATTATCTAGAAATGAGTTACACAATGCAGTCCAAATGAGCACTGATGAAAATGATAAGATTGGGGAATCTCGAGCTGCGGGAGGAAAATGCCCCTGTTAAGAGCAGTCGTCATGAGTAATTAACACTGTGACTTCCATAAACACGGAAACATGCTTAGGTCCAGAAAGATTTGCTCACAAATGAAAAGAATTTTTTCACAAATATCTCCATTACATTTTTTTAAATTTTATAACAAGGTAAATTTTAATAGAGTAGCCAACTAAGCTGTTCACAAATGGAAATGTTTTAGAGCTGCCAAGATGCAGAAGCGAACCCTTTGTTAGACACGAGGAGAATGCAAAAACATCGTCTGCAAGACTATAAATTAGCATATGCTTTTAGAGAGTTATTTGGTGGATCTTCGAGATTCAATACCCAATATTTTATCTTAAATATTTGTCAAAAAGAGGTCAATTAAACAAATTTTGGAGTGTCTATTGCTGAATTCTAATATCAACCTACATCATTAATTTTATGCATACCATATATATAAATGTATGCATGCATATATGATTTATAATTTATGCTATATATATGCAATTATGCACATGCAAGTGACACTTGTCTAGTAGACTATAAATACAGAGTTGTATTTTGAACAGATATCCTTCTAAATGGCTTGAAGTTTTTGTAATATGCATCTATTTTTTACAAGTAAGAATTTATAAGGATCGAGGCCAGCTTGATGGCTCAATCAGTGGGTAAAGGTGATTACCACACAACCTTGATGACTTGAGTTTAGTCACCAAGGCTACATGGTAAAGGAAAGAACCAGCTCCCATAAATTGTTCCCTGGCCTCCTCAGGACAGGCACATCATGGCAACACACACACACACACACACACACACACACACACACACACACTCATGCACACAATAAATAAATAATCATGAACTTTTGCAGAAATCATAATGGTCAAATTTAAAATATAGTATCAACAATGTTTTTTCTTTAGGTTTACACATTCGAACAACATCAGTATTAGAAGAGACCTACGAGAAAAAAACCAGCTTGTAGTTTGTGAATGTGTTGCCTTGAAAAAGTCTTGAAAAGCACTGTGTCATCTTCATAGGCACATGGGGCCAAAATGTATGTGGTTCTGGAAGGAAGAACTCGACAATGAGTCATCAAGCCACCAGGACTCCAGGGATGACCGTCTCTTGAAAAACTAATGAAGATGACATTGTGCGCCCACCAGTGCAGAACACCAAGGAGCCAAGCCCGGTCCATGCTGAAGGCGCTTTTTTCTCAAGGGTAGAAAAGGTCTCAACAGAGACACTGTGTGGCAGAAAGAAGCAATGGCAGCAGTGGGCTAATGAAACTTGGATTATCTGTGGATGAACGCTGAAGCAGGGCTGACCTCTTTGGTCCAACGCTCTGTAGTCCTTCATCAATTTTAGAAGACATGGGGGGAAAGACCGACTTCAAAAGGAGAATATTTGTCCTTTCTGCATAGAGGTCAAACAGAAGATCAAATGATTACATTTTACAAATGTGATTTTTAACCCCAAAATCACGAAGCAAGTATGCCATAATTTGGATCTGAAGTATGCTTCAAAGGTCCAAGTGTTACAGTCTTGCTACCCAGTCATGGTATCACTGAGAGGCAGTCACAACCTTTTAGAGGTTGGATGAAGTTGGAGGAAGTCCAGCCACTGGGGACATCCGTTTGAAGGTGATTTATAGACTCTGCTCCGTCCTGTTTTCATCTTTGCTTTGCAGCCACCTTGAGACTGTTAAGTCTTCTCACCGCACGCTCCTACCATGATGCTTCCAAAGTGACAGGGTCAAGCAACCATGGATGAAGAGCTGAAACCATGAGCCAAATAGCTTTCCTTTTGTAAGTCATCCATTTTGAGGATTCTCACAGCAGACTAACCCCAGATCTTAAGAAGCATACCAAAAATCCTGAAGTACAATAGACAACCTATTCTGAAGAACATCACTGAGCATTTGTGAGAATAATTTTCTTTCAGGGCATGGTGTGGCCTAAGGAGAAACTAGATAGATGTAATATTCTGATTCATGTCATTGGTTTCTGGGACCCCATCTGAGATATTCACAAGTTGCCCTGAGGGCCTAACTGTCTGGATCATCAATATCATGCAAATGGAAAGAACAGAAAGTGGGATCTGAAAAGTAGCCCCAAGAAGGTGGGAATTTGACTTTTCTGATGTCCTGGTGTCTTCTTATGGAAGGTAGCATTTCGGATTCACACTAATTCACATGTGACAGTGAACTCAATGGAAGACTCTGGAACTGAGGGGATGATCGTCCCAATTCATCCTGTCAAAGTTGAACACTCCCTTTATCCCACAGTGTCACTCATGACAAAAGAAACAGGCTGAGAATCTGTCTCAGAGGTCACAGTGCTCGCTGGGAAGCAGAGGCACTACAGTTCAGACCTCCAAATCCCATGGAAAATACCCATACCTGTGGCAACCTCCCTAAAACTCTACCCTCAGAAGGCAGAGATTGGGAATCCCCAGAGCAATCAGCTAGCCAGACTAGACCTATCAGCAAGCTCTAGGTTTGATTACAAATCCTATCTCAAAAGTGTAATGTAAAAAAGTGAGCAAGAATGGCTTCCCATATCACCTTGGACTTCCACAATCACCACACACACACACACACACACACACACACACACACACACACACATTCACACACATGCAAACAACCATGTACAGATGAATGCATACTACACAATGCATGTGAAAATGTGAAAAGGAAAAGCAAAGTAAGGAGAATGTTAAAATAGATCAAGATCTGCAGTTTGAGTCACCATGAGACAGAGAAGTTGGTGGTGGGTTCCCACTGCTAGTCCAACTCGCCTTTTCTCTGCCTTGCTTGCATGAGCTTCTGAGGAATCCAAAATGGCTGGTGGTAAGGCTGGAAAGGACTCTAGAAAAGCCAAGACAAAAGCCTGCTAGCAGCAGGCTGGCTTGCAGTTCTGTGGGCCATATCCATTGGCACCTGAAATCTAGGACAACCAGCCACCAACATGTGGGCATGACTGCCACTGTGTATAGCACAGCCGTCCTGGAGTACCTCACCGCAGGGATACGTGAATTGGCAGGAAATGTATCAAAAGACTTATACGTAAAGCACATTACCCCACATTTTTTGCAACTTGCTATTCGAGGAAATGATGAATTGGATTCTCTCATTAAGGTTACCATTGCTGATCCACACATCCACAAATCTCTGAATGGGAAGAGAGGACAACAGAAGACTGTCTAAGGATGCCTGGATTCCTTAGTATCTCAGAATACTAAATACTCCTAACAGCTGTCCAGTATTGGTGATTCCAGTGGACTGCATCTCTGAGAAAAACACAATTTTACCTTTTTTTAATTCTATTTAAGCAAGTTAGAAGTTTAATTATCTTTCCAACCAGCCAAATTTCTGCATTCAAGTCTTAACCATATTTAAGTGTTACTGTGGCTTCAAAGAAGCTATTGATTCTGAAGTGGTGGCTTTTGATTGAGTTGACTGTTTTGGATTTTAATTTTGATGCAGACATTATAGTAACAAACATTGCAGACATTATTTCCACCCTGGTGGAATGAATGCCATATTCCCCCACCAAAAAAATGGATAAAAATCAAGGACATGATTAAATCACATGGCTGAAAGATACAGCCATCCTTGATAGAAGTAAAGAAATTGAAAATTTTTCTTCTTGACAATGAGCTCTCAATATTTTCTGCTCCAGTGTCTTTCTTCTGAGCAGGCTGCTTTTCTCATGGTGTTGTTATGGTAAAAGTAACCCAGAGTGTCCTTTCACTTCAACCACTGGTCTTCATCACCATTTCAGCAGTAAGTGAGAATCAGAGTGGGGCTCGGGGGAAAGATCCAGCAATTTTCCAAGCAAGGGTGTGATCAGAAAACAGAACCGTCACACCTCTTGTGGACCAATTTGATTCATCTCATACCCTGATTAGGAAACAGAAGTAAATTTTCCACAAGTATCCCTTTCGCCCACATGAGGGACATCTGACAATTGGTACCCAAACAAAGTTCAGGATCCTGACTAAATGTCTTCCTGTAAGATTCAACTGATAGTCATCTTCGAATTGTAATGAGAGTAGTTCTTTGGGACTGGCACAATTATTTTTGCCTCAAACAGTTCTTCACTTTTCATATAAGAAAATGAGAGTCAAAGTGATAATATATTCATTACTCCCAAACCAAGGTCATGCCTGGTAATAAGTTAGATATTTTGGGAAATAGACTTGCACTTCTTTTAGGTCACCAAATGACTGGAGGGGCTATTTACCTCCAGCATCGGAAGGTACCAAACGGCCTTTCTGTGACCTAAAATGAATATGATGTTTCTCAGAGGATCCAAACGTGACTCAGGCCACAGAGTCAGTGTGGCTGAACAAAAAGCACTTCCAGCAAAACATAAATGAACCAACTAGTGCCTTCCACAAATAGAGCAGAGAGTCATCATTTTACTGATGTGGGAAGCGTTTATTTAGGAAAAGTCTCCTGAACTGGTCAATTATGTTTCCCCACAGGCATAGACAGGTGGCTCAGATCAGTCAATGAGCAATGCATTCTCCTGGTCACTATGAAGGAATCAGAGATGGGCATGTGACCTATGTAGGTCCACCTGCAATGTTCCCTGCAAGTGACAGTCAACATCACAGATTTAAGTCCTCTTGCATACTGATCCATCCTTCCAACATGGAGAATGCACATGCTGCAATGCTTGCTGCAGGCTTTTTGTATCTATGCTACACGTTGCTTCTTTAACGTACAATGAAATAAAATAGCAGAACAAGGGCTATGCATTAATCCCTCAAACCTGTTGTCATAGTTAGATACAGGTGTCAATTTGGCAATTGAAAGTTTGAGCTCCAGGCACAGTGGTGAAGAATTGTAGTTGATATGAGCCCTGGGCAAGACTGCAGGAGATCGCCTCCTTGATGGGGAAGCTCCAGCCCACGGTAGGTGGGACAAAGTTCTGGGCAGGTGAATAAGATGAAGGAAACAGGTTAAGGAATTTGGCATCTTTCTGTATACTTTGCCAGACATGATGGTCTGGCAAGTGAGGACTGACTCCCTCTCCGTGGTCCTATATGTACGGTGTGGTCAGTTTGCTAGGCTCCTGGTTGGTATGAGCTCTTCTGCCAAGCTGGAGAAGGAACCAGAAGTAGGAATCATAAACCCAAATAAAACCCCTTGTTGCTTTAAGCTGTTAGATTGTAAATTTATTGGGATCATTAAGATTAACTGTAACACCTGTGATTATGCTCTCTTCCAAAGAAAGCACGACTTTGTATGTGTGAATGGGGTGAAGGTTCTTAAGATGCAAAAGCACAACCTGGATAATCCAAGGTAATTGGATAGTTCTACAAGTCCTTAAAAGTAATGAGAGCGGTTCTTTGGGACGGCAGTTATTTTTCCTCAACATGTAAAAATGTAAAAAAAAAAATGTCTCAAAACTGTAGACAAGATGACCGGAGCTCAAGAATCCACATTGCACTCAAAGCTTCATTGTGAGAAGGGTAGAAGAGCAGGAGAGACGGCCTCGGTTCCTACAGTGTACGGGCACCGCGCTGGAGAGTCTGTTCGTTTAAAGACAGAAAAACTTTCTCTTGTTTAATATGCCATTATACTTAGACTTTTGCCATAAGCAGCTCAACTTTATATTAACTAGAACAATAAAATTAGAATACCCATAACAGAATTGTTGAGTGTTTCTTTCCTATAACCAAACTGTGAAGTCTTCCTCCACTTCCATAAATGATATAAGTATTTTCCTAGCTGATTAATCCAGAACCCTAGAAAGTGGTCCTTGATTCCAGCCCTGAATCCCCCACCCATCCAGCCTTCCAGTGACAGGAAATCAGTTCTGAGCTTCTAATTCTAAAATCCACCTGCCTCCTTCGTCCACATCTCCAGTATCAGAGACACACTCTGGGTACCTTTCATGTGAGTGATGCCTGTCTCTGAGCCATCGTCTCTACTTTCATTCTTCCTGTCCTTCCCTCTTCTCCCCATAGTGGCCATAATAGTCTCTTTGTGACTTTAAGGAAAGTATGCTCTGTAAAGTCCTAAGAGGCTCCCCACTGTGCTTGAAGTGAGATCCAGGCCACTTGCTTGCCAGGGAAGTCTTGCATGATGGGCAGCTAACAGTCTCTCGAGCCTCTTTCCTCTGGTTACTCCATCAGTCCCCATTCCCACCCTACCCACTTCTCAGAATCAACCCCACCCTTTCTCGAAATGGGCTAGTCTCCACTCAGCCCACACGCAGCCCCCTTTCCTGGGAAAATGCCTCGCCCAGTGTCTTCCTCCTCCTGTCCTCACCCAGCTGTAACCTTCCTAGTAGATGCTTTCTGACCATCTGTTTCAGCTAGTCTTCTTTTGCTGTAATAAATACTCCAACACAAGCAACTTAAAGGAGGAAGAATTTAATTATTGTGAGTTCCAGAAAGGATAGAGTCCATAATAGCTAAGGGAACACATGGTAGTTGGCAGAGAAGGGATAAAGACAGGAACGGGAGGCTGGCTGTTACAGTGTAGTCATCCTCAGGAAGAAGGCGGGGAGAGTGACACTGGGCGAGCAAAGCACAGGCCAGTTCTCCCCAGAGACACATTTCCTCCAGGGACTCCACTTCTTTTCTTTCTAATAAACTTTATTTTATTTTATTTTATTTTATTTACTTATTTATTTATTTATTGTGTGTGTGTGTGTGTGTGTGTGTGTGTGTGTGTGTGTGTGTGTGTATCAGAGGACAATGTGTGTCCCTGTGGAGGACCAAAGGTGAATTCAGGAATCATCCTGGATTGCTTCTACCTCCTTTTTGCTTTACTCTGGGACTTTCCAGGCTCCACTCACCAGGGCTGGAAGTTCAGGCTGCCACCATTTCCTGTGATCGGAACTCAGGTCCTTGTGCTTATAAGCTAAGTCTTAACCCCATCTCTCCAGTCCAATCCAGCCCATTTCTCCACCTCTTAAAGGTTCCATAATCTCCCCAAATAGTGTCGACAGCTGGGGACCAAGTGTTCAACACAAGAGGATATAAGGATATTTCACATGCAAAGCATGACACCATCCTTCCAGCCTTAGCCTCATCACAACTTCTCAGAATGTATGTAGTACACACAAACATAAATTTCCTGTCTTCCCGAACCAGAACACCAACATCATGGAAGGAAATGAGCATCTGTTACCACATCTGCCAGCTGCCTTCAACTGTACCCATCTTCTCTCACATTCTGTATTTTTGGACACACACACAGAGGTATCATCTCACTGTGTGGTCCGAGCTTGCCTCATACTTGTCTCTTTTCATCTCTGACTCCTGCGTGCTGGGATTATAGGTGTGCTCTACCATGCCAGGTTGTCTACTAACATCCCGTCTCCTACCATTTTCCTCCTCTTCTCTGCTGTTTGCCAGACATCCTCCGTGAAGTAATCTACACTTGTCAGCAATCCTCCCTCTCCTCCCATTTTCATTTGAATCCATTCAAATGATCAGTCGACCTTTCATTCCACTGGAACAAGGCTGCTGAAGGCTTCTATTTGATAAATTTGTTGGGCGCTCAGTTCTCATTATGGTCACTTATTAGGAACATTTGATCTCATTATGCACAGGCCCTCCTTAACTTCTGGGATACCACTTGCTTTTTAATCATCACCTAGTCAATTTACTTAATCAATTTCTCTGAAACTCCCTGATCTAATATACTGAAAGAACCCAGAGTTCAACCCTCCAACCTTTTCCTTCCCTCTCTCTAGCTCCCTGTATGTTCTCACCCAGTGTTATACTTTAAACACCATCAAATATACCACCGACTATCAAGTATAAAGTTATTCCTTAAATCCTAGATTCATCCATGCTGCAACCAACTCCCTGGGCAGGAAGCTTGCCAGTCCTCTGGGTAAAACAATGCTTGACACAGTACGCAACAATTATCGTGCTGACAAACACTGTAAACTAAATAGCCACTGAGCAAAATTTAAAGAGATAACAGTCCTTAGCTAACTTCAAGTGCTTTTGATAGAAGCCAGTGGCCATTCGAGACCTCACACAGAGGTCAGAAGGGCTGGCTTGTTTTAAACCGAGGACTAAAGCATGAGAGGAAGTGATGTGGGAAACATCATTCAGAAATCCAGTGAATATCTTTTTCATTTGGTAAGTATAATTGGATAACTGGATAACTAGTAATTAATCAGTTGAGCAGAGGTTAATGTTGGTACCATATTAAACAGTTAAAGTTTAGAAAGGATAGAATAGAGATTTCATCTAAGCTCTTTTGAATAAGGAAATACAAAGAAAGTAGTGGTTTCCTAAACATCTAGATTCTAAGAGTTTCTTGGATTACAATCCAGTTTTATTTATGTGCAGGTGGGAGTGTGGGGGTGTGGGGGTGTCAGAAGACACTGTGTGTGCCAGAAGACACTGTGTGTGCCTGTGGAGGCCTAAGGGTGACTTCAGGAATCACCCTGACTTCCTTCTAGCTCCTTTTTGCTTCACCTGGGATGTCTCAGATTCTGCCTCGCCCAGCAGGATGTACGGGCCATCGCCATTTCCACCTGGCAGTTTACATGGGATGTGGGAACCAAACCCAGGTCCTTCTGCTCTCAAGGCAGAGATTTAACCGTTGAGCCATCTCCCATAACCCTACAAGGCAGTTTTGAAAAGAAAGTATACTGATAGCCACATGGATAAATCTCACAGGTATACATGGAGCTAAAAGAAATCAGAAGAAGGACAAGAATATACTCATGTCTTTTTTTGTGTGGAAACTTAAGAGGTCCTGCAAGAAGGTAGGAAGATAACTCAGCAAAGAATCTGTAATAGTTAAAGTACTTGTAAAATCAAAAAACTGCCTATAATTCCAGCCTTTGAAGGCAGAGAGTAGAAATCCCTGGAGCAAGCTGGCTAGCAAGACTAGCACTATTGCCAAGCTCTGGGTTTGAGTAGCGAATATATTATGGAAAAGCAATCACAGGCAATTACCAACAACAACTTCAGGCTTCAACATTCAAATGCGTGTACCTGCTAAGTTAGACAAGAAAAATATCAGCTGACTGCTTCATGCACCTGCCCTGAAACATTCCTGTGATCACAGTTTATCCTGGTTTAATCAAACACCCAGCATTAGGACAGTCCCAATTATACATAACTGCTAAAGTCTGGCTTCTGTAAAAATTGCTTCCTTCCTGTCTCTTGCTTAAGATATGGTTTCTGTCTTTAAAAAGGTCACACACCCATCCTACGGTGCCACACATTGGAATCCTGGTTCTCTGGTGAGTGTTCACTGACCAACTTCAATAAAGCTTTTTCATTTGATAAAGTTTCTGGTGTCAGTGTGGTGAAGTCCAAAGCAACCCCAGACCTACAGCAACACACATACATTGAAATGGAAAAAGAAAATAGAGGGACTAGAGAGGTGGCTCAGGGGTTAAGCCTCTGCCTTCCAGGCAGAGGATCCTGAGTTTGGATCCTAGACCCCACGTATAGACGCCAGGCGGAAGCGGGGGCGGCCTGCGTTTCTGGTCCTGGTAGGGCGGAGCCTGTGAATACCCGGGCAGAGTAAACAAGGAGGAGGTGGAGGAGGTTCATGGTGGTTCCCGAATTCGTCCGTGGTTCTACACACACACATACATACACACACACGCATACATGCACAATTGAAAAAATAATAATAAATTTAAAATAACAAAATAAAAAGAAAATAGAGTATTCAGGTGCTTTCAGAAGCAATAGGAATGGTAGTAGCAATGTTGATTTGTGTGGTAGGTGTGTGTATGTATTTTTCAAAACTCATTAATTATATACTTAAGATATTTAGATTTTGATTAATGTAAACCATAACTTAAAAAGAAAATAAAAGTGAGCTACAATGAATATTTGGAAAAGGGGAGTAAGAGATAAATATAAACAAATTTCATTACAGGATCTTGCTCAGCCTTGAAATGCTAATATGCACTGTATATTTTTAAGAGAAGGCTATAAAGAGGCAGAATGTTCCAGATTTATTTACTCATAGAATATTTGTCTTCACATATATTAACATCTACAAGGGATTAATGTTTCAGAAAGCAAATGACTTTAGCATAGAAAAAAATTAAGCAAGGGCTAAAGACGCTGCTGCAGCAATTTTTAAAATATTTTGTTTTAGAATAAGCAAAAGTGGGACTGGAGAGATGGTTCAGGGGTTAAGCCTCTGCCTTGCAATCAGGTCCTCAGTTTGGATTCCAGATCCCACATAAAAAAAAAAAAGGGCAGCGGAAATGGCAGCAGCCTGCACTTCTGGCTCTACAGGGTAGAGCCTGGGAAATTCCAGAGCTAGCAAATAGGAGGTAGAAGCAATCCAGGGTGATTCCCAAAGTCACCCTTGAGTTTCCACAGGAACACACAGCGCCCTCTAATACTCATAGATATACACACAGAGACATACACACAGACACGCATGCAAAAATTTTAAAAAACAATATTTACAAAAGAATAAGCAAAAGTGAGCAGGCACACATGTGACACAGTTTGTATTTGGAGACCAGAGGTAACTTTCAGGAGCTAGGTGGTTCCCTCCTTTCATCATGCGAGCTCTAGGGATGGGACTCAGCTTGCCAGGTTCATGTGCATGTGCAGGCACCTTTATCTGCTGAGCCCTCTCCCTGGCTCTACAATTTATAGACAGACAGACAGACAGATACAGATACATAGATACATAGATAGATACATACATACATAGATAGATGAAACTGAGTATCTCACTTTAAGCAATCACTTTCTTCTGAACTGTCCAAAATAAATCATATAAAATGTCTCTCTATATATTTTGTAATTCTTACCAAAATAGTATCTCTAATTTCTGCGTTGTTGACTCTAAACTCCTCCAGCAATAAGGAGGTAGCCATTGTCAACTGAAAAGACTCCAAGTTCATGTCAAGAAAATGTTCACCAACAGTTAGGCAATGATTATCTTGTTCCTCTCAAGACATATAGCTCAGCCAGAGTGATACAAAGCATTAAATAAAGCACAGATTGAAAAAGGGTTGCTTAAGAGTGAGTTTTCTGAATGAGACAGACTGGTGTGGAGGAGGGTTTACTGGAGAGCACTCAGATCAACAAACACCTGTAAGGCAGCAAAGGAGCAGGACTGGCAAGGGAGGTGACTGTGACTCATCATAACAGAGGCCTCCACGCATCCTGTGAGGAGCCCTGGAGCAGGGGAGTCAAGATGACTATCCAGTCCTGAGGCAAGGACGAGAGGGCTGGACCTGTCTGACCTCCCAGCAGACGTGACTGCATGACCACAGGCAAGGGGGCTTCCGCCGAGAGCCATTGGCTACCACTTTGCTCAGAAGAGAGACTGAACGCCAAAGTCCAGAAGGGAGCGCTGGACAGCATAGCCCATGGTCCCACCACAACAGCCAACCCACTCAGTAGGACATCTCTGGCCTACACCTGCAGTGAGTGGGGGAAGCTGAATATGATCAGTTTGCATGTATGTTATTGATAAATTCACAACCAAACAATTTATGGGAGAAAAAAGGGGTGTATTCTTACTTAAGATCCTCCAGTTATATTTCTTAGTCCAGTTTGGCAGGAGGGCTCATACCAACTCTCTGAATCACCTTCCTCTAGCTTGTCCCATTTACCCAGGGAAAAGACCCACCCCTCCATGAGCTGGGCCTTCCCCCAAAGATTAGACAACCTCCTGCTGGCTTGCTCAGGGCTTAACTCAACTACTAATTCTTTACAACTGTGCCCAGAACTGGTACTTTCAATTGTCAGGTTGACATCCATATCTATCACATGACTGAAATATGCAAATGCCAAAATAAAATCTCATTCTTTTAATTATTGTATATATCACAGAATCAATCATGTATATATGTTAAATTATACATTAATGTGTATATGTATATATGATTTAAAAACTCCTGTGGAATCTGACCCGTGATCTGCTACTAGACAAGCTCTGTTTAACCATCAGCAGCTAAAGACCCACATCATGTCTGCTACGAAACTGTGCTAAAACCTGTAAATAATCATTTTAAATCGCTTTTTTGTTGAGGGATAACAAGGGATTGAATCCTAGGACTTTGTATATGGTAAGCAAGCACTCCACCACTGAGCTATAAGAGCAACTTTTTTTTTATCTATTTATGTTTTGGCATGGAGTCTCCCTAGTTAACCCAGGCTGGCCTTGAATTTGCAATCCTTCTACTTGAGCCTCCCAAGTACCTCAGATTACAGGCCTATGCCACTGAACCTTGCAAATAATCTTAGATGAATACTAGCTACATAACTAGAGACTCACCAACTAGCTTAGTCATAAATTCTCTATAAAGATCTATGGCCTGAGAACAACAGAATTCCTAAGCAGAACCGAAATTGAAACTTGGCATCCAAAAAAAAAAAAGAAGTGAAAGTAACTTTTCAACACTAGTCTACTTTCATATCTCTTTTCCTGATGTGTTCTTTATTTAAAACGTTAAATTAGCATGCCTTCAATAAAATAATGGAGGGGGAAAAATCAAGAAAGTCTCTCTTTTTACTAATGCTATCGATTCAATCAAACACACTAGTGAAGACCTTCCTTTGTGAGATGCCACTGTTGGCACTAAAGCTATAAACAAGAATGAGAAATTGCCATAGAAAGGACAGACACGTAAGCAGCTCATTATGAATCATCCACACATTCATCCAAATGTAGGTCAAGTACCAGTCCTGTGCCCACCGTGAAAAAGACACACGTACCTCTTGCCTTTGGGTAACTGGTCTGCAGTGTGATAAGCATTAAGATGAGTCACTGTGGAAGATTCTAATGCTCTGTCTCCCTGGAGAAGAAGGGCCACAGCGGGCTTGTGGCAGTAACATTAATGGTCATAGGAATAAAACTAGCTTAAGGATTTATAATATGCCAGGCACATCTGTGAGCTTACTTAGCTTGCAAATTAGTCCTCTGGACATTACTAATACTCCCTTCTCACAGATGAGGAAACCGAAACACAGAGAAAAATAACAACCTGGAGGTCACAAAGGTCTTAAGTGGCAAACCTGGGATTCTCAACTTGAGAGGTGAACCTCTCGGAAATTTTGCAAGGCAAATCTAGAAAGAGGGGTGGAGAGAGCATTCCAGTCTCTCTGGAACTTGGAGTTCCTGCCTAAAGATAGCCAGAAATGTGCAGGCTGCTCATGGAAAAAGCTGACAGAGAGAGTCCAGGCCTCAAAATAGGGGTCCCAGGCAATGAGCAGACTATGATCAGAGTCATTTGCCCCTCCACGAAAAGATAAGGGATGGACGCAAGAGGATGGTAATAATTTTGCTGTTCCAATCAGAATTCTAACAAGAATAAAATGTCTGATGCGCACTGTGAACATCTATAAGCGAGACATTGGGGCACTTCTCTGATCCTACCCTCCCTGCAATCTGTTGAGAAGGGGATTGCTATGATCACCAATTCTGAGCTGCAGAGGAAGTTGGCAGGTGGTTCCAGGCCCTACTGTTTGGGAGTTACAAGGCTGGGCTTCAAGTCTATGGAACTGACCCCATGCCCGTGCGCTTGCATGTGCCCACAGTGCACATTTCAGATGGTAAGCAAGTAGTGACTAGAAGACTAACATGCCAAGGCAGAGCAGAGGGTGCCCTCGCTGTAGGCTGAACAAAAGAGATCTGAGAAGTGGGCACGTGGAGGAAACACTGGGAACTGAGCATGATGTGACAGGGGAAGGAGAAGGAGATAAGGCTCTAGATCACAGCTGGTCAAGTAAGGAGTTCTGATTCCGTGACCCAGGAGAACGGGTGGAGATAGGCTAGGAAGTGAGGTTGACAGGAAATGCTGGGGTCAAGGTCGCTTGGGCCACAGATAAAAGGATGGAGAAGGCAGCTGGTTATTTGGTGTGGGACGGAGAAAGCCATCCCCTATGAAGCCGCAGTCTACTTGCTGCACATGTGTTGAGGGCCGAGAACCCTTGAACTATTGGATTCTCTAGGGGTGATGGAAAGAAGTACAGAAAGCCCCAACTGACCAGGAAAGAATGCATGTTCTTAGCCATATTCAGGCCATTTTGTAAAGTCCCTCCCTCTTAACTGGAAGTTGGCAGTTCCCAAAGTGAACTACACCCCCGAAATAAAGCTGTTCCTGAAACTAAAGTAACTTGTCTAGATTTCCTGGCTTTGAGAGATGACTAACTTTTGTGCTGCGCCCCCCCCCCCATTTTTTTACTCCCCAAATCCTGCTTCTGGACCTCCCTGAAAACTATAAAGTCAGAAGTGCCTCAGAAGTCCCTTTACCCTGAGGCTCCACAGATTTCCCCACCATGCATTTCCCCCACCATGCTGTGTATGATGGCTATACCCCTATTCCCTCCAACTTTCTATTCTAATTCTCCACCTTAAGACAGAACTACGGTTCCCTGGTCACCAGACCCTCAGTTCTAATAAAATTAATATTCTATAAGCTTCTCCTTTGTGTTACCTTCTACCAAAGACCCTCCAGTCAGCATTACATTCTCAAAAAAAATGAAGAGCTACATTTGCCTTGCATAGAAGCTTTCCTGGGAGAGGGTTTCTTGTGCATGTAAGGCCAGTGATCATCCCCCTGAGTTCTGAAAAGACCTGGTTCTCTAACACGCTGGAAGTTTCTGGAGACTTCTGGTAGCACATTACTGTTGAGAGAATATAAGCTACTTAGATGATGCACATACTTAACAATACTGTGCACCTAAGTACATCTAAGTAAAAAGAGTAAGAATAGTTTTTCAGTTGCGCCATGGACTCCCTGGTCACTCGAGCAGTTTTCGGACACCCCGAGGTTGGCTGTGTCTGCAGGTACTCTTGCTCTCTGGCACCTCCTTTTCTCACCTTATTTATAGTCCCCTTTTCCCTTTCACTCTAAAAAAAATAAAATAAAAGATCACTCCGCAGCCCACCTGCCTTATCAGAAATCTGCACAAAAAGCCATGTTTCTAGCTCCTCTCTTTTTATAGCAAAAGAAAACTTCTCAGTGCTAACGTGCAACAAAAAAAGAAAAAGAAAGAAAGAATTGAAAAAAAAAAAAAAAAAGAAGCCCGTTCGGTCCGCCCTCCGTGGCTGTTGCTACCTCGCAGTTTATGACACAGAAACAGAGCAGGGAGCACAGCCAGGAGCGTTCACTCCCGCGGAAACCCGGAGCCCCGGGGTGCAGCTGCGCTCCTACTTTCCGGGGTGGCTCTTCGGCGTGACTTTCATCGGGGCTCGCTCTGGCGAATGATTCTCCAGTGGGTGCCTGCTGGAGCCAGTCGCCCGCTCGGGGAGGGACGACCCAGGCGGAGCCGCGGCGGCTGCAGCGGCCACGGACCTCCCACGGCCGGCGCCCGCTCGACCCCTGCATGCAGTTTTTGATCGGATTGCTGGCAGATCGGACCGCTGCAAGCGCAGCGAGAGGGGATTCCGCACCGGCTCCATCACCAGGAGAGGCCGCGAGTCACAGGACAGCCGAGCGGATCTCCCGCGGACGCCGGAGAAGAATGTAAGTTCTTGTGCCGCTGGGTCTCACTGCTGTGTGATTTTTACCTTCCGGCTGAAGTAATGCTTGGCCAGGACACAATCATCCCCACGAGAATTTCTAACGTGGAAAGTTGTCTGGTGATCGTCAGGACTTTTTCTTTTTTCCTTGTATTAACTAAACAACATGATAAGAGCTATTGTCGCTGACAGCAGCTGTGGCCATTCAGCCCTTAGACTGACGGGACCGGTATGGGATTAACACTGGGTGTCTTTTTAATTCACTTTCTTAAAGAAGACCACACACACGCTGTTTTAACTTTGTTATGGCTGAATTAGTGAAATCAGCTGAAGGGGATTCCTAGCAGTTGCAAACTTTTCTTCTCTGGTCAGGAATACATTTGTCTCCCCAAATGCTCAAAACTCTGGAGTGGGGAAGTTTCTTTGCGTTAGTCTTGCGACCCAAGAGTGGACTCTTGCTAGAATTCGTGAAGGAAGAGAATACAAAAGGCCCTTGCCACTCTTCAGTTATTAACTATATTCGTAGGAGAGATGCAGCCTCACGCGTGCCCCAGCTTCAGAATGGCAGAGCGCAGAGACAGAGGTGACTGGTGAGCCCGGCTATGACTATCCACACCTCCACATCTGCTACAGGTTCGCGCTTAGACATGGAAATTCTTTGTGAAGAAAATACTTCCTTGAGTTCCCTTCCGAACTCCTTAATGCAATTGGATGGCGACAGGAGACTCTACCGCAGTGACTTTAACTCTGGGGAAGCCAACACTTCCGACCCGTTCAACTGGACAGTCAACCCTGACAACAGAACCAACCTTTCCTGCGAAGGGTACCTCCCACCAGCATGCTTCT
Organism: Typhlomys cinereus; assembly: GCA_023101885.1. Classification (NCBI taxonomy): domain Eukaryota; kingdom Metazoa; phylum Chordata; class Mammalia; order Rodentia; family Platacanthomyidae; genus Typhlomys; species Typhlomys cinereus. Next base: position 4,629,985 of record JALPQD010000149.1, read on the forward strand.
CCCTGCTGCATCACCAGGAAAAAAACTGGTCGGCTCTACTGACAGCCGTGGTGATCATTCTGACCATTGCTGGAAACATCCTGGTCATCATGGCAGTGTCCCTGGAAAAGAAGCTGCAGAACGCCACCAACTACTTCCTGATGTCACTTGCTATAGCTGATATGCTGCTGGGCTTCCTAGTCATGCCCGTGTCCATGTTAACCATCCTGTATGGTGAGTGGCGTTAGCGCGCCAGCTGTGCCCACACTAGTCACAAGGAGCATGTGCATGCTGTGCAGAGGGCGCTGGGGTTCAGAAGGGAAATGAACAGGAGGATTTGTTTCACTTTACCTGAGCTACTTACTCATATTTAACTCTTAAAATGGTGTTTCCCTTGGAAAAACAAATGATCAGACAACCTAATATCTGGGATCACTGGAGAGTTTTACGCACTGAGACATTTTATGTAGAGATAAAATTGTAGCGTTTTCTGCTTTGAATCTATGCTTTTATGCATTAATTATTACACATATACCAGTACAGTCTTCAAGCAGTAACTTACTTACCCATCCTTTAAAATCCATGTGATATCTGCTCTTCTATATTCCCACCCAAATAGCCCTGTCGTAGGACAGGACGGCTTTATCATGATCACACACTTCAGCACTTCTAATGGACTGTAAAACCTTGCCAATTACCTTGGAACGTTTGCTGTGAGAACATTAGGACCAGAGTGGGCTGCATGTTAAAATATTCAGTCTCCATTAGAATAAATGAATTAGTCTAGTTTTAATTTTCCCCTGCCCAGAGAAGCATATTCGAAAGTATGCCTTAGAACACTACCCCCAGCACTCTTTACAAATGCAGATGCATAGAATTCCTCCCATGTGGTTTTGGAGGAGAGTGGAAAACAAATAGGAAGAGTTTAATCTTGCTTTCTCCTCGGTAGAGTTTGACACAAACCTCTCAGCAAGTCAGCAAACACGGGAGTGCAAAGGAGTGCAGATGTGATGGCTCTTCCAAATTATGAGTAATACAGCAAGATTTCTCCTTAGCAAAAGCAAAGGAACCAAGGAGGCTGGCCCTGGGAATTCTTACAGCTAGAGACAGGTTTAGCCCTATCTTTAAAGGGGAGATTGGTGGACTGAGTAAACCGTGGAGGCTAAAGCCAAAAATCTCCACCTATCCCTGAAGCGCGAGGAGGAGGAAGGAGTTGAGCCAGGGAGAGTCGCGTCCATTTGTGCGAGGTCGCTAGCGCCCGCTAGAAGGCCAGCCACCGCTTGACCCTTCAAATGTCACCCAGAAACTCCCATTAAATTCCCTTGTCATTTTCCAGACATTAAGGAGGCTTCTGGCTTCCTCGCTTGCTGCAGTGGGGCCGGGAGAAGGGACTCTGAAGGATACCGAGCACAGAGGCAGGGTGGGGTGAGGCTGCGGGGGGCGGGCAGGCTGACCCTAGCCTGGGAGCACAGAGCCAACGTGCACGTCCCTGGACACTCACTGGCTTAGGGTGCAAGGCTGCCCCCTGGCGACCACTTGTAGGTGTGCAGCCCGCATCCGCCCGGAGGCCATCCCTTCGGGGATGACGGTCCCTTGCCATCACCCGCTCACTGCACAGAGCGACCGGTGATCTTGCACAAGGAGTGTCCCTTCCTTATCCCTGTGGCTGAACCGTAGGCCCAGGGCTGCTTCCTTTCAGAGAAGCCCCTGCAGGAGCCAATATTAATTCCCAACAGATACATCCTTCTTCCCCTCTTCAAGACTGCTAAGGAAAGAGGGTTTTTTCAGCTCAAGCTATTTTCAGGAAACTTCAGTTGAAGGGTTTGAGATTTAGGCTTGGGTCCTGCAACCTGTTCTGCTTCCAATATGCGTGGGAGCAGCTTGGTAGAGAGGGGACTCTTACCTAAGGAGAGTTTGCTCGGCTTGTGGAGTGTACTGTTATGCAGAAAAGAAAAGATCTTTATAACTTTTTTTCTCATGTACAGGCAGATGCCAGCAAAACTAATGAACAGTTTTTTGTAACCATGTGATGCGCTCCCAAACCCACATGGGAAACAGGACATTTCTAATACAGTAGATAACCTGCAGTGCTTCCTGTGTTGAAATCCAGGAAGCTTAAAGCTCCTTTGATGTTGGGGCCTACCTTTAGTTACCCTCAAGAGATGACAATGTAATGGGGCATTACGGCCTGGGATCTGTGTCCTAAGTGTGAGATACTGCCCTAAGCAGCTGCTCTCCTGGGTGAGGTAGCAACAGCAGCAAATATTACCAAGAAATTTGCAAGAAACTCACACATGCTGTGGTCTAAGTCAGACTTACTGAATCAGAATTGCTGAAAGTGGGTCCAGCTCATTGTAAAAAGTACTGTCCTCAGATGACGCTCAAAGGCAAGACACCCATGATTTCCTTCATCATCTTCAATTTTTCTCACACACCCCAAATTTGGCACCCAAGGCATTATATGAGGTTAATTGTGCATCATTTTCATGTGACATATTTGAGATCCAGACGTTATGTCCTTTCATCAGCTACACTAGTGTCATTTATCTTGGTCGTTGTCTGAGTTTGGACAATTGTTAAGAATGTCCAAAGTGGGGTTAACCCTAGAGACCTGAACTCTGGAAGAAATTTTGCAGATGAATAATGCCAGAAGAGTGTGAAGACTCTCCAATAAAGGAGCTCAAAACCTATCACAACTTTGGACAAATTATTAAATAAAATGGCTTTGCCAGGTGGAGGGACGAGAGAAAGAATCATCGAGGAGTGGCCGTAACTCACCATGCAGATGTAACCCCAGCAGAACTGTTCACGCTTGTGCTTCTTAGTCGCTACTACTATCAGGCTACATACAGTTAAGTACAGTGGTCCTTAGTTTGTTCAGATATTGGACGTTTCTTGAATTGCCCTTTGCTGCCTACGATGAGAACAGTCTTTCCCAAGTAGGGATGAAGTGCACAAGGCTCTCACTGATCCTAAGCTTCTTGTATCACAGGGTACCGATGGCCTTTGCCCAGCAAGCTCTGTGCAGTCTGGATTTACCTGGATGTGCTCTTCTCCACGGCCTCCATCATGCACCTCTGTGCCATCTCCCTGGACCGCTATGTCGCCATCCAGAACCCCATCCACCACAGCCGCTTCAACTCCAGGACCAAGGCTTTCCTGAAAATCATTGCTGTGTGGACCATATCCGTAGGTAAGTGAAAACATCCATCGGCATCTCCTTTAAATGACAGTTCTTGCTGTCTCAGAAGACTGGTTCCATTTTGTTGCATTGTTACCTGACATTCTGAATCTATTGTGTTATGTGATGCAAGATGTGTTCCTACGCAGTCATTATCAGAGTTGTTCTGGGACAGGAAAAATCTGTTTGTGGCATCAACTGACAGTATGCATTTGTATCATTTTGCACAGATCAAAACATCAGGAGAGCCAAAGTCAGTGAGACTGAGTTAGTCTGTCACTCCCAGGTTCACGAGTACAAATCCTGGTTCTTCCAGAAACCTCCAGCTTTATAATCACTGGTTGCTCTAAGGATACATTCCCATGCTAGAGAACCTAGGGCTTTATAGGGATGGGGATGGGAGAGTGCTCAGGAAGGGGTGCAAAAAGAGAAGGATAGAGGAAAATGGCAGCACTTAAGAGTCCATGCGTTTCAGCCCACTCTGAGGTATTTCTTACTGTCGTGATACTGCAACACCAAGGATTCCAACCTACTTCAGTTAGGTTGACTGCACACATTTACCGCTTGTTGCTATTGATCTCCTGTCACTGTAATGGGAGCTAAGGGGACGGCTCTCAGACAGCGAAGCCAATTGTCCCCGTCACCTCAGCAAGCTTGGTTTGTAATCACAGATTCCCCAAGACCTGTTATAACATCTTGCGACGTCTCCGGTGGAAATATTCTGTTTGCTAAGGCCACAGGATGCGACGTCTACCTCCACGAGAGACTATGGGGTTTGATGGCAGGTCAGACTCAAGAACTTTTATAAGGCAACTTGCAAGGCTGTAATAAAGTTACCTACCAATGACAAGCACAGACATGCAACACCCTGTGATTTTTCTCATTGCCTCCTTTCCTGTTGTTGAGCTTGGGAGCAAATGTGCCTCTCTCTTCATTTTATAGCCAAGAAGACCAGATTTTTTTTTATTTCCACTCATACAAACTTAACAGGTACACCGGTCCCCCCTTCTTCCCCCTTCCCTCCCCATCCCCCAGTGCCTCCCCCTCCCATCCCCGGAGCATCCTTTAATGTGCACGCCAAACTTTCCTCTGTGTCCTCCTCTCCGATGAGGTGCAAGGACCCAGTGGCATTTCCCAGAACCCTTTCCTGTGTTCCCGTTAAGCATAGGAACACTACTGTGGCTGAAGAAGACCAGAATTTAAAACACGAAATGCCATGCACACACGCCAGTATGGTGCTCAATGAGTATTTCCTTATAATGGTGACAGTAAGTTACATAACGTACTTGAAAAAATTTTAAGAGTCTCACCCTTTTTTCCATTCCGAACCTCTCACTGCCATTTGAGATCAACCAAGCAGATGATTTTGCCATGCTTATTTGATCAACCAGAAAGCCTTCAGGTTAGTTGGCCCACGGGGGACAGGTGTTTCTAAGGTACAGAAGTTATTGGACTTCTGAGCTGGATTAGCAAAGAAGGACACTCGGTGAGAAAGAGGGTCAGGTACAGTGCATGAAGCCAGGCTATGGGTGAGGTTTACGCCTTTCCTCCATAGGCCATTCACTAAGCTCTTCATCCTCTTTATGCTTGGCCATACCAGCTCCTGTTCTCTCTCTCTCTCTCTCTCTCTCTCTCTCTCTCTCTCTCTCAAGTTGTATGGTAGCACCTCTCTCTCTCTCTCTCTCTCTCTCTCTCTCTCTCTCTCTCTCAAGTTGTATGGTAGCACCATTCATAAAGGCTAGCAATTCTGAACACCGACTGTAAAGCCAGTAATGTCTGAGTTGCCTGGAATGTCAGCTGTAGAAAAGTCAATCATGTGAGATGACATCACTTGCAACCAAGACCAGAAGTCAATCCAACACAGTGTGACTCCTGCACATTAGCTACCAGCCAGCAGGGCAGTAGTCTGGCTTTTTCTGACTGTTATCTTAGGAGGAAGACAGGCCAGAATGATTGTGGGCATTAGTCATCATTCAGAGAACATTATTACCTATCTGTTGTGTCCTTGGTACCAGGTATACACAAGTTTTCCACTCCCAAAGTAAATGATGAAGAAGACATGCATTTAAACATTTCTCGTTGAAGGATTATAAGAAACACTAAGTTATATACACAGCCTCTTCACCAGAAGTATGAGGTGTGTGACTCAAGCAGACAGGAAACGCCAGTTCCTCCCAGGGGCTGAAAAAACTTAGCACAAATATTTCCCTGAATTTTCTTTGCCTGTTTCGGCTTCTCTTGTTGTGGTACGGAGCTCTGGGTTTGGTTAGTTCTGTATTTTAAAATTAGATTTCTGGTCCAGCTGTACTTCTGCTCCAGGTTTTCTGAGACCTACTTGACCAATGCAATGGTTTCATTCAAGGCACGCACTGAGGTGATTTGACACACACATACTTCATAAAATGGATACTGCAGTCGAATCAGTTTATCCCTACATTGTTTTACCCAGATGTCCTATGTTTTTATGATCAGAACATTAAGCAGATTTCAACAGTAGAACTCAGTGCCTGAACTAACGCATAACTTCCTTCTCCCTCTCCATTCTGACTCTGATAATGTAACTGGTCTGGCAGAAGAATATATTCCTTTGTGTGTTCGTGTGTGCGTGCGTGTGTGTGTGTGTGTGTGTGTGTGTGTGTGTGTGTGTGTGTGTGCAAGCACTGTGTGTGTCTGTGGAGCCCCAATCATGACTTCAGGAATCATCCTGGATTGTTCTATTTGCTTTTGCTTAGCTCTGAGTTTCCCAGGCTTCGCCTTCCGTGACTGGAACCATTTGCACCTGGCATTTTTTATGTATATGGAATCTGGAACCTGGGATCTGAACTCAGGTCCTTCTGTTTGCAGGGCAAAGGCTTAAATCTCGAGCCATCTCCCCAGCCCAAGGATTTATTCTAAAGAAACATTGTGTGGCTCTCCCTACTGGCTATCAGACTACTGAAGTAACAGACCTCAAAGAATTTCCCTTCCTGGAGGAAGCCAGGTGCCAGCCGGAAGGTACTTGTCTCTCTGGGAGAGATTTCACGCAGTTCCTCCAGGCCACCTTGCAGGAAAGACCAAACCCAGACAGTAGTGGGCAGAATACACCTGGCCAGGACTGCTTCATGAGGCACACCTCCGTGTCACTACTGAAACCTAAACCTCATGCTAGTTCTTGAAGATGGACTTGGGGGTGGGAGGTCATTTGACCTCTATTTGTTCCTCTTCTCAGTGTTGCCGGATGGAATAAATCTAATTTCCCTGATAGTCACTGTTACTTCTCTGTTTTGTTGGCATATTAGGGGTAGGTAGCTGAGTTTAGCCTGGCAGGCATGCCAGCGTTCATGCTTTTACCACAAATATTCTAATAGTTATTCTACTCTTATAAATTCAACTTTCTTCAAACTCCATACACAAGTGACATGAGACAGTATATATTTTTACTAATTTATTTCACTTAGCATAGTACCCTCAAGATCCACCCATGTTATCCTAACTGGCAGGATTTCTTTTTAATACCTGAATGTGGAATTTTCATTCATGACCTATTCTGCTTTCACTTGACAATTACAGCCATTTCAGCATCTGTTGGTATAAACAGCATTTCATCTTTAATTTACTGACTCACTGAGCTTCCTTAATAATGTTATGAATGCTGAAGTGATTTCAAATCCATAGAATACATACACAGGTATTCGATTTATACTTTCGTTATTTTGTATGAGATTTCTTTTTCTACCTTCATTAAATGAATTTAAGTGGTTTCCATTCCCCTTAAGGTCCATAACTATGTAAACACAGTGTAATAGTTAATCCTGGGTTAACCCTAACCCTAAAATCTGCTGAAACCACCTGAAGAGATTATCCAGATCAACACATTTGCAATTCAAAGACCAGCTCTAGATTAAATTGGAATCTCCCAGTAGCAGACCAGATAAAAGAAACCATAGAACCGGAGACTTGGGAGAAGAGAGTCTGCCAGGAATCCTCAAGCCACGCGGATGAGAGTGACTTAGCCTGTCAGCTTCAGCCACCAGCCATGTCACCTCCGCTATAAAAGACTGTATCTCCCCTCTGGAACCCTAAGGTGAATAAATTTCCTTTTTTTCCTTAAATTATTTGACCTTGGGTGTTCTCTCACAGCAATAGTTAAGAGTAACAGTTACATAGGGAGACCGTATTTTTCTTAATTTTGGAGTGTGTGTGTGTGTCTGTCTATCTGTCTGTCTGTCTGTCACAGTGCATATGTGGGGGTGAAAGAACTTTGGTAGTCAGGTCATCAGACTTGTCTAGCAAGTGTCTTTGCCCACTGAGCCGTAAGTGTGTATTTTTAAAAGCCATGTCGAAATTAGTTCTAACTCTCTGGTGCCTTTTGGAAGGGCATTTCACTTATATATCCAACATCGTTAAAGGTTACCTTTCACTTAAATTTACTACATCTTTATGGTTGGCTTCATACCAATTTTAAAACCTTTTCTACTGAGTTTTAATCATAACCAAATGCCCACTTTATTCTTAATAATACTTCTTGCCTTAAAAACCAGCTCCATTATACTTGTGCTGGATGTCTTGTGATGATCATGTTTCTAGTTGTATCTTACTCTGTCCTGTTCTTCCAATCTGTGACTTTAACTGTGTTGATTGTCGACAGCATATCAAGTTTTGTTCTCTATTTATCCAGTCAGTCTCTGTCTTCTAGCTGGAATATCCAGTTCTTTAAAAACATATTTGAATTTAAAGCTTCTCCTTTTCACTTTGCTTTGTGTTTCCATTTGTTCCTGTATTCCAGTTTTTCCCCATTCTTCCTTTCTTCTAGTCTATCAATATTAATTCATATCCTCTTTAAATTGATTAATTATCTATTCTTCCATAATCTTTCAGCAATTGCACATATTGTTTACTTCAGAGAAGCTGAACAATTCTCTTGGAAACACTAAAGCTTTAGAGCATTTTAACTTCATTTATCCCACTTGTCTCTTAGGTTACCTTTTCTGTTTTCTGAATTATATGTCTGTAAAGTCCACAGGACATCATTAGAACCATTTCTTGTATGCACTTATTTTCTACACATTAGCTTTCCTGATGCTGTTAATTGCTTTTTTCATTTCCATGTGTCTGTCTGGTTTTGTCTTTATCTTGCCTAACTTCCTAGATTAGCGAATCATGGTTGCTGCTTTTTTCTCTTGGTTTTTGTTACTGTGCACATCATTATTTTGACATTATCTTCTCAAGTTTTACACTGGCCCAGTCTCTCTTGCCCTATATATGGGACTCCAACTTCTGCTAATAGACCCTTGCTTCTGAAGACTACAGTCTTCCACATTTCCTACCTTTGCCCTTTGTGTGTGTGTGTGTGTGTGTGTGTGTGTGTGTGTGTGTGTGTGTTTTGCATTTGGATGTGTGTTCATGAGTGTGCAGGCATGTGTACAAGAGGGCATTTGAGGGGCTGGAGAGGTAGCTCAGGGGTTAAGCCTCTGCCTTGTAGGCGGAAGGTCCTGAGTTCGGATCCTAGACCCCACGTGTAGACGCCGGGCAGAGGCAGGGGCGGCCTGCGTTTCCGGTCCTGGTAGGGCGGAGCCTGTGAATCCTGGGGCAGAGTAGACAAGGAGATGGAGGCGTCCATGGTGGTTCCTGAATTCGCCCGTGGTTCTACACACACACACACACACACACACACACACACACACACACACACACACACGTACACACGCACACACGCACAATTGAATAAAAAAAGATTAAATAAAAAAAGAGGGCATTTGAGTGTGTGTACCTGTCTGTGAAGGCCCAAGAGTGACTTTAGGAATCACCCTAGATTGCTCTACCTCCTTACTGCTTTGCTCTGGGGGTTCCCAGGCTCTGTCATCCAGAGCCATCATTACAGGTTGCAGCCATATCTGCCCAGCATTTTTTAAAATTTATTTATTATGTATTCAGTTGTGCATGTATGCATGTGTATGCGCACGTGTGTGTGTGTGTGTGTGTGTGTGTGTGTGTAGAACCACAGACGAATTCAGGAACCACCATGGAGCCTCCACCTCCTCCTTGTTTACTCTGCCCGGGATTCACAGGCTCCGCCCTACCAGGACCAGAAACGCAGGCCGCCCCCGCTTCCACCCAGCCCCGCATCTACACGTGGAGTCTAGGATCCGAACTCAGGACCTTCCGCCTGCAAGGCAGAGGCTTAACCCCTGAGCCACCTCTCCAGCCCCCTGCCCAGCATTTTTATGTGGGATCTAGGGATCTAAACACAGGTCCTGTTATGTGTGAGGGAAAGGCTTTAACCACCGAGCCAACTCACCAGCCCTTGTCCTCTATTCTTGCTTTATTCTGGATGGCTTTACTGATGTTTATTCTCACATCACTACTTCTAGTCTACTGCTAAACCCATCTAGTATGTCTTTATTTTCAGTTAGTATATGCTTAGACTTTTCCAATTAATTTTAACTGAATTTTGTTGTTGTTGTTGTTTACTATGACTTCATTAATTTATACCTTGATAATTTCATACATGTATATAATACATTCTGGGCACATTCATCCCGCTTCCCTCACATTTCCTCTTTCCACCATCAATCCCAATTCCCCCACCTTCTACCCACCTAGTTCCTATTCCACCTTCCTTCCATTTAGTTTCCATCTAATATGGAAACTTTAATATCTTTAATATCTTTTTCTTTTGTTTTTGTTTTTGCTTTATGACCCACTGGGTTCAACCACTTGTGTGGGCATACATGCAAAGTTATCTCCTGGACCATGAGCAACTCACCAAAGGCCACACCACTGAAGATAATGACTTCCTCTCCCCTAGCATCGATGACTGCTACTACCTCCCCTGGGTGGGGCGAGGTCCTCCCTCATCTGTGACTGAGTGCTCATGAGCTCAGTCTTACATAATCCCTAAGCAGGTAGCCAAACAGTCTTGCCCATAACATAGTGTTTCACAGCCACTCCTCTCGTCATCCCACTCTTATATTTTTCCACTCTGGTTTTTTGTTTTGTTTTGTTTTGTTTTTTTTACAGTGTTCTCTAAGCCTTGTAGCAGATGACAGGGCTTTGTCCACTTAGAGCTGAGCACTCAGTAGTCACTTTCTCAGCACCTTGCCCAGCCACAGGTCTCTGCCTGAACTACATTCCCTACAAAGAGAAGCTTTTTCATCAAAACTGTGGACAGCATTAATCTGTAGTTATAAATATGTAGGAGACCATTTAACAACATGTCCTTTTAGCAAAACAAAAGTAGTAGTTTTACCCCTAGTGCCTTTAACCATCCAGTCATGGGCCTTTGACCAATTGCACTGTACTGGTCATGAATTCCCTCCAACCCAGTGGTGCAGTCTCAGATCCAGTCAGAAAGTAATCGGTTATCCCCATAGCAGTTTTGCCACTATTGCACCAGTAATCACCTTTTGGTTACTAAGTTGATATTGTAAGGTCCAAAGTTGGGAGAGACTATTACTGCTTTTCTCTCTCAGTTGCTTATATAGAAATTTATAGTACTATGGAAGCTAGAGCAGCAGCCAAGGTATAGGGCATCTTTAGTAATAGGTTCTTACTACCACTGTGAGCAACCAAAGGAAATAGCCTTAATACATATAGAATTGGGGGTTTCCTAGTCAACGAATCCTAGGAAGGTATCCCATGTCTGATATTGGAATTTTCATTGAAATCTAATAGCTTCTGGGATCAATATTATCCATCCATGCATAATATCTCTGTTCAAAATCTTTTTTAAAATTATGTTTTTATTTAGCTTCTAAAGTAGTGGGTATTATCAATTATTAAATAGTGATCACAGTTTTCTGAATATCTGAATTACCTGGCCATTTCTATTTTCTCCCCAATTTCCTTGGTTCTCTGGAACACGAGTGTGTGTGTGTGTGTGTGTGTGTGTGTGTGTGTGTGTGTGTGTGTGTGTGTCTCCTTAATTTAGTCAGAGATCATAGTTATTTTAAGTGTGGTTCTTGTAAGAACTGGTCTATTTCTGGTTGAGCTGTACTGTAAGCTGGCACTGTTTTCCTTCATGGTCCCAGATGAAAAGCTGATGTGTCCTTCATTCTGGGAGCTGTGATTGCAATCTTCATACCTCAGCACCACAGACTGCTTCCATTTCTCTCAGCCACTGCATAGCCAATGAAATGCTCAGGAGCAAGGGTGTCCCTTCTTCCCCATGTCTCCGACCTTCCTTTCATCTTGGTAGCACTCACCTTGACAGCTTCTGTTTGTCATTGTTGTTTCTTAGTATCCTCTCCACCAACTCAGGGTTCAGGCGTTGAAGTCTACTTTATTCAATGCTGTGTGACCAGGGCATCTCCCCTTTTTGTTCAAGACTCTCCAGCACAATTTTCTGTCTCTTTGTTTTTAATATATTCTGTCACTTTGCTTTATGTATATTTTGACAAGTAAGTTACAGGTGGGGATTTTATTTTTTCACAGAATCTGACAGCCTCTGTCTTTTAATATTGAACTTTGACCAGCCCACACTGTGGCCATCAACTTGACTCATTTCATTGGTCCATTTTATTTCATTATTGCCAATTATTCTTCCTTGTAGTTTACCTCAACCTCCCTCCATCTACCTGTCTTCACTTACAAATGCTTTCTTCATTTCTTTTATGCCACCCCCTCTGAATTTCTACTGGACCTTTCTATTCCTCTCCTGACTAAAATTCCATCCCAGGGCTGGAGAGATGGATCAGGGGTTAAGATTCTGCCTCGCAAGCAGAAGATACTGAGTTAGGATCCCAGGTCCAATGTAAAAAACGCCAGGTGGAAACAACGGCAGCCTACACTTCCGGTCCTGGCGGGCAGCGCCTGGAAAAATCCCACAGCAAAGCAAGAAGGAGGTATAAGCAATCCAGGATGATTCTTGAAGTCATCCCTCATCCTCCACAGGGGCATACAGTGCCCTCTCTACATACACACACACACACACACACACACACACACACACACACACACACACAATGTTTTTTTAAAAATAAGATAAAATTCTTTTAATACAAGTCAAAAAATGCAGGAACTGAAATAAAGACAAAACAAATTCTATGAAAAAATATGACTGAAATATGATAAATATAGCAACCTCAAAGAAAAAAAATTGGTATGTATATAAACTACAGACAGAGAATTGGTGTTTTTACAAAGATAAAGAGTGTCTACATTTTGATTTTTAAAGTTAAGTCCAAACAATCCAGGAGGTAATGAAATAAGTAGACCATTCAAGAAATATCATTTAAAGTAGACAGTAATGTTCACAGAAACATGCTCAGCCTCTAATTGTCCTAAGAATGGAATTTACATCAACAACATATCACTTTTTACTCATCTGATCAGCAAAAGTGACTATAATATTAATCACTATTATGAACATGACACCATGTAAACTCCCATATCCTTCTTGTGAAAATGAGAATTGGTTGATTTTGAACAATCTAGCAAAGTCATGAAAGAGAACCTCCCAATTCCTAAATATTCTTTGCCAGGAATTTACAAATGGCAGCCTGAGAAACTTGCTCTTAGATTGCTCATGGTACTTTTATTTGTTTGCTTGTTTGTTTGTTTGTTTTTTCTCCTTGAGAGAATTGTTTCTGCAGAAAAGCAATAGTACATGTAAGAGTCTTCAACTTCAATGCAGCAGTTTTTAAAACATTGTGGAAAGGGTAGGCTATGATTGGGTATATTAGTTTTCTGGTGACAAAATAATTTAGAGCTCTTAAAAATATTGAATTAGTACATTTGACACTGAAGCGGACAAGTGTCTATGATATTCAGTACAGAAAGCAAAGTTTTGGGGGTGGTATGTGTGGCAAGAGCTGGTGATTCTGGTAAAAAAAAAAAAGCTCATCTTAGTCGTTCTTGTGGGAGGTACTGTGATAATCTTCACATTTATCTAGAAGATTCAGTTCCAAAGGATGGCATAATTGTTAGCTCCTGTTTCATGCGCTTCTGCACAGCTGGTTGGTCACAGATATTACACACAAAGTGTGTTAGATGACCAAGAATGGAATGTCACACCTCCATCGTGGGTGAAAGAAGGCTTCCAGGAGGAGGTGGCAAGGTCTCCAGGATCTTGAAAACATGCTCATAGATTATTTGGGGTATGTGGGAGGCTTGCATTGGATAATTTATAATATCAGTTGCTTCTTTTCCTCTGCCTGCCTAGGCTTCATGAGATTCTGAAGGAAATGAGCATCATTATAAATCACTCGTGTGTTCCTTCCGCGAGCTTCTCTGAGTATGGAAGCAATGTCCGTAGAATGAGGCATTAGGTTAAGCATGACGCTGGGGCTCTTTATAGCTGTTTCTCCTTCAGAGACCTAATTCCCTCGCTCAGAGGTAACCCAGACTTCACTGCAATTCATAAATGAGCAGGTCCTTCCTTACAATGACTGTCTTGCTGCTCTACATGAAATGCAACTTTATTTGCCGGTTATGATTAGCATAGATGTATATTAGCATGTGAAAATGGCTGTCTTCACATTCTGACAGGCACACAAACACACGGCTTCAGTATCTTCCAGAAACACTATTTCATTTCAGAAACACATTTGATGCAGGGGGAGTCTAAATAGAAAGACATTCCCCCTGCTCAGGCTAGGCACAGGCACATTATTTTTCGCATTATTGCTTTTGTAGTTGATGCAGAGGCAGACTAGGAAACAATTATTCAGGGCCTTCATACTCAGAAGCTGTGACACCTTGCAGAGAATCCTAAACTGACAGTTTGGGTCCCTGGATTCAGCCTCTTTCTGTATGCAGATCAAAACCTTGCCTTTTAGAAAGTACACATAGGAAAGGATACCTGAAGAACAGAAAACATGATACATCTAACAAGCTTGACTTTGCAATGATTTGTATGTAGGGCTGTACCTTAATTCTTTCAATGTTTACAAGCAAATTTATACTTGTTTCCTATAAATGATTGTCCATGGTTTATATTGTAGAATTTGATGGTTATGAGCAAAACTTTGAAGCCAGGCTGCTTGGATTTGAACCTGGCTCCATCCGCTATAAGCTTCATAAGCCTTGAGCAAGTGAGGGATCACTGTCTTCTAAAGGAACATAAGCAGCACCTGATTGTGAGGTTCTTCTAAGGAATAAGTGGGGAAATGGAGAGCTTGTCATAGAAAAGTGCCATTCATGTTTTTTAAGATCAGTTGAACTCTTTGCTGTGAGTTTCATGACTTTTTCTATCTTAAAACATGAAAATAAGCTGTCTGCTCCCACAACTGATCTACACATTCTCAATCCGTCAGATACCAGTTGAAGTTTCCTCTCTATGCTTTCCACAGGGGCACACTTTTAATTGTATGTAATTAAAATGTAAGTCTCACTTATAAAGGTACTTTTCTCTAACATCTTCTAAATTTCTTGGGGATGTCTGCAAAGGCTTCTCTCACGTTTTCTTCCTGATCTATACAGCTTTGTTTTCTAAATTTATGTCTCAATTGATTGAAATTTAACCTGTACTGTCATTTACCTTTCTCAACATAATCACCTACTATCCTGATCATTTATTTCCATACTGATCTCATAGGCCAGTTTTTGTCATCTCTAGAGTTCTTATGCATATATATTTAAGTATGTTTCTAGTCTTCTTGTGGATCTGTTTTCCTACAGAGTATTTACATGTTCCTTGTTTTCAGTTCCTTGGCCTTTTCCAGCCACTTTTTTATTTGTTTATTTCTGAGTTTTAGCAGCTTCTATCCATCACTAGGAAAAAAAATGCAATTTTCATTTAGAATCAATTTTCTAGACTTTGAGGTAGCATATTTTTGTATATTTTTGGATCGGTTCTATTTTTATTTTTTTCTAAAGTTGAATTCTGTGTGGAATGAAATGAACAAATATAGTTACATAAAAATCTTAGCAAACAGGTTGAAAAATATCTGCAATTTAGGTCAAAGAAGAATGACAGTGAAATATGTAAAATTAATTTTTTGCATGTGCGTGCAGGTGTATGTACAAGAGACCACTTGAGTGTGTGTGTGTGTGTGTGTGTGTGTGTGTGCCTGTAAAGGCTCAAGGGTAATACCAGGAATCATCCTAAATTGTTTTAGGGTTTCTAGGCTCTACCTTCCAGGTCCAGACATATCCACCCAGCATTTTTATATATGATCTGGGGATTTGAACTCTGGTCCTTTTGCTTGAAAGGCAAAAATTCTAACTGCTGAGCCATCTCCCCAGCCTTTTTGTGGCTTTTTGAGACAAAGTCTCACTGCCTCATTATTCATCCCAGACACACTGTCTTCTGCTTCAGTTCCCTGGATGCTAGGATTATAGGCATGCATTAGTGTGGATTGACTGCCAGTTGTGCTGGGTATTGAACCAAAGGCCTTACATATGCTAGGTTAGTGCTCTACTACTGAGCTATGTCCCCAGCCCAGCCCTGCACATTTAATTTTCTAATCATACCTTCTAAAATATTGATTGAAAAAATATAAAATAATCAACTGAATAAATCGGGCTCAAAGTCAGATGGTGTGCTGGGTGGGTCTGAGCACTAGGGCACATTCTCAGACTCACTATCTACAGCAACATATTTGAGGGTCCACTTGAGAGTATGGCTCTGGCATCCTCTGATTCATAACTAGCTCCCTTAAGGCTATGAACCAGCCTCCAGAGCAGATTTCAGAAACACTTCCAGCAATTAGGACAGGAAAGGCTTCGAGTCACCTGATCTGACTCCCAGTACCAGGCAGCCATCACGTAGGTTGAGCGCTTCCCAGGATACAAAGGGGAATGGAAAGAATTAGCCTAACTCTCCTTTTCCTCTAATGTCCTTGTTTTCTCTCCTGGAAGGAAGAAGGGAGATTCCCTGCGTTTTTCCATGTTTGGTTTTGCCCCCACCTCAGTGCACCGTTCTCCCTAGAGACCCAGAGAAGGCTCCAGCATTTGCCCAGCCTGCACGCATTACACTGAAGGAGTTGCTGCCCATCCTTCTAGTTTTGCTTCTTTTTACACCTACCAGAGGTCAGCTCCTGCCCTGAAACAGTCTCCACAGAGCCACCCCATGGGGTCCACCCCTTCAGTACAGGAACCCTTCCAGTGTTCTGTCTCCAGTGCAGGGGGAATGAAGGGACATCTTTTCTGGCCAGTTTTCTCAAAGATACTAGGCTGCAAGTGAGATGTCATTTTATGACCCCTCTGTTCCTCCCCACTTTGAAGCTATTCTTCTAGTGTTTTCACTATTAGGAGAGGATATGGTTGGCTGGTGGATTTTGAAACAGGACCTCATGCAGCCCAGACTGACCTTGATGTTCTTCCTGCCTCTACCTCCCAAGAGCAAAGATTTACAGATATATACCACTACACCCAGTCTTATGCATACATGCATGCATGTGTGGTATGTGCACATACATGGTTTGCAGGTAGAAACCAAATCAATATCATGTCCTCCTCAGTCACTTTCTGTCTTGTGTCTTAAGACAGTATCTCTCACTGAACCTGGGGCTCACTGATTCAGCTGGTGAAATATGATTAATTTTGTTGAGCCCCAGGGATCCTCCTGTCTCTGCCACCCCATGCTAGAAATGCAGACCCATGACTGTGGGTGCTGGGTACTCATTCCTGCTCAGCAAGTGCTTTTCTGAGCCAACCCCCTGTCTATTGGCTTTTATGTTTAATGTTTTTATTTTTATTCCTGTTCTTATATTTAATTTTACTTACCTGTTTCATTACTGAGCAATGAGGTTTCTTTAATCTATTGTTCTTTCTCTTCATAACATTCTTACCATGCTGCTTTATTTTATTAAACATTCTTCTTGCTTTTTCACTTTTTCTGCCTCATTATTTTACTTCACTCTCACTCTTTCTACATCACTTAAAATAATTTTTAGCTTCATAATGCACTACATTATTTTTGCCACCTATTGTTCTATGGTTATTGGGTTTTAATCAATTGAAAATGTAGTTCTCTATTATCTTGTATGGCTTAATGTTGCTGCTATTATATAAATCCTCAAAATTAGAGGATTACATCCTCATACTTAGGCTTAACTAGAAGATCTCCAAATAAAATTGGAAGATCTATTCAAATACACAAGAACAATAGAGAAACCTAGAAATCTGAAAAAATTAAGTCAACATGAGTTTCAAAAATGCTCACCACTGAATCTAAAGATACCGAAATAAGTAAAATACTGGAAGATGATTTCCAAAGCTTGCATTTGATGAAAAGCATGATCAATGGCCTCAGAAAGAATATATGAAGATACATTTATTTCAGTCAACCCAGGACCTGGAGAAGAAAGTTAACAACATAGAAAAAGACACAACAAAATGGATGAAAAAGTACAATATGCATGAAAATAGCAAAACGATAAGATAAAAATACTGTCATAGTTTTCCTCCATGTTCCTGATAAGATCATGACAAAATGACTTATGGGAATAAAGGATTCTGTTCTGAAAAAAAAAGAAAATAGCAAAAACTAAGAAAAATTAAGGAGGAAACAGATCTTGAAAAATAGTAATGAAAAAATGAATCAAAAAACACAATGGAAAATTTCACCAATGGATTCCACCAAGGAGAAGAAAGATTATCAGTGATAGAGGACAAGATCAAAGAAATACTATGTCCAAATGTCAGTAAAGAAAAAACAAATGAGCATGACCATAACATATAAGAATTCTGACTCAATCAAAAAGCCAACTTAAAAATTCACGAGGTAAAAGTAGCTAAGACTAAAAGCTAGAGGTGAAAGGGATCTACTCAATGAAATTATAATGGAAATTACTTACACAGGTAAACAAACCAGAATATCAAACTCTCAACAGAAACCAGTACTAATTATGGAGAAAAAAATAAACAGTAATCCAACAAATCATAAAAACAACCAACAAAATTATAGGAAATAAAAATTATGTGCCAGTAACCTTAAAAGTAAATGATCTCAATATACCACTAAAAAGACAGGCTACTAGGGAACATGGCTCAGTGGTAAAAGTGCTTGCCACAACCAAAAGTTGGGGTCCACAGATCCCACAAAAGCCTGTCCGAAGGACATGGAAGCCCACATGTGATTCCAGTCCTGGAAGACAGAGCCTGAGCAAGCTGGTTGTAGCTAGCTACAATGGCATGCTCTGGTTTGAATAAAAGATGCAGGCTTAAAACAATTTAAAACAATAAGGTTGAAGAGCAATGGAGGATGGTTCCAAATCTTATACTTGGGCCTGCACACACATGCAGTCATGTACAGGCAACTGCACATATACATGCACCCACCTGCATGCATACACATGCATAACACACACACACACACACACACATGCACGCACGCACACACGCACATACACACAAAGAGATGCAGACTAAGACTAAGGGGATTAAAAAACTAGATCCAAATATTCTTTGTATCCAGGAAATACACTAATTGATAAAGACACATACAGACCAAGAGTTAGAGAATAGAACTCAATCTATTAAGCGAATGGGTAGCTGGAAGCTGTAGAAGGTGCTATACCTATTCTTATATCTAATAATGTAGACTGCAGGCCACAATTGGAAGAAATTAAGAAAATCACACATATTAGTAAAGGGAAAATTCAACAAGAAAATATAATGAACAGTATGTATTACAATCAGTGGGGCTCCCAGTTTCATAAAACAAACATTAATCAGCATAACTGGCCAGATAGGTACTTATATAAAAATATTATATCATTTCAACACCCCACTCTCACTTTTAGATAAATTATTGAAACAAAAATGAACAACAACAAAAACTTAGGAGTCAAATTATACCCGAAAGCAGATGGTCTGAACAAATATGTACAGAATATTCCATCCAAAAGATAGAGAAAACACATTCTGGAAATCATTTTGTTAAGTGAAATAAGCCAGGCGCAGAAAGACAAGGACTGTAAGATTTCAAATGAGGATTCTAACAAGGTTGATCTCATAGAACTTGAGAGTAGGGTGGTGCTTGCTAGCAACTGGACGAAGGAAACGGAAAAAGGATGAAAGGCTGGCCAATGGGCACTCTATGCCACTGTTAGATAGCACTAAGAAGTTCTGACCAGTGGGATCTAAGCCACAACCTAGAGTCACTAAGAAGATGTGACCAAGTGGATATCAAGCCACAATTAGGTAGCACTAAGAAGTTCTGGTGTGCAGTTACACAGCAGATTAACTACTGTAGGTAAAGACAATGAAATCTGTGTTTTAAAAAGCTAGGAAAAAGTGAGTGTTGTTACCATAAGAAGTCATAGAGGAGACAGATCTGTTTAATCTGATTTAAATAGGCAGCCATGTACATGTTCTCAAAATCTTATGATACCTCATGAACATGTATAGTTACTATGTTTTATGCATCAGTTAACAATAATTTTTTTAAAAAATGACAATTTTCCCTTTTATACCTTGGAACTCTTATAAGGAAGTTGAATCTTAGGCTACCTCCAAAAGGTTATTTCCTATTCTTGAATTTCACTGGTCGTTCCTTGGTGAATTACAAATCTGTTGACAAGTCACACAGATAAATGTAATATACTCAAGGAATACAAGAATACACTCTCAGTGTGAACAAAAGAAGTGATCATTCTCTGGGCCCACCAGCTCAGCCCCCAGTTGCTGTGGTAACCTGGAGCTGCTGTTCCCTTCAGCATGGTATTAACCTGGAGAGGAGATTCACCCAGCAAAGCTCCCTAAGATCTCAGCCCTCCGAAGTGCCTTTCCCACATGTCATAGTTAGATACTGGTGTCAACTGAAGGCTCTGAGCTCTGAACACAGTTGTGAGAAATTAGAGTTGAATTAACTCTAAGCAAACCTGAAGGAGATTGTCTAATTGATAGGGAAAATCTAACCCGTAGAGGGTGAGACTAGTCCCTAAACAGGTGAACAAGATGTAGGGAACTAATTGAAAAAGTGGGCATCTCCGGTATACTGGACTACACATGCTGATCTGGCAAGTGAAGATTGTCCTGTGGATTTGGTATGTCCAATTACTTTGAGCCTTGGTGTTGGTGTGGTCTCTCCTACCAAAGGAACTGTAACCAAGAATCATAAGCCAAAATAAAACCCCTTGTTCTTTTATAAAAACCATTTGGTTGTGAATCTATCAGCAATCATGCAGAGTAACTATAATGTCATGATAGCCCTTTAACACTATATTCGCATTTGAAATCATTCTGTCAAACACCACTGGTATTTCCTACCATCTTTTCTTATACTTGTTTTGGTTCTTAAAAGTTCCATTTCTTAAACCAGACTTAAAACTCCATCTGCTTTTCCACAGACATGTTTCAAATACCCATCAGCATTGGTATTTTGGAAATGCTAGTGAAGTTTTTTTTTTTTCTTTACAAGGTTTATAAGTTTTTTTTTAACAATTCTTTTTATCTTTTTAATCATTAAATGGTATGTTAGGGGCTAAGGTAGACCCTTGCTCAGACTCTATCTTCACTCACACACACACACACACACACACACACACACACACACACACGAAGAATCTGAAAGTGAACCTCAAAGGATGGGTAGAAGTCCCACAGTGGAAATGGAGCGTGAGAACTACAGAGCGTGAAAACTTCCCAAGAAGAGAACAATGTGGAGGAAAGGCAGTTTGATTGGGCTTCAAAAGCAGAGGATTAAGATTCGTGAATTTGTAAGCATTCTTAGATGATGCTTCAAGAGCCTTTTAGGACTCTTAATACTCTGTGACCCTCTAAGAGGGGTATGCATGATTAGTTAAATGAGCCCAGCTGCCCAGAACCAGAAATCCTTCCTCTAGACAGTAAACACACCGAGGGCCTCCTCCTTGCCAGCCTGTTCCTGTGTAGCATTTCTTTGCTGCCATCAAAACTCAGTTCCAAGATTAGCCCCAGTTCACACTCACCATGTTGTAGATTAGTGTTTGTTTGATGACTTTTAGAAAGGCACTTTGGGATCCTGTGTGAAGAGGGGGAGTATTTTTATCAGAAACATTTGCAAAACTCTTCTGGAGAGACAATCCTAGGATGACTTTGACAGATGAACAGTTTCACTGCTTTATGACAAGCCTCAGTTTTCATTTCAAAAAAGACCAGTTTCTAAGTCCCAACCCTCCCCCTACATTCTAGGCCCTTGACTTTGTCTTTGTTTTTACCCTAAGGCCTGAGAAATGTGAATTACCCTGGCATTTTTAAAAGGTAATCTCTTTGAGGTGAATTATCCAATTTACCTCCTTATTAATTATTGATACCTTCCTTTAGGAGTTAGAGCTGTTGGCTATGGTGAGTATTAGATACAAGCAGAACCATTTCCCCTGATTTATGTTAAAGCATATCCACAGAATCTTGAGTGCTCAGTACTATTTTCCACTCTTGTCTTTCTAAAGACTTTTGAACTATGTGAGTTGGTTATCTTCACAGTTCCCTGATTCCGTGGTCAGAGTCATCATGTTACCTTTTCATATTTCCACCGCTGCAAAGGCTAACATGTGTGACTGTTCACAGGATCACCACCAGGATTAATGCACTGTCGGATTACTTACTTTCAGCTTACACATTTATTATGAAAGCCAAAGGTCTGTCTACTGTTTCTCTAATGTGTCAATATCCATATATCTTTGGCAGTGATGTTCACTTAATTTGTGTCTCATTTGAATGAAGATATCTAAGCCTACCTGAAATAGGGACAGGTGGTCCATAATTACCAGCTGTGCTAGAGACACTGTGGCCTCATATGTACTACTGTCATGCTAGGAAAGATCCCCAAACATCTGGTCTGTCCCCAGGACACATCAGCCACTTAAGGCTTCTGGATTCACTTGGCCAAAGCTCCTCTTAGCTCCTGACACCTTGTGCACCAGTCTTCCAGGCGTCCTACTTCATCCTGTGGTGACGTATGCCAGCTGTTATATGTTGGGTTGTTAGTGACGCAGGTAGCAAACCCTCCATCCCATCATGATCTATTTAACACACGGGGTCCCTAGATAGATAACCGCAAATACAGTACCTATGTTGATCAATTTCTCTTGAATTGATGCATCACATGCCTGAGCCGAATGGGGAAAACATGTGTGAATAGGAACACAGGGCTGTTATGGATGGACGGCAAATAAGAAGGGAAAAGGAAAGAAGGACAGAGAACTGAAAGCAGGGAAACTTATGCTCCTGAGAGGCCCCTGTGTACCTCCCTGGAAAGAAGGGCATGTACGCGCCTGAGCCCGCCCCGCTGCATGTGGATCTTACAGGAAACAGTCCCGCACAGGAGCATGGGTGAACACCTCCAAAGTGCTTCTTCCAGCAGTCCCACAGACTCAGTGTCCGTTTCCTTGAAGATCGTTTTGGCAAAGCTGGTTGCAGACAGAAGCCAAGAACAAAGAACACACAGCCCAAGAATGTCACATTCCAGCTGCTAGGCGAGGACTGGCACTCTCGCTGTACATTTTGTCTTTTCAATAATTTGGTGCCTTAAGTTCAGCAGGAGAGCAGCTGATTAATTCATTCAAGAAGTGTTTTCCTTATATTAATGATCTTTCATTTCTAACTGTTTGATTTTCTTTTGAGTGTAACGGTTCTGGGGACTGTGTTCACAGGCAATGTTCTTCAGGGAACAGGGAATGCTTAAGTTCTAGTTATGGCCTTCGCTGCACTTCACTTCCAACCTTTTCCACACTGAACTCTGTAGCCAGCACTTGTTCATCTGTCTATTATTTCATTTGATTAAAACATTTATAAGTGTATTAAATAAAGTTAATGAGAGATTCAGTGGACAAACATAACTAAACTGTGAAAATGAATTCTTTTTTTTCATATTTTTATTTTGCAAGAAATATATGTACATATGTGTGTGTGTGTGTATATATATATATACATATATATATATATACAGAGAGAGAGAGAGAGAACACAATGGGGAGAGAGAGAAGAAACAGGGGAAGTAGACATACATGTTACAGTAAGCATGTGGAGGTCAGAAGACAATTTTTAGAAATCAGTTCTCTCCTACCAAGTGAATTCCAGCTCATATCACCAGTTTTTATCAGACATAACTTTACCCACTGAGCCAGTTCATTGGCCTGATATTCTTCCCGGGCATCCAGAATAGCCTTTCTCACCCAGGTCTGAATGGATAATATGCAAAAATAAATGCCTATAAATCTGAGGATCACTGCACCTTTGGGCGAAACCTTTCACTTCTCCGATATGACTTTTCTGAAACATGTGTAACAATTACTTGGAAATGCATTTTTAGAGGTCAGAGAATCTGACCTGTTAGGATTCAGTAGACTCTGAGAAGGACAAGTCAAGTTATTGATGGAGGACTTGGGAAGACTTCTAATGAATGACATGGTATATACCATGGTATATTCTGGATTCACTTGGCCAAGGCTCCTCTTAGCTCCTGACACCTTGTACCTCAGTCTTCCAGGCGTCCTACTTCATATTGTAGTGATGTATGCCAGCTGTTTTGGGTTGGGTTGGGCTGGAGAGATGGTTCACAGGTTAAGATTCTGCCTCACAAGCAGAAGGTCCTGAGTTTAGATCCCAGATGCCATGTAAAAATGGCAGACAGAAATAGTCTGCTGGGCGAAGTCTGGGAAATTCTAGAGAGAAGCAAAAAGGAGGTAGAGCAATCCAAGATGATTCCTGAAGTCACCCTTGTTCCCCCACAGGACACACAGTGCCCTCTGATACACACACACACACACACACACACACACACACACACACACACACACACAAAATATTAAAATTGCAGCTTCCTGCCCATCACATCTATGTTTCTTATGCAACCCCACCACTAACAGCAGAGTGATCAAGTTAACTATGCCTTAGAGTATAGTAAATTTTTAATCTTTCTAGGATAGGTTCTCTATCTCAGTTCCTTACCACTAACATGATAGGTACTTAAAAAACACTAACACTGATCACAAACAAGCGAATCCTAACTTTGTTACACTGGTATGGTACATGGACGATCTCAATGCTTTAGAATCTCCTCTTACATTGCTTTGATTTAACACTCACTTGTGAGTAGTTTTCATTCCCCATTGGTGAGAGGTGAAAATGGCACTTTGTCCTGTCTCAATGAGTACCAGAATATTTTAAAAGACATCGCTGTCCATCAATAACATATTACCAGAATGTAAGAAGAAACATAAAAGTTACCATTTCCCTGGATCTGTTCTGAAATGCTTTAGAAAGTCACAAGTCTGATACAGGATTTGTCTGGAATGAAACTACATTTTGAAAATCCTCTTAGGTATTATAATTCCATTGCCTGACATTGGGTCTTGATACCTGAAATTTGCAGCAGCCTCTGAACAAAGACACTTCTGTTCCAGTAGCAAGGGATGCCAAGTCTCCAAATGACTTTCAGAGCCATGCTCAGAACCGTTGGTGTCACAAAGCATGGAAGGACACTGAAACGCTCATGAGTCTGACTGTCCATGTGATGCTGGCTAAAACTCTGGTCTCTGGCTGCCTAACTGGAGAGTTCACTAACATGTTATGATTATTCTGAAGCAGGGTTAGTTCTTGGTTCAATAAACTGAATCCCAAGCTTATTGGATGAGGAATGATAAATAGACTATTTTCAGGATGATTTCTCTGGTTTTGCTTTATTTTCTTTTCCTTTCCCAAGACAGTTGAATGCAGAGCAGAAAATTGATTATTTAGCAACCCTATTGGGCTCATCAGCCTGAAATAACAGGACAACAATGGAATTAGACCAGTTAAAGACTGAAGGGCTGAAGGGGTTGTTTTCTAGCTCAGCCTCCTGCTACAAATGAAACCAAGTAGGTAGCAATTACAGAGAAGGTGAGATTTTAGGATTGATTTCCTTTCATTTTGTTTTAGGTGAAAATTGGCCCAAACAATTTTTGAGCTAAGAAAAAATTTTTACAAGATTGGCATAAAGGATCTGAATCATGTTATATTTATAGAACCTTATTTACCTTCTAACATGTGCCAAAGTCCAAGAACTGGTTAGCTGAAAGCATTCTTACCATGTCAGAAGGCATGATAGGTCTGGTAAATTTGATTAATTGAGCTTTGTGTGTGGAGGAGAGGGTTATGTGTATGTATGTGTGTGGATGTGTATATATATATAGGTGTTTGTGGATACAGGTAGAATTCAGAGACAACTTTGGATGTCGCTCTTCAATCTATCTTGGTTTTGTTACAGGATCTCTCGTTGGTTTGGGACTTGCTATTTTGTCTAGGTTGAATAACCAGAAAGCTCTAGGGATCTACCTGTCTTTACTTCCACAATGCTGGTACATTTTTTTGTACAGATTCTGGGGGTCAAACTCTGGTCTCCGTGCTTATGTGACAAGTACTTTACAAACTGAACTATCTCCCCAGCTCAGTCTGATTAGTTTGGTACATGTTGACAGGAACAAGAGGATAACATTTAAGTTGTGTCTTCAAGCATCAAGTTCATCCAGGCATGTGTCTATTGTATGGTGATGCAGAGTTTGACTGGGTAAGAGGTTGCTCTGACATAATGAGCAGAGCACTAGGACTCAGGAGAACTATGTTAATTCTCTAGCTTTGGCCAGCATATCGACTACCACATCCTTAAATTCATTTCCAACCCCATCATCTTAGTTATATAAATTGAACCTTTCAGTCTTACCAATCAGTTGGAATATTTTAATGAGATCTCAAACAAAATTTCAATGTGGAAATGTTCAAATCTGTTACTTCTTCAGACCATTGATGGCACGCCAATGTCATCACCTCAGCTTGGATATAATCTGAATACCAAGTTATTATATAGTCAATGTCACTCTGGGGTAAAGTAATCTATCCTGAAAGCTCCAGTCATTCATTTTGTACATTAGATAATCGTTGAGATGCAATATACTAAATCAACCAAGTTTTGAATTTTTCCCTTCTACAAAACTGAATAATGCAACAGCAGTAGGAACATTTTAATTCTAGCACAGCTATTTTCACTTTTAAGTTTTGTCTGCCACATTTATCATATCTTAAAGTTATAATAATAGAATCCACTGGCCTATGTTCTGATCCCTTTACATAACCTTGTACTGTTAACATATTTCTATTTTTCTACATAGGCTTCAATGCCCACAAATTATTCCTTCATATATGTATACCATAATCTACTAATTATTCTCTCCATTCCACTTCCAGTTTTGCAATAAAAATTTTTCAAAATAAGGTAGAATATTCAAATAAATAATTTAGCATTTGACCTGCATTTAATCTACCACCACAGTAGTCTACATCTGTTCCTTTAGTTATAATTATCTAAGATGCTTATTTAGTCCACAATAATTTCTTCGCTGCCTTTTAACCAACTTAGGATTCATATTTTAAAAAAATTCACGACCAGGTGGAAATGACCATGGCCTGCACTTGCGGTCCAGGATGGCACAGTCTGGAAAACCCCATAGCAAAGCAAAAAGAAGATAGAACAATCCAGGATGGTTCCTGAGGTCACCCTTAGGCATCGACGTGCACACGCAGTGCCTTCTGATATACACATACACTCGCATATATGCATGCACATGCACACATGAACATCCACACACATACCACACTAACACATACCAAAAATTCACAATAAAGGCATATATGTTAAAAAAGAGTGTTATGATAAAATGTTTAACACACAATTTCCCACTTTAACCATTCTTAAATATCATTGAATGTCATTAATTGTATTCACAGTCCCATGCTACTATCACCACTGTTCTCAAACCTTCATCTCCTAAACAGAAATTGTGTAACCATTAATCAGCACTCCTCTACTTCCTCTTTGAGATTCTAGGTTATCTTTACTTTCCATTCATTTGCCCATCCCGGGCATTTCATATAAGTGCAATTATAAGTATTTTTCCTTTCTGTATCTGACTTTTTTCCCTTGGCATATTGTGAATACTGCAATGTGTATCAGAACTACTTCATTTACTTTTGCAGCTGAATATTATTCTTTATGTGTGGGCACCACATTTTATTTATCAATGAATAGTACTAGTGCTGTTTAGGACCTTTGTCTGTGATGAATGTTACTGTACATGTTAGTATATAGGTGCCTATCTGAATTCCTGTTTTGTAAATTTTGAGACTTATAACTAGAAATGAAATTACCAGGCAATATTATAGAACTAGGCTTAGATTTTAAATATTTGCCAAACTACGTTCTAAATGACTGCATTAACTTACATTGCCACTGGCAATGTACAAGGGTCCCAATTTTACCAAATCCTCATGTACACTCACTAGTTTTCATTGTTTAATTGCAACCATTGTATTATAGGAAAATTGATATCTCATTGTGGTATTAATTAATATTTCCCTAGTCATTAATGAAATAGAGCATCATTTCATATGCTTATTAAACACTTGTGTGTTTTTTAAGAAACATCTACTTTGTCAGTCTTTAATTGATTGTTTCATCTTTTTGTTGGGTTTTAGGTACATTTTACATATTCTAAATATAAAATCCTTAAGAGACATGATTTGAAATATTTTCTCTATATATACATTATTGTCTTTTCACTTTCCTGACAGCATCCTTTGAAGTATAAAGGAATTTAATTATGAGTCCAATTTATCTACATTTTTCTTCTTTCACTTATGCGTTTGGTATCATGTCTTACTTTATCTACTTTATGGCTTTGATCTGATTTTCTTTTTTACTCCTTCACATTTCTTAAACCACTTTATTAGCAGGTACTCAATCATTGTAGGTATACAATTATTAAATGTAGAGAAAAGAAAACAAGGGCTTTCAAAAAAAGTTTTGCTTCCATATGACTTCTTTAAAATCTTGAATAAATTTTGAAATTTTTCTATGTGATGATAATAATAAAGCAAAGCTCATTTGCCTCATATTTAGAAATGATGATTCTTCAGTAGCTGGTGAGTGTGTATACACTTTTCATCACACTATTTTGTAGTACTGGGAATTGAATCACAGAGCTATATCTCCAGACTGCAACACACATCTGTATGCCTCAAGGATTAATACCTTCCCTGACTTCCTCAGAGAAATATCTGAAGATAAACCATGCATATGCTATCCTCAGGATCAAATAAGAATTCACTTAAAAATATAGCTTGCCATGAAGAGGTTCTTGAAAAGAGTTAAGAGTAGTCATGCAGTTTTTTGGGGTGCTAACTCCCTAACTCTAGAGAAAATAAAATCACCATGATATTTCAGGGATGTTGGATTCTGTATGTTTCCTCTGTTGGCATTTGATTTTTGCTGTATGGATGGCTCTTCTAGACATCACCGTCAGCATCTTATTTGTCCTTGTTAATGTCTTTATCTTCAGAGGCCTTTTACAAATGTTAAGCCTAAAGTCCCAACCACTACAGGGTTTTGCTGTCCATTTCACCTCCAGATCCCATTTCCAATTCTGGTCAGCCTGACTCTCTGCATGTGCCAAGTTTCTGAACTTTCAAGTTACTCAAATTTGTATCTTAAAGTCTGACTTTGTAAGGAAAACAACATTCCCGTAGCCGTAGAAAGATGGAAGTGGGGAAAAAAATTGACAAATTGGGTCAGAACTTTTTCAATAGTGACTTAATAATTTCACAGAATTTTCCAGATTTGTAATTACCCAAAGAAACCTACTATTTGACTATTTCTTTGCAACAAAGGTGGAACAACTAATGGATCACCATGTCCATTACCTGTTTTGCAATCTGTGTATTTCTAACTTTAATCAAAACAAAGAGCTAATTTCAATAAGTTGTACTCATAATGTTCATTATTCCTTCTAAAAGTCCTTTAAATATTCTCCTTGGAGAGTATCTAACAGAAATAAATGACAGAAGTAAAGGGTCCAGATTGATTCAAATTCTTGTATTACATTCTACCAGCAAGCTAACAACTTGGCCCTCACCATTTTATGGATGCCAATAGAGTCACCCAGCTCAGAGTTTTGCCCCAGTAATAAGATATTATTGCCACTTTCTCTTTTTTCAAGATGAGAACCAGTTGACATCAACCTTTAGGTATGAAATATTTGAAGCTGGGATATTTGAAGCTGGGATGTATCTCAGTAGTAGAGCATGTGCCTGGCCTGATCATGGCCTCCTTTAAATCCCCAGCAAAACACACACACACACACTTACTTTACAAAATAAAAGACGGTGTGAAGTATTTGGCTTCCCACACATGATAGGCTGTTTTATCTTTCAGTGAGTGTCACCAGTAACAATACATTTTCAGGTTTTCTGTCTTCTTTTCAGACCAAATCTACATACCCTGGGAAGTTCTCTGTGCTTCATTTCCTTCAAGCTTTTGCTGAAAGGTCCATTTCCCTTGTGGAATTTAACATTCATCTCCATCCAGTTTGCCCTAGCTTGTTACTTTTCAATGTGGCATGCAACGTATTCATTGAGCTTTAGCTCTCAGTTTCCCTACTGGAACCATAAGTCCCATGAAGTAGAGGAACACTGATGAATCACTGACCCCTAATATAATGCCAAGCCCATCATGGGTCACTGATTCTTGTTAAAGGAGAAAGCTAAAGCTCAAAGAGATGAAGCACCCAATTATGACTTCACTACCTACAAAGTGGCATTAGGGCTCAAAGACAGGTCTGATTTCAAGGCAACTGCTGTTTTCCTTGTGTGATGCTAATCTTGCCATGAGCAATCTTTGCCCTGAGATGGAGTTAATGGATGGCCTCCTGAGCAGGTATCGATTAGTTCTGTCTGGAAGCTGAACCCTAGGATGAGAAGCAAGGTGGGCAGAGAAGGGAAGAGCTGTTGATTTTGGCAGGGAGGGGGCGCTGGCAGCTGAGTAGGCAGCTTCAAGGCTCAGAATAGGGGACAGCAGGCACTCTGATCTGGCAGTGCCCGTGAATGCCTGCCTCCTGGGTTAATAACAGGGATTCATGGCTCCGAACTCTGTAAATGTGAATTGTCAGAAGTCTAATCTCTCTAAGTCAGGACTGCCAATAGTAATAGACACTTTATACAGAATTTTAATCTACAAAGCAATTTATAAAACTCTCACAAATGAATCCTCTTAGGATTCCCAAGGATGTGGGCAAGATAAAGATAGCAGAACTTGAACATTATGAAATATGTGAAAGAAAGACTGCAGGAACATCTCCTGAGATGGCTGCAAAAAAAAAAAAAAACAAATAAAACTGACCTCATCCCCTGTATACAAATATTTCTATCACTATTAACCTCCAGGACTAAACACTTTGTCCCCAGCTTCAATGCATCCTCCAATCACATGAAAATAGAGAGCAGTATTCACATGTGCAATCCCCCTTCATACACTACACTATACACACACACATATTCAAAGCACCATAACATTTTTATAAGTAAATTACTCTCCAAACTTTTCCCTTGAACCTTGTAATTTTGTGCAATCCGAGGGACTAGACAGTGTGTGTGTGTGTGTGTGTGTGTG
Source organism: Typhlomys cinereus (assembly GCA_023101885.1). NCBI lineage: Eukaryota > Metazoa > Chordata > Mammalia > Rodentia > Platacanthomyidae > Typhlomys > Typhlomys cinereus. Next base: position 4,660,467 of record JALPQD010000149.1, read on the forward strand.
TGTGTGTGTGTGTGTGTGTGTATTAATTAAAAGCTTTTCAGGTTGACCTCACTTGGTAGTCAGGAGACACACATGACTGGTGGCTACTGTGTTGGACAATGCAGATGTGCAACACTTCCATCACTTCCAAAAGTTCCACTGCAAACCAGGCATTGTGGCATGTGCTTGGAATCCCAGCTTTTGAGAGGCTGAGGCAGGAAGCCTGAGTTGAAGCCAGCCTGTGACTACCTAGCAAACCCCAACTTGAGGAGCGCCCCTGGACAGTGCCACTCTAGGAGTAGCACAGGGGATGAAGGGCTGGTTCGGGTCTGATCTTGGCCTGGTGGAGCTGGAGCTCTAGTTGCTAGAATATAAGACCAATATCTCATCTATACTCTTTCCCTCAGTGAGCTACAAGTTAAAACATCTTGTTCTGCCTTTTTTTATTCGTGTATGAGTGTATCTGTGTGTGTGTGTGTGTGTGTGTGTGTGTGTGTGTGTGTGTGTGTGTGTGTCTATGTGTGTATCAGAGGGCACTGTGTATACCTGTGGAGGTCCAAGGTGATTTCAGGCAGATCCTGGATTACTCTACCTGCTCTTGGCTTTGCTCTGGAGTTTCCCCAGCCTCCATCTTCCAAGGCTGGAAGTACAAACTGTCCACCCAGCATTTTTACATGGCATTTGGGATCTGAACTCAAGTCCTTCTGCTTGCAAGGCAGAGATTTAACTCCTGAGTCATCTCTCCAGTCCTTCTTCTGCCTTTTGAGATCAAGAGATATTTTATGTTTTGTCACACACTCACGGTCCTTGAATTCTCAACAGCTGAGACTCTCTTCTCTCCCTAACACTTATTTTCTTAGCTACCTGAAGGTACTTGAAGCCTAGAACAACCCACTTTTCTATTTATCTCACTCTCTGAGGTATCACAAAATTGATCCTCTCTATCCAAATTAATGTCTCAAACATTATCACTGGTAAGGCCCAGAGAGGAAAGGAAAGAAAGGCAAAACACGTTCTAGTGTGATTCAGTGAGCTTTGGAGGTTGGATAATTGGGTTTGAGACCCGTGGTGATCTCACAAACAGACAACACAAATATCAACATCTGCTGGGAGAATTTTCTAAGAGTGCATGAAATCTATCCCTACAATCAATATAAGGTCAATTAGAGGAGATTCAAAACTATTTTCTAAGCTAGAGCATCTCTTCTCAAAGATAGTCAAGAAAGAAAATGACTTTATTGCTAAGAACACAGTAAATCAGGGGTGTTACTCAAAGGCAACACGCTAAGAGATTGCAACCACAGAAATCACCTCATCTTTTTACGGAACCTAGCAGATGTACTCTCTGACATGCACATTTTCTAGATAAAGACTAATGAGTCTCTCCTCAATGAGAGACTCCATCCTAATTTTCCTGGAAATTGGAGTGACCTTCTGTGTCAGAATTGGGTTCATACAAAGGAAAGAAAAAAGCCATCTTAATGATAAAAGTTAGTCTTGCAATTTGTAGGGAAGCGCCCCTTACAAGCTGAACTCTTAGCCTCCCTCTGAACTTGGGAGAAAGGAACACTGTCTCCTTTCTTGATTAGACCTCAGAGAGATGACTCCCTGGTCCTTGGAAAAAGATACGCAGAAACTCTAACTGCAAAGAGTTTTGAAAGAGATTCAAAGTCTCTGGGAGCAGAGAAGCATTTGCATTTACAAGTGAGTAAAAGAAAATGCTGTTAGAAAAGGGACACTCGCCTTACTTTTAAAGGGAACCAGCCTCTTTCTTTCAGTTGTATCTTTGTGGTATTTCACATGTATTTCAGTTATATCTGTTCCCCTTCTAGTCATTATAAAAGACACGTTTACTCAAAGTAACTATTTATAATGTCAGCTTATTTGATTATTCCTTTACACATTCTGAAATGTGGTAGTTATATAAGGTTTAGCATATAAAGCAAAGAATTTAATTTTTCTAATACTCATTGCCTTGCTATAGGTTTTTGGCTTGTGCTAGGAAATGGTGCATGTAACCATGGTATCATTTTGGCTGGCTTCTATTATAGCCATGTCAGTTAGTTTAAAATTCATTTCAATGCTTAAGAAGATTCAGATTTGAAAAAAATAAGAATCATGCCATCCCTCACATTAAGGATTGGCTAGCTGTGATCCATGTATTCTTTAGTTGTTTCAGTCTCCAGAGGTCAGAACACTACCGAATTTTCCATACTCATAAGAAATACATAATTGAGTGGCCAATGCCTACAATCCCAGCATTCAGAAAGCAGTCACGGATATTGAAAATTCAAGGTCCATCTGGGTCTACTTAGCAAGTTCCAGGCCAGTTAAGTAGTGAGGCTATTTTATTTTATCTTATTTTGCTTTCTATAAGACATTTCTGAAATAAACTGATACAACATAAGTTATAAATTGTCTCAAACGCTTCATTTAATGTGTGAATTGAAGTACCCAGAAAAAAAAAATGAGTGACTTGTGAGTTAAAGATACGTAAGATAGAACAAGGCCGATTGACTGACTAGAACTTTATGATTACAGAGCGCAGAAATGCTGCAAAGCTGGAGTGAACTGGTCTTGGGCCATCCTTAGCCCCTTACCAGCTATTCACTGCTCCTATCTATGTGATCTAACATCCTTATGACTATTGGATAGTTCATTTTGGGATGTACTAACAGACCCTGAGCTTCTACCAGCACAAAAGCCATAAATGTCATCTGATAGTATCTGAGGTCTGTAACATGTTTCCCCACTTTGCTGTAACCTGCCTACCTGATATTCCCACCAATGTACTTGGAAAGTGTCTGGATTTATGATTCCTTCTGTCCTGTTACTGCAAAAAGTTCACAAGACGATTGTCTTATTGGAACATGGCATTTGGGACAACCTGAAACTATGTTCCCAGGCATGTTCAATTATATTTAGCTCCAGAATAAACTATCTTTTACTTTCCTGGAGGTGAGAGCTGTGTTTTCACATCAACAAATAGACACCGCTAATAATAATCTTCCAAATGAGAACAATCAACTTCTTCTATTTTTGCCATTTCAGAGGTTCCTCTCTAGGGAACTCCATGTTCCCCCCAAACCTTTTTACATCTGTCCCAAGATGAATCACAATGGTTTTTTTTTTCTTTCAACTACTTTTACTATTTTCTTCAATCTATTAAGCTGGAGAATACAATAGCATAGATTTTCTGATAACATGCATTTGCATAGAACAGGTCCATACTTAGCATATTAATTATCTTTGCAATCTTGAATTGGAAAACCTACAGAGGAAGCCTTCTCTGTTAAAGTAATATGCGGGAAATTATTTTTTTGGCATGTGTGGGTGTAGGTGTGGATGTGTGTACAAGTCAATACTTGAGTGTGTGTGCCTGTGAAGGCCCAAGAATGACTTCAGGAATCATCCTTGATTATTTACTCTACCTTCTTTATTTTTTTATTATTTATTCAACTGTGCGTGTGTTCGTGTGTGTGTGTGTGTGTGTGTGTGTGTGTGTGTGTGTGTGTGTGTATGTGTAGAACCACGGACGAATTCGGGAACCATCATGGACTGCCTCCACCTCCTCCTTGTCTACTCTGCCCCGGGATTCACAGGCTCCGCCCTACCAGGACCGGAAACTCAGACACCCCCCCCCCACTTCCACCTGGCGTCTATAAGTGGGATCTGGGATCCGAACTCAGGACCTTCTGCCTGCAAGGCAGAGGCTTAACCCCTGAGCCCCCTCTCCAGCCCCTACTTACTCTACCTTCTTATTGCTTTGCTCTAGGGTTTCCCAGGGGCTCTGTCTTTTAGGGCCTGAAGTGAAGGCTACTGTCATTTATAATGGATATCTTTTACAAGGAATCTGAGGATCCCAACTCAAGTTTTGCTTGTGAGGCAAAGGCTTTAACCCCTGAGCCATCTCTCCAGCCCTGGAAAATTATTTTTAAAGGAGTCACTTGCTTAAGTAATGTGCTAAGTATCTGACTAACAGGTTCAAAAATCACATATGTGATTGCCATATGTTCTGCACCATGACAAAGGTCACATACATTCAAGGATGATGCTGTGGCTTGACCAATAACAATAAATCAGCACTAGCAAAGAATTTAGTCATCATTGGTAGTTTGCATGCTTAGAAAGAGGTCATTTTGAGGTCCACGGCAAATTTTCTTATGCAGGAAATTAGCAGGATCTTAGACCTCTGACCCAGAAACTAAAAGGCAGGAAACTGCAAGACAGAATCCATGTCTGCCTTATAAACAAAGAACTTATCCCAATGTGTGTTATATCTCATTACCTTGGTTTTTTTTTACAATTCTCAGTCAGGAAAATACCTAAGCTGACTTTAGGTCAGTGATCCACAAAGTTTAAGCCAGAGATGATTCTGCTCCTTCAAATTGTAAGATAGGCAAAAATGACCTCTGCCAACTCCCGTGAATTCTGTTTTCCATCTTCCAGGTTCTGACCACTCAAAGATTGCTCCTCCTGATTTAGTCCCTGTGGTGTTTCCATCAGGCTAAAACTTCACTTGACCAAAGCTGAAAGGGTGCAAGTCATTACATCTTCCAGATACATTTGTGTTTTAAACAGAGGAGATAGGAAAATCACAATACTGGAGATATTACCCCCACACACACACAAAAAAAATGAATGCGCAATGGGAAAATTTCTGAAAAGGAGGGGAAATAACTGTAAAAGAGCACACCTTTCCAGTGTCTCCCAAAGTGTGTCCCAGAAGCAAGAATGTGCCTGTGTTACAGCTGGTTCTGTCCTGGGAAACAAAAGGGGCCCAGTTGGGGCTCTTTATTGGCAGTCCATGTGTTTAAAAGCGATGGAAATTTAATAATGGTTCTGAGGATAAAGGAAGGAAAATCTTTATAATCCCAGCGTAAGTCAATGAGAAAGAGGCTGCTGACTAATGAATATTTACAGAAAAAAAAGTAAACCATCTCCTTTGTGCACGTACTTTGTGCTTTCTACTATCATTAGTTTCCCACTGGCTATTATGAAATAGCTAGGACCTTTGAAAAGGATAGATTCTTATTTCCCCTCTTAGTCGGCCTCCCATTCGTGCTTAGCACATAAACATCTGGCGAATCTAATTTTAAGTAATCACCCTTCCCAGGCCAGTGATTAAAAAATAGATATCTGAATTTGCATTTCAAATTTGTAGAAACCGCCTGGGGGTTGGTGTTTCATCGAACACCCCAGGTGCTTTTCATTAACTTCTTCCTCTTCCTCTCCCAGGGGTCAGTCTGCTTAAAGTAGCTCTGGTTCACTCCAATCTTGCTTCCTCTGCAGTGGAGGGCCATTAACGACTAAGAGTAACCCGCTAGTTTTCCTTTACTTCAGTAATGGAATCTGTCCAGGTCAGCCACCCATGCCCTTAATGGCCACTTTGTTGATAAATAGGGAGTAACTGCAGGGATATTCATTTTAAGCAAATAAAATACATTCTGATTAAGAATTCATTCTGCCCAGTTGGAATCCAATTAAATCAGCTTTAGGAAGAAAAAAAAAAAAAAAAGCTCATTCAGGATCCTACACTTAAGAATGTGTTGCAGATACGACAAATCCCTTGTGGGTCTTGTGGAAATATACATAGCTGCAGTGAATTAATGGATGCAACAGCACTGTCATTTCGCCATGGAAGGAGAAAGATCTCAAGAGGCCCCACACCTCCTAGACACTGATGACGGTTAATGCTGATGAGGGGGAGGGGACGGTTAATGCTGATGAGGGGGAGGAGAGATGCTGTTCTCAATGGTACATTCTCTATCCATGATTCATGCTGCAACCAGTACTCAGGCACATGCCATCAAAGGTAGCCCAAATGAAACTCAATGGGCCATTCATGCAAAAAGACAAAAAATTAGGAAGGAAACTGTCTGGGGAGTAGTAAGTAAAGGAAGAGGAAGGGAATGGAATTGAAGATTAAAGTGCAAAATGTCATAAATTTACCATGTTCATGCATGAAACACTAAAACAATAAAAAAATTATTTCAGAACCAACACAGATGACGATAAACTTCTCCTTTCAGTAAGACTTGGTTTTCTTTAGAAACAATAAAGCATTGTCTTTCGTCCAAATAAAATCAAGGTAATGACTCTGAAATTCCCACCCTCCTTTTCCAAACTTGTTTCTCTCCGGATGTCTGAGGCTATGGTTTTGCTCTAATGAAAATGAGTTTTTCCCTTTCATTAGTACTAGAAACCTTTTTCTGTGTTAATCCAATTGTTCTGGAGGTTAACATATAATCATATAGCAGCCCAACTAGATTCCAACTAGACACTAGATAGAATGATAGTCAAAATATGAATTTGTACAGCACAAATATTAACCAAAGCTAGAACTTACTAGGTCAGGTGTTAAGCTTTAAGTCATGGATTATTGAACATTTCAAGGAGTCCCAGGGAGATGTCCTGTGTGTGTGTGTGTGTGTGTGTGTGTGTAAGCAGGGAGACCCCAGACCTCTGAACCAAGGCTTTTGATGAATTTGTACCGAAGGGATTGAAATGTCAACAGGTAGAATGGTCACAAAAGTGATGCAACCCTTGTCCCTCCTTGGGCCTCCAAAGGCAAGGCAGGTCACCAGCAGCTCTGCATGAGTCTCCTGCAAAAAATTTGGCCAGGGCTCTCTCTCTCTTACTGCATTTGCTCAAAGCATAGTCTGATCTGGAAACACAGGCTGAATGTCTGCCAGTACCATTTCTATCAGTGTCCAAGAGATACAGGTTTCATTATTTATTTATTTTTAGTTATATATTTACTTATTTCTCTCTCTCTCTCTCTCTGTCTCTCTCTGTCTTTCTGTCTCTCTGTCTCTCTGTGCATGTGTGTGTGCAAGTATGTGCAACACCGTGCACATGTGAAGATCAGAGGGCGACTTTGTTTCTATGGAGTTAGTTCTCGCCTTCCATCTTTGTTTCAGATTCCAGGAATCAAATTCAGGTTGTTATCCTTGTGCGACAAGTGTTTTACTTGCCATCTCCCAGCACTCCCTCTTTTGATTTCCAATTTATTTTTTCACACTATCTACTTGTACATGAAGATAAAGATCCTAAAAGAAAAAAACTTCCAAATAGTGCTGCTGGAGGAAAGGAGCCTTAGACATAGTGAGTGTGACTCTCCTCTGACTGTCAAGCAGCATTTATAGCCAGATGATTTGGCAGCAGACATGCTACCCTTGTTTATGCCCAGTAAAGAAGCTACACATCTCTCACCCTCGAGGACCTATCGCTGGTTGGGGAGAAGGCCAATACACAGGTGAAGCAAATGGAAATCCCGAATGGTAAAGTAAAGCGATATGGTTAACAGGACATCAGGCCACAGTCGTGAAGATGGGACTTACTTAAAATGTGTTCAGGAATGGTCACTTGCCTCCCTGCTGAAACTCTAGGAATGAGAAGAAATCAGCCACTTACAGCATCTTGAGGTCTTAAAGAAATTATTTAAAGACTGGGGAGATGGCTCAAAGACAAAGCACTTGTCCTGCAATATATGAGGTAGAGAGTGATTGAAGAAGACACTGTGTCGACCTGTGGCCTCTACATACATGTGCACATCTGCACATGTGTATTCACACACACGTGTGCCCACAGACATATGAACACATACACACATATACAAAGAAAGAAATTGCTTAAGTCTCTGCTGCAGGAAAGTACTTGTACCTGATTATTTGAGAAAGAGTCTCTGCAAAGATCAAATGGTAGTGGTATTTTGTCATTTTTTTTTACCTAGTTTCACAAGCTCAGTGGGTAGGTACCCTTGTCCCCCTTCTTTCCCTACCCTTTTCTCCCTCCCTTCCCCTTTGCTGTCCCCCATCTCTCTCTTTCCCTCCTTTCCTCTCTCCCTCTCCTCTCTTGGTGTTTCCCACCTGCTCCCTCCCACCATCCGGAACAATACAGGCATTGAATTTCCCTCTGAGTCATCTACAGTAGTGAGAGTTTAGGACTCTGTGACAAACTGTGGGGCCCTTCCTTATGCAGTCTACTAATACAGGAACTCCATTGTATCTGTCTAACCCCTTACCTCTAAAGATCCTACCGCCTGAAGCCTTCTCCCCTGAGATCCATGTTAGTCTATGGGGGCTTGTTGCCATGTCAGCCATTGTACAGGTCAGGCAAGTCCAATCACATTGCAGCAATATCCTTGAAAGAAGTATCTTGTCCATCAGTGGTCCTCCCCATCTTTAGGCTTTTGTACTTGCCACCCCCTCTTCTACAAGGTTCTCTGAGCTTTAGGGTAGGGGAGAGATTTGGCTGGTCTGGTTCCAGGTGAACATTGTAGGGTTCTTTGGTGTTCTGAATTATGGTTGGTTGTTGTTTTCTGATTCCTGCACTGCCCTTGGCTGCATCCTGATTGGGTGTTGAAGTCATTTCCCAGCAGCAAGGCACAGCCCCTGTGACCCGGGACCGACAGCCTTTTGTCAATCTTTTGACATGTTGTGTAGGAGAGATGGCTCAGGGGCTAAGACCTGCCTCATAAGCAGAAGGAACAGAGTTCTGATCTCTGAAACCACATAAAGAAATGCCAGGCAGAAATTGCAGTGGCCTGTATTTCCAGCTCTTGAAGGCAGAGCCTGGGAAATCCCAGAACAAAGAAAAAGGAGATAGAAACAATCCAGGTTGACTCCCAAAGCCACCCTTGGGCCTCCACAGGCACACATAATGCCCTCTGATACACACACACACAACAAAAAACACTAATACGTTAATATTTCTGTTGTTTCTTTCAAATAAACGTGTTAATTTCATGTGTTAATTCTTGAGCCCCATTATTGATAAAAAAAAAAAGGTGTTAATAATGTCATATTCTTTAGTATAGATGAAAGTGACCGTGGCTGTTGTTTCTTGTAAGGAGCATAGTCTAGATATTTTCATGACTAATAGCCAAGGTATGCGGCCAATACATATATGCCTTCTCTTACGCCCGTGCCTTTCCATCTCCAATCTATACCATCTAACTCTGTGGTCAACCAGAACTTGGAATACCACCAACCCCATCCTTTTTCTTGTCTTCCATGTTTAGTCAAATTCATATTTATCATTTCTGCAATCCCAGCAGCCGTCGAATAAATTCCTTCTTCTCTATCCCTCCAATCTCAGCTTCGATGTGGGACTTGGTCCTTTTCAAGAACCAGCGCCATATTCTCTTAATTATCTTGGCTTATTTTCTTTTCATCGTCACACTTGTACCCATCTAGTTATTTCAAAGCCCCTCAGAAATGCCTTGTTTTATGTCTCCACACTACAGAACCTCCTATACAGTTCCTTGCAGCTCCACCCTCCACACACTCTAACTTCATCTCTGTCTTTATCCTTCAAGATTCAACTCAGCCTGGAAGAATCCCTGCCACCTTCTTTCTCCAGGGTTGGCTGTTTACCAAGCAATACCTTCATATACTTAAGTACCTCCAAACTGGTATTATAAAATAGAATCCTTACAGTTCTACAGTCTTGAATTTGCTTCTTCTCCTCCAAGTTCTAAAGCTAAAACCTTCCAACTTCTATTCTCCCCCTTGTACTGATTCTGCCAATTCTATCTCCTAATGTCTTTGTCCCTGGCACTGCCACTCTCCCTGCCACCTTGTTTACCATGGTTTTTCAACTGATCCAATTCCCTCTGGACCCCTCCTCTGCATGGCAGACCACCACTGCACCATTCTGTTCTCTGTCTGACACATTCTGAAAGCTGCCCATAGCCCTCAGGATAAAGTTAAATTCCCTCTAAATGGCTTGCAAGGCCCTTCAAGATGTGGCTCTTGCATATCACTCTGCGCTCATCTCTCTCTTGAGCACCTTTACTGCACAGTGAATTACTTTCAGCTCTTATTATGTGCTCTGCTTTCTTGCCTCTAGGGCATTTATCCAATTTGTCTGGATAAACTCTTGGTATTTTGAGAGCGCTTGGCTATCACAGTCCACAGAAGTCTTTTATAATCAGTTCCTAAGTCCAAGTTAGGGATACCTCCTTGGTTGATATGGACTGCATGCTTTTGTGTGTATATGTGTTCACAGTTGTAGGTTTGAAACCTACTCACCAGTGCAATGGTATTGTGGTGGGGCTTCTGAGAGGTGTATAAGTCTTAGGAGCAGAACCCTCAGGAATGGATTAATTCCTTTCCACAAGAGGACCCAGAGAACTGCCATGATCCTTCTGACATTTGAAGATGCACTGAATAGTACTATATATACCAAGTGTAACAGTTACTCTTAATTATTGCTGTGAGAGAGCACCCAAAGTCAAGCAACTTAAGGGAAAAAGGGAGATTTATTCAGCTTACAGTTCCAGAGGAGAGATATAGTCTTGCAAACTGGAGGCAGCATGGCTGGCTGACCAAAGCTGGAGGAGGCTAAGTCACCGCAGACATCTTGGAAACTGAAAGCACAAGACTGCTTGCTGCAAAGGCAGACTTCTCCTGGAGGCAGGGTGGGACTAATCCACCTCAAGGACCCACCCCTTGTGACTGCCTTCCTCCAGCAAGACTCCACCTCTCAAGGTGCCATCACCTTGCCAAACACATGAGACTGTGGGGGACACATTTCAAACCATGACACCAAGCAATGAGTCTATACCACACACCCTATCTGCTGTTGTCTCCATCCTGGGTTTCCTAGCCTCTGCAACTATAAGAAACACATTTCTATGATTCGTAGTTACCCTGTCTGTGGCGTTTTGAGCAGAAGCCTGTCAGGATAATGATACCAATGCTACTCATGCCACTTGGCGCTACCCCCATTCTCATATTTATCATACTAAGATAGATGACTCCTACTTACGTGTTAGCTCTCTGGCGACAGGGGTTGTTGCTTTTGAAAACAAAACAACACTTAGCTTCATGCCTGACATTTAGAAAAAACTCAGTACCCCTTGAACCAGCTATGGATTAGGTAAAGATACCATTCCTAATCTAAGTTATAAGCCTTTTAGTAAGAAAGTGCGACCAATGATGAAAGTTTGTGTGGAGAATCACCATTCTCGGTCACACGGCCAACGCAGCCTTGAATTTTACTGAAGAAGTTTGCTGGGTTTTACTGATGTTCATTCACAAACTTTAAGATATAGCCAAGATTTCATGTCTTTTTAAAAGACCAATGCTCCCGAAAGCCTGGGAATAACTGAGCCTCATGTCCCTATCAAAGACTTTCTCCTTTTCGAAGCCTTACTGTGCTTTCTACCTCTTGACCTTCCCAAGATTATAATGTTTGAGTCACACTGCTTTTACATTTTTCCCTTTCCAGCTTCCTGTTTTAGAAAAAAATAAAAGTAATTAGATTTATTGGCATTTCTAAGCATCTGTGTTTACTTCAAATCTCTTCTAAACTGCATGCTAGTTTGACTATAAATCTATGGAGGATTAACGTTTTGCTTTTATTTTAATGAATTTATCTAGCAAAAAGATTTAAATTAGGTTGTCTCACAAAAGGGATGAGGTGGTATTGGCAAGGACCCAAGAATGCCTGAGTTTACTTCTCGGCCCACTGTATATTGCTCAGTTTCCTAAGATTAATGCATAAGCACAGACAAAGTAGGAGAAAGGATTTCTTTACTCTACCTGTCATACCCTAAACCCACACCTAGTTAGTAATTTTATCATTTTGGATGCTAAGGAATAAGCCAGCAAAAAGGTTTAGGTGCAAGATGGTAGGAACAAAAAAGGCCACTTGTTCCAGTGCTATAGCTGTTACAGACCTTAGACCACTCTTATTTTTGGAGACCATATCCACATCCCATCTTGTCTATTAATATGCCACACTAAATAGAACTTAGACATTTAATTATGAGAGTTAATGCAAATTATGCTACTATATCCTGCTCCTAGGAATCTCCGCTGACTTGCTATTACTCCTGTAGACCATGAAACATTAGGGCAGATTTCAGCCTGGAAATAGTGATATTTTCTTCCGTGTGGGTTTAAAATCACTCTTCAAAAGCTACTTGTGAAAACCAGTCCCAGCAGTTTCAACTTCAAGCTGGCCCAAGTAGAAAATGAACTGCCTTGAATGAGCCAGTTATATGCCCCTCATGCAAAAGAAAGGTCTAATAAAATAAATAGTAACAATGTCTATCAAAGAGCCTAGCAAGGAGAAACACAAGGTGTGGCTCTAGGCACCATGGAACATCTAGGTCTGTGGTGTCCACAACCCTGGTGTTTATAACTCCTTCTGGTTAGAGGGTTATCATTCCTGCATGACTCGTCCTCCAGCCGATTCTAGTTAATGTCTCTGTTCTTCTCACCTCACACTGTTCACATCTGTAGGTATCTCCCAAAAACTCATCCCGCCAGGTGCCTTTCCATTTTCTATCAAAAAGTCCTCTCCATAGTTCTTCAAGAAGTTGCTAAAAGTCACATTTCAGACTTCAGTTCCACCGGCCTGCCCTGACCCCACAACTAGTTAATGCTCCAAAGCAAAATGCATGTGAGACCCCCAGTCCTCTGGTTTGGTCGGACTATAGGTATTCAATGTTACAATGCCCTTTTTGGCTGGTGGGCTCTAATAAGCACGGTGTTGCATGTGTGCAGATCAGCCAATTCACTTCTTCCAGGATGTCAGAGCTGCTGTGCGTGCTGTCTCAGTAAATATAAGCTTCAGCCAGAACTCCATCCAGGAACTCATCCTTCCTTTTCCTGCATTTCCTCGTATATTTCTGACTCATTACATTTGATCCATGACCTTTGTTTCTTTGTGTGTGTTTTTTTAATTATAAATTGCTTCCATAGTCTCAAAGAAGTATCCAGGAAGAGTCGGATTATGAAGCTTTGAGACTGTAATTTTTCCTAGGATCCATAGATGTGAGCAGAACATTCTCTCTCTCTCTCTCTCTCTCTCTCTCTCTCTCTCTCTCTCTCTCTCTCTCACACACACACACACACACACACACACACACACACACACAGTACATGTGTACAACATACGTACCATACATGAGTTCCAAAAGACCAGAACATGTATGTGTTAAAGTGCTAGAAGAATTGGTCATCTTAAGAACTTTACATGAAATACTTAGGACCAGTCTGAAACATGGTAAAATGAATCACGTGAATGTATATGTTCATGTTCATCTCCAAAAACGCAGCAGTTTGCCTATACTGATGCCAATAAATTCACAATCAAATGGCTTAAGAGGGAGCTTATAATTGTCTTGCCACTTCTCTTAGTCCAGCTTGGCAGGAGAGCTCACACCAACGCCAAAGACCGACGGAACTGGCTACACCACATGCATTCCTGAGAGAGGGACAATCCTCACTTGTCAGCAGCCTGTCTAGCCAAGTATACAGAAGAATGCCGACACCCGGAGTCACCTCTCTCCATTTTATCCATGGGAGGGGTCCCCCCCAACTAGATAATCTCCTGCAGCCTTGCTTAGGGTTTCACTCAACTACTAATTCTTAACAGCTGTGCCCAGGGCTCAAGCCTTCTACTGCCAAGTTGATACCAGTAACTATCACAGAGTGTTTCCCTGACCCCTCCTGTAGCAGCTAGTCTCTACATGGTTGCTGATAAATCACCATCAAGGGCTTAAGAGAACAAGGGGTTTATTTTCTTACAATAGACTGGTTACAGTTACTCGTGCAACTTTGCAGGATAGCTCACACCAACACCAAGGCTGAAGGAACTGGCCATGCCATCTCCACATTGCAGCTGAGAGAGGGACAATCCTTACTTGCCAGACCAGCATGTCTGGCCAAGTGTACACAATGATGCCAACTTTCTCAACTAGCTCTCTGTATTTAATTCCAGGACTTAGTCCCACCCATCATGGGCTGGGCCTTCCCCATCAGCTAGACAATCTGCTATAGAATTGCTCTGGGCAACCACTAATTCTCTACAAATGTGCCCAGAGCTCAAACCCTCAACTGTCAAGTTCACATCTGTGCCTAACTATGACACCGCTTAACACCTGACAACATCTGTAGGTTAAGTTGAAAGAGAAATATTCAATGTCACCAAAGATCCAGACCTAGTTCACTGGAATTCATGATAGAAAGTTGCCAAGAAATAGTGGAGAAAATCAGTTGTTTTTTTTTTTTAATTTGACTTGGGAGTTGTGGGCTTATAATAAAAGATAATGGTGCCTTCACACTGAGCTCTATATCTCATTAATATTTGTGTCTCTCCTGTGAGAAACTATGGACAGCTTCCACCTGGATAGCATCTTAATGGATCTAGGTTTGAAATTTATCGCTCTTGTGACTGTGAGTGCGGATGACAGGTTGCACAGGACCTGGATGACTATCAAGCCAGGCTGAACAGACCCGACTAGCTACAAGCTGCTAATGGGATTTTTAAATTTCTTACATTTATTTATTTTGTGTGCTTGTGATATGTGTGTGTGCTGGTATATAGGTGGAAGTCAGAAGACAACTAACAAGAATCGGTTTCTCTCCTTCCAACATGGGTTTCAAACTCTGGTGGTCATACTTAAGAGTAAGCTCTTTTATCTACTCAGTCATCTCCTAAGCTCTTGATTGACTTCTTTACGTTATAAAGAATAATGGGCTTTATATGACATTGTCTTGTATGTCCATCATCGCCAGTTCCATTCTTCCTATCCCTCCCTTCCTGCTGGTCCAATCCTCTCTACAAAAAGTCCTCTAGGATTCATATTAGGTCATAAAGGTAAAGATCACTGTTATTGATGAAGATATTAGGGAAAGGAGAGTAGTAACAGAGAGTTTACCTGTGTCTTCTCTAAAGCCCAAACAGTCAGAATCATTAACCCTCAAATGACCTACAGGGTAAGCTCGTGACTCTATCACATGATAATGAGAAAACCTACTGTTTAGTCCTAATTGCTTTCTTCTCTTTTTCTGTGGTGTAGGTTCATGAAGGCCTCTGCATTTTCCTGTTCATTTATTCCACAAATTTCATTTAACTACTGTGTGCTCTGCACTAGCTTAGGAAAAGTCCCCACTTTTATTGAATTCCCATCCGTGGAGAGAGATGGGTAAAGCAAATAAATAAACCAACAAAATGATTCCAGACAGTGGCACATGCTAAGGAGGAGTCCGTGCTGGCGGGTCATTGGGATAAGTGGTCAGGAGAGGGCTGCGCAGAGAGGGTGCTTATGTGAAGCAGAATGGTAAGGACATGAGACGGAGAGTCAGGTGGTCAGAGTGTCAGAGGAGAGCTGTCTCTGTTGTGAGGCCAGCCAGTCCCGAACTCATCCTGAGGTGAGAAGTTTATGGAACTGACAGGACAGTGCAAGGAGGAGAACAAGTGGAGGTAGATGAGGAAGGGGAGGAAGGCCAAAACCTGCCACAGAAGCCTATGACCAGGGACAAAAGCTGGCATGCTATGCTGAATGCATAGCATGAGGGGGGTATTCTGTGGGGTGCATAGGCAGGACTGGAGACTATGGGGACAATGGAGAAGGTCCCACAGGAATGACTTAGAGTACAGACACAGCGATGGAAATAGGAAGGTGGACATAAGATAAGCTATGTGGCTGAATTGCCACGGGCTCTTAGAGCACCTTAGGATGTTATTAAGATGTTGGTGAGAATCATGGACAGAATGTCTTTTTTTTCTCTCCAACATTTTATTTTTTTTCCTAATTATACGAGCTCGTTAGGTACCCCATCCTCTCTCTCCCCTCTCCCCTCCCCATCATCCCCCATTGCACTTTCCCCTCTTCTCCCCTTACTTTCACCCTTCTCCCTTTCTCCCCCTCTCCCAGTGCCTTCCCCTTCCTCCCTCTTATCCCATGAAGCATCCTTTTGTGTGAAACCCAAACCTCCCTCTGAGTCCTCCACCCTAGTGAGGGTTCAGGACTCAGTGGCATAGCCCGGGGCCCCTTCTTGGGCTCCCCATTAGTATGGCAACTCTAACTGTTTAATCCCTCACCTCTAAGAATCCTACTGCTTAAAATCTTCTTCCCTGTGATCCATGCTAGACTTTGGGGGAGTGTTGACAGTCAGCCATTGTGCAGGTCAGGCAAAGTCCAATCCTGGCTGCTGCAGCCCTAATTTGTGTGGAGTATTTTGCATATCATTGGTCCTCCCCATCTTTAGGTTCTTACAATCTTGCCGCCCCCTCTTCTGTAAGGTTCCCTAAGCTTTAGGATGGGGAGAGATTCGGCTGGTCTGGTTCCAGGTGAACAATGTAGGGTCTTTGGTGTTCTGAATTATGGTTTGTTGTTGTTTTCAGTTTTGCTTTTCCTGCACCACCCTTGGCTGCAGGAAGGGATGTCTTTTATGTTTTTATTCCTTGACAATTTTATATACGTATGAAACATATCTTGATTATATCTATTCTTTACTTCCCCTACATTCCTCATAAAGCCATCTTTATGGCTTTTCTTTTTCTTTCTTTCTTTCTTTCTTTCTTTCTTTCTTTCTTTTTCTTTCTTTCTTTTTTCTTTTCTTTTCTTTTCTTTTCTTTCCTTCTTTTTGTTTTTAACAACCCACTGAGTGTAGCCATTACTACCTACCTACGCATGGATGTAAGGTCACTCACTGGAGCATAAGTAGCCTACTATCAATAATGCTCCAAAGATAGATGCCTTGCTGTCCAGCAGCTGTCAACCGCCCCTCAGCTTGGGTGGACTTCTCTGTCCATGTTGAGTGTTAACTGGCTGGCTTGTGTCGAACTTGCATTGTAACCACAATTGTGCATCCGTGAGTACAAAGCCATGTCATATCCAAAGACAGCGTTTTACCCTTCTCTTCATCTCTAAGATCTTACATTCTTTCCACCCCCTTTCCAATGGTAATCCCTGAACCTTATTTTTTTTTGAGGATTAAGACAGACTTTATTAAAGGAGAGAAAGAACAGAATTCATGGACATGAATCCATGAGGGTCAAGAGAGCCCAGAACTCATGAACTCCAATATGGAATCCATGAGGGGTAAGGAACTGGAAAAGGATTTATAGATTCCAGACATGGAGTGTCCTGAGGGGCAAGGGAGCCCGGTAATCCCTGAACCTTAGAGAAGGCGGTATAGATATTCTGTTTAGGGTGAAAAACTCGCCTGTCGCCTATTCTCAGCATCTTGAACAGCCATGGGTCTCCATGATTACTGTCTTTCACTGCAAAAAGAAGTATTTCTCGGGTTAGGAGCAGCAGCTGTCTATGAATATAAACATAAATGCTTATAAGTGCCAAGTCACTTACCTAAACATCGGTAGTAAATACATACCTAAGGCCTAAGATACATCCAATCACAGGTGTTTCTAAAGTTTTCCAACTGAGCATTTGCACACAGCAGTGATCTTTCTTGGGATAGGGGACCTGGAGACGGGGTGCATCTCAGAGAAAGCCCTGCTGTATCTGTGCCCATTAAAGAGACGTGAAGTCCAGAGGCAGGTCCCAGCAGGCAGCTAGGTACCTAAATTGTTTCATGCTTACAACAGAGCACTGCCCATGGGGTAGAAACTCTGCTTATTTTCCATCTTTTATCTCTCATTTCTATTTCTTGTGCCTATGTGTAAGTAATAGGAGATCTTATACAATTTTCATGTGCATCTTAGTGCTCTTCACAAGTAAACACTCTTCATTTTTAGAAGCCAGAAGAATTAATTGAAAAATGAAAGCACTGGAAAAATCTGAATGGGAAACCTCATGTTTCCAAGAGATGTATGAGAACTACTAAAGCTCAAGACTAAAGTCCACGAGGCCAAGGTCCTAAAACAATGAAGGACATATATGAGTCATTATTGCAATCCTAACTCATTCATTATCAACTACAAGGCCAAGGGGAGCCCATAGAATATAGTGTTAATGCTATAACCTTCCTAAAACTAGTAATGCTTCCTGCTTCATCAGTTCCTTGTGGGGTTTGAAATTGCTGACATCTCTGATCACTGACAGGGTCTGACACTGCAAATACCTATACAAGTGGGTGTTTTCCCAACTTTTGCCTATGAGTGTAAATTTCCACAAAGCATTGAATTCTTCTTGACTCATTAACTATGAAAGAACACTGCTCCACTAGACAATCTCTAAGCCTGTTGGGGCTCTTCAAAAGAAACCTCTATACCCTAGCTTCTTGGTAATGACTATATAAAGTTCCCCTTCAAAAATGCTTTTTAACCTGAACTTAGTGCATCTTTCAGCAAAGCGAACCAAGCTTCCACTGGAGGAGACAGAGGATGTGTGAGTAGGTATCAGAGCTCAGAAATGCCACTGCAGTCTTAGAAAATCACAATTCTCCCTCCCTCAAATCCCTGGACTAACATTTTGGGCCATGTGCTAACTTCTAGAGGATGAAAGGTAGAAAATCTCACTGAATACAGCTTTAGTATTGCTTGCCTCACTGCAAATGCAATTTGAGAAAAAAAAAATCAAAGCTCAAAGTGCTTTATCCTGAGCTTCCCTGAGACGGATGAGAAATTTGGAGGGCTAAGCCAACCAGAGTATTGAGTACTGACAGGTGAAATCATAAAGAAACTTCCAGAATCCCAAGCATTCAAAGGAAATGCAGCTAAGACAGGAGGGTAGTATAGAAGTACAATTCAGGTTAGAAGATGGAGTTGCTGTTTAGGGGTTCAGAAGCCTCAAATAGTGCCCAGAGGCACTGTTAAATTAAGATTGCCCCATGTGGGTGACAACAGTGTTTTCTGACCCAAATAAAAAGTTTCTTGAGCCTTGTGGTAGAGATTGGTTCTACCTGTCAAGGCAGGGGCAGTGACCCAAGAACAAAGCCCAGGTGAAAAGCCTATGAGGTATGTGAATTAAAAATAACTCAAGAGAAACTGTCTAAAGCTATAAGCCTACCAAGATAATAACAAAATGAAAAAATATATACCCGGCTTATAGACACATTTGTTTTGCTTGATTTGTACCATTGTTTTTCTTTCAGTTAATCCTGATTGTCTGCTGATAGTATCATTGCCAAACTCTGCTCTCCCTAGCATCTCATACCCTACCATGCAGCTCAGGTGCATTGCCAAGCTATATCTCTGATTCCAAAAGCATTTGAGTTCACAGCTGTCAGCATGTTGCTCATGTTTCCAGATTAACTTTTTAATATTTTATTCATTTATTTAAGGGAAAAGGAAAGAGCACATATGCACCCTATGGGCTTCCAGGGAATGAACTTAGGTCACCAGTTTGCAAACGGGCTCCTTACCCAGTGTGATCTCACTGGCCTCAGATTAATTCTTGAAAGTATTAAATACTTGAACCTGTGCTGACTGCAATGGTCACATAAAAAGACAGGAAAGTCGAAGAAAAGTGGGAACACAGGAAAAGATCAGACATTCTATCCACACCAACTTTGAAAAAGGCGCTCCCCCGCACCCCATCACAGCAGCCATACATAGTGCCTCATGGTGAGTAAAATGGGTGTCAGCCACTGTCTGTGAAGAGTTATCACAGTTTTAAATAAGTTTTTAATAATTGAGGAGGTCCTCAAGGGTGCAACAAGTCCCCGGAATTTTAATTCCCAACCTCCCTTATAGGCTACGGCCTAGGCTAGTAGCCAACAGGAATTTCCCAGCAAAATTGTGATTTGGAAAAGAGCAAAAGCATAAGATGCCGCCCCTGCGTTGGTGAACATGCCCAAAGCACCCAGTTGCCAGGCACTGAGTCACCAAGGCCTGGAAACAGCAGGAGTCCAGCAGGAAGCACTACCATGGTGGCTCTCACGAATGCTTAGTAGGCAAGGACAACGGCAAGGTTCCTCCCCCAATTACATCTGCAGTAAGGTTTTACTCCTGGGATTTGTGCCAGAGTCCAGTCGTCTCTCTCCAAAACTCTCCAAGGAGCTTAATATCACTTGAATCTCATGTTCAGTTGCATCTGCCAACATCCACTTGTATTCCATAAACCAAAGACCTTGAGTGACTGAACAGCAACAAAGACCTGTATTGGAAACCTGTATTGTGGCTGCCTGGGATGGGAGAAAGCCTTGCACACTCATTCCTACGACCATTCATGTCTGGGAGCAAAGCTCAGCTTTCGCAAAGTCTGCAGAGTGGGCACAGTGGACATCTCTAGAAATCCAATGCTTTGTGAAAATTTACACTTCTAGACAGCTCTAGAATTCTCATGTGCACTTCTAAAGCAAAGTGACATTTCACACTCATCACTGAGGGTTCTGTTGGCAGTACACTTCATTGTCTCCACACCTGGAGAGGTCGTTCCCTGTTTGCCACGTCTGGTACCACAAAGGGAGATATTCTTGCTCTTCAAGACCCCTATCTGGGGTGATGAATTGGTCTGATAATGGTAGAGACCTGTGTGTCAAGGAGCTGAGCTGTGCACATATCTCTAAACCATCTTCTGTGGATGAAAGCAATTCATTTCTGTTCAAGCCAAACAAGAGTGGCTGGAGAACTCAGCTACTGTGGGAATTCCAGACAGTATGAAGAACTCTGAGCATTGAAGAAGGCTGAGGTGCACTCTTGCCTTGGCCCACTGTTAGATAGTACCCCAGTCACTGCGGACGGCCAGCAATTTTCATTCATGTCCCCCAAGACAATCCTATGACAAGGCACTACTGAGTAACACACATCCCGCAGGAGAAAACAAGAAATTCAGAGAGATGAAGAAGGTGCCGTAAAGCCATAAGGGATCCAACTTTGGCTTTTCTAATTTAAGCTGAATGCATTTCTCTCCCCACTGGTGGTTTTCAAGTATGACGTTCAGTCCCTTGAGGATTCCTAAGATGTTTTCAGAAGCCCCAGGGGGATCCGTAGCATTTTGCAAGGCAAGAAAGATAGCCTTTGCCTTTCTCCCTCTCAACTTCTGAGGAGCATGGGGTGCTGTTTCCCAGATATCATTTGCATGTATGACAACATGAAAGCAGAGAAGCAGCTGTGTGAGTGAATCTTGCTGTTTTCAGTTGAGCCACAATACAATGAGACTTTCAATTGTAAGACAGTGACTCTTGGCTTTCTTTTAGAAAACACAGTTTTCCCAATAAAAATATCCTACTTATATTAATATCTAATAGGTTTATTACAAATATTTAAACAAATTGAGAAGTGATTGTTTTTAAAATGCTCTTTTGGATTTCCAACACAACAGTTACTGTTGTAATCCACAGAAACAAAAACTCTCTGCAGCCTTTAATAATTGTTAAATGTGTAAATGAGTCTTGGAACCAAATGTTTCTGAACTGCCGATCTGCAGTGCCAAACCTGCATCCACAAAAACAGCATCCAAGGCAAATGCGGGTTTCCCTGAATGTACTGCCTTTTCAAAATTTGACGTTAATGCTAAGCCTACTTGTCTGCTTGTATTTCCATGCCCCATTCCCCCTCTAGACTCTGTTTGGATTGCCAAATTGATGAATGACAGTGAAAGGTCTTAGTTATAAAGTAGCTGATCATAGACTCGATCACTTCCTTCAGCTTGAATGTCCAAAGAACCTCATTGTGCAGAGGTTTGATTAAACATCTAATTCATGGACAAATAGCCAAAAATTTGAGTGCTGCCCCAGATGAAGGACTTGCTTCATACCTCTGATGTGAAACAAGAAATGACAAGGAGGAAAGGGGTAAGGATATAACTCAGCAGGGGAGCCTTTGCCTAGCATGTGCAAGGGCCTGGGCTTGACACCAACACGCGCGCACACGCGCACACACACACATGCACGCACCCCCCCCCCAAATGTGTGTGCTTGCTTCCAAGCCTATAATTGCAGGACAAACTGGAGGTGCAAAAACAGGAGTTTCCACAGGACACACAGAGAGTGTATGTGATATTCACCCTTGATCTGGAATCTCATCCAGATTTTGTTCACTCACAAGGTCAGTTCTGCAGCTGTCTCCTCTGTGTGACTCTCTCCTGAGATGTGAGCTCATGATGAGAATCACTCCTAGCCATCCGATGGCTGTGTTTCTTCACACAGTCTGTTTTGCCTCTTGGTCTCATTTCCTCCTACTCTGCAGCCTTCATAAATCACATGTGCACACTTAATTTTCCCAATAAGAGCTCGGACGTCCTGAAGTTCCTCAAATGCCTTTTGTGTTACCTACAGAATCCCTCCTAGCATGGGGTAAATTACAATTGCTTTCAACTAAATAAATCTTAAAAGTTTACAAAATACTTCAGAACCATTGTATGATTGCTTCCTGCATGAAAATTAGGGAGGGCTCTCTTTACATTAATTATTCCTACCCTACAGGTAGTGTTTTTGTAATTCTGCAACCTAGGTAGGGCTACCTAGCTAATGATGAACAGTCAGGAGACAAATTTGTCTCTTATGTGCGCAGAGTCTGTGCTTTTCCTATTAGAGGATGTTCTAGTTTCCCAATAATTAATTTACCTGAAAAACAGCTTGGAGCAGAATAGCATGCCTCATCCCAAGCTATGAGTCAGAATAGATCGGAATAAATTCTGGCTGGTTCCCATGTGACGCTGTTTTACACCCACCTTTTCCCTCATGATTTCAGCTGTTCCGGTGGTCCACTCTGCACTGCCTAATCTGGATCGCCAGAAATGTGCATTTTCCTTCTCCTGTCTTTTGTGACTAATTAACACTCTCATTACCATGTTTTCCCAACAAAAAAAAATGAAGGAAAAAAATGAAGTTATTCAGCAAGTCCAAGTTTTTTTTTAATAAAACGTAATTCTTTTTTTCCCCTGCACATGCTGATTCCCCTGTCCCACAAGCATTTATTAAGTACCCATTCTGAGCAGAACTTCACTAAATGTTGGATGACTTATAATAAGTGAAGTAAAGAATAGTCTTGCCACTAATGAGATTACCCACTCATGAACATAATGACATTTCTTGAGAAAAATGCTAAGGCGTTGGAAGTGTGAGCCAGTGTGGACCAATAAATGATTAAGAAGGCAGTGAAGAAATACAGAGTAAGAAAAAAGGGTCTTATTATGGAGAGACCTAATTCTGGAAAGACTTTGCTCAGGGGATGAGCTTTGAGTTATGTCTTGAAAGTAATGTGCATGCAGCTGAGGAATATGGACTCCATCTGCAGTTTCCATGCATACCTGAATAATCACATCCAGGAAAAGGATTTTTGTCTGCAAATGAAGCCACAAGGCAGCCTCATGGCTCTCAGATGCCCAACCTACTCCCTCCCCTAGGACCGATTATATTGAAATCCTGGAATCCCCAGCTGAGGTATGTGAGGCATCCAAGGAACTCAAAGGCATCACAGTTGGTCCAGAGGGGAAGTGAGACAGTAAATCTCTGTATCTTCCTGTCACTGGTTACAGTGTCTCTTGATTCTCCTGAGAAGTCAGCCCAGTGAAGCCCACCATCTCCCTCTTCCTGAACTATTCCCTTTCTCTTCTCTCCGTTGACAGTCTTGCTTTCCAAGGCCCTTGAGGACCCTTTTGTGCCACTGCCATTTAAACTTGGTCGTAATCAACCTTCCAGTGTATTCTAAGTATACAAAATGAGGCAATTCACTCTAATAGCAGATGTCATGGTTTGAAGCATGTCCCCTACAGTCTCATGTGTTTGGCAAGGTCATGGCACCTTGAGAGGTGGAGCCTTGCTGGAGGAAGGCAGTCACAAGGGGTGGGCCTTGAGGTGGATTAGTCCCACCCTATCTCCAGAAGTCTGCCTTTGCAGCAAGCAGTCTACAGCTCTCAGCCTCCAAGATGTCTGTAGTGATGTAGCCTCCTCCAGCTTTGGCCAACCAGCCATGCTGCCTCCGCCATGAAATTTCTCCTCTGGAACTATAAGCTGAGTAAATCTCCCATTTTCCCTTAACTTGATTTTGGGTCCTCTCTCACAACAATAGTTAAGAGTAACCATTACAGCAAGTCACTGAAGATATAAAGCAAGCCATTAGGAGACAGTTCTTGGGAGTGCCTCAAATCACTCTGCAGCTAATGAAAAAAACAAGCCATGCGTGATGTTGTTCTTAATAGCTTAGGACATAGCAAAAAAGAGACACAGAAAATATTATCTGATTATGTCAAAAATTGAGAAGGGTGACTCATTATATATAAAAACCAAGTGACAAAGACCTTCTGTGGCAGACAAGATGGCTGGTAATTTATTGAATACTGAGCCATATTGTAGGTTCTCTAGAGTATGACATGGAGAATGTGATGCTTCGGGCTGCAGGAAGAATGAGTCCCCATGGACCAGGGTTATGTGGGCACCTGACACTGCCTCTCTTTTCAGACACACGACTGTTTCTATATATCCCTTGTAGACCCAAGCTGCTGAGATGAGACATGTCACATGTACAACTCATTCTCCAAACTTTCAAAAAGTGAAGTGTCCTAATACAACTGGCAGGGAGAGTATGATACTTGCAAGATGAGTTTTAATAATGTGGGCAGGCACAGGGCTGGAAAGAGGGCTCAGAGGTTAAGACTCTGCCTCACAAGCAGAAGTTCTGAGTTCAGATCCCAGGTCCCACATAAAAATGCCAGGCGAAAATGGTGGTGACCTGCGCTTCTGGCTCTGTGGGTGGAGCCTGGGAAGTCCCAGAATGAAGCAAAAAGGAGGTAGTCATCCCTGGTCTTCCACAGGGACACACAGTACCCTCTAATACACACACACACACACACACACACACACACACACACACACACACACAGAGGCAAAATAAATAAAGTTTAAAAAACTGTGGCCAGGCGTGACTTTTTTTCTAATTATATCCTACTCATGCGCTAATAAGCAACTAAGAAAACAGTAGTTGGTGGAAGATAATATGCTATTAACGTATGCTTATTAAAAAGAAGGAGCAGTGAGTGAAATGTTGACATTTTATTTTTTATCATAATGTGATTTTGATTAGAAATCATAATTGTATACATTTTTAAATCTTATTTTTTGGCATGTGTTTGGGTGTAGATGTGTCTGTGTTTATGTATGTATCAGAGGGCACTGTATGTCCATCTCTCCAGCCTATAATTGTATACATTTTTACCATCTAGTGAGAGATGGTAAAAATCTCACTAGAGGAAATTTTTACTTTGAGCTTAAGGAACAAACAAAGAATGAAACTCAAAGAGTCATCACAGAGTTGTGTGTATGTGTTCTGAACAAGCAACATTAATGAAATTCAGTCATAACCACGTAGGGGGCTAGAATTGTTCAGATCATTTGATGAAAGTTCTCTTTCAGAAGGAAAAAAATCAATAGGGAAGACAGCCTGTAGGTAGGAAGACAGTACATCAAACTGCTCTGTAGGTAGCTGCTATTATACCCATAGAATGGGCACTTAGAGTGGAAACCTTTGGGTCTAAAGCTGGATGAATGAAGGGAGATGCACATATCAGTAGGGTGGCCTGAAGAGAGGTAACTTGATATACCATGGAGGCCTGAACCTCTACAGGAGTAGACAGGCCAGAGTCTTGGGGTCCATAGAACCATACAGGCAGAAGAGTGGGAGGGAATGGTGAAGGGAAGGGAGGGGATGGAGGGGAGGAGGGAGGGAGGGAAGCTGGGATGAATACCAAATATGCTTGCAAGTATAGTAGAAAAATAAATAAAAA
The DNA here is from genome assembly GCA_023101885.1 of Typhlomys cinereus. Taxonomy (NCBI): domain Eukaryota; kingdom Metazoa; phylum Chordata; class Mammalia; order Rodentia; family Platacanthomyidae; genus Typhlomys; species Typhlomys cinereus. Next base: position 4,685,821 of record JALPQD010000149.1, read on the forward strand.
AAGAAAGGTCTATCTTTCTCATAGGATATATATATACATAAATTTTATAGATTTTAAAGCTGACACAGAATTCCTGAAACCAACATTAAGGACTTCATATATAGTTATAGACTTTTATAACCACTATAAAAAGAATACTTAAGCAGTTCTAAAATATCAACTATAAAAATTAAGAGACCAGTAGAGGAGGAGTGTTCATTTTATCCTTAGATTTCTGTGTAATTCTGAGTAAGTTGGATAGCTTGCTAGGCCCAGTATTCGGATCTCTGTACAGTGCAGATCTGGTTAATGTTTATTCAATTTTGCAAAAAAAAAAAAAAATCTGGAGAAATAGGATTTTTATAAAAGTGTCTTAAAGTGCTGCCATTTCTCGAAGCGGGAAGGTTACTGAGTGTCAGCTGAAGGCTTCCTATGCCGTCTCGGTTCCTCCTTCCCTGCAGCATGAAGATTATCTTCAAGTATTTACTTCGGATACTTCCTGATGAGCTGCTGGTAAATCCCTTCTTATAGCTTAAAAAAAGTGTCAACATGCAAAGAGAAGGTAAAAGTTTGGAGGAAATTGAAACCTCTGAGCAAAAACATGATATTTTCCATGAGAGTCCAGCCACATTTGGCCTCTCTCCTCTCTACTGTATCCTTAGGGACATACGGGGTCCTCATTTCCTACTGGACTCTTGCTACCTAGGACTGCAAACTTCTTGTATCCTAAGGAAAGTATTAACTCCAGAAGAACGATTTGTCCTAAGATTAAAACATGGAAGCACAGGATTGAGAAGAGATCCCGTCTTACTCAGCTGGAGGTTCAGAGTTACTTAGGTCCTTGGGCTCCTGGGAACGTGCTAACTAGAGACAACAAACTTTATGTGCAGAATAAGCAGAGAGCTGTGCTCAAGACACATACCAAAACCTCTGTGTTCCTTGTGCCAGTGCTTCCCATTCATTTTGTTGTCTGAATTTTAATGCAAAGAAATAAAAATGCGCAGGGAGAGCCAATACTGTTAGAAAATTTCGATTGCTGTTTTCCACTCCTCGGGAGGAAAAATATATATATTAAGCAAAATGCAGAGTCACGTAGTTCAAGTTACTGTCTGTCTGTTCATAAAGTAAAATGCTTAATATGCAGAAATATGAAGTGAGAGGAGCTGTCAGGTCTCCAGAAGCCGCTATTATCAAACAAAGCAGCCAGAAAATTAATGCCCTGGAGATGTCTGTGAACGTCACCTTGGATATAAGCCAGTGTTTCCCATTTCTATCGGTAGAAGCATGCATTGGAACTTCTTATTGTATAGTCCACAGCCTACCTAAGTGTACTTCTTCTTTAATATATAAGATTTCTTCCCTTTTTATAGAGAAGTCCTTTTACAACCCTTGGCCGACCACTTACTCTGAAAGAAACACAAAAAATGAATGGTATAGGACAGTAGTCTGGACAGTTTTGTTATGTGTAAGAAGGAATCCGCTATTTAAAGACCTATTAGTTTGATTCTCTCCATTCAAATCAAGGTGTCCTTGCCGGTCACAGAACAAACTTGCTTGTGACTTCCCACCATATCCTCTTGGACAGCAGCTTTTTATCTCAGTCAGCAGAGATGGGGAGGAGGGAAACTCTGTGCCCATATCTATGTGATATGTGTGCCCATATCTGTCTTGGTTAGAAGAACACAATTCTGAATCCAAATGACTGAAGAATTTACTATTTTAGGTAGTACCAGCAGTCTAGTTAATTAAAAGTGGCTACATATTATAAATGACCAAGTTGCAAATAATAAAGAAAAAGGTTTTCAAGGTGGAGACTTCCTTCATTTTAATCAAGAAAATGAACATCCAAGAGTTTAATAACAAAATTGTACACATTTTGGACAGTTGATATTTTGTTTATATGCATCATGACTAATAGTAATGGCTGTCATCCATCACATTAGAAAAGTAATCAACAGTTCTAGCTGCACCAAATTAAAATTGATTGAGACCTTATGTGACCTTGGCAAAAGCTAATAATTACATCATTATTACAAAGTCAATAGTGAATAGCCAAAACACTTTTTATTTCTTTTAGTCTATGAAAATCTATTATATCAATCTATTATACAGAAAGACCAAGTAAAATAGAGTAGAACAAAATAGTATCAGTATTTCACCTGAGTAATTCTGCAGAGAAAGTGATTCCCACGTTACTTGTCATTTCTGGAACATTTGCTTAATCCAGGTACTGCCTTAGGTGCTCTGTGCATCTGATTCATTTTATCTTCACGACATCCACAAAGGCTTGTTCCAGCTTTATGCTCAACACAGGGGTGAAATAATCACTCTGGGAGCCAGAACCACAGCAAAGACTCAAGTCTCGGTCTGTCACAAATGGATATGCAGTGTACCATTATGATCAATGAAGAGCTTCCCTATCTAATAAAACTGTGCTTGAGAACAAGAAATATCTCTCACAAACCTATGGTCAAGTTTTGGGAGGAAGAGAGAGAAACTATTATTACAAACCACGTGCTAGCTTGGGGCCAGAAAAGACAGCAGTTGCTTGCTGACCTGGCGCAGAGTTTGATTCCAGGAAGCCCACTGGTAGAAGGAGAGAACTGACTTTCAGAACTTGTCCTCTGATTTCCAGATGTTCACTGTGGCCTGTTTCATTCTCCTTTCTCTTTCTCTTTCCTCTCTCTTTTCCTCTCTCCGTATAAATATTTTTTAATAAATCACATATTAGCTTTGCAGATTAGATTTCTAGAGAGAAAGCACATTGGTGGACATGTAGGGTTCCAGAGGACGATCATCCCACAGCTACACCTCTTGGACCAAAAGATGTGCTGAACAGTAGACCATGTGCAGACAGGAATGAAGAGTCACTAACCTCAGTGAGTGCCCCTCACATCATTTATCTCCACCTTCCCAGGAAACTGGGGTGGCTTTGCAAAGACATGTGTCCAATATCATCCTTTAAGCTTGGGAAGTTAGTGCAAATGTCATTTTGTACATGTATACATGTGTGTTCATGTGTGTGTACCACTTGAATGTGTATGTGTACCGGTGGAGGCCCAAGGATATCAGGATCATCTTGCATTTTTTTACTTCCTTATTGCTTTGCTCTTGGGTTTCCTTCTGCCTTCGGGGCCAAAATTGCGGGTCCACCTGACGTTTTTTACATGGGATCTGGGGATCCGAATTCAGATTCTTTTACTTGTAGACAAAGGCTTTAACCCCTGAGCCACTGCCCAGCCCCTCAACTTTACACTAGCTCCAGTTACTTTTCCCTCTTGCTAAGGAGGGCCAGAGTAAAGCGCTGCAAAGCTCTGGCAGTCATGCCCATGACTGGATGGAAATGAATGCAGCTCTGACTATACGGAACGCATTTATTCACTTGCTTTTCTTTTTGCTGATGTTTTTGTCATTGTGGCTTCAGCTGTAACATATTTTATCTGGATAATTCAGCAAAGAAAGTGATTCCCACGTTGCTTGCCATTGCTGGATTTAACTAACATATCCTCACAGGACCTTTTTCCTCTTGGGTGGCAAGGGATGAGCAGTGACCCTTTGATTCTGTTCTTAACTAACCTCTAAAAGCATTTTAGACTCTGCAGAGTAGTTGGAAGCAATATCAGGGCTATCTGTATGCAGCTTGGGTGAGTATGAGAAGGAAGATTCTTTTCTCACTCCATCCAGAGAGACTCTGTGGTGTCTACCCTTTGTGACAAAAGCAAATGAGCTAAGCTATGCACTTGATTGCTTCCTCTCTTTCCGCATCCTCTGGTTCTTCCTTTAGGGTAGGGAAATTTTCAGCAAATAGGACAAACATGCATGATAGCCTTGGCCTGACCAGCCTCTTTGGCATCTCCTGAACTCCTGAAAGGGAAAGAAGTCAACCAAAAGGCATGTTGAATCTCACTTAAGTAGTAGTATTCTCACATAGTACAGAATAATTAGTACGCTCACAGGTCAAATGACATTTCCTCACTATTGTCTCCATGTGCCCCAAAGTTAGTGATATAGCAATTGACTACCACATTTTGTACCTAACTCTCGACATTTGTTAATAAAATTCTGTAGCTGCCATGTTTTCATTCATCCATCCTTATGAATGTTCTGTCTATGAAAAAATATGTAATAAGTTTTATGTAACAACTGGAAATTTGACTATTAAATTCTATGTCCCATGATATTATGGAAATAATACATTTCTTTATAAGATTAAGAAATGGTATTGTGATATTAGGGTTTTTTTTCCAAAAAGCACATGGATTTTAGGTCTAAATATTGAAATATTTACAGACCGAATGATATGGTGTCTGAGATTTGCTCAGAGTAAGTGGGAAGGAAGTCACAGGTGAGGAATACGAATGGAGCAAAATTCATCCTGAGCTTGATTGCTAAAGCTGGGTGACAGAGCCAGCAAGATGGCTCAGAGGGTAAAGGCGCTTGCCGCATGAGACTGACAGCCTGAGTTCAATCCCCAAAATCCTCATGATGGTGGAAGGAGAGAAGCGGCTCCCGCAGGCTGTCACACACACACACCTTAATAAATAAACAAATATTTTTTAATTGTTTTTATTTATTTAATTGTGCGTGTGTGGTCGCCCGCGCACACGTGTGTGTGTGTGTGTGTGTGTGTGTGTGTGTGTGTGTGTGTGTGTGTGTGTAGAACCACGGATGAATTCAGGAACCACCATGGATGCCTCCACCTCCTCCTTGTTTACTCTGCCCTGGAATTCACAGGCTCCGCCCTACCAGGACCAGAAGCGCAGGCCGCGCCAGCTTCCACCTGGCGTCTATACGTGGGATCTGGGATCCCAACTCAGGACCTTCCGCCTGCAAGGCAGAGGCTTAACCCCTGAGCCACCTCTCCAGCCCATAAATAAACAAATATTTTTATTAAAAAGAAAAGCTAGGAGATGGCTTTGTTGCACTGGAACTTTCCTTTATTCTTTTTGGTTTTTTTTTTTTTTTTTTTTTTTTTTTTGAGGGGTTGTTTTGTTTCATTCCCAAGTGTCTCAAAAATAAAATGTTTCGGAAAAGAACCCACTTGGTTCAGGTTACTTTAAATTAATTTTACAAAATAATATTTCTCAAAAATACTTTAAATATGTGCAATTTTAAAGACTGGTGTGGTGCTGTTTACAATAGCAAAGACATGGAATCAACCCAAATGTCCAACAGTTGACGAGTGGATAAGGAAACTGTGGTACATCTATACAATGGAGTACTACTCAGCCATCAAAAATGATGAATTACTGGAATTTGCCGGGAAATGGATGTCATTAGAAACAATTATATTAAGTGAAGTATCCCAGACCCAGAAAATTAAGCGCCGTATGTACTCCCTAATAGGTGGCTCCTAATACCAAACCCACCCAGCTCATCTTGAGACACTCATAGGTAAATCTATGTATTACCTACAATAATTGCAAGGATTCTGAACAGGAGGGATGGGGTTGGAGTGCCACACCAGAAACAAAGAGAGAAGTGATCATGTTACAGTAGAGAAAATAGACCTCCATCAAGGACTGCAAGAAAATAATGTGACACCTAGTTAAGTTCACAGACATTCGTTCCTGATCATTTACAACTAAGGGGGTATGAACTCACCAGAAGGGGAAGGCATATAGTCCGGCAGATTAAAAAGTAACCATTTTGCAAATGGGTGATTGACCCCTCCCATTGGCAAATGCCATATGACCCTACGATTCCACTTTTGGGTATAAATATTACATCTACCCTTGAATGTGCTCTTATAATAAGACTCCAGTTTAACAGCTTTTTGTCTCTGGCCAGGGGGTGACATACAGTGCCCATCACAATGGAGTGAAGGGCATTACAGGAGCAACAAAACTGCAAAAGAAAATCAACATACCACAATCCAGAACTTCAGAGACTCTATATCAACCACCTAGAACTAGGCCAGACTAATCTCTCCCCATCCTGAAGCTCAGGGACATTTGCGGAAGAGGGGGCGGTAAGAGTGTAAGAGCAAAAGGATGGGAGGAGCAATGATTTGCAAGATACTCCACACAAGTTAGGGCGAAGCAATCATAATTGGACATTGCATGCCCTGCACAATGTCCAACACACTATTGACCTCACAAAGTCTATCATCTGCTAAAGGCACCAAGATCTTTGGAGGCAAGGGATTGACAGCCACAATAGTGTTCCTATACTTAAGGGGAACACAGGAAAGGGTTCAGGGAAATGCCACTGGGTCCTTGTACGTCATCGGAGAGGAGGGCCCAGAGGAAAGTCAGGCATGCACAAGAAAGGACTCTGGGAATTGGGGCGGAAGCACGGGGGAATGGGGAGGGGTGAGGGGAGGGGGAGCAGGGGGGTCGGGGGGAGGAAGAGGGAGGGAGGGAACTGGTGTACCTATTAAGTTTGTATGAGCTGAAATAATAATAAAAAAATGGATTATATAAAAAAAAGCTTTAGAAAAACAAGAACAATCCAATTTCAAAGGCAGTAGATGAGCAGAGATTAGTACAATCAGGAAAAAACATATCCGAAATTGAAATAAAGAAAATAATACAATGAATCAAACAAAAAAAAGAGTTACTTGGTTGGACGTGTAGTAATGCAGTAGTGTGGTTGCTAACATGAACAAAATCTTGGATTTTAATCTCAATTCTGCAAAACAAAAGAATAAAAAATTATGCTATTATAAAAAATAAAAGACTGGCGTGGTGGCTTATAGCTATAATCCCAGTACTTAATAGACTAAGGCCGGGTGATAACTGTTAAGTTTGAGGTCAGCATGGGCCACATAGTACCAGGCCAGCCTGTACTCCAGAATAGGACTCTGTGAACAACACAAGGTGCAATTTTATGATTGAACATTAATTGAAAAGGGAAGAGGCTGCTTATAAACACTGCATAAGCAGACAAAATGTAAATTATGGCTGCCCCTAGCTGGTGAGAGTAAGCATTACCTTCATTCACTGATATTTGTTTTACATTTTTCCAATTTACTCGGAAGAAAATATATTATACTTGTAATCTTTAAAAATCATTTTATATGCAAGCTAGACTTATGATATGTTAGATTAAAAACAGTCACAAAATTGTACATGAAGGATAACCCAATTCTGCTTTGCAATGCGTATGAACAACACAGGACCATGTGTTTAAAACAGCAGCACTGAATTGTTAACAGATCTGGTTGATCTAAAGCTCTACATAGTGGCATCATCGATTATTCTCATTCGTTTCTTTGCATGTGTGCATTATTTTTCTCCAATTAACAAGTAAAATATTATACTCAGAAAAATACAGCATGCCAAATTAAGGCTAGTTTTACTATAGTTCTTCATAAGTAAAAGATCTCATATAACACATAAGAACTATATAATGTATACTCCTAAAACATTCCAGCTCACTTTGAAAGACTATATTTAGGTCTTAACAAAGCTGGTATAAATCCTTTGACCAGCAAGCACTATGCAACAATGCTCTTGCTTTGGTGTACTCAGTTCTTTAATCATCCTCTCTCATTTTTCTGTCACATTCCAGGTATATCCATGCCAATCCCTGTCTTCGGGCTGCAGGATGATTCCAAGGTCTTCAAGGAGGGGAGTTGCCTGCTTGCTGATGACAACTTTGTTCTGATAGGCTCTTTTGTATCCTTTTTCATCCCCTTAACCATCATGGTGATCACCTACTTCTTAACTATCAAGTCACTCCAGAAAGAAGCTACTTTGTGTGTGAGTGATCCCGGTACACGGGCCAAATTATCTTCTTTCAGTTTCCTCCCTCAGAGTTCTCTGTCATCGGAAAAGCTCTTCCAGCGGTCCATCCACCGAGAGCCAGGATCCTATGCAGGCAGGAGGACCATGCAGTCCATCAGCAATGAGCAGAAAGCTTGCAAGGTGCTGGGCATAGTGTTCTTCTTGTTCGTGGTGATGTGGTGCCCATTCTTTATCACCAACATCATGGCAGTCATCTGCAAAGAGTCCTGCAATGAGGACGTCATCGGAACCCTGCTCAATGTGTTTGTTTGGATAGGTTACCTCTCCTCTGCCGTTAATCCACTGGTCTACACACTGTTCAATAAGACCTACAGATCCGCCTTTTCACGGTATATTCAGTGTCAGTACAAGGAAAACAAAAAACCACTGCAGTTAATTTTAGTGAACACTATACCGGCGTTGGCCTACAAGTCTAGTCAGCTCCAGGTGGGACAGAAAAATAACTCAAATGAAGATGCCAAGACCACAGACAATGACTGCTCTATGGTGACTCTGGGAAAGCAACATTCAGAAGCTGCCTGTACAGACACCATTGATGCTGCCAATGAGAAGGTTAGCTGTGTGTGACAGGTTGGTTGCCCTGGCAACTGATAAGGACACCTGAACTCATCTATCTAGGAGGGAAAAAAAAAACCCTGAGGAATCTGGAATAGATGAGGCTACTCAAGTGGAATCAACAACACCTGCTCGCCTCACTGTATTTTGTTCATTAAGAGCGAGTTTAAATGCCACAAGATGCACTGTTCGAAAGTGTTCTGATAGTATTTCAGTGGTGAGCTCCGTGAAGGTATTCACATTGCCAATGAAATGTTTAATAAGATTGGCCTCTCTTGTACAGTGAGGCCCCTAAACAACTCTAAATTAACTTCTATTGTTAAATAGAAACCTTGCTGCTAGATCGTTGATGGATGGCATGGGATTGAGTTGGTTACCTTTTACTGTATATAGATTATAGCTACAAATAGTAAAAAAAAAAAATTTGAATATACTAGCTCTTAAAGAAAAATTCTCTTTAAAAAATCATCATGATATGTATTTTGAAAAAATACACAAAATACAGTATCAATGGGTTTGTATCGCTAATTAATTGGAAAAACTTGACGTTTGTCATTCCTGCTTTTTGTAGATTCCATCTTGAAATATTCACAAGATGGTTGGCATTTGCTGCATTTCAGATTAAATCTCGGAATTGACAAAGGTTTTAAATGTTATTGAGCAATTCTCGCTGCTTTCTCTTCTACTTCTTGGGCTTCACTCCAAATATTCATTGTGGTCTTGTTTAATATTTTTATCCTATGTAAACTATCAAAAGGATAATTTAGCATTTCAAAATGTATTTCTAGATATCACTTCTTAAAATAGCACTGTGAAGGTATTTGGTAACTCAGTATGAGAGTGCTTCATTGGGCATGCGTTTCTGTGAGCAGCGAATGGATGTTGAGGTGACTGTCACAATTGAATAGTAAACTCAGGAACCCCACTGTTAACAGTAGATTCTTCTGACATTTCTGTAAAAAACAAAATCAATTGACTTTCCTATTAACAGCTGTCAGGTAAAATGATGTTTTCAAAGGGCTGGAGATACTGGCAGAATGCCTGCCTACCATGCACAAAGCCCTGTGTTCAATTCTCAGCACCATATAAACCAGGCACAGTATAGATGCCTACAGTCACAGCACTAAGAGAGTGGAGGTAAGAGTGTCAGAAGTTCAACGTCATCCTCAGATATTATTTCCAGTTTGAGGTCATTGAGTTACATGAGACCCTGTTTTTAAAAACAAGAAATAGATACTTTTTAAAATGATGCTTTCAGATCAGCCTATTTATATTATTTATTAAAACAGATAAGCTTGGTTCTATGACCTATTCACTATTTATGGGTGGAGCAACTTCTTAGGTATTAGTGATATGAAAATACTTTTAAAAATATTTCTTTTAAAAAGATGAAAATTAAGGGGCTGGAGAGGTGGCTCAGGGGTTAAGCCTCTGCCTTGCAGGCGGAAGGTCCTGAGTTGGGATCCCAGATCCCACGTATAGACGCCAGGCGGAAGCGCGCGCGGGGGGGGGGGGGGGGGGGGCTGCGTTTCTGGTCCTGGTAGGGCGGAGCCTGTGAATCCCGGGGCAAAGTGACAAGGAGGAGGTGGAGGCGTCCATGGTGGTTCCGGAGTTCGTCCGTGGTTCTACACACACATACATACATACACACGCACACACACTCACAATTGAATAAATAATAATAATTTAAAAAATTTTAAAAAGATGAAAATTAAAATGATCATCGTCAAAAGTATAAACATTTATTTTGAGACTTAATTCAATTTCTTTCATTCTTACTTGATCAGAAAAAGGTTTCAAAACTTTGAGTATAGTTTTTTTCAGTAAATTTTCCTTATTGGTTATCAATAGATGCCAAGCCAACAAGGATGTGGGAAAATGTCCACTGAAATTACACATTTCAACCAATACAGACATAAATACCTCATTCTGGATCTAATCGATGACTACTAAAGTTTTAATCAATTTTTTTGCTATATCCCTCAAAAAGTATTCATTTATTTATTCAATGTTAGTATTATAGGCACTAGCTTCCTTAATCAAAAAAGCAAATAGATATACTATTTTGTATAAATTGGCTGCTAAAATATTAGAAGGATTAACAGCAGTTATCCATCTTGATATCACAGTACTCAAGGTCAACTTGCATATGGTTGTTAGATTAGTGGTTAGATACATGGTCATGATGCTGAAGCATCTTTATTGAATATGAGATTGCTTTGCTGCACACCTTCAGGGGAAAATTACATATTTGGAAATTAAAGAATATAGAAAGCTTCATTATATAATTTGGAAATGCATTAAGATTATTCTAATTATGCCCTTTCAGATATTGTGAAAGATGATTTGCTATTTCAAACCTTGAATTTATAATATGTCATAGTACCAAGGCTGATTTTGAACTGTCCTTAGTGATTATAGCATACTGATGAAAATATAAGTGTTGAAAAGTTGGTGTTCTCATGTGTCTTGCCTTAGTTTAAAACTCTGCACATATCATGATGGATTATGGAAAAGATTAGAGAGTCTAACCAATATAATTAATTCTGGTCAGAATGAGCATAAATACTGCCTGACAGATGTCTTTACACTATACATATATCACCAGTGTGTATGTGGTTTTTTCCTCCGTGTAAGTATCTGTGCAAGTGTATATAAGATAAATGTGTGCCTGTATATATGTACAGACATGTTCCCATGCACTTTACTCAATATTTATATATTTATACAGAGAAAAAGCAAGTTAATGAAAACACTCAGTAGTACACACATCTGCATGTTTGTATCATGTTGATTTAAATGTGAATTCATGTTCTAATATTCCTATGACCTTCCATTACTGCCAAAGAAGGTTAAAGTGCAACAGAGATATACTCTTTAAATAACTGGAAGTTGCTTTAATTTTATGGAAAAGTTTTTATCAGGGTGGTGAAAGCAGTCTACAGATATAGTTTACTGATTTTAAATTGAATGCTAACTTAAAGCCCTTTCTTTCATCTGGGGACTGACTACTATGACTTTTTAACCCCAGTGATTTCTAGATCTATGAGGAAAGGAATCACTTCTAGTCAATAATATGAAAAGTAACAAACCCCACTCTTCTTTAAGTTGAACGATAGATGCTTCTACAGTTAAGGAATTGTGCCATAGCTAAGGAAAACTCAGTTAAAGCCTATGTAATCTACTTGGCCACACCGCCATCTCATGGTCATTTTTAAAAAATGCTACTGTAGTCAAATTGATTGTTCCCATGTTGCTTTTAGCAAAGGGTGCTTCTTCCATTTGTGCATCAATGAAATATATTTTAAAGTGTTAAGTTATTCTGTGCCATATGTAACAAATACAGTGAAGATTATTTTATGTACTGATTTTAATCTATTCTAATATTTCAAGAATGAATGATTATTGTAAATAAAGCATATTAAAAATGTGTGAGTTCAGAGGTGTGTTTACTACAAGGAATTGTCTCAAATCTTCCAGATCATCAGGCAAGGGACTCCAGGCAAGAGACATCCTGATATTTGTACAGTTTGCTGTTGGAATTCAATCATATCAAAGAGATAGGACCCACTTGGCCACCTTTATGGTCACAATTCAGCTTCCAATAATCCACAGAAGACAAATGTTCCATATTCATTCACTATGTCTTATTGCATACATCCCAGGAACCCAGAGAATCACTGACATACTATAAAGAATACACACAAGGGTGTGTGTGCACAGCTGCATTACTATATACATACATACACACACTCCTTCACAGTTAAAATCAAAACAAGTCAAATATTTCAGCAAAGACATAGCAAGGAAACATAAAATAAACACTAAAGTCTAGCAAGGGAATATCACATCCTGTAGTTCATCCATCTTTTGTTGTTCATTATGTAGTCAGGGTGACTCAAGGATTCTGGACAATTCTAGTCCCTCCTTACAGTTCAAAGTTGCACGAGCAGCATTTCTCTGGACCAGGTCAAATCAGCACTCACAGTCATCCTCAACGTATATCCCATGGTTCTGGCATCTCCAAAAACATTGCTGCAGCTAGAAGCTTCACCTTCCTTTGCAGGAATTACAAACCTGTTATTCTTCATGAACCCCTTAATCGTATATCAAAACCTATATCACCTGGGTTAGACAGCATGTCTGTCTGAGTTTGCCAAAGAATGCCAACTTCCCTAACCAGTTCCTTCCATCTTATTCACTTGCCCAGGGACTAGTCCTGCCCAACTTCCCCATTAATTAAACAATTTCCTGCAAGCTTACTTAGTGTTAAGCTCAACTACTAATTCTTTGCAAATGTGTCCAGAGCTCAAGCCTTTCAATTACTAAGTTCACACCAGTAGCTATCTATCATATATACATATATATATATATATATATATACTGACTCAAAAATAAAACTATAAAAAGAAAAAAGTATAGGAACATAACCAAAACAAACCAAAAGGAACATAAGATATTCTTTCCAGATTGTTACAGTTCTGTATGTTGAATACCTAGCATGTGGCAGGCTTAAAGCTAATCTTTTAATCATTTCATGTAAATGGGCTCTTCACAACAATTTCTTCTCTCTTTTTTTGAAGATGAAAAAACTGCAATTCAAACCATAAGTCACGTGGACGAAAAGGTAACAGGTTCAAGCCTGGGTCTTCTGATTCCAGCACATAAATCCTTCCAGCTTTATCCAGCATAGAGAAAAGAGAAGTTTCAAAACCAAAATGTTTGAGTTCCCATCTTCATTTTCCAATTACTTTTCTGGTTATTTGCATGTGGGTATGAGTTGGGTCATTCCTAACCATCCTGCAGTTGGTTGCAATGTCTCTACGGTGAAGTTACTTGGACTTGCTCTGGCTAAGTAACAGACCAGGCTGAATCAGGTCATGGCCACAGCTGAGCTAAATAGCCAGCACTGTACTAAGAAAATGTCAAAAATGGGTCAATTGGTTTGCTTGGCTTTTGTTTTCATTTTTGTGGTCCAAAGGATTAAATATAGGGGTTTACATTCAGGTAAGCACTCTGCCATTAAACTGTATCCCTAGTCTGCCTTTTGCCTTTCATTTTGAGACTCAATCTCATTAGTTTGCCTAAGTTGCTCTTGGACACATTCCACAACCTAGGAAGGCCTTAAACTTTGATCCTCATGCAATATTCAGCAAAATTCCATTTGCTGCTCATTTTAAAAGTCTTTGGATCTCTGCTACCAGCATGTGGAATTCACGTCATCTGGTTTGTTGCTTCCTTCTAATGCTATCCACATCCAGTTCCATTTCCCAAGTCTCCATTTTAATTTGAACTGAAACTTATACAGCATGGAGCACTGACATTTGATCGGCTGTCTGCATGAACAAAATCCAAAAGGCAGAAACCAAAGCCAAAAATTTTAGGCATAAAAGAAATAAGTGAGAAAGACACTGGAGACAAGAAATGTTTTCCTGGTATCGAATATCCTGCAGTAAAACAAGTACCTTAGTTATGTTATAAATCAGAAAAGCTCTTATGACTTATCAATGAATTTTAATCTACAATAGTGACTTTGAGAAAACACCCATCACTTTTTAAGATTTAATTCTAAGTTGAGAATGTTAGTAATATTACTAAGCTCTTCCTCACATTTCATGGCCAAGGGATTTTTTTAAATTAATTAATTTATTTTTTCCACTCATACAAACTTAATAGGTACCTCGGTTCTCTCCCTCCCTCCACCTCTCCCAGGTCCCCTTGCTCCCTCCTCCTTTTCCCCTTCCTTTCCCTCCTCCCTCCCTTTCTTCCATTGCCCCCCCCAATCCCTGTAGCATCCTTTAGTGTGCATGTCAAGCTTCCCTCTGGGTCCTCCACTCTAATGAGGTGTAAGGACTCAGTAGCATTGCCTAGACCCTTTCTTCTGTTACCCTTTTAGTATGGGAACACGATTGTGGCTGTTAATCCCTTGCTTCTAAGCATCCTAGTGTCTGTGATCCAGGCTAGACTTTGGGGGGGTCAATGCTATGTCAGTCATTGCGCAGGTAATGCAAAGTCCTATTATGGTTACTTCGGCCCTAACGTGTGTTGAGTATCTTGCTTATTATCGTTGCTCCTCCCCATCTTTAGGCTCTAACAATCTTACCGCCCCCTCTTCCGTAAATTTTAGCCAAGGAATATTTTTGTGAAATAGTTATATTGTAGTTTTCTATTTTCTGATTATTTGCATGTGGTTTGCAAAAACGAATGTTTGCCTGGAGAGATGGCTTAGTGGTAAAAGCATCTGCCTTGCAAGCAGAAGGTTCTGAATTCAGATCCCAGGGATCACAGCAAAAAACGGCTGACCTGCGCTTCCAGCCCTGGTGGGTGGGGCCTGAGATATCCCAGAGTGAAGCAAAAAGGAGGCAGAAGCAATCCAGGATGATTCCTGAAGTTACCCTTGATCATCCACAGGGAGTACCTTCACACACACACACACACACACACACACACACACACACACACAAAACGCATGTTTGTTTTTGCCTCTGCAATAACGTGAACACCACCAATCTTAGCTCTGGCTACCTTTATGATATTTAACATGAGTATGCCCACATCAACCAGCATATTGTAAGAAATCTTTCTGCCCAGTTGGAGCCTCTTTGCAAGGTGGCCAATTGCAACAGAAGATGAGTCAGGAAACACAGATATAATCTGTTCTTGTCTAACCATGGACAAATTGCAGCCTTTTTACCTCATAAAATAAGATTTAAAGATACCGATCTCAGACTGGAGAGATGGCTCAGGAGTTAAGACTCTGCCTCACAAGCAGAAGGTCCTCAGTTCAGATCCCAGATCCCATGTAAAAACGCCAGCCCGAAATGGCAGCAGCCTGCACTTTGGGCCAGAGGGAAGGAAAAAGGAATAGAAGCAATCCAGGGTGCTTCCCAAAGTCACCTTTGGTCCAACACAGGGACACACAGTACCCTCTGATACACACATATATACACAGACAAGAAAGAAAGAAAGAAAGAAAGAAAGAAAGAAAGAAAGAAAGAAAGAAAGAAAGAAAGAAAGAAAGAAAGAAAGAAAGAAAGAAAGAAAGAAAGAAAGAAAGAAAGAAAGACAGACAGAAAGACAGACAGAAAGACAGACAGAAAGACAGACAGACAGAAAGACAGACAGACAGAAAGACAGACAGAAAGACAGACAGACAGAAAGACAGACAGAAAGACAGACAGACAGAAAGACAGACAGAAAGACAGACAGAAAGACAGAAAGACAGAAAGACAGACAGACAGAAAGACAGACAGAAAGACAGACAGAAAGAAAGACAGACAGAAAGACAGACAGAAAGACAGACAGACAGAAAGACAGAAAGAAAGACAGAAAGACAGAAAGGAAGAAAGAAAGAAAGAAAGAAAGAAAGAAAGAAAGAAAGAAAGAAAGAAGAAGAAAAGAAAGAAAGAAAGAAGAAGAAAGAAAGACAGAAAGAAAGACAGAAGACAGACAGAAAGACAGACAGAAGACAGACAGAAAGACAGAATACAGAAAGACAGGACGAAGACAGCAGAACAGAAAGACAGACAGACAGAAAGTACAGACAGACAGAAAACATACAAGGAAAGACAGACCAGAAAGGACAGACATAAAGACAGAAAGAAAGAAAGAAAGAAAGAAAGAAAGAAAGAAAGAAAGAAAGAAAGAAAGAAAGAAAGAAAGAAAGAAAGAAAGAAAGAAAGAAAGAAAGAATATACTGGTCCCAGCATGTTCTAGGTCTGGGCTTATCATATTGATGAACCAAGGCAAAGAACATTTGCAAAGTCATCTTAAATTCTTTAGATAAACTTCAAATAAATGAGAGCTAAATTTTATGTAGTAATCCTGAGATTAAATCAATTCATCAATCATCTAAGGAAATACTAAGATATGAGACCAAAGGAGAGGTACACACATAAATCATTCTTGCTGGGGCATTTTCTCCTTTGAATAGTTTCATAACTGCTATAAGAGATGGAGATGCTCTTTTTAATAGATTCCAGGCTTCCTAAAGAACAATCTCAGTCCTTTATTTGAAGTCAACCTCCTTGAAGGGTTAAAATGTAAAAGCCCAGATCACTTGAGAATTCACAGTGCAGAGTGTCTTTTTTTTTAAGCTAGATTTTTGTTGCAAGTAAGCCAAGGTCATTTAAGTCTTTATTTATAATTAAAATTATGAGATCTTAAAAATGGTGTTTATTCAGTCTTCTAGAGAACAGCACAACATGTACTTCCTGCCCTGCATGTCTTTCTGATATTGAAAAGTAATGCATGCCAGTATTTGTCTTGTGTCAGCTTGGATGACCCTAAGAGCAGAGTTAAGATTGAGGTGGACATCACCAGTGTGGAAGGTCCCAGGAAGCTAACAGAATTAGTCAGGAAAGCGGGAAAAGTTCACTTAAGTGTGTGGTACTCAAAGGCACCTGGATGCAGCCAAAATACATCTAAAGTTGAGTTGAACAACTTAGTGCCATAAACTCATTTCTTCTCTCAACATGACATGAAAGTACAATGTGTGTATGTTATAATACACAAAGCATCAAGTGTAAACAATCTGCAGATGAACAACTCTTTAAAAAAGAATAAAACAGGGCTGTAAATGAGTAAAACAGATGGCTCAGGTGTTATGCTTCTTTCTCAAAAGCAGAAGGTCCTGAGTTTGGATCCCAGATACCACTTTAAAAAAATCCAGGTGGAAATGGAAGTAACCTGTACTTCTGATCCTGAAGAACAGAGCCTGGGAAACTCCAGAGCAAAGCAAAGATGAGGTAGCACAATCCAGGGTGAGTCCCAAAGTCACCTTTGGAGCTCCACAGGTATACACAGTGCTCTCTGATACACACAGAAACACACACATAAGAGACACACACAACCACACATGTGAAAAATAAATAAATAAAAATACTCTTTTTTTAAAAAGGAGTAAAACACTTTGTGGGGAAATTATCCAATCTTCTTTACAAAGCACATGCTTGTTTTGTTCAGCCCTCCAATCTTACCATAAATTATATTAATGTGTAGATATTTATTAGTATAAATATCCTTAATATATGGGTAATTTCATGGGCCTAGCCAATGACAGTACTTGAGAGATGCATATGTCAAGATGCCTCTTGAGACAGTGCTGTGACCACTAGACACTGGTGAAAAGCAGAGTTTTGTGAAGCAATGAGAAAAGTCTTAAGATGTTGTAGAGTTTACAAATGCATTTTAAACTTAGAAAGGAAGATTAAAATAATAAATGATGGGAACATAAAAATAAGTGAAACAAAATGGAGTAAACCCAGCCTGTAAGCCAAATATGTTTTATTTTATTTTTTAAAGGGAAAATAAATATTTATTTGGCTTATGGAGAGATACAGTCCATCTCAGAGCAATTGCATAGCAGAAGACACGGCTTGGCAGCTGTCATAGTTAGACACAGGTGTCAACTTGACAGTTGAAGGTTTGAGCTCTGGGAACATTTGTAGAGAATTAGTGGTTGAGTTAGGCCCAGAGCAAACCTGCAGGAGATTGTGTAACTGATGGGGAAGGCTCAGTCTATGATAGGTGGGATTAGGCCCTGGAATAAATCACAGATTGCTGGTTGAGAAAGTTGGCCTCCTTCTGTTCACTTGGCCAGACATGCTGGTCTGGCAAGTAAGGATTGTCCATCTCTCAGCTATTATGTGGTGACAGTGTGGCCAGTTCCCTTGGCCCTGGTGTTGGTGCATGCTTTCCCGTCAAGCTGGACTGAGAACTGTAACCAGGAATCGTAAGAGAGAATAAACCCCTTGTTCCCTTAAGCCGTTTGATGGTGATGGTCATTTATCAGCAACCATGCAGGCTGACTGCAACAGCGACAGACACAGAAAGATGGTTCAGTTAACTATTGTCATCATGGAAGCAGAGGCAACAAGAGCCAAAGTGCAGAAGGAAGGAGACTGAGCCACCAAACCTCAAGGTCTGTCTCCTGTGATCTGCCGTCCCCTTGCATGGCTCCACCTCCCCAAGTTTCCATGCCCTTCGCAATCATTGACATCAGCTAAGGATGAATGTGCATGAGGCTGCGGGGAGACAGCTCACAACCAAACCACGACTGTCACACTCAGCATTCAACAATATTTAAACCTCTTGCAGATCATAAATCAAGACGTAGTGAACTCAATAGATTGTAAACACAGAATGCTTCCAATTATTAGTGAAAGGAAGAAGTAAATAACAAGGTAGCTGACAAAAGTTCAAGAGCGGGAATAAAAACAGAATGGCATTGGAAATATTACGCATTATCATATAAAATAATAAAAACCGAAGTGTTTCTGATGAGTAGTGCTGTAAGAAATGGGTCAAATATCACAGTATTCATAGTCCAACAAAAGCAAAAAATGAATCAGTGATGTAGTGAAATGTGTTATAATAAAACTCCAAAGAAGTGATGCAAAAAAACAGTAGTAAATTGGACATTCATACAGAACTATTTATACATGACCTCTACTTTATGCCCACACAAAATGGATAGTTCAAAGTTGAATTTGGCCATAAACCTATGGGGAAAATTCATATGATTTTTTAAAAGCAATATGAGATTGTATTTTGAAAACATTTTTAAATTATTTAATTTTTCTAGTTTTACAAGCCAATTATGTATTTACCCCTGCTTCCCTCCATCCCCTCTACCTCTCACCCTCCTCCTTTCCCTTCATCAATCCATCCCACTCTCTCTCACCCTCCTGCCTGTCTGCTTTTATGGACTCCAGGGCTCCCTCTGGCTTGTCTACTCTTGTGGGGATTCAGGGCTCTTCATACCAAGTTACCTCTCCTCGGGCCACCCCACTGACAGGATCATTTACCTTCACTCATTCAGCTCTAGTCCCCAAGGTTTCCACTGTATGTTCTTGTCACTCTTGAGTTCCTCTAGTCTATGGGGACATGTTGATATGTCAGTCATTATACAGGTCTAGTAAGGATAAGTCTCACTGCAGTGAATCAAACATGTTTTAAAATGTGATAAGTAAAAAAAAAAAAAAAAACCAAGAATATTCATATACTAGACCAAACTGTACTTTCCCTGGCCTGCCATTTAGCATGTTTGGATAGATAAGGACCTAAGGCTTCTCACATACAAACAAGGCAGCCTTAAGGTGGTTTTCGGGGACCCTATGCTGACCCATGCAAACGAGGCAATTCTAAGTGGTTATCAAGGACATTACATCAACCCAATTTGCCAGCTCCTTGCCACATGCCTCCTGTTCTGTGTAGGAGCATCTGGCTGGTGAGAAGCTGTGTGCCTGTTCCATGTTTCTGAATAACCTGGACAAACCCCCACACCCTTCCTTAGGGAGCTGTTAATAATGAGACCATCCATGGAGAGGAATGTGCTCCCAGGCCGAGTGACTGTTGCAAGGTGAGCAGAGTCTTGGGATTAGGCAGGAGTCCAGTTAAGGCTTAATTTGAATATGTCAAGGGTGAAGTATTACCCATGTGCAAATAAAATGGCAATTGTGACTTCTTGACTAGTTGCTCTTAACAATAAATATCACTATTTTGCAGACTCAGTTATTAAAGTTCTGCATTCTAAGGCCCAGATTCACAGTGGGACCCAGGTTCACAGCCATGAAGTGACGGAGGATGATTCCTAATATCACCCTCGGGCCTCCACAGGCACACACACACACACACTCAGGTGAATTCATGTGCGTGCACACACACAGACACACACACAGTACATCCACCATCCATGCAAACATACATTCACACATATCCACACGCTCCAAATACACGTACTTGAAAGAAAAAAAGAAAGGAAACAAGCAATGATAAAAATAAAATCTTCTTTGTTCAGCACGTATACATTTTATAGTCTCTCTGATGCTCTGAAAATAGTATACATCTATTCTACATTGGATTTCTAGAAATTACATGTTTTATGAATTAGAAGAAAATAGGCAATATTAGTTATTCATGACTCTAACAAAATTAAGATAACTAAAAGTTTTCAAAACCAAGAGCAAGTAGAATGATATAAAAACATCATGTGATCCTTCTCATAGGATCTTCAGAGATCCTATGCTTGACTATGTACCTATTTCTAAGATAGACCTGACCAACTTTAGACACTCATTAGGAACACTCAAAACCAGTAAATCTTAGGACCGGGGATATGGCTCAAGAAAAGGGGATTTGCTTAGCATGCACGAGGCCCTGGGTTTAATTCCCAGCACACAAAAAAGAATAAATCTCATCAGACATAGACTTACAATCACTATTGTGATACCAATAACAAGCTATCTCAATTAATGATAGCATAGTAGATAAAGCACTGAAGTCAGAAGTACATTTATATAAAGATTTACATAAAGTTCTCCTCTGAGAAATGTGCCTTACTTAATCCCAAAAGATAAATGAAGTATTTTGGGTAAGAGTATTTTTGTTTGAAATGACTGACAACTATGTTGTTAAAGATTCTGAGTGGTAGCTCAAGACAGGGAGAGTAACCCTTTAGATGCTTCAATTTGTGAGCCTTTTTTGCTTTAAGGGAGGTTCGGACCCTTCTGAAGGTTACAATGTATGTGTAAATAAAGACCCTTACCCAGCAATGATCTTGGATTCATTATCACAGTAAAGCACACACTCTAGGTGGAGATTGAAAATGCTAGCAAGGCTGCCAGTGCATTAAAAGCCAGCGCATGTCTGGCCCTGGCCCTTGCTCTGTGCTGATGACATCAGGAAGGCAAACCTCAAAGAGGACATGCACCCATACCACTCAGCCCCAGGGGCTGCTTTGTCTTTGAGGCAACGCCATGCTATTTTTTCCTGACATTTAAACCAGTCTGGTCTCATTATGGAATAGTGTTCTGCACTTCCTCTCTGTAATAAAATAAAAGCTTGGTTTCACTTCAGAACGGATCCATGTTTTCTTTCTCCTTTCGTATTTTGTTTGTTTGAGGGGGGAGAGAAAAAGGGAGGGACAAAGGGTAGACAGAGATGGAGTCAGAGAGAGAGCGCACACATGGCCGCATACGCATATGCCAGTCAGAGAACAAGTTATTCTTTCCTTCTCACTAGCCTCTAGGTTTTATTTCTGTCCTCATGAGACAAAGAACCCACTCATCCAGTCACAAAACCTCTACACCATGAGCCAAATAAATCTTTCCTTCTTTTAAGTGGTTTATCTCGGGTATTTTGTTAAAGCAACTGAAAGGTGACCCATATGCCAAGTACTTTGTTTTAGATTTTGTGAATCTTATAGCCTGATGCAATCATTTAACTCAGCTATTGTCATGAAAAGCAGCCAGAGACAATAAGCAAAGGCGATGACATGACTGTGTCCTGATTAAACTTGATCTACAAAAATAAGCCGTGAGCCAGATTTTATACAGAGTACAGTGCACCAAACTTTAGATTTTACTCCCCAAAAGAATAGAATAATTGGGCTGGAGAGGTGGCTCAGGGGTTAAGCCTCCGCCTTGCAGGCGGAAGGTCCTGAGTTCGGATCCCAGATCCCACGTATAGACGCCAGGCGGAAGTGGGGGCGGCCTGCGCTTCCGGTCCTGGTAGGGCGGAGCCTGTGAATCCCGGGGCAGAAGGAGGTGGAGGCGTCCATGGTGGTTCGCGAATTCGTCCGTGGTTCTACACATACATAGACACGCGCGCACGCACATACACACGCATATGCACACAGTTGAATAAATAATAATAAAAAAATAAAAATAAAAAAGAATAGAATAATTATAACTATAACACATCCTACTGTTATCTAACTTTACATCTTTATTGAATGCTAAGAATTGTTACTTAATGTAGCATTTACTTTAATCTTTAAAATACAGACATGACATATCTACTATTATCATCTCCATTTTAAATATAAGAGAGATTAAGAACTTGCCCAAACTCATGCATGGATATCGGTTGAGCTGGGTTTTGAATACTTCCTTTGTTTCCTTCCTATCAGAATGGGGGAATACCATGCCTCATCACACCTGTGTTGTTTGCCTTAAACAGTGAAGATCAGCAGAGCTCTATCCTGGGGAAGTACTGATTGCTTCCTAAGACCGTAAACTTATTGTGCAGGGTAAATTGAACTTTGCTAAAGAAATGTCATTTGATTATTGATATTATTAATTCTCTACATAAAGGATCCTTTTTGATCTCAAAAGATAAAGTCATGATATATTCTTTGTTGTCCTCTCTTGTCTCAGCTTCATGCCAGGAGAATGTACATAATCCTAGGTTCTCCCAAATAAGAGAAAAAATGCATAAACTCAATGGCTTCCATTACTAGTAAGACATAAGTTCAAAAACAAATTTCAAATATGTTTTTCATCAACAAACTATTTTAAATGAATATTAGTCGTGCTCATCAGAGAAATTAAAAAACCTCTACTTCTCTCAGAGAATATGGAGCTTACTGCCAGGATATAAATGGGAATGAGCCAATTGGGCTCAATAACATCCCAAAGTCCTTACAGCCATCCAGAGAGACACGGTCCACTCCATACCAAATTCAGGACAGCCTGACAGATCACAGAAGCTCCTCCATATTTATCAGCAGCCTCCATTGAGGTCATCCTGAGATTCAACTACTGTCTTTCAAGTTGCTTTTTCCTGCTTTGACTCATCTCCTTCCTACCAATCAGGTTACTTCTAACTTCTCACATAGAATATATGTTCGTTCACTCATGGTTCATGATAACTTGTCTGTACCTGTTGGGCTTTCATCTCCACTATTCACTAGTCACTTGATCTATGTAGACAAAAATAAAACATGTGTATCTGCTTGTGTAGATTTTTAAGAGATGGTCTGATCATGGTCCAGGTTTTTCCTATGTGTACACTGATTTTCTTCAGAACCCCCCCCCACCACACATACTGTTAAGTTGCAGATCAGTTTCTAACTAGAGGACCTTCTCAGTCTGATTTGATGGGTTATATGGAATGTTTCCAGAAAAGGTCCCTTGGGAGAACAATTTTCATAGAACCCAGGGTTCTAAATGCTACTGCAGGTCTAAATGCTAATCAGTGTTTTCTCTGCAAAGAGAATCTATCGACTTATTATTCTGGTCAGGGTAGCTACCTCTTCTGCCAGTATGCCCATTTCTTACTCTACATTTTTCCTTTTTAATAAAACTATTTCTTAGTTCCCATCAAAACACAATATTTGATACTTTAAAGGATATTAGCAAGAAGCATGTCAGCCAATTCTTTTAATGGTGCCACCTGAAAAATAGCCATCATTAAAAAAATGCAAAAGTTTTAGTAGGAAACACTGGACAAGAGCTGAACCAAACCAGCTCTCATGTTGCTTATTTATTGCTTGCCCTGAGAATTGTGATTTGACAACCTCTGCAAGCAATCACAATACTCCATGATTAAAATAGTCAAATTACAATCTAAAGGGAATTGGACAATTTAGGAAGAAAAATCTTTCAAACTTCAGTGGAGGAGAAAATCATTTAGGATCTAAATTAGAAACACTCAGTCCGTTGGGTTGATATAGCCATTGGGGCCAGATGATGCTATAAGTGTGTATGTTCGAGAGGAAGCATACAGAATGACTTCTGTACCCACAAGACCCTGGAAGGATGCCTGGATTACACCTATCAGCAGAGGAGAGTATGGATTGCATCCAAAATAGATCAGAACTCTAGTAAAAAGTAAATCAGGTGGCAAAAAAATCAGGTGGTAGTTCATCAAGAATTACTTGAATTATTCATATTCTTTAGGTTCATAGCAATAATAGAATAGTATAATAAAGTTGGGATAATTTATGTTTAAAGAATTTCACAGTGACTCAGATTCATATCAAGGACATTATGCAGAGGCTATATTTTAAACTTAGTACTAAAAAGACTTAGAAAGACATTAAAAGTAACATCATGAGTTTGGGAGCTATGTAGACATGTAAGTCTCTCCACTTAAAGCTCTAGAGGACAAACACTAAAACTATGCAAGCCTCGCCAATTAAGTGGGGAACATTGTGGTTTGATGTGAAATTTTCCCAACAGGTTCATGTGTTTGAATATCTGGTCCCCAGCCAGTGGTGCTATATTGAACATTGTGAAGCCATTTGTGCAGAGGACTTAGCTGGTAGATGAACACCAGAGGTGAACCTTGAGGACTATAGCTCCCCCTGCCTCTGAACCTGACTCTTCTTCCTAGATGGCTACGATGGGAGAATCAACATCCATTTCTATTGCTTCAGACAGCTGCTACTCCCATCATGCCCTCCCTTCCACGACAAACTGAAACTATGAAATGAAGCTCTCTACCCCTAAGTTCTTCTGTCGGGTATTTTGGCCCAGTGGCAAAAGTGACTAATACAAAGATTATGTTGCTTTGTGGAGTTGTAAGAGTTAGAGAATATTTATGAAGAACTTCTTGAACAAAATCTGGTGCGTTGTAACTCATGTAATAGGAACTAACATTACTATCAAGAGAGTGAAGTAACTCTACCACCTAGCGGGTCTTGCAGGAGGCCCTTCCTGTTGGCATGCCACAGAAAGGAGGGTGAAGATGAGGGCATACTATTACCCCAACCAGAGGCAAACAGTACATATAGTCTATCGAATAAATTTGTCCCTGTCTTACTTTTCCCCCAGTATAAGCTATGAGATGGGCTACTATGGGAAAAACCAGCCATCAAAGGTAAACACCGCAGAATTTCAGTTATCTGTGGAATCTGAAACAATCAATTTCATAAAAGCAGAGTGGGCTTAGTGAAATACTGATTAGAGAAGGAAAGCTAACAGTCAGAAAATGAATGATGTGGTAAAACTACTAAACCTCTATCTCACACTTTATATCTTAAGTATTCTCACATTTTCATACATTCACAAATATGTAGTAAATGATAATATATTTTTGTTATCAGATAATCACGTTATACCTTGAATAACGCATTTTTTCATTTGTCTGTTACATCTCAATAAAGTTTGAGAATTTTTTTGAAAAAAAAAAAAAGGATCTCCTCATGTTTCTGGACCATTCAAACTACATTTTAGTATCATGAAGATTCTTAGAAATCCTGCAATAAAGAAACAAGTTAATTTTTAAGCATACTTTGCTCAGAGCTTGTTTGAAGGTCTGAGTTTAAAAAAGGGAGGCCTTCCATACCTCTTCCTGTCTCCAGTGACCTAAAGGCCTTTTCCTCTGAGAGAACTGGCGAATTGCTTCTCAGGCTAATTGAAACTGTGTCACATCTCACACAGAAAGAATGTGAACCAAGGCTCAAACTGAGGTTAAGGACCAACAAATGGCTCAGCAGACTAAGGTGTTTGCTACCAAGCCGGAACAACTGATTAAGAGCCCTGGAACCTGCATGGTGGAAGGAAAGAACAGGGCCCAGCAAGCTGTCCTCTACCTCCAGGCACTGTGGTGTGCACTCATGCATACACACACACACACACACATACACACACACACGCGCGCGCGCGCGCACACGCACACACTAAATAAATAAATAAGTAAATATTCTTAACAATATATAAGTAAATAAAATTAAATCAAGGTTAGGAGCAAAGACAATATTTCTCTGAGACTAGCTACAAGTAAGAGACACCTGTGTCCTGCTCAATCAAGATCCACAGTTAAGATCTCAGACTGCCAGCAAATGGCAAATAACACAACTTAGATGCATCAGGGAAAGACTCCCAAGCTTAAGCCTGAATGGGCTACAGACAAAAGTCCCAAGAGGTTTTTAAATTATGAAATTTATAAGGGATACCCCACTCTGGGCTTTTCACCAAAACTGGACTTTCTACCAACTTTTAGAGAGGGGGGAGAAACTGGGTACAGACTAATTTGGGGTTTTTTCTTTAATTTATGGAATGCTCTGCGAATTTGTGTGTCATCATTGCACAGGGGTCATGCTAATCTTCTCTGTATTGTTCCAATTTATATGTACTGCCAAAATGAGCACCAGACTAATTTTGATGTAAAAAAGTCAATCATTTCCCTCTCACATGTCATTGCTGAACCTAGTGACAAGAAAAGGATAATACATTTCTTTTGAACCTGAGAGCTCAATGGGTAAGGCTCCTGCTTACAAACCTAGAGACCTGAGATCTATCCCCGATAGCCCACATGGTGTCTCTCTCTCTTTCTCTTTTTCTCTCTCTCTCACTCTCTCAAATAAATAAATAAATAAAACATTAAAAAATGAACCTGTCCTCTGCTGGTGAAATGCCTGTCAGTCATATTGGCTGCTATAGGAGATTCACCGCAGCCCTGCTGCGCATCCCTGGGGCAGAGAGCATCTCTGTCCAGCATTCTCTGCAACTGACTGACACCTGCTGGTCATCTGCTGCCAAGCAGCCTCAGCCCTTCAGCGCTCTGAAAAAAAGCCAGAAGAGCTGCTGACACCCAAATTCACTTCGGCAAAGCAGTAGGCTCCAGTCTGCCCCATATTTTACAGAAAACTTTCTCAAGCCCTTAAGCAGAGTTCACAAGAGAAAACAGCAACAGTATGTTGCCCACGACTTAGAAACTTGAAGTCTCAGATACCTGGAAATTGTTGTGACAATCAGGGTACCAGTGCTATTCCTAGTATCAAGAGTTAGAGTATAAGCACAAGACTGAAGAATACGGAACACAGACAATAAAGAACAGAGGAGGCAATCGGAAGCCACTGTGGAGGTGTAGGTCAAGTACAAGTGGGTCGAGGAAGAAAATCATCTGATTTCATTTTGGGCCAAAAAAAAGAAGAAAAAACAGTCCCATGTTTCAAAAGCCCCAGAGCCATGGTTATCAAGCTTTAGGGCCCATTAAATTGCAGATTCTGGACTCTTTCCAGAGATTCTATCTCTGGATTCTATTTGCGATCTGGCCCAAGAATCTAACTAAAGTTGTTTATAAGACTGGTTTTCTGTATCAGTTAGTTCTCGGACCCTTTTTTCAGGAAGTACTGGCCTAACAGAGTGACTGTATTCCAGCTACTCACTCCAACTAAGGTTTATTTAAAGTGCATACAGGAAGCAGGACATGGTCCAACTTACCTGTAGTCCCAGCACTTGGGAGTTTGAGGCAGGAAGATGCATGGATCAGTAGACAGAGAGACGGATGGACGGATGGATGGATGAAGTGATTGATAGATAAAAATAAACAGAAATTCACGCAGGTTTTCAGATGCTGTCAGTTGCAGAGAAAATGTCCTTACAGGCATTCGTGCGACACAGGCATAGTCTTCACACTCAGAACTCCACAGCTTCCTTGAGTGTATAGACAGGTAAATAAATTCTACGACAGTGCAGCCAGTGCTGCTCAGACATGTGGTCACCTAGAGAAAGGGATGATAAACCTTTCTTCAGCGGGTCTAGGGACCCTTCAAGGATGAGAAGATCAGAAATACCCCACAGACCTCACGATCTGAGCATTTGGTCTCTTGGTGCTAATTTGAAGACTCCGGAGCCTTTAGAAAGGCTCCCATGTTGGTGGGAAAAGGTCACTAGATCAGGGTTTTTCCAGGCCTGCACTGTGCATCTGGCCCAAGTCATGAGAGCAGTTTCCCCCACAGGCTCCCACTGAGCTCCAGCTACAATGGACCGAGACAATGAGCTCAAAGAAACCTTTCCTTCAGAAAATACAGACTCCCAATCCTTTCTTTATCTGGACCTCAGAGGGTGTAATTGTTTCCCCATGCCAGGCATCTTAGTACAGAAAGAAGGGCATCGAGAAGAGGAGGGAATCCTGACTCTGGCATGAAGAAAGACTATCGCTATCCAGAATGAAGAAGATGGAGCCGGAAGACTCAGAAGCATTCAAAGGAGCTTTAATTACACAATGGAATTTTTTCTATTCTAGTTACTCATTTAAAAAAAAAACAAAACTTTTTTTTTAAGTGGTTACATCATACATATCTGGAAAATTCACTTGGCAGACACACCTCAAACTTTTTAAAACTGGGTAAATAAAGACAAAAGTAATAAATAAATAAATAAATAAATAAATAAATAAATAAATAAATAAATAAATCCATGTATTACCTACAGTAATTGCAAGGATTATGAACAGGAGGGATGGGGTTGGAGGGCCACACCAGAAACAAGGAGAGAAGTGATCATGTTACAGTAGAGAAAAGAGGCCTCCATCAAGGACTGCAAGTAAGTAATGTGACACCTGGTTAAGTTCACAGATATTCGTTCCTGATCATTTACAACTAAGGGGGTATGATCTCACCAGAAGGGGAGGGCATATAGTCTGGCAGATAAAAAGTAACCATTTTGCAAATGGGTGATTGACCCCTCCCTCACTGAGGTTTCCTACTTTTATTACACATCTACCCTTGAATGTGCTCTTATAATAAGACTCCAGTTTAACAGCTTTTTGTCTCTGGCCAGGGGGTGACATACAGTGCCCAGCAAGATGGAGTGAAGGGCATTGCAGGAGCAGCAAAACTGCAAAAGAAAATCAACAAACCACAATCCAGAACTTCAGAGACTCTATATTAACCACCTAGAACTAGGCCAGACTAATCTCTCCCCATCCTGAAGCTCAGGGACATTTGCAGAAGAGGGGGCGGTAAGAGTGTAAGAGCAAAAGGATGGGAGGAGCGGGGGAGGGAGGGAACTGGTAAAAAATTTTAAAATGTATAATTAAATTTTTAATAAAAAAAAAAAAAAAAAAAAAAGGATGGGAGGAGCAATGATTTGCAAGATACTCCACACAAGTTAGGGCCGAAGCAATCATAATTGGACTTTGCATGCCCTGCGCAATGTCCAACACACTATTGACCTCACAAAGTCTATCATCTGCTAAAGGCACCAAGATCCTTGGAGGCAAGGGATTGGCAGCCACAGCAGTGTTCCTATGCTTAAGGGGAACACGGGAAAGGGTTCAGGGAAATGGCACTGGGTCCTTGTAAGTCATCATTGGAGAGGAGGGCCCAGAGGAGAGTCAGGCATGCTCAAGAAAGGACTCTCTGGGAATTGGGGCGGGAGGCACTGGGGGATGGGGAAGGAGGGGTGAGGGGAGGGGAAGTGGGGGTTCGGGGGGAGGAGGAGGGAGGGAGGGAACTGGTGTACCTATTAAGTTTGTATGAGCTGAAATAATAATAAAAAATGTATTAAATAAAAAAATTAGAAAAAAAAACTTTTTAAAACTGGGTAAAGACAAAAGTAATAAATAAATAAATAAATAGTCTGCATTTCCTCTTCTGAATACCTCGTGGGCATTTTTGTCTACATGTGCTTATAGACACAAATAAGTGTTTATTTCAAATAAGTATTTCGTTTATTTTTCCTTATGTGACTTTAAAGAAATATATTCACTATCAGCAAAGCCTTCCTCTTTAGATATACAAAGAGAAACCTGATCTCATAGAAAAAGAAATGTAGAGAACTACATATGTCCTGTGCCAATGTGAAAGATTTAGATGGAACTATGGTTCCATCTTAATGGAACAACAATCTATTGCTGCTCTCCCTTCAAGCACTCTGCACGGTTTGATCACTGTTTTCTTCCCAATCAGTACATTTTTCTCAGTTCTCAAAATATGTACCATGCTGTGCACATCTGCTAACCTCGTTTGCACCTACATCTCCATCTCCTTTGTTAATAATGAATTAAATTTTTCCATTCTTGGTTACATCCTTTGTTACAGTCCTATATTTATCAGATGACTCCATGATTTTTGGCAGTGTCCTTGCCAACTCTAGGTGCTAAATATTTGTCTCAGTTAATCTACATCCCCAAGAAAGCTCAGGATAAAATTATGTACATGTTGCCTAAATGAAGGTCAACATGTCTCTTTGCAAAAAAGATCGCCATTTTTGTCTGTGATATTCATAAAAACTTGTAAATATCATAAAAATACTGTATTAAGCAGGGCTTTTTAGAGGAACGGAACTGATAAACTGTATTTCATATATATGTATATATGTGTGTATACATGTATATTATATTATGTGTATATATTATATGTGTGTGTGCATATATGTGTGTGTGTGTATATATATATAAGGGGACTTGTTAGATTGGCTTAAATAATAAGGACTGGGTAGTCCAACAAAGGCTATCTGTATACTGTGGTCCATCTGTGAAAGTCTGCAAATACAGAAGAGGGTCACTAGCATTGAAACTACGCAGGAAGACCTGGGGTCTAAAGTTTGATTTTTGTGTAGGCAGCAGCAGCAGCAGCAGCAAACAAGCCCCTTCGGAAGAAGAAACAAAGGCAGGCAGAAGCATGATTTTTGCCTGCTTGCCCTGTCATTGTGCTGCCATTCTTCCCTGCTGGTGATCACTGCAGCTGACATTCTTTCTTCCCTGACTTTGGAACACAGATTCTTTGGCCTTCCAACAGCGAATAAAGACCAGGAAGGCTCCAGGCTTTCGGCCCCAAATCATGACAGCTAGAAGCCATTGTTGGATACCTAGATCATATCTCGTAAGCCAGTCTAATAAATCCCTTTTTCTATATGTTCACTCTATCAGTTCTGTTCTAAAGAATGCTGACTAATTCTGATGTCTACAGTTTCAGAGGTATGTCATTCAATATGGTAGCATCATACACTAACGACCTAGTTAAAATTAAATAAAATTAAATTAAAACTCAAACTTTTCAGTAGGACTAAACAAATGTGTACTTTTTCAGTAGGACTAGACAAATTAAATAAAATTAAATAAAAACTCAAGTTTTTCAGTAGGACTAGACAAATTAATTGCTACAGGCTGCTATATAGGCGAGTATAGACATGGAACATTTTCTTTATTAAAGTTCCATGGGAAAGGCATGTTCTAGATCCCCTACTAGTTCATTCTAACTACTTTCTAGAAATAAAAAGAAATGTATAATCTTGTCATAGCTAGATATAGGTGTCAATTTGATGGTTGAAGGTATGAGCTCTGGACACATTTGTAAATAATTGGTAATTGAGTTAAAACCAGAGTGAACCTGAAGGAGACTGTCTAGTTGATGGAGAAGGCCCAGCCCATGGTGGAATAAGATGGAGGAAAATGGTTGAGAAAAATAGCATTATCCTGTGTACTTAGCTGGTCTGGCCAGTGAGAATTTGTCCCTCTCTCAGCTGCTACATGACCAGTTTCCTTGGCCTCTGGTGTTGGTGTGACCTCTTCTGCTAAACTGGACAAGGAACTGTAACCAGACTGTCATAAGAGAAAATAAAGCCCCATGTTCTCTTAAGCTGTTTCATGATTTTATCAGCAACCATGCAGAGTAATTTCATCAGACCTATTCATTATTTTTACAGTACACCCTACTAACTTACATGAGACAAGCATGTTATGGAATGAGGTTTGGGGATCCATGCTTGTAATTGGAAGGCTAAAGCAATTGGAAGGCTAAAGCAGACGGATTGCCATGAATTCAAGGGCAGCTTTTGTTATACAATGCACTCCAGCACCCTGGGCTACAGAGAGAAAACTTTCTTCAGTTACTTTTCATGTTGTGACAAGATACTCGAATACGACTTAAGGAATGAAGATTTTTATTTTAGCTTACACTATAAGAGAACTATCATGAAGGAAAGGCGTGGTAGACAAAAGCGATTCTAGCTGTGACTGCAGGGATGTGAGGTGTCTGGTCACACTGAGCCAGGAAGGAAAGCGATAGTGTGCAAGCAGAGAGATACATGCTGGACTCTTCTCGCATTTTCTTTTATATTCATGTTGGGACCCCGACCCATGGAACAGTGCTGCCCACATGCCCACATTCAGGGTGTGTCTTCCCACCTCCCTTAGACGTCTCTGGAAGTACCTTCATAAGCACACACAGAGGTTTGTCACCTAGATTCTAGATCTAAAGGCCCCACCCACAAATGCATCAAACTTGGAATTTCGGCTTCATTTATGAATTTGGGGAACACAAACATCTGGATCCACCTCTAACAAACTTCGTTCCCCAAAATGTCTCTAGAGATTGTCAAATGTTAACTGGGTAGCCTATAAAAATGGAGGCTTGAAATCTAGATGCCTGATTCTAAAATATACAATAAATCTGTGATGAACCTGGAGCTACATAACGTGTACTTTCAAGTACCATATTCTCTCCCATAATAATTGATCTTGATAGGATCTAGAATCTAGATGGCAGACTTCTGTGTGTTCCTGTGAAGGTTATGGCACATTCCCAATCACACATTTACAGATTATTTTTTGAGGCAAATCCTATCCATCCACCCGCTTTCTTATTTCAGCTTGTTTTGCTTTCATGCACAAATAATACAAATTCTCGGCAGTCTTAAAACTAAGATTTTTGATCTAACATAATTTTATGTTCACCAAAAGAAAATTTTTGATGATTATCAAATCTTGTAAACACACGAACCCTTTAAAAAAGTACTTTGTGTTTAGACTTGAGAAGTTAGTCTGTACCTCACAGAAATCAATTTATTAAATGATCACCCCCAAAACTTTGCTCGAATATTATCAGTTCAAAAGAAACCACAAACTTGGGCTTTTTTTTATAGTTTAGTTGTAAAATTCAGTTTGAAGATGACATTTTTGGTGATTTATGTTGGAGCAAAAAGAATTTTCACTTTAATGTTTCTTCAAAACATTATTTTCCTTAAACATTATCTTCACTCTGAGTCCCATTCAGTCCACAGATTCAGCCCACAGTTTATTATAGCAAAATGGATCCTGCACCACACAGCAGAGACAGAAAAGTGAAGCTCTGAACGGCAGCTTATCCAACTATAAGCTATTTCCATAGACATCATATTACCAATTTGTCCTTTCGGCAAACCCAGTCAAATAATTTGCAGGCTCAGAGCCGAACGAAAAGGTAGAAACTGAGTTTAGAAACTAGTGCGAATCAGAGCACAGTCTTTCTGACCTACGGTCTCTGCAATGAGCAGGTAGTGTGTTCATGAAGCGAGCTCAACCCTGAGATTCTTCTATACGGTGCTCATAATCTGTCCATCTAACTGCTGGAGAAAAAGATTTGAGCTCTTTTGTAACTTTTATTTTTCTGAACAAAGTGCACTCCCAGTTTAGTTAAAACAAGCACAAAGTAGGTATCTGTTGTAAATCATTAACCAGAAAAGTCTCTATGCAGGGAAAAGAAGAGAAAACTGGACATTGGAGTCTTTGCCATGTGTCCCCATTGGAGGTTCCCAACAGCTGGAACTACCAGTCAGTGAAGATTGAAGATGGGGGGGGGCGCTTGAAATTTTATCTTGGTTTCTAAACACACAAACCTTTTCTGAATTCTGTGGAGCAGGCTTACTAAAACCTCAGTCTCCAGCTGCTTCCTCCCAAGGTTTGCCAAAGGGCACTAAGCCTGGCCGAGAAGTCAGGCCAAACATTGGCACCGAGCCTCACGAACGCGAAGGGGCTGCTGGGAATAGTAGGGAGAGAGACACCGGGCGGAGCTTCAGGGAAGGGGCGTGTCAGAAGGGCGTGGCCTCAGCTAAGGAGCCAGACAGACCAGAAGATTGGGCCTGGGGAGAGTGAGCAGGTCAGGAGGGCGGGCCCTCAGGAACGGGGGCGTGCCCAGAGGAAATGCTCGGGCATGGAAGCGGGTTGAGAGAGTACGGGCCATAGGAAGGGCCGGACCTCAAGATGGGCGGGTGTAGGAGGGGCTTCGTGATGGGGCGGGTGTTGTGGGCGTGGCCTCAGCCTGGCGCGGTCTTGAGGGTGGGGCCTCAGGCTGGGGTGGGTCCCGGGAGGAGCCCCAGGCTGTGGTCAGTCGGGCAGGCGGGACCTTAGGATGGGAGGAACCTGGGAGTGGGATGGGGCGGGGCGGGGCCTCGGGCTGGGGCGGGGCCGTGGGCGGAGCTCCCGGCAGCCATGTTGATGCTCCGCCCCTTCCTTCCGGGGTGCTTTTGTTGCCCGCGCTGCTCCGGGAGCTGAGGCTGGGGTAAGTGTGCGGCGCCTGTTGTTGGTTCACTGCCAGCCGGGCCCTGGACGGCACCGACGATCCGGGACTAGTTCTTGCAGAAGCCGGGGCCTGCAGCGTTGATCGGTGCGAGGAGTCGGCGGCCCGGGAGCCGCACGCTGCCAGGAGGTGGCAAGGAGCCAGGACGGCGGCCCCGGGCGCCTGTCCCTTAATCGCTTTAATTCGCAGAGCTCGACTCAGTGCATGACCGGGGCGCGGCCTGCTGCCTTCCTGGGAGGCACGGATTAGTCTAGTGCCCGCTATTCCTGCAGAGCGTTTTCCACTTGACAAGAGACTTCCCGCTG
This sequence comes from Typhlomys cinereus, assembly GCA_023101885.1. Taxonomy (NCBI): domain Eukaryota; kingdom Metazoa; phylum Chordata; class Mammalia; order Rodentia; family Platacanthomyidae; genus Typhlomys; species Typhlomys cinereus. Next base: position 4,720,203 of record JALPQD010000149.1, read on the forward strand.
CAGATGCGCGGGAACGGGCCTGGTCCCGCGATTTCACCCCTGGGCGCCGAGAGGGCTCCACCGGGGAGCAGCATCGCTGGAGAGCCAGGTGGTACAGATTCCCCCCAGTTCAGTACAGAGCCTTGGGTCATTTCTGATTCGATTAACAGAAAGATGGCATTTGCTTTTCCAGAAAATTAAATAAAAATAAGTTGTTATTTATTTATTATTTGTACTAAGTTATTAGATCTGAAAATGAACTATTTGTAGGGGTTTGCTGAGCAGTCAATTGAACAAACACTCCAAACTTCTATAGCGAAACATAGTAGAAATCACATAGGAAGCTAAATTGACCAGAGTGGCTGGTCTCTCAATAAATTTCAATCCGAAACTGATGCTTAATAAGTTGAGTACAGAGAGGCAGATTTAGATCCTTCTTCTACTCAGGATTAGTTGGAATTTTTGGAAAGGCTTAGGAAGAGAAAAAGGTGTTGAGAAATGGAGTTTTCAGTGAGCAAATGTTTTGAAGAAATAGTGGTCGGTTAATATACCACTTGTACTTGAGGTAGGAAGATCTGATTAGTTTGCTATGACCCAGTGCAGTAGTGCTTATTATAAATAAAGTGGTCAAAACCAAGAATCCCAGAAAATAGGAACAAAAGCTAACAGCAAAATGCTCAAAATGCTTAGGACTTTCAGAAGTGCTTTGGATTCCAGCTTCTTGCAGATACAAAATGAAATACCTTCAGGGTAGGACCCATGTCTAAACACAAAATTAGTTGAAGGTAATTCGTAAATTTTGAATAATTTACATGACCCAGGAGTTTCATAATGTGAAATTATCTGTTAGTTTTGGCACTTGGAGAGTTTCACATTTGGGAACAATCCTAGGATTAGGGATGCTCAGACTATAGATATACCTAGAAAACTTTTGAGACTTGGGGAAAACTCCAGGAAGAAAAAATGGGAGAAAATACCAAAAAACCCTCAGGTTTCTGGGTGACACATAGCTTCAATAAGTAAAGAATAGTAAGATTTAACAATTTGGACTTTAGGAGAATGGATGTTTTGTAAAAAAAAACAAAACAAAACAAAACAAAAAACTTTTTTTAAAATCCAGTTGTATATATCCTGCACTTAGAATTGTCTTCTATAAAGATTATGTGGTGGTTATGAATTTTTTAGGAAAATGGGATAATCACACAAGCCCTGGAAGTCAGTTTTGTTTTGGAGGAGTTAATAAGTTTGTTATCTGGTTTAGTATTTACCATAGCCTGTCACCCCATTTTTTTCCTCACAGTTTGTTCTAGAACTTAAATATGTATGTGTGTACATATATACAGAAACATAATCTATTCTAGAACTTAAATGAAATATGTCAAACAAATGTCACATGGTAAGTACCCATGTTGATTTTTGCCTGCAACTTGGCTGCGCATCAACCACATTGACATCATTTGTAAGTCAGTTCTCTCACTTGTGTCCTTTTCTGTTTCATCTACCCAGAGTCCTTCAGTCCTCCTCTTTGTCTCCTGTTTCCTATGCACATTATGAATTTGACCTATAGCTCTTGGTCACATCTACCTCTTTAATACCCATTAACCCACTCCAAGAGTTGTCACATTCAGCATATGACTACATTTCATACTGCCTGACTATGCTTTAAAACTCATCTTTAGAGATCTAGCCCCTCATGGTCCTCTAGTGCCATGAGTCTGTTTCTTGTTCCTTGCTTCTCACGAATTCCATGCCTAGGCATTGTGAGTTCTCATGGGCTCCCTAACCCCTCATGGCACATGAGCTTTGTTTCATTTCTGCTTCTCATGGAAGCGTCCTAGCCCCTCTTGGCACTCCATGTTTGGAGTCCATGAGTTCCAACCTTTCTCTTCTCTAATAAACTACCTTAATCCTCTTCAGAAAAAAAAAATAAAATACAACTCATCTTTGTTTCAAAACAAAACATTTTTTGGAGTCATTTCTACCCAAATAAAGTTGTTTTTCTTTTTTGTAAATCTGAGACTCCGTCTTTTTAGTGTTCTTACAAAGTAATACAAATATTGATATAGAAATTTAGAAATCAGTGATAAAAAGAAAATGAAGTGATTTTTAAATACTCGAAAACATTTAAAATTTTGGTATATATCCATCTAATTACATGTAGATAGATATTATTAAATATACTATTTAGTTTTGAAGCTTATTTACTCTCTATTGGTTTTAAAATTTCCAATGTTTGAAACATCCTTGAAACATCTAGATCTTACTGATCTAGAATCATCTTTCCCCCAGTTATCATCTTGTTGATTTTCATCTTGTTCCTCAGATCTCACCTTCCTTAGCTCTTCAGTTAGTTTTTTCTAGGTTATTATACCCAATAGCTGCCACTCTCAACCCAGCTTCCTCTGTCATCTGAACCTGTTTCCTTAAAACTCCCTGAAGCAGCAAAAGTGTCTATTCATTGGCAAAGGTTTCTGACCAAGTCTTAAGCCTTGTGGCAAACAGTAGTCATGCATCGTTTAGCAACTAGGATATGTCCTGAGAAATGTGTAATGAGAGAGTTCGTTACTGTGTGAGTATCACAGAATGAGCTTCCACAAACCCACACAGCACCTGGTCTGAAATACATGTAGCACTTATTACTATGCAGAGTCCTGTGGGCAGTTCTAAGACATAGTATAAAGGATTTAAAAAGAATGATGTGCCAGTTGAGAGTGCTTGCTGTCAATGAAGCTTGTAGTACGAAGCTGTTCTGAGTGAGGCAATGAGTGAGCAGTTAATAAACTTGAACGCTTAGCATATTACAACTTAAAAAACTTTAGCACTTAACAACTGTAAGTGCCATGCACTTAAATATTTGTTTTTAAGAGAGAGGGAGAGAAGGTGTTCGTGGGAGGTCAGAGGACAATTTTTGGAAGTCATCTCTCCTTTGTATGGGCTCTGCAGATGGAACTCAGATTGTCAGATTTGCATACAGGCACTATTACCAATTAATTAATCATCTTGTGAGCCCACTGAATTTAAAGTGTCTTAGTTCATAATAAATTAATATTAGCTTAGTTTAACTCATTTATTTTATATGATTTTAAGCTGCTTTATATTCTGCAGCCATACAGAAATATATTTTACCTCCTTATCCTGTAAGCTTTTTGTTTTCTAATTCCTTTTTTTAAACTTTAAGTAACCTACCTAGAAAAAACTTACTACAAGTGTTAAAATGAGAATATCTTCCTATGTTCATTTAGGAATTTATTTCTAAAGGAGACTGCAGTCGATCACAAATAATGCTCATGTTTCTTTCCTAACACTTTTTTTAAAGAGGTAGAAAGAGTAGAAAGAAGTAGGCATTGAGAAGCATACAGGACCCAATATACAGTCTAAGGCCAAATGAACCTAGGGATTTAGGGGGAAGAAATCTTCATTTTGTTGGGTAATTTGAATTAGAAATATAAAATAAAATTAAGGCATACAGAGAAAAAGGCACTACTAAAAATGAACAAATTGCTTTTTGTTAACATTTAACCAATGCTGAAATTCAAATAAATATGAACATTTCTTTTAAAATAAATGTCAAACTTATTGATAAAAGATGGGATCTTAAGCAATTGTCCCAATGTTAGTATTAAATAACACATGAAAGTGATGAATTTCTATCAAACATTTTGGCTATTTCTATACCTTAGACAAAAAGAAGGTTGTTGGTTTTTTAACTTTGAAAGAAATATCTGGGATGGAAGAAACCCCATGATAGTGTACCATGGAATAAATGCTCACATCCAGGACTGTCTGAGGCTGTCTTGTAGTGAGAGTAGGTCCTGAGAGAAGCTGTTTGGCCTGCTGTGGAAGGGAGTCCTTCCAACATGGGGGCACTTGCTCTCTAAACACTTTTAGTGTCTTTTCCTTTGTAATAGTCAATAATTAACCAAAATTACTTTCTTTATATTTCCTAAGAACATTTTAAGACATAAATGCTGAACTTTTTTCTAATTCCTTTAAACAGTTGCCAAGGCACAAACACACACGTTAGCCAGGATAGCCTGCATAGGGTTGGGATTGTCACATGTCGTCTTCCACCTCCTTACATTATCCTATTGGAAAGTCTTCAGGGAGCAGTACCTGTGGGGCAGGCTATCCTCTATTACCATAGCAACCAACACCTTCTCCCCGAGCACCTCCTGAAAGACTTCAAGAGACTTCCTGGAGTGTCATCTTTTCTAGGGTCATCTTTGCTTAGTTTTCTTTCTCACTCTTAATTTGACTGGAAGCAGCTAATGGACCAACAAGACCTCTTAGTCCTGGACTCCTGTTTTCAGACTATTGACAGAGCTTATTGAGGTTTCCAGATCTGTTGGACCTTCACTGAGCATTCTCTTCCCTCTTGAAGTACGTGTTTACTAGGTGGTAGGAGTTTTCCGGCTCTGCCCCGTGTGTTCTTATAGGGTCACTGTTGAATGTCCATCGCTGTGCTGCCTCAGTCTGGTAAGGTGAGTGAGGGACAGAGGCGAAGTGGCTGTGCTGTCCCATCAGCTGTATTTCCCAGGCTGCTTTATCCCAAGTAGACAATTTCCTGCTTCTAAAGAAGACAGGATCTATGTTAAACATTTGTAAGTGTAAATAACTTCTGGATAACTTTTGCTGGGATCTAATATATCCTATAATTTATTTGTTCTTTTCAGGATCACCTGACCGACCGACCAATTTAAGGCATAGAAAAGCAAGTAGCTATTGGACAGGTAAATTTAAATTTCATTGTCTCTGTGGGATTCAGTTAGAAATTTCTTTTTTTTTTTAACTTTTTTTAAAATTTTTTTTATTTATTCAATTGTGGGTGTGTGTGCATGTATCTGTGTGTGTGTGTGTGTGTGTGTGCGCGCGCACGTGTGTGTGTGTAGAACCACAGGCGAATTCGGGAACCACCAGGAACGCCTCCACCTCCTCCTTGTTTACTTTGCCCGGGATTCACAGGCTCCGCCTGTACCAGGACCAGAAACACAGGATGCCCCCGCTTCTGCCCGGCTTCTATACATGGGATCTAGGATCCGAACTCAGGACCTTCTGTCTGCAAGGCAGAGGCTTAACCCCTGAGCCACCTCTCCAGCCCTCAGTTAAAAATTTCTAATAGGGGGCTGGAGAGATGGCTCAGGGGTTAAGACTCTACCTCACAAGCAGAAGGTCCTGAGTTCGGACTCCAGGTCCCATTGAAAACATCAGGCAGAAATGGCTGTAGACTGCACTGTTGGACTGGTGGGTAAAGCCTGGGATACCTCAGAATGAAGCAAATAGGAGGTAGAAGCAATCCAGGATGATTCCCGTAGTCACTTTCGAGCCTGCGCAGGGACACAGGGTACTGATACACATGCAAACACACACAGTAAATAAATAAAGTGGGGGTGTTACTATTTTAGAAACATGAATCATGCAGTAATTATTAGCATGTTATAGAACATTTTGCCATTTAAGAACTAGTATTGTATAGTTTACAAGCAAAATTACCTGTAAAACAAATGTGTAATTGTGATACTCTGATCAATCTGAAATATTTTTAAAGAAAAAAATACTTAAGAGCATCTAGACAGGCAGGACAACAAAATAGCTGAGAGAAATGGCTGATGTCAGACTTACTGACTGAGTTCAACATCACAATTTTCCAATGTGGAGCTGAGTATCTGGATTTAATAATGGGTTACCTAAAGACAAGATTGAAATGGTTGTCATTTAGAATTTTGCCAAACATTTTTGAAATTAATTCTTGTGGCCTTTTGAGAGCGTAGTCCTGAAACAGCACACCATCAGCACAGGGAGGGACATGTCATTGAGAGGCCCTCTAAGTGCTGCCACCTGCTCCCGGGGGCTTTGTAGGACTTTTTTGTGGTCCTGCATTTTGGTGTAGTGGTTCTAAGGATAAGAACGAACTTTTTCCTTGAGAGGAGGGGTGTGTGTTATCAGATTGATCCTTGCATGTTTAACAGATACTTATGATTTAAAAAATAGTTTTCTATTGTTCTCTATATATTTCCTATTTAAAGGTAATAAATGATATCTCACACTCATACACACTGTGTGTGTGTGTGTGTGTGTGTATAAAATTTATGTGAAAGCTAAAAGGATTTGTTGGAAGGAACAGAAGGAAATTGACAAGCTTCAAGTTTTTTTGACAAGTTGTTCCTTTAACTTTTAATTAAAAGGCTTCTAATTACTTGTTGATTTACTCTAAAAAGAGAAATACTGACCTAAAATCTGTTTAGGTTTCACTTTCTCTCAAAACCTATAGGATAATTAATTTGATTGTGGTTTTTTTTTAGTATCACAATCAGTAACTTGAGATCTTTTTTTTGACAGAATTGAAGCAGCCCATAAGTATAACAAAAAAATTAATGAATGAGTGATGATATATTAATGCTGACATTTTCTAGAAACTAATGTGGACAACACAATCATGAACATGAAAATAATTGTTTTGGACAACTGATCTGAAAACAGTCCTGGTTCAGGTTTTCAGGGATTAAGCTTTTGGAGATTAATGTGATGATCTTTTTTGCTAGGAGAATGGCACTGAAGCAGATTTCCAGCAACAAGTGCTTTGGAGGACTGCAGAAAGTATTTGAACATGACAGGTAACTGTTCAGTCTCTCATTTGTTTCCTTTACCTAGAAAAATGCAGTTAAGTTTTCTAGATTTTCCAATGAGGTTTCTATCAAAACCCATATGCTCAGTTGGGTGGGGGAGCACTGAAGGAAGTAGCCTCCAGATTAGATAAACTCTGAAAGTAGGGCCATTAATACCATTAGCATAAGAGAAGTTGCTGACTTCTGACATTAGTACAAAATGCTGTTAAAAGGATTCAAGAAAGCTTTTCTAGAAATTCAAAGACAAAACTGTGAAATCAGAAAAGAAGGAAATTAGACCAGCTAAGAAGTTTAATGGTATCAGAAGTTTTGAAAATTAAAAATGGTGTAGGTAAAAATATACATAATTCAAGGATTCTTAAACTAGATTCAGAGAGAGGACTTCGGGCTTAAAGCCTTTGCCTCATTAGCTACAGAACTTGAGTTCTGATCCCCAAATCCCACATAGATACTCTGGGTGGAAATGGCAACTGCAAGTTTGTCCCTGGAAGGTAGAACCTGGGAAAACTCAGAGCAAAGGAATAAGGAGGTAGAGCAATCCAGGGTCATTCCCAATGTCACCCTAGGCCTCCACAGGCACACACACCCAAGTGTTTTTTCAACACACACACAAAGAATTCTTAAACTGATTTTAAGTTGTGGAAAAGTTATCCAATCCAATGGATGAGAGTAGACTTATCACAACACTGAGAAGTATCAGAGCACTGGGAGCCAGGAGAAGTCCTAGTCTGAGGAGGGATGAATTGAGACTTTTAAGATACAGATCACCGCCTCCAGAACATGGCAGTGGCACTGCTGAAATTCTGAGGGATGGCTTCCGTGTCTTGTCACACTGTCATGTAAGTGGAGAACAGAATGAAGATCCTTCCATTCAGATAAATGTAGCTCTTTCCTGGAATCAGCTGGCAGCATGCTTCACCAAGTGAAGGCCTAATGAAGAAGCTGAAGACATGAGATCAGGAAACAGAATCAGGAATTTCCTGGATAAAGTGGGGTGCCATTAAGGCACTAGTGGAGCAGAAGGTCTGGAGATAACAGTAGCCAGTTAGTCACATGCGGCTGTTCAGGTTAAGCTAATGAAATAGTAGAAATTCAGTCACATGAGCCACACTTATAGTGTTAGTCATTAGCTGACTGAAAGCTGCCGTGCAGAACAGTGTAGATGTGGGACATTTTCCTTGTAGGCTTTTTCCGTGTGTGTGTGTGTGTGTGTGTGTGTGTGTGTGTGTGTGTTTGATGGAGATGAGAGGGCAATTGGGGCAATCATTTCTCTCCTTCCACTATGTGGGTTCTGGGGTCCACACAGTCAGGCATGCACAGCAAGTACCCTTACTTGCTGAGCTCTCTCTCCAGCCCTCCTTGTAGATGACTTTATTGAGCAGTAATGATTTGATATATTGCTTAAGAAGGCAAATGATGGTGTTGACTGTTACAGAGGAAGTTTATGAAATTGGACCAGAGAATGGTTTGCTGTTGAATTATATGTACACACTGATAGTACATGGAGAGCAAATCTCTGCATGATCTTTTTTTTTTTTTAATAATTGAACAGGATCCTAATGGCAGAAAGGGGCCAGAAGTTTCATAAGGTTACTTAATGTCATTTTTCCCTTTTATGTAAGTGTTTAACTTTACTACTGTCTGAAGGTGCTTCAGACTGGATTTATTCCACAAATACTAGATAGTCTTTTTTTTTTATGGTAGGAACTCTTAACAGGAGACCTACTCTTTTGACAATTTTTTTATTGTTATATTTTCTTGTGTTTTTTTCTTTAAGACTTTTTATTGCTGTTAAAATAACTTTTTAAGTTTGCAAAAGGGTCTATTTTTGTTTTGATTTTAAGATCACGTTATATAACCCAAATTGGCTTGAATTCACAATCCTGTCTCAGCCTTCCAAGGGTTGGGATCATAGATGTAAACATCATCAAAGATGCTCAAGAAAGGTCTTAAGATTCAGCCATCCTTTAACAAGATACTGCTCACTCATTTTTATAAATTGATAAGAAATATTCTAAAACTGGACATGGATCTAAGATTAAAAAAAAGTCATAATTCCCAACAATTCAAGACCTAAAAACTGGCATCAGAAACATTTTGCAATTTTCATCATCTTAACAAGAAAAGATTTTTAAAGCAGAGTAGAAAAATAAATCAGACTTTTTCAAGAGAATAGTAGGGATTGTATAGACAACTTTTCACTAATGAGGCCTTTGTAGGACTCGATACCCAAAAAAACAGTCAAGTGACAACAGTTTAAAAACAAACAAACATTGCTAGTTCAAGGAATACAAAAGATTCAAAGCAAAAGGGAAATAATCCTTGTATGTTATGTGGCTCATCTCTGAATAACATTTTGTAGCTTCTCACGTTTATCAATCCAACAATAAACAAAAAGGTGGAACACATCTGAAATCTTAGCACTTGGGAGTCAGAGGTAGAGGATCACAAGTTCAAACCCAGCTTGGTCTACATAGTAAATTCCAGGCCAACCTTGACACCAAGACCACATAGTAAGACTATGTCTCAGAAAAACAAAACACACAGGGCTGGAGAGGTGGCTCAGGGGTTAAGCCTCCACCTTGCAGGTGGAAGGTCCCGAGTTCAGATTCCAGACCCCACGTATAGACGCCGGGCTGAAGCGGGGGCAGCCTGCATTTCTGATCCTGGTAGGGTGGAGCCTGTGATCCTGGTAGGGCGGAGCCTGTGAATCCCTGGGCAGAGTAAACAAGGAGGAGGTGGAGGCGGTCCATGGTGGTTCCCGAATTCGCCTGTGGTTCTACACACACACACACACACACACACACACACACACACATGCACAATTGAATAAAACAATAAAAAAAAGAAAAGAAAAGCAAAACACAAAGAAAAGATAGGGGAGGGCCATAAAGGCATAAAGAGCATAAAGGCAAGGAGGTAAATCAACTAAAATTTGGCTATAGTGAGAAGTTAATAGGTGATAACTAAAATTGAAAAGTCACGAATCCTAAATAAAATCATGTCATTCAGATATGTGAGGAAATACTTAAATAATCAATGTAAAGGTCAACTGAACATGTTCAGGATATGACAAATTGAAAAGTTACAGGGCAAACATCAAGTTATAGAAATATTTACTATATGTAATTATTTTAAGTTTATAGCATACATTCATTTGTAGCAAATAGCTTATTTATATTGAAACTATATATTTATTTCCATTTGTATAATGTTTGAAAGCCCAGGAGATATCATTGTTACTTAATTAATATTTGCATGAGAAAATGCCTAAACTTTTGATTAAAATTATCCTGTTATAGTAAGAGTAATTATAATAAAATATTTGTGATGAAACCAAATTTGGCACACAGCGGCACATTTCAGTGCCATTAGCAAACTGGAACCTAAAATCCATATTTTTGGAATTTTTTCCATTTTTTAAATATTTATTTATTGTGTTTTTGTGTGTGTATGTGTATGTGTGATAGGATTCTGTGTGTCCCTTTTGAGGCCTAAGAGTGACTTTGGGAATCATCCTGGATTGCTTCTGCCTCCTTGCTTTGCTCTAGGATTTCCCAGGCTCCACCCACCAGGGCTGGAAGTGCAGGCCTCTGTTTCTGCCTGGCATTTTTACATGGGACCTCGGATCTGAACTCAGAACCTTCTGATTGCTAGACAGAGTCTTAACCTCTGAGCCATCTCTCCAGCCCAGAATTATTTTTTTACATAAAACATGGTTTATTAGAAATAAGGACCTATTTTCTCTGTAAATAGAATTTATGTGTTTTGGAATTTAGTTTGCCTCAGCAAAGCATAGACTCTGTTAGTTGTAAAGCAGTGCACTAAGCTGACTATGCTTTCTTTAAGGGATAAAATATATCTTACTTTTTGCATAATACTTAATTATTTTATTTCTGTCGTGATTAATTGTGGTGGTTGTTAAAATTGTAGTGTTGAGCTGAACTGCAAAATGAAGTTTGCAATCTACCTACCACCAAAAGCAGAGACCGGAAAATGCCCTGCGCTATATTGGCTGTCTGGTAAGTATTATGCTTTTGCATTTCTTAGAATTTCTCTCCTTTTTAACTGACTTGTCTTACCTTTATACTTGACCTACTCATATACTTTCTGAGTCATTTGTAAAAGTCTTACCACTCTATGTTATAACTTTGTCTTACAGGATGACATGTGTTTCGTGTCCTTTTCAATTAGCCTAAATAACTTCATCGAGAATGTAAAGTTTTACCCTCAAGGATAAGAACTGGGGAAAGTTATAAACATTCTTTGTACCTGCCCGAGCATTTCTGCATTTTCTAAGCACTTAACCAGTCAAATAAAATAGTAGATGAGACTGGGGCAGCACGGCGCACTAGTTGGGACCACAGACCAGTTCCCAGGATGTTCTCCATCGAGCTGCTCCGACAGTAGTTATTGTTGCTTCTTAGTGGGCGACATTTCTAATCAAACTTAAAACAGATTGTGCTAGAGTTAAGGTGAGCACGGTAGTTTTGAACCTCTGTTCTGATTTTCTTAAAATATCGAGGCTCATCATTAGAAGCAAACATTCTAAGGAACAGAGTTACAGCAACAACATTGCCCCACGTGGTGCTACTGTTTCCATACAGTCATTCTCAGAATGATGACAAAATCCTACCCTGTGTTTATCAAGAAAAATCTTCAAATACTGGCCTTTGAAAGTAAAAGTAACCATTTTCTTATTTTAAAATTTCTTTTTAAAGTACAAATTTTACCTTGATTTCTGTGACTAAATGAAGAATATCAATTTTACTAGAACAGCATTAGATAGTGCCAGAAGCAATTTAGAAAACATAATATTGTGTAGCTAAAGGCTATCTTAGAAATTATATCTTTCACAGAAAACAGATCTAAAGAAGCTAAATGCTGTCCAAGGTCACATATAATTTTCTGAGTCACATTCCAGGCCTGCATTCATTCTGATATTTGTTTGTGGTGAGAACTGAAAGTCTTATCGTTGGGTTAAAAAAATATTAATCCAAATCGGAAGTGCCAGAGCGTTATATAGCAATAAAGTCCCAAATTCTGAAAGGAATTGAAATGCAGTAACGTCTATCACCTAGTTTTATAAGAATGAGCCATAGTTTTTGTTTGTTTACATCAAGTGACAGGACAGTTTCCTTAGTGAGGTGCTATAGAATTGAGCTTGGAAATTAGGTCTTGATTTTCTAAAAGCAAAGGAAAGGTGACCTACTCAGCACCCTCGACCATGGTGACCAGGAGAATTCAGGTATATCTCCCAATCAGCAGAAGTAAACAATGAAACAGGGCTGAGATGTTCTGTCACGAGTTGCATTGCTGAAATAGATACACTAGTTGAAATTGAAGCATCTAATTTAAAACCTCAAAAATAGTCTCTTTGCATGATCCCCAACTTTCCATATCAAGGTGACGGTGAAAGCAGCCCTCTTTAGCTGTGTACCCGAGACAATTGAAAACATTTATTTACACAAAAACATGAATATTTGTAGTGTATAACTTATACACTAACTAGAAACTAGAAAAGATTGAAATGTCCATCAGCCGATGAGGAAAATGAGGTATATACAGTTCAGTATCATTCAGTAATAAAAGTAATTAGATCCTCATGCATATTACAGCATGGATGGCCCATGAAAATGTTACACTAAGTGAAAAAAATGCATTCATAAAGACCACACACAGTTAAATTCCACTACTGTGAAGTGCTCAGGAAGGACGAATCCTAGTGCCTAGGGTGGAGGAAGATAATTGGGATTAATGAGTTGTATCTGTTGATGGGTGGGTTTTTTCTTGGGTGTGGATAAAAAGATCTAAAATTAGTGGTCATGATTGCCTAAACTGTGAATATACTAAATAATCATGGAATCAAACACCTATGTAAACTTACCTTGCTCCAAGTTATTTCTAAAACTAAAATAAAATTTCTGTAATAATATTTTCCTGTTTCATAAGAAGATTAAAGCATATAAGATATTCACAGTATAGCATGATGTAACAATGCTTTTCATCTTCAGGTTTAACTTGCACAGAACAAAACTTTATATCAAAGTCTGGATATCACCAAGCCGCCTCAGAACATGGCCTTGTTGTCATTGCTCCAGATACCAGCCCCCGTAAGTGCTCTTGCTCCAGAAAAGATTTCTAAAAATGCAAATCTTTCAACTTGTGTTGAGTGTGCATTACACAATTCAGCTCATGTTTGCTATTCTGCCAAACAAAATCACGACTGAAAGATGTGCTGAGTCCAGTGGGGCAACTGGATGAAATGCTCCAGAAGGCTTTAGGGGACATGTCAGCTCCAGATGGTGAGCTGAGCACACACATCTGTTTTCACTTTCAGGTCACAGTGGGAAAGAGAATTAAAGAATGTTGGGATTGGGGGGGTTTGTAGGGAAACGACCTCAGATAGTTCCGAAGCCCTTTGCAACCAAGCAAAGGTGCTTATTTTCAGAATATAGGAGGAGCTTCGACAAAGAAAGCTAGGCACCTGTCCTGCCATCTGAATTCTTCCATTTGGAAGGTCCCTCTTACACTTCCCGGCCAGAGCTAGTGACATAACCCACTCACTGAATCCCACATGTCTCTGAGGTAGAGGACCACTCACAAGGTTTTTAAACAGCTTTAGTACACATTGGCTTGCGTTCAGCTACATGTGTGTGTGTGTGTGTGTGTGTGTGTGTGTGTGAGAGAGAGAGAGAGAGAGAGAGAGAGAGAGAGAGAGAGAGAGAGAGATGCTTGGTTTTGGATTTTTTTGAAACAGCATCTCATAGGTAGCATAGACTAGCCTAGAACTCACCACCATGTACTTGAGACCAACTTTGAATCTGGAGTCCTCCTGCCTCACCTGCCAAGTGCTGCCGCTATCAGCAGGTGCCACCAGTCCTACCTCCAGCCATGTCATTAGGATGAGGAATTCCTGAGGAGTGGTGAGAGCCTAACCCTTTTCCTTCCAGGTGGCTGCAATATTAAAGGAGAAGATGACAGCTGGGACTTCGGCACTGGTGCTGGGTTTTACGTGAATGCCACTGAAGAGCCCTGGAAGACTAACTACAGGATGTACTCTTACGTAACAGAGGAGGTGATTTCATTTGTCTTGTAACTATTAACTGATGGTCTGAGTATTTGATTTTAGACTCAAAGTCCTCCAGACCTGAGAATTTTAAGGTATGGTATGATGTTGGTGAATCTATTTACACATTTGCATAAACTGTCTTGGGGAAAATTCCAAGGTATATTATTAGTGTACCTTATAGCAGTTTAACATGATGGTGAGAGTAGATTTAAAGTATTTTATAATTATATTTAGATATATATACACACACTACCCACATTATCACAAAAAAGATAAGTGGTAAAACATTGCCTCTGTTAATATGATTGATACTCCTTTTATGCATTTTCCCAAACTTTATTGCAACTCAGAAATATTTTAAAAATTTGCTCATTTATAATTCTTGGTGAGTTTGTTTTGTTTGTTTCGAAGAGTCTTGTGCCTACTAGGTAAGAACTTTACTACTAAGGCACACCCCAGTCACCATAATTTTTACACCCTAGACAATAACTATGTTTTGGTATATTCCAGACTTTTACATTTTTATTGATTTGATTTGTAAGTTCCTTATATTACTTTTTTTCTATTAACATATATTCATTGTCCATATTACTAGGTTTTATAAGAGTATTTCCATCTAAGTACATAACGTTCTTAACAGTACACACACCTCTGACTCTCCTTTCCCTTCTAGCAGTCATTCCCATGTGTATTCTAGGATAGTTATATATATGACATTCTTGTATTGAAGTCAGCTTGAAATGGTAAATGATCTTTTTCATGTGTTCTCGAATTGTGGTTTTTTTGAAAATTTTTGCATCTGTCTTTATCAGACAGAATGGTCTATAATTCTATTTTTTGTTATGCATCCAGTTTTAGTATGAAAATAATACTGGCTTCTTCAAAAGCATTTGTAAGCATTCTTTCCCCTTCTATTTTATGAAATAGTTTGAGGAGCATTGTTAGTTTTTCTTCAAGGATCTGGTAGAATTCAGCACTAAATCCTTCTGCACCTGGATTTTTTTTTAGTTGAGATATTTAAATCTAGTTGTATAAATTATTTATCTCAACTTGTTTCATGGGTCATATATATCTGGAATTTCATCCATTTCTTTTAGACTTTCCACTTTAGTGGAATTTAAGCTTTTAAGGTATGTACTAAAGATTCTGGATTTCATTCTTTTTCATCTCCTATTTTGCTAATTTGAGTCTTCCCTCCTTTTGGTTTGGCACTAAGGGTTTGTCCCTCTTGTTTATCTTTTCTTAAAATACACACACGCACACACACACATAAACTTTTTTATTGGTTCTTTGTATTTTTTTAATTTCAATTTTATTAATTTCTGTGTTAATGTAGTTATTTCTTTCCATCTACCAGTTTGTGGCTTGGATTCTTCCTGTTCTTTCAAGAACCTGAGATAAATATTAGGTTATTGATTTGAGATATTGCTGAGCTTCTTAATGTGGGGACTAGTAGCTATAAATTCCCACTTAACGCTGCTGTTAGTCCCATAGATTGTAGTGTTCATGTTCATTTCCATTCAATTCTAGGAAGTTTTTTTTTTCTAATATTCTTTTGATTTTTTTCAGGTGCCCATTATCATTCAGTAGTGCGATATTCAGTCTCCATAAGTTTATATACTTTCTATCATTTCTCTTGCTATTGATTCCATTGCAATCAGATAGGTTACAGGGATTATTTCGTTTTCCAGAATTTGTCATGTCTTATTTTGTGTCCAATAATACATGTTTTATTGAAAGTTCCTTGGGCTGCTGAGAAGATTATGTATTCCCCAGTATTTGGATACACTGTTCTGTAGACGTTTATCAAGTTAATTTAATTTATAGTGTCATTTAGCTTTAATGTTTCTCTGTTCATTTTTGTTGGGATGGCAGGCGAGAATGGGATGTAGAGTGCCTACTGATGTCATGCTTGGGTTAATCGTGTTTTTAATCTGCATTGGGACCTTTGCTCCTCTGGTTATCTCATTGGTCATGTATGTATGTATGTGTGTATCGTCTGTCAGTTTGAGGTATTTGCAAAACACAAATGAGACTACATTGTAATCGAGTTAATGTACCACTCCTCCGTGGTGGACTGAGGTATAGTTTGTTGATGGTATCTTTATAATAGTTTTTTGTCAGGACTGGAGAGGTGGCTCAGGGGTTAAGCCTCTGCCTTGCGGGCGGAGGGTCCTGAGTTCAGATCCTAGACCCCACGTATAGACGCCAGGCGGAAGCGGGGGCGGCCTGCGCTTCTGGTCCTGGTAGGGCGGAGCCTGTGAATCCTGGGGCAGAGTAAACGAGGAGGTGGAGGCAGTTCATGGCGGTTCACGAATTCATCCGTGGTTCTACACACACACACGCATACATACACACATGTGCACACACACATACACACACGATTGAATAATAAAAAATTTTTTTAAAAAATAGTTTTTTGTCTTATGAAATTGGGTGTGCTGTTGTTCATTATGTATATATTTAGAAATATTATATCCTCTTGATCCCTCAATCACTATGAAATGACCTTGTGTATGTCTTCTGACTATTTTTGGTTCGAAGTCTGTTTTGTCAGATATTAAAACAGTGATACCAGATTGATTTTTGTAGCTCCATTTGATTGGAATTCCTTTTTCTGTCCTTTCACCCTAAGATTGTGTGTCTTTGGTAGTGGATCCCATTTTTAATCTATTCTAATGGTCTGTGTCTTTTGAGTAGAGAATTAATATCGTTAACATTGTTATTATTGAGAAATAGATATTAATTCCTGTCATTTGGTTTTGTGTGTTTGGTGATTTCTTGTTTCTCATTGGCTTATCTATTCTTGTAGTGTGGATTCATTCTTTACCATAGCCTCATGATGAGTTTTTCTCTACAGTATATATGATTCCTTCAGGTATCTTCCATAGCATTGGCTTAGTAGTCACGTATTCTTTTAGTTTGTGTTTCTCTTGAAGTTTTTTTCCCTTCTCCTTCAATTATGAAGGATAATTTTTACTGGATGTAGTTTTTATTGGATGGGTTGGCAATTATTTACAGAGTTTGCTCTCCTCGGCTCTAAGGTTTAGTTGTAATAGATTTGCCCTTCTGTATGACAGTGCTTCTCTCTTGAAACTTTCAATATTTTTCTCGTTCTTGATGGTTTAATTATAATACAAAATAATGAGGCTTTTTTTCTGGTCTAGTCTTTTCTGTTTGACTTTGTGATGCTTCCTAGATGAATCTTGACGATTATTCTTTCTCTAGACTTGAGAAATTTTATGCTATGATTGTATCAAGTATATTTCTGCCTTTAGCCTGTTTTTCACTTGTCCTCATGATTTGTAAATTTGTGTCCCGTAGAACCTGTTCGTGCTGTCTTCTAACATCCTTGTCACTGTGTGAATGTTCTAACTGATCTAGCTCATCTTGTAGGTTCTGTGCACTACTTGATTTATGGAATTTTCATTTTAAAGTTTCATTCTATTTTTGTTTTAGTCTTTTTTTTAAATTTTTTATTTTTATTATTTATTCAACTGTGCTCACGTGCGTATGTGCGCGTGCGCGCGCGTGTGTGTGTGTCTGTGTAGAATCCCAGGATTCACAGGCTCTGCCCTACCAGGACCAGAAGCGCAGGCCACCCCCGCTTCCGCCTGGCATCTATACGTGGGATCTGGGATCCGAACTCAGGACCTTCCGTCTGCAAGGCGGAGGCTTAACCCCTGAGCCACCTCTCCAGCCCCTTGTTTTAGTCTTTTTATCTCTATTGGATATCCTGTATTGGCCTTCTTTTTAATGTTCATTTCTACTTGCTTTGATTTAATTTAGGAGTTTATTTTTATTCTCTTGACTTCATCAAGCATATTTTTATGTTTATATTCTTTGTCTGAGATTTCATGCAATTCATTCTCATTGGTATCCCTTATGATAGAATTACTATTTTTTTAAAGGCATCATATAATCTTGATTTTTCATGTTTTTATTCTGCATTGGGATTTATGTACCTCTGGTCATGTATGTATGTATGTGTCTATGTACGTACGCAAGTATGTCTGTATATTCTGTCATTTGAAGTATTTGCAAAATACAAATGAGACGACATTGTAGTTGAGTTAGTGTACCGCTATGTATGGTGGGCTGAGGTATAGTTGGGATGGCTAAACATCAGGCCACATGCCCAGGGTGCTAAGCATGTTTCCTAACACTACTCCAAGAGTAGACTGTCAGCAGCAGGCTGACAGTAGGCCTACTGTGCAAATGTCATGAAAAGTTTGTCTCTTTAACTTCAATATCTGTTGGGTGATAAGGGAATGAGGATAGTGTTATGTATCTATGTAACTAAGGCTAGGCATGAAAGGCAAATAGACTACATATAGAGATTATTATTAGAGCAATAGAAAAGAAATTGAGAAAAAGTAAATGGAAGGGGACATTGGGGTATTGTTAAGATCCACAGAACTTAAAGATTATTAAAGCTATGGAATGCTGCACTTAAGTAAAAAGAGGCAAAGATGATGCCTGAAAAATGTTTGAAATACTGTAAATTTTTCACCTGGTTTCTTCTTCCTGCATTGTCTTTCTGATGTCTTAACAGATTTTTAAGAAATCTGAACCACATGTTTTTCAGTGATATGTCAGTAACCATTATCTACCTAAGAATATTTTCCTTTTTCTTTTAATCTTTTCCAGTTCAAACCACTGTAAGACTGTTCTTTGGAAGTATTGACTGCATTGTCTTCTATAACTTTGGAAAAGAGTAACTTATTTCCTCTGATACATTTTATTATATTTTTAAATTTTAGCTTCCCCAACTCATAAATGCCAATTTTCCAGTGGACCCACAAAGGATGTCTGTTTCTGGTCATTCCATGGGAGGTCATGGCGCTCTGATTTGTGCTTTGAAAAATCCTGGAAAATACAAAGTAAGATTGCTTAAGCTTCTATTGATAAAATACTTCTTTTGCTATATATTAGGAACATTAGGAACTTTCAAAGATTGAAATTATGAAATGGTTTTAGAATTAGGACTCAAACTTTTCTTGAGTTGGGGTTTTCAGGATATTTGCAAAAGATATTAAAGTTGATGACATGATTTAGGAATTGCATTAGATTATTTTCTTGTTGGCCCACTAGACACATTATAAAATGCAGCTTATCTTTTTCATTGAGTTTATGCAAACTATAATTTTGAATGTATTCCCTCCCCCCGAATTCTTAGTCTTAATTAACATTTGTTATATTTTCTACCAGAAACATCTTTATAAAGTTGAATTTGGTTTTCTGAGGTAAAAGATATTTATATTTTAAGGCTTCTGTATTCTCAGTGCCCTTAATGAGAATTGAAATGCGACTGCATTGAAAAACCACCTCTCAGACTTTTCCTTTATTTAAAGCTTTATAGCTTTTTTCTATGTGTGCGTGTGAACCAAGTTGGAATATGCACCATATGTAGAGTGTCGTGCCATGCAGCGCAGCATGCTACAACTGGGAAGGAAATGGTCTTCAGCGCGTCACTACTCTGAAGATTGCTTCTGTTTCTGAAGTCACTAGGGCTTTTCCTTATCTTGAGATTGCTTAATCTATTTGCTTTCCTTTTTGGGTTCCTTTGTAAACACGTCTTTAATCATTTCAGGTGTGCCAATGAGATATGAAAGTATTTCTCACAGGGATATCAGCACAGCAGTAGAAAATAAGGGATTTAATTCCAAATTTTAGTACAATAAGTTAGTGAATTTAGAATCTGAGGCAGATAGTGAATTTAACTTTTTTCGTCCTTGGAAAATAGTAATAGACATTGTGAAATGTGTACATTGGTAAGAATTGTAAACCTGAGAGATTCCATCATTTCACCAGAAAGAAGCAACACTGCACAGATACAAATTGTATTTGAAATTTTGTCGTGGAACATTTCTCGTTGTTTCTTGGGTACTGCTTGAGGTCTAATAACAATTTTACCAAGGAAGGTGTGAGCTATTTTATGTTATTATGGAACGATTTTTAAGGGTAGAAATTTTGAACATAAACTTTTGTATGAAATTAAATTCTAATGTGTTGCTTTGTACTAATAAGCACTTACACTTATTAACTTTTCAAATAGATTATACAAAAGATATATGTGAAGGCTTTTTTGTGGAAAAATCCGTTTTTTAAGCAATTTCAAATGTCCACATTTGATTTAGCAAAATGTGATTTGTTTTTAAATTTCTTTTGTCTCCGAAGTCTGTGTCTGCATTTGCACCAATTTGCAACCCAGTGCTCTGTCCTTGGGGCAAAAAAGCATTTAATGGATATTTGGGAACAGATCAGAGTAAGTGGAAGGTAAGTAAGAGATAATTGTATCATTATTTATTCTTATGTCTCAAAAGCTGAACATACCTCAGATGTTATATTCCTAGCCCACTCAAATAAACCCTGGAGCTGAGCATAACTGGGTGAAGGATACATGTTTTCTATGTAATAATGTATATACTGTTACATAGCCAGTCTTATTATGTTTGTTGTATACAGTATGGACTTTCTTTTTTCTCATCACTGTTCCCATTACTTTGCTTTTACATTATATTAGGTATTGTAAGTAGTCTAGAGGTAATATAAATATTTGGGAAGATGTACATAAGTGATATGAAAAATGCTATGCTGTTTTATATAGGAGACTTGCATATCTGTTGATTTTGATATTCTTGGAGAATCCAACCAATCTCCATAGATACTAGTGGACAACTCTACATAACAGTAACCCTAATTTCTAATTATTTTGAAGTATGAAAAATATTCTGAAGCTATTTTTTTCTCCTTGCTAGGAGATAATCTATATTGTTGTCTGTAAATTAACAGTATTTCTGAAATTAATTTTTAAAAAAATCACATACAGCTAAATGAGGAATTGTATGTCTGTCTCATTTATTCAGCCTAAAAGCTAAAATCATTTTATATTTCTTTTTGGTGCTAACAAAGTACCAAATATCTTTCTAGGCACTTTTTAGTTGAATTTAATGTTTCTTTTTTTTTTTTACAGGCTTATGACGCAACCTTTCTTGTGAAGTCCTATCCAGATTCACAGATAGACATATTAATTGATCAAGGAAAGGATGACCAGTTTCTTTCAGATGGACAGTTACTCCCTGATAATTTCATAGCTGCCTGCACAGAAAAGAAAATCCCTGTCGTCTTTAGATTGCAAGAGGCAAGTACTTGGAAGCCTTAGCTTGTGTGACGTAGAATGAAAAAGTAAAGTTGTATGTATACCATTTTCTTAACTTTTAGAAGGTGCCCTGTTACCCATAGCGAGATAGGTTTTAATTACATTAAGACACCCGAAGTGAAAACCTTAATATTAAGTTTATGATACTTAACATCGAGTTTGATGCAAATACAAAAGCTTTGGCAGTGAAAAATAGGTACAATTTTCCCACTGACAAGTAGCAAAAAACAGTTAAATTGAAGGTTTTTGTTAAAAAAAATTTTAGTAATTTGCTTATCTGAGAGAGAGGACAGACACACGAGCCACACATGTGGCAGTTAGAGCACACTTTCTGGGCGTCAGTTCTCTTCTCCACAGTGTGGGTTCCAGGGATTGAACTCAGTCACCAGCAGGGGCCGTCACCTGCTGACCCAAAAGTGAAGTTGAAGGCTGAGTGTTACTCATCTCTAACATGCATAGGTGTGTCTTTGTCTGCAGATACACCATTGTTATAGCAGATTGAGGCTCTTCATGGGGACATCATGGCCTCAGAAACGGAGCATACTGCCTCACCTATGAGCACACTTGCGTCACTTGACTCTTATGCTAATAGGTTATGCTGCTTGGAATTCTGGTGGTTTATGAATAATTACTGAATTTCATTTGGCTTGTAAATTTTCCTTGACTAAACTACTTCCAACTCTGATATTTGCCTATTTATGCTACTATAGTTTTAAGTAAATAAACTCTGCTTTAAAAAACAAAAAACAAAAAAACAAAAAAACTTCTTATAAGCTTTAGAGACATTGTATACACAAAATCTTCATTTCAGGATGAACATTGAAAGTTATGTATGTTCATGACTTTCAGGTCATGTTGACTGAAAGTAGAATTACGGTGGTAAATGTTCACATAAAGCTACTCAGTGTGCACTCTGAGTCCTTCCAGCTCACACAGTGTTGTCCTAACATCAGCTCATTCACAGTCTTTGTCACCAAATGAGAGATCTTTCCTTTTTTGCCCATTTGCTTTACAGATATTCTACCTTTAGAGAAGAAACCCTCTTATTTAAGATCACACTGCCAGTGTATGCCAGTATATAATGAAGCCAGGACTGTAAGCAAAGTCATAATCACAGACTTCATACTGTCTTCTGTCTAGCCATTTCTAGGCAGTGCAATATACTCCTGAAGGGATAAAACAGCTAGCACAAGGAAAACCGTACATGACCTGCTACTTCTCTAACTTACACAACAGATCTTAGCAATTCACGTTTATACTGGTATTTTGAATATACAAAAATATAACACATATATTTACCCGTACATGGCATAATATATTAGATATAACAAATATATTTATAAAATATATTGAAAACATAAAATATATCAATTTATATATGTTCGATACATTATTATATGAGCATTCATCTTTAAGTAATAGGGTTTTATTTAGATTTATTCGAACATTTACCATCACAATTGCATTTTAGATCAGTAGGCAACATGAGAAATCCAGTCTCCAATTTGATTATAAATCAGCCATGTGTTTTTAACAGTATTAGCTATAGCTGTAAGTGATATCCTAGGTCATGATTTTTTCCTAATGACCCTAACTACTTGGCACCAGCATCAGTGTGTTGAATGCTTTGTCTCTTTCCCCTGAGGCTAGGCCAGGGGATTTTCCTTGCCAGCAAGGTCTGAAAACGGACCAATGTAATACTGCTAAAGCGCCTCTACCTCAAACAATGAAAAAATGTGGTTGCTTCTGCTTTCATTTCCTTCTAGCAGGGTCAGGAAGGGTGAAGGCATGATCCGAGGCAGATTGCATTGTATGTGCTGAAGTGAATCAACAGCTGGATGTATATTGCTGGGGTGCTGGCTCTAGAGACTCCAGTTCAGATTTTCTAGTCAACTTACCTTGACCTCGGATCCCCTTGCAGCTCAGATTTCTGAGAGGGCTTTTTTAATTTTTTGCTGTTGTTGCTTTTTTTAATCATCTGCTTAGTTATGTGACTATAAACATAGTATAACTATTTCTGGGTGACATAGGAGCCATAAAAAAAATCAAATAGGCTGAAAACATTGGGGCATATGTAAATAAATGAACTAAAAGGAAAGAAAACTATGATTGCAGTCACTTAACATGACTTTTTATCATGTTAAATGACCATGACCTGTTTTTATGCTTTGTCAGTTGTCAAATTGAGAGGGAGACATTAGTTCATGGGAATATTTATTTGGTTATTTCATGTAGTTTTTATTTTTTGC
Source organism: Typhlomys cinereus (assembly GCA_023101885.1). Classification (NCBI taxonomy): domain Eukaryota; kingdom Metazoa; phylum Chordata; class Mammalia; order Rodentia; family Platacanthomyidae; genus Typhlomys; species Typhlomys cinereus. Next base: position 4,743,288 of record JALPQD010000149.1, read on the forward strand.
TTTCATGGGATCTAAATCCTGATAGGCACTATGTAAGATCAAGCCCCGTCTGAAAAAGTAGGCCCAGTGTGTCCTATCTTTAACTACTAGAGTTACGTAGTGAGGGAAAAATCCAGTGACCTAATACTAAAGAAAAGTCTCGGAACAGTATTCCTTTCTTGGAGATCAGTAAAAGAGGAGGTCATCCTGCCTTCAAGAGCCAGTGCCTTTTTGACGATCCAGAGGCTATTTTGATCTTTGCGCCTGTCTCTTAAGAGAAGAGTGTTGGAGAGTGGTAGAAATGCAGAGATTTCTCACTCAGCTCTGTATTTCTGTGTGTCAGCACAGAGACTCTCAGTGCTTGTTAGAAAAGCAGATGAATGCCTTTCAGCAGTCTCCTTTGCATTCCAAAGAGTCCCAACCTGGAGGTTTCTATCTGAATATTTCTAGCTGGGTTGAGAATATGTAGGAAAACGCCTGGTAGGGTAAATTCCTTTATGGCTGATGAAGCTTGCTTCCTTTCTGAGAGTTAAGTAAAAAAAATGAGAAAATACATTTTATTTTTATTTACTTTTGTACTTCAAAAGCCTGATGATTTTTTTTTTTCCATTTGAAATTTGGAGCAGAAGAGGAAAGTGTCACTAAATACAGAGAATTGCACGAGATGCTGAACATAACAAACTCACTAGTCAAAGAATGTAGGAAAGAAGCTGCCCCATTGGATAAGATTGATAACAGAAGGTGAACCCACTGGAGATAATGTCAGCTCTGATGGTGCACTGCCTTCAGCAGAGTGCTGCCCTTCCCGCATGTTCTCTGGCCTCTCTGCTGACATCCTCAGCAGTCCTCTATCCCTCATGGCAGGCAGCTGGTACAATGGTAAACAACAAGAGATGAGAACCCAAATAATTCCAAGGCTTCCCCTTGATCTTGACAGCCCCCCTGTCAGATCAGCTTCCACAATGAAGACAGGTTATTTTCAAGTTACTTTGATGACTGTACTGAAATTTTTATCACCCACTGTTTCTGCAGTGTGCATTCCATACTTCTCTAGAAGAGAAGGAATGCTTACCAGTTCATGAAAATCTTGGGAACGTGCTTTATGCTAACCTTATTATTAGATCAGTTTTTATTTCTCACGTGCTTAGAGAAATTCCATTTTCCCTTCTCTCAGATCAGTTTGTAATTAGTTTAAAAACGAAAAAACAAAATAAAAAAAATTTTAGACTTTTTTCTTTTTCAGAGTATTCTATCTTATTTTTAAATTGTGCCTAGGGTGGTTGCTATCCCCCAATTATTTGGTATTTACACTGCTGCTCTAGTTCTGGGAGGGGAAGAAGTGTCGTGGTTCACAGAGGGAGAGTTGCCTCTCATTTCTCTTTCTCTAACAGTGGTCACTTGACTTGCGAAGTCAAGGGTTCAGCTGCGTGACACATTGCCTTTTCTTTCTGTTTTAGTTTTCAGAAGCTTTATTGACTTTAATAAGAGTTTAATAAATTAATCTTTTTTCCTCAAATACAGATAGGATATATGTAGGAGCCATAATTCTTTGCACATATGCATGTGTACGTGTTTGTGTGTGTATGGTACACAGGTACTGGTGTGTGTGGGGATCAGAGGACAGCCTCAGGTGACACACATACCTTCAGGCATCATACACTTTTTTATTTTTTTAAGAGACTCTCCCTGGCACAGGACTTTCCAAATAGGTAAGGCTGATGGCCAAGGAGCCCAGGGAAGACCCCCCCCCAGCCCCCTGTCTCTGCCTGCCAGTTCTGGGCAGCCATCACCCCTTTTCTTTTTGTTTTTAACGTGGGCTTCAGCATTGAAATCGGGTGTTGAAGCTTGAAAGGCCTGGTTACCAACTGAACCCAGAAGTGGAATTCATGATTTGATTTATAAATGGCAGTTTGACTTCCTAAAGAGTGATAGATTTTTTTTGTCCTTATTTTGTGATTTTATTCTATATTGTCTGTCTGTGCTTGCTTTATATTTTAATGGTTGCTGTGTTGCTGAGGTCCAGTGTGCTTCTTTTAAAGAATTAAAATATTTTGCCTATATTTCTAAGCTCTCAAATCCTGATGCTTTTGCCCTGTCAATATGACCTCAGTCCTCCTCTACATTTAATTAATGTGTTATTTCCTCTTCTTGCATATTTGTAGAAACTAAATTATACAGAGTGTTTACTTACCCTTGATATTTGTGCTATTCTTTGGGTATACAGTGAAAATGTTAAGGTATGAGTGTGACAACCTTGATTTTGATTAAACCTTTGCCATGTTTGGACTGTACACAAATAGACTAAATGATGAGAGAAAGACATTTAGTTGAAGGAGAGATACACTTCATCTTGACGTTTCAACAATGGGTGAATATCTTTACTCTGCATTCTGTCTTCCAGGGTTATGATCATAGTTACTACTTCATTGCAACCTTCATTGCTGACCACATCCGGCATCATGCAAAATACCTGAATGCATGACAAGCTTCAGACAAGAGGGTCTCACCAGGATTACAAAAGCTGTAATGAACAGACTTGCTGAGAGAATGTTTCAAAAGGTTGGATTTCATAATCGAAAGGCTGATTGAATCACCTCTCTGAATAAATGTGTAAAACCTCCTGATTTAAGAAGTCATTTACTAATATTCACATAGGAAATCTTTAATATTTGACAGTCTTTCAGTGTCATTTGGAAATCCTTGTCAAAATAATCTTAAGTCATAAAAGATGAATGTGTACTCTTCAGTCCTAGAACAATAATTCTTGAGTGGGAGAAAGGTAATTCAGCACAAATGTCCACATATACGGACTTTAAGCCTCTGGAGGCATTAGCTGTCTTTATCAAGTTCGTTCTTCTTTTGTGTCTGAGAAACATGATTTTTACTGGGTATTTGCTGACCATCAACAGAACAGGGAAGAAGGAAGAAAATGGTTAAGTGAAAGCCCATCATCACACAGCTGTCTGTGAGCATCTAAAACTAGAAATCAGGCTTGCTCAGCTGCAGCGCATCTTGCTAGTGAAATGAATACTTTCATGAAATTGATTTGAGTTTTGTTACGTCTCAAGATTATAGTAGCCATATGCTACTGCTATATAGGCTCTCTTAGACACATGCAGAAAAATAACCAGTGTATATACCAGATAGTGTTCCCTGAAGAACTTAATATATGAACCTTTTGAAACATTGAAGCTGAAAAGATGGCTCCCAAGCAGAAGGTCTGAGTTCAGATCCAGGTGAAAAGGCCAGGTGGAAATGGTGGTGGCCTACATTGCAAGCCCTGGTAGGCGGAGCCTGGGAAATCCCAGAGCCAAGCAGAAGGGAGGTAGGGCAATCCAGGATGATTCCTGAAGTCACCTTTGGCCCTGCACAGGAACACACAGTGCCCTCTGACACACACACACACACACAACATACACACACACGCAAAAATCAAAGTTTTTTTTTTTTAAAAGTGACAGATGACACCTGAGTGCTTTAATAATCTAGATTTTCCTGTTAAGGCAACGAAGTGGGGTGGCAGGATGTCTCAGGGGGTAAAGTTGCTTGCTTGCAAACCTGACTGAGTTTAGTCCCCAGAACCCACAACAGAAAGAACTGACTCCAACAATTGCTCTCATTTCCACATGTGTACCATGCATGGCACACATATCTGTACTATCTGATATTCAGAGTAAGTACAGCCCTCCCACAAGTTTTTACAAGCATAAAATGGACAAAAGTTTCAGTGCTACTTCACAAAAGTGCACTTAACTTCACAAGGCAGGATTGCAGCAACTACAGAGAAATACTATTATGACACAGCCACCCTAATGGTTGAAGTAAAAATGTGAAATAAATCATGTTGACAAGACTGCTGTGATGTGAATTAGCTTTGCGGCATGTGCGGTATCTGCTGAATGTTCATTTGCAATAGAGTGGATAAAACTGAAGTAAATCATGTAATAAAATAATCTACACTATTGAAAATGAATATGCTAACAGTAGATACAGCAACCTAAGAATAAAAGAATCCAGACCAAAAAACATTCCATATAAATCACTTGTTACTATTTACAGAAGGTTCCATGGGGGCAGAACTCATTTGTGGTGGTATATTATCAGATCAAGGTGAACCCAAACCAAGGGGAGGGGAGAGTCCAAGAAAAGATTGAAGAGTAACATGGAAGAGCCTTGGGTAGAAGAAAACTCTCCGAGAACTTTGTTCAGTGGTTATACTGAAAATTTTATACGCTTGGAAAATTTATCAGCCAAATACAAGATTCATACAGTTTCCCACATGTGTTAAACTTCATTAAACTTACATTAAAAATACATTGGGTAGTTAGGGAGATCACAGAGAAACTGCTGCATGAAGGGTAAGGAATGCTGATGTTACTACAAAGTTTACTTACCTTGGGATAAAGTTTCCAGAGGCAGCATCAGCCACAGATTCAGTAATGTACCTAAGCCCACGTGGTGGTGATGGTGATGTGTTAGGCTGCAAAGTGTGGCTGTAGTGATGTCACTGATTCTGAAGATACAGGTGAATTTAGATAGTTCATGAAATCTTATGGTGGAATAATAAACATTTCTAAGATACTGCTGAAATTTAATAAACTGTGACAGGATTTAAAGGGTTTATAAGCACATTCAAAATTAGCAAGCAACTATTTTAGATATTAGTATTATGAAAATTCATATTCAAGGTGACCTTTATTTAGATAATGAGGATACAGAGTATGAAATTGCTCTGTGAAACTTCTGAAGTCAAAATCACCTCATTAAAATGAGAAGCGTAAATTCTTTTTTTTTTTAAGCTTTCATTTTCGAAGATGTTCTAATAATTTGAACAACGGGATGCAAGTGAAAAAGGAAACCCTCCTGATGTTCAGTGGTAAGAAGCTGGCAGAGGTGGTCGGGAAGGTGGAGACACAGCACGGGTTCCATGGTGGGCCCAACATCAGAGCCAAGAAGAGGTTTATAAGAGGTCTAGAAAGGTTAGCGTCCAAATCAATGATTTTCCCATAAGTCTCTCTAACAAGAAAATTATTCCATTTACTATAGCAATGAGAAATGAAAGTGGTGGATACAACTCCAGAAAAATTGCACAGGACTACCACAAAAATAAATATTGGGTAAGTGAATGACAGTCACACTTAAAGAATGAAAGGCTCTAGGTTATAGTTATAAATATGCCCCCAGAATAATCTGTGAATGTGATTGTGTGAATCTCTCATATCCATGAGAAACCCTTGGGCCTTAGATCAGAAGGGACTCCAAGAAAAGTGTCAATGGGTTAGACCAACGTTTTGTACTTTCATTTTCCCGAGAATTCATAATTGACTATCCTCAGCCATTATGCAAATGTCCTCAGAGTTGTCCTAAACCCCAGTTTTCACTAGGTGGAGCTCTACACCGAACCCGCATGGTGGAAGGAGAGCACCAACTCCCACAATTGTTCTCTAACCCCCCCACACTCATGAGACTACTATGCACCCCTGCCCATGGGGAGAAAGAGAGAGAAGAAGGAGGGAGGGAGGGAAGGAAAGAAGGAAGGAAGGAGGTAGAAAAAAAAGAAAAGGAAAGAAAAAAGAAACTGGAGAAGCCTGTGTTGCTATGCTCTGAGCCTCCACTGGTGGGGAAGTCTAGTTCGGCTCCAAGGAAATGTTTGCTGCCTGCCCTGTCCTCACAATAGGGACCAATAACTGGGGAGAACTTTAGGTCTGTCAGGAGTGTCTTGCATTCCAGACTCGAAACGGATCAAAAATTCCAGGGATCACACACCCCAGGTTTTTGGAACAGTCATTTCCTTTTCCTGTGTGGTGAACTTATTACGGGTGATCTTCCTTCACATTCTTTTTTTTTAAAAAAAGCTTTTTGACAAGATTTTTTTTATTATTTAATTCAATTGTGCGTGTGTGCGCATGCGTGTATGTATGTAGAACCACGGATAAATTCGGGAACCGCCATGGACGCCTCCACCTCCTCCTTGTTTACTCTGCCCTGGGATTCACAGGCTCCATCCTACCAGGACCAGAAATGCAGGCCGCCCCCGCTTCCGCCCAGCGTCTATACATGGGGTCTAGGATCCGAACTCAGGACCTTCCATCTGCAAAGCAGAGGCTTAACCCCTGAGCCACCTCTCCAGCCCCTCTTCACATTCTTTAAAACCCCTAAGGTTTCTGTGATAAACCTTTTTCACTTTGATAAACAGGGAGAAAAATTCCAAAGTTAAAAATCCAGGAACTTTTTTTTTTAATTGAGAGAGAAGGAGGTAGCAGGGAACTGGAAATTTCTTCAGCAAATCTACTTTCTGCCCAGCCTTTTTTTCATGACTCATCCTAATGTTTAAACTGACCCAGACAGGCTCAAGGTAGCAGGGATCCCCCCACAAGTATGCCGCTTCTATATCCAAATAGCTCATTATCCAGGACTTATTTTGCTCAAACTATCATAAATATTCATTCCAAGTTAGTTATCTCCTACAACAATTTCCCTCCTCAATACATCCTTTAAATCTGCAAATAATATCCAATCATCTTGATCTTTGAAATTTCACAAACATTTCTATTTTATAATCCACTCTGAATATCAAACCTGCAGAAGAAACATTTCCTATATACAAATATTTTATAGCTGTACCTAAAAAGGAAAAGGAGAAAAAGGAAACAGTCAAAAAAAAATCAACAAAAAAAAAAAAGAGAAAATCACATATGTCTGGTTAAGGGTTATGTTTAAGGAGTCACAAATAAAATAATGAAAATTATTAGCATTCATCCTATGTAACTGTAACATCTATAGTCACATTGTCCCTGACAAGGGCTGCATGAGCACAAGATAAGTGTGCCTTCTTACTCGATGTGACCTTTGAACCTGTTGAGTCTCAACATCACTTCATTAATCCGTATCATTAAGCAAGGGTAGTGTCCACTGACAGCACTCATGGAAAGTGCGACAGCCCAGACTGCAGACATACAGGACTTGGTTCCTCCCAGGCCCAGGAGAAGGAAACCAGGGCTGTTTTTGTTGCTGACTTTTGTCCTGCTTCTCAAGGCTGGACTGATTCATCCTCTAGTCTTTTCTAGCGTGTTTTCTTCTCCTTTCAGTCTGCTTTAGTTCGTGTTGTGCTGCTGACAGGTGTTCTTGTTACATCATCCCATAGTGGTCGACATCTCAGGCAAGAGGATGAGTAAGAGTAAGGGTGTGGAAAAAATCTGTGTAAGGTGTGTGTGTGCATGGGTGTACATATGTGTGTGTGCATGTAAGGTGTGTGCATGTGTGTGTGTGTGTAAGGCGTGTGTACATGTGTGTGCATGTAAGGTTGTGTGTGTGTGTGTGTGTGTGTGCATGCATGTGTGCTGTGTGTGCTGTGTGTGTGCGTGCATGTTAAGGCCAAAGTTCAATCTCAGGTGTTATTCCTCAGGAACTGGTCACCTAGTTTTTTGAGACAGGGTCACCCGTTGCCTAGAGCTGTGGAGTAGGAGAGGTCTGCTGGCCAGTGAGCCCCAAGAATCCATCTTTCTCCACTTTTCTACTATTGAGATTATAAGCGTGTACCACCACACCCAACTTAAAACACATGATTTGTTATATTACTTTCATGTTTGCTTTTCTTTTTTCTTTTTTGTGTGTGCGTGAGAGTGTACCAGAAGACACTGGAGTGTGTGCCTATAGAGGCCCAAGGGTGACACTGAATCACCCTTGATCGGTCTCCCTCTTTACTGCTTTCTTTGGATTTCCAAGCTCCTCCTTCCAGGGTGGGAAGTACAGGCTACCACCATTTCCTCATGGAATTTTTTTTGTGGGATCTGGGAATCTGAACCCACGTCCTTTTGCTTGTGAGGCAAAGGCTTTGACCCTTGACCCATCTCCCCAGTTCAAAACACATCATTTTTAAGGAACCCACTCAAACTATAAAAAACCTAGTCCCATCAAAATGACCTCAATGTATTCATAAGGGGAGTGCTTTGACCCCCTCTTTAAAAGCCCCATCTTCACATTCCTGCACTTGAATTAACTTTCTGACACACTCTGAGGTCAACCATTTATATGGACTGGTAAAGAGCCTCATCAGTAGATTGTAACACGGGTGCTGCTTAACCAATCACAGCGCCAGGTTGGCAGTGCGACTGTAAGGACAACTAAGCGTCACACGTCCAAGGCAGTGGTGGTTCCTAGATGTATGCTGCATTGGTTGGACAGTCTTACAGATATCCACCGTAATTCTCTTCTTTAGCTGGCTCTGGCAGTTCTTAAATTTTTTTTTTTAATTCAATTGTGCATGTATGGTGTGTGCGGGTGTGTGTATGTGTGTGTAGAACCACTGACGAATTCGGGAACCACCATGGACGCCTCCACCTCCTCGTTTACTCTGCCCTGGGATTCACAGGCTCCGCCCTACCAGGACCAGAAACGCAGGTCGACCCCGCTTCCGCCTGGCGTGGGGTCTAGGATCCGAACTCAGAACCTTCCACCTGCAAGGCAGAGGCTTAACCCCTGAGCCACCTCTGAGCTGACCTATGTCTCTTGCTACCTCTTCTAACTGGCTTCTCTTCAGTACTTACTACGTGCACACATTGTTGCAGACACATTGTTACAATCAGCAGAAAGCACAAACAGGCTTGCTCTTGTAAGCACATACAGTTTGCACTCAGTAGACGCTGGTGTAGGGTGAACGTGGAGACAGTGACAGGTTGAGTGGGCGGGGAGCCCTATGGTATGTAGGTCCCCTTGCTCAAGGATCACCAGTTCCTGAGAAAATTCCTTGCCATCACACCCTCCCCGAGGCCCAGATGTGGCTAGAATGGAGGTTTGCTGGCTGATTCCTGTGGGAGACACAGGAGGGCTTTGCTGCCTGATTCCCCCAAGAACTGGGCAGCTCTGAGGTGTGGCTGTTGGCCAGGATGTGGTTCCTGAGGCAGTGCCAGCCGAGGCCCATGCCATGAGCTCCAGTGATAGGTGGTCCTCAGGCTTGATTGCCCCTGCATTCATGGTATTCTTTCCCTGGGCTTCACACATTTCCCAGTCGCTTAACAAGATGTGTCTTCAAAGCACTGGTCTTCCGTAATATACAGAGGACTAGGTGAGAGGACACTGATGCAGCAACTCAAAGCAGAGCACCGCGGCTCGAGTCAGCAGTCCTGGTTCTGTGGGTTCCACGTGAGGTAAGAAGATGGACTGAACCCACCACCACTTCACTTGCGCTTCTCACAGCAGCTGCTTTTTATCACAGGGGAGGTGGGTATATGTGGAAAACACATGTGTCAGGTCTGATCAAGGCAGCTGCTTCACCCTGGAGCTGTGATTCCATCAGAGGCACTTAGGGTACTGGACCCAATCCTGTGGGCTACAACCTGAGCCAAGGACAGCATCCTCAGAGGTGCCAATGGAAGCCGACCTCCACCCGCACCCCAACCTCATCATAGTAAGTTTGCTTTTGCTGTATTGTTTTTGGCAATATCAAGTATATTTTAGCTTATGAAGCATTTGTTCAAAGATCACAGAGAATGTCATGCCCCAAACTGTGGGTGATACCAAAGCCTGTTAAGTTTATCTATCTTTGATAAATTGCAATGCACAAATCTAACGACCCCCCAAAGTCTACCATGGATCACAGGGGAGAAGGCTCCAGGCAATAGGATCCTTAGAGGCAAGGGATTAACAGTCACAATAGTTCCTACACTAATGGGGAGCCCAAGAAGGGACTGTGGGCTATGCCACTGAGTCTTTACCCTTTACTAGGGTGGAGGACTCAGAGGGAGGTTTGGCAGTTGTTGTTGGAGCCCTTGAATCCAGGGCTCCCCTTGACAAGGTGGGCAAGGCTTTGGCGAATGGAGACAGACACGCAGCTCTGTGGGCTGAGTGAATCTAAGCTCTTTATTCAAATTTTTAGCAGCATTTATATACTTTAGAAAATTGAGAGTAAAGGCCAGGGGGTGTGTCATTACGCCCATAGGGAAAACATCAAAGAAAACCAGGACCAAATTCTATACATGATTATTTAAAACATATTCATTCCAGGTAACAAAGGAAGAGCAGAGGTGACACATATTTTCTGTGTTGGGACAGACATGGTGTCTCCAGGTAGAGTTAAAGCAGGCATGACACTCAGTTGCTAAAAGCAAAGGGACAATGAATGTTTCAAAGCAGATTTTCTCTGGTTTATGCATAAACATTAAATGTGTGAGGAAGTAACTGTAAACTAGCTAGTACTGAGAAAAAAAGATCTAAATACAGCAGGTAGACTCAAATTCCAGAGGAAGGAATCCTTCTGCCAGAAGTAAAACTTAATTTACATAGGAGAGCCCCTACCAACTGCCCATTTAGATGTTAATGTATCACTCCTCATCCAGAAGGCTTTAGGCTTGAACCAGACAGTAACACTAAGGCCTGACTATTCCCATATTTTCCTTATTTTTCTTATTTATTTCATATAATGCCATGTCCTTTTTCTAGAAAATGTTTCCTTGAAACAATATTCTGCCATGCTGGGACCTTGTCCACTAGGATGGTCGGATAAGGACACAGCAGGCGAACCAGACAGTAACACTAAGGCCTGACTATTCCCATATTTTCCTTATTTATTTCATATAATGCCATGTCCTTTTTCTAGAAAATGTTTCCTTGAAACAATATTCTGCCATGCTGGGACCTTGTCCACCAGGATGGTCGATTAAGGACACAGCAGGCAGTCACACAAAAGGATGTTCCAGGGGATGGGAGGGAGCAAGGGGGAGGTGTAGGGAGAGAGGGGAGGGGGAGGGGGATTAAAGGAAGGGGCGAAAGTGCAAAGGGGAGATGACTGAGAAGGGGAGGAGGGAGGGAGAGGACGGGGACCTATTGAGCTTGTATGAGTAGGAAAAAAAAAGTGGGAGAAAAAAATTGTAATGCATAAATCAATTTATTAAGATGCTAATAGTAACTAAACAGAACTGTTATAACAGCATATTGTAATAAAGTTATGTGAATGTGGACTCTCAAAATAGTTGATATTAGTATTTGAGAGTTTGGGATTTGTAGTAAATGGTAAAAATCTGGATGGGGAGTACTGCTGGGCACATATGTACACATGTATACACTCGTTCTCCAGATTCATACACACACATACATGTTGCTTACACCCATTTATAGTCACATATATTCAAAACACATAAATGGTACAATCTGCTTCAGCAATGAGCCTGTAATGTTTGCGTGTGTGATGGTGAACCTTTGTATGAGAGTAAGTCAAAACAAAAATGGTTGGTACAAATTCAAATTTTTAATGGATGTTAAATAACAAAAGGAAGGATTTTTGCACTATATACATTGTCTACTTATGATTCTGTCAGCTAGCCATGCTCGTTGTATTGCACATATAAACAGTGTACAAGGATCTTGAAGACATCTCAGCCATACAAGAATTGCATTGAAAAGAAAAGCTATTTTACAAAATAACAAAGCAATTTTATTATACAGCCATGTTCAAGAAAATACTGAAAATTAATTATCAAAAGAATTTTAACTTTGAAAACAAAACCTCTGAAAATAAATGATCACCAGGCTTCATATAGCCAAATATACATGTAAAAACTTATTTCAGGACCCTGCAATGAGAATGCCCATGAAGGTGCAGCCGTCTTGGTTCCTATTTAGATAATCAACCTTTGAATGTCCCTTGAGTTGTATAGACTTTGTTCAAAATCCTTTTGTCTACATTGTTATGCTTTTCGACAAAACATATTTGTGCAGTACAGAAAAATATTAAAATATATTTAAGTTCAATTAAAGTGCACAGTACATTTGATAGGAAATAATTACTAGCTGCCAATCTAGACGTCCACGTTTGGAACCCCTCTTATTCCCTTGGCAGAAGGCAACCATGGTGGTTGACGTAGGCCTGTGTTCCATGGCTGCAGTCCTGATGTCTTGGTTTTTTGTGCTCACCTTGACATACATCCATGGCGACTGCTGCTCTGGAAATTTCTAATGGCTTAACACCATTAATAAGCATAATACAGTCAGCATTCACAGGTCACTGAAAACAAATGACCGGGCTGACTGTGTCACCTGCGTGTTCATGCCCACTCCTGCTTGCCACTGGTGGTCCTGTCTTGTCAAGCCTTCTTCGGACTTTCCAAACCCACACAGGTGGGCTTCTGTCCTTGGCTGGTCCTTCTTTAGTGCCGCTTCGCCTGCCTCGCTCCCTCCCTGGCTGATCAGCCTCACACACATCCACTTACTTGATCTTCTCTCAGCTGCTTGGCCATGCATGAAGCTGCCCACCAGCTGGTTGCCTGATGACCTGTTTACTCTCCCAACGTCTCACACTGTGAGTCTGTGAATCTTGCAGTACTGTCCGGGCTCTTCTGAAATAGCACCAGCTAGATGGTATTCAGACGAGCACCACTGTATGTCAGGATCATTCCTTTTACAACTGGCAGTTACTGAACAGCTGGTTTCCTGCCCCGAGTTCTTAGTCAAAATTTCCCTTCCAAATGTTTTGATTCGACCATAATGAGTCATCTCCACATCCCCATTCCACTTCCTTAAATCTACCTTTGGTGCTGTGTTCTCTTGAATTACTCAACAGTGCAAACTTTTACCTTGAGACACATGATGCTAATGCTTGCTATTTCCTTGTATTAAGGTGTGAATGTTTTGTGCATAGCAAATGAAGTATGAATCCAAAAAAATTCACATTTTATCTTCAAGTTTAATATCTTTTTTTCCATTGTGTCTATTTACAAATGACTTTGGGGTGCTCTCTTGATTTCGGTCAGTTCGTTACATAGGGGGAAAGGAGGGCTGCTGGAATGTAGAAAACTGGATGGAATGCAGAAAATACAAATAAGACTGATGTTCCACAAACCAAAGGGTAAATAACGCCTCCCCAGAAAACATCTCTTTGTCACTGAAGCACCTGTTTTTGGCTTAAATTTTCTTTTTGGAATCATATACACCAGGAGACATGATTACAGAGACCTAGAACTACTGCACACCAAAGAAGCTAGAAAATAACTCAGTATTTATAATATTAAAATAAATCGTTTAACCACAAAAAAGCAGTAATAAAATAGTTTCCTAATTTACAATTTGCATCCAAAGGATGAATAATGACTCACTAATAAATAATATTTATATAAATATTTTGTATGTTGAAAATAGTTTTTTAAAAGGCAATGGTCTCAAGAAACGTCTTGAAAAATTTGGTGGTGAAAAACCTGATTGTAACCCCTTCCCTCCCCACACACAGAATCTGCTGTGAGTTTGGTTTTAATAAAACAGATGCGTCTTGCTGCAAAACGTTTGTGCTTGGCGTTTGGCAATGGCAATGGGTGAGTGTGGAAGGGATGGAGGAGGCTGAGAAGGCAATGGCGTGTTGCTTAGTCTCCACTGGCCTCATCGCTGGCTTGGAGAAGATGCCTGTCAAACTTTAAACCGTGGAGGTCAGCTCTGAAAAGTTCAACATTATCCCCTAGGTTGAAATCTTTGTCAATGCAACTAGTGGGGGACCTGACAGGCAGTGAGTGAGTGGGGGGTGGGTGGAGAAGCCGGGGGCAGAGTCCAGGATCCCCTGATGTGGGAAGAGTCTGAGCTGACCCAGACAACAGGACTTGGTCTCATGTGAACAGAACTTTTGTCACGGTGACATCGAGCAGTGCTTGAACAGTGATGCCCACTTTGACCAGGCCTTTCTCTTCAAGGATGTGGTGGGGTAGGCATAGCTTTTCCTAAAAGGAAGAAGAACAGAACATCAATTTGGAGAGGCTTGGACTACAGTCTCCAACCCTCGCTACAACATGGATGGGAGTAAGCATCGCTGTCTCCCCGATAACATCCCTCCGTCTGTGTTCCTTCCCTTGCTGTCAACCATCGCCAAGGTCTACTTGCGTTTTCAGATAAAGTAATCATTTTTTCATGTGTGAAGGTTGTTCAAGAAAGCCTTCTAGTCACCCTTAGATGTAAACATTGAGAAGAACTCCCATTAAATAACTGAGTTACCTAGATTGAGAAATCACACACCAAGAAGAATATCATAGCTTCTGTCCTTTGGAAGCAACATTGCAAATAGCATATCATATACTCTAAAAGAACTGCATTTACTCATTTACACGGATCACATGCCACCACACTGCCCATCAGTCCTGACTCAATTCATATATCCCAGACCACTGGCAATGTGGGCATGCTGGAGGGCAGGCATCTTTCCCTCGTGGTTTAGGAATAATCTTACACATAAGTCATCTTAGCCACATTCCCCAATGACCTGTGTTTTAAAACTTTCTTTCATAAGATATTCAGGACATGAATGACCTATTACTTTTTCATGTATTTTTTTTTCTTGGGAAATGTTCAGTACATGCTATTAAAAGACAATAACAACCATGAATCACTTATGCAGAGCCCTTCTTTGGCCACAAAGCCTGGCTGGGATGAATGGTGATTCCATGGTGCAGGGTGGGGACATCTACAGCTGGAAGTCAGTACCCATCCTTTCCTGCCACTATCTGGCATAGGACTGGAAATTCCAAAAGGTTGCCACTTCTTTGCTGGTTCCATAGAAGCAGGAACATGTCCTCCTTATTTATATCACCTCCTTTTGGGTTCAGCAGAAAATTATAAGTATTTAGTATAGCTAAACTTTTGGTACCAGATATTTATTAAAAAGTCCTCATTTTACACCATATGTTTAAATTAATTCAACATTATTCAAGTTAAATGCTAAAGAAAACTCCCAAATGCTTTCCAATAAACATTTAATATTGTTTCTGACTTATTGATAAAACCCTACACAGATGTCTTACTTTGGGGTTCAGCAGGGCTCTTTTTCACCAGCCCCATTTCCTTAGTGCCCTCAAGGACCTTATAAACCATCAATCCATAAATAAAAGGAACCATGAGAAGTAGTGGTCATAAATTATGGAAATCTTGACCGTGAATGGAGAGATGTCACCAACTGAAGAAATTGAAGAGATCGTAAAATGGCCACTTTGAAAAGAAAATCCAACAGAAAATTGTTTCTTTTCATTCCCTTTCCCTTCTTTCAGAAGGGTCGACCAGTTGTCTAGTTCAATTTAACCAATTAAAATAGAATGAGAAGACCGACCACTTTTCTTTCCCACCTATCCTCCGTTCTGAGTAAACAGTGTATTGGAAGGAAGTGTTGAACAACAATCTTTCTCATGAGAAGATGGAACTTTGCTAAATAAATCATACAAGTAAATTTGTCTTTAAGTAGATGCCACATGTTTCCAGTTGAATTGCAATGGCAGGTGCCATGTTAGCAAGCAGGTTGGTGTTTGGGTTTCTTAGAGAAGAACCACAGAGAAGCTTGGTAATTCCAAGCAGAAATTAATGGCCTGGTGATGGGCAAAGCAATTCACTCAAACTTTTGCCTAAAAGGCTGAATTCATTATGTTCTGCTAGTTACCATACTATTTATTAAAAAATATTCTCTAATAAATCCCAAGAAGGGCAGCATATTAGGGGATATATGAATGACATGAAGTCTGAAGCTACATCCAAGGAATCTTTGGGATGCCAGGAGAAAATATAAACAGCTGGAGAACTACTGAGAGAACGCAATGCTAAGACTGAGTGTAATCTTGGATGACTGTTCTTTGTTTCTATTGATAGCATTTTCCTGCAGAGGGCAGCCCAGTAAGTTTTCTCTCTCTTCCTCTGCATCCATACCCATAAAAAAGAGGAAGAAACAAACAGCCTTGACAGTTGGAGGGAGACGCCCCCCTCCCCCCATACACGCCAGAGTTGGATAGAAAGGCTGGGCTACTCTGGAAATATATGAACACATTTATCAATGGGCCAAGAACAAACTTGGAATCGTCACCCAAAATGTGTTTATTAAGCAACTTATGGCTCAAGGTGCTCATCAGACATTGTACAAAGGGATTTTATTGTTACAGATCAAAGAGTACAAGATAGCACCAAAGGCAATTCAGTACATCTGAGGTCAGACAACTTCCACATACCCTGTATTCACCAATCAACATCAAGTCAGAAGGAAAAAAAGGCTCAGATGATTCAACATACTATTATATAAAGAACGTTTCCCATTTGAAAGAATCTGGTCTGATTTAGCAGCAAGGAACCTTTACAAATATATTTCTTTAAGCATGGAGGTTTTCCAGAATCTCATCTTCCCTGTATTCATGAAAATGTTCAGAAAAATAAGTTATCTTCTTAGCAGCCATTTCTGAGGACTGTATGCAGCTCAGAAAATTAGAAATGTATTTTGAGGACATCAACTCCATCAACTTCCCAACAAAAGAAACAGCATTTGGCAAACAAAATAATACTAAGCAGAGGAGACTGGCTTGACCTTGGAGCAAGACCTTCTTGATATCTTAGTGAGATATCATTATCTTGGCTAAGATAGTGACCTTAGAGGGATTCACTATTTAGACCAACATAATACTCTTACTTTTTCTCCCATTAATTAAAAGCTCATAGCTTTACTCCAAAAGCAGAGATAGTTGATATGTAGTCCTTTAAGCAGATTTCAAAATAAAGCCATTTGCTAGCAATCAAAAGCTATGTGGAAATTTCAAGTATTTGTAGAGACTATATTCTTCTAAAATGAGAGTATTCTTACTGTTGGCTTCTGTCACAGTAATTCTAACCCTAGGACCAAAAAAATGTTCCATGATTCATTTGAAACTGAATAGTCCTATCCACCACATTCTGGTCCTGCAGTTATTATGTGAAGTATCAAGAAAGCAAAGTGATCTATTACATTATGAAGAAATAGAAATATCTTCTGGAAAATGCTTCTCTTAAGTGTCTCAGAGCAGCCCTAGCTAGGAGTAAAACACATGGAAATCAGTGTAAAGGCTGATCTTCCAGGGGTCGCTCTAACAGGAAGCCCTTCCTACCTGAGAACAAGCCTGCACAGGGCAGAGGGGGCTTGCTCAGGATAGAAGTGAGTGGCAACCCTCCTCTGTGCCCCTCAAAGCCACCTCACAGGAAACAGAGAGGAATTCAACTAAATCACCAGCAAAGTAGTCATTGGTTAGCACTGGTATTATTAAAGATTTTTTTTTAATAATCAAACCGGGCCAAAATATTGGCTTCCTGTCTCTGCAAGGTGGCCCCTCTACAGTTCAATTTTTAGTCCAGAATTAGGCCTGGAGTTCACTGGTAAGGCTACAGCTAGCCTGTTCCTGCCCAGAGCCTCCTCCCCTTACCCTGGGTGGCAAAGGCTCATAGGAGAGACAGGACCCATATGGCATTGTTGCCTGGAGCTAAGCAGATGACCGAGCACCAGGTATGGACAATGCTCCGCTGCCGCTGTTGCTTTTCTTGGCAAGCGCAAGAAATTACCGATTGGGAACCGCATATTCTACAAAGTTTGTGCTTCTGGAAAAAATCAAGTTTGTAAATGTTCAGCTTCAAAACTCGACAGATTACAGAAGAGGCGACAGGGATGGGAGTTTGCAAGGGAAAGGCTCCCATGGAGGAAGGAGCTGGAATGGATGGGGCACTGGAGCAGAGCGTCTGGATATGCATGCAGGCGTTAGGCGGACAGAGCATTCCAGCGGTAAGTGATATAGACCAGTACTATAAAGAGAACATGGACAAGACAGAAGCCTATAAGGTCCCTGGAGCGGAGGGCAGAGGTTGGTTGTGGGGGTTTCTCCCCGAGTGCCAGCAGAGTGTCAACAGTCTTTCGAATGTGACGAAAATCCAACTCCAGGATGTCATACGGAGAGCAGAGGTCAGCCTATTCCGAGGGCAGCCATTAGAACAGAAAGAGACAGTGCATACAATTAAAAATACAAGGAAGAACAGCTGCAAAGAAGCATACATTTTTGGTTACTAGTAAATGACAGAAGTCAACCCTTATTGCAAGTAAACACCTTTTCTACTATCAAAGATTTTTAGTCCATTATAAAAATAAATCCCCCAGTGAGTTTTCTGCCAACAAGACAGAGCCAATCCCTTGTTCCCGCTGATGCTATGGAGATGAGCACGCTCCTCAATTACACCTCACTGGCACTGTAACAGCTTCAGTACTGCAGTGTTATCACGCGCTCCCTTAAGGCAGAAAAGGAGAGAGCTTTTCATCTGAGACATCTGAGACTTAAACTTTACCAGAGAAAACATGTAAATCTATACTGCTCCTAGCTACTTCTTGAAAACAGGGTTTCACCATGGAGCACCAGCTAATCTCAAATCCAAAACCTTCCAGCCTTGAACTCCTGTGGGCCAGGATTCCACACAAGCGCCACCGCGCTTGGCCTCATTTACTGCTGTCAAAAAGTATCTTTAATCTTGAACGTAAACTGAGTATTCTCTCTGAAAGTTAAAACACACATCTAACTTATTTTATCTTTAAGAACAGTGATATGACCCTGAAAATGCTGGCTCCATGTGTCAAAAAGTACATTAAATTCTGACCCAGAATTTGAAGCTGTGAATTTTAAATATTTTATTTATTTGTGTGTGTGTGTGTGTGTGTGTGTGTGTGTGTGTGTCTTAGAGGGGACTGTGTATCCAAGTGGAAGACCAAGGATGTCTTAAGGAATCATCCTGGATTGCTTCTACCTCTTTCTTGCTTCACTCTGGGATTTCCCAGGCTCTGCCCACCAAGGTCTGAAGTGCAGGCCGCTACCATTTCCGCCCATTGTTTTTACGTGGGACCTGGGATCTGAACCCAGGACCTTCTACTTGCCAGGCAGAGTCTTAACCCCTGAGCCACTTCTCCAGCCCTGAAGCCATGAATTTTAAAACTAACATTGATTATAACTGAGAGAAGAAATGCAGGCTGAGATTTTGCTTTCAATTTAAGCAAAGGTTGGAAATACTTAGTGATATATATCACAAATGCAACTTGATCTCCAAATTAGGCAGAGCATTTTAATATATCTTTAACATGCTTTGCTGTAATACTGGCCTTTTAGTCTAGCTTGCTTGGTAAACAGACCAATCCTGACTGAAAGGCAATTGTAAATTTGAAGGCTTTCCTTGCCTGCATCCTCTGTCAGCTGATTCCCTTGAGCCAGCAGAAACACCAAAGACAATGATAAACACTCAAGCTTATTTACAGAGACAGAAGATACTCTCAGCAAAAAGAATCTTGAGATCAATAAACCATGTTACATCTATTCAGATCTCACCATGTGCTCTCTGGAGATCTGAGGCATCAAGTTAGCATGGTTAAAAGTTCTCTCAAGAATGAGAAAGACCACACGTAGGCTGTATGCTATTGGGGGCAGATACTGCCAAGTCTGAACACATGGGGAAACATGTCTTTTCAATAGAAAAGAACCTTTCTCTTGCAATAAAATGTCCTACAGCAATGTTGTATTTGACCAATAAAGTCTGAGAGAAGCAAACATAGACAGAAGGCTTAAACACAAACTCAAATGTGATTTTCCCTCCACAAAGTAGTATTTCCATGTGGAAACCAAATGATTCTGACAGGCATGATGATGTGTGTCTGAAATCCCAGTAATTAGGAGGTGGAAGCAGGAAGGCTGAGCATTCCAGGCCAACCAGAGTTTTTGAACATCAAGACTCTAAACAAACAAGCAAACAAACAGAAAAGCAAATCATTCTCTATCTAGTAGTATTTTCACACATCTCTCAGAACACTAAGGCACTTCACTGGTCAGCCCCCACTAGAAGCACCATCCAAGAACTTAGTCAAACCACCTTCACAGCTTTCTGGGCACTTATTCAGGTGTGGGAACACTTGGGAATACACTTCTCAGGTAGGTAATCCTCATGATCACTCTTCTCACAGAGGAATCAATTCCACCAGTGTCCCAGAAGTTAGACTTAACCAGAGCAGGTAAGACCTAGAGTTTCATGTTATGGTGGTTCAAATGAAATCATGATGTCTTTCAGAAAGATGAGCGGGACTAAACCTGGTTGCAGGCAAATGTGAGAAGTGCCATGATTACTGTGTAGAGTGTGGGCTGCCTGGATGGCCTGATTCAACCTCACACCCCAGAGCCAAGAGTCAGCGGCCCCAGTCTTTGGAATGAAGCTATGCTGCTTATCATAATGGAAATTCCCAAGGAAACAAGATTTTCTGACCCTCTGTGCTTTCCCAAAATTAGCCTTCATGAGAGGATTTCTGAGATTATCTTTTCTAGTCTCTAAAATAAAGTTGGAAACTATCAAAGCAAGAAAGTATAGAGGCAAAACTTGCCCGTGTGCTTACTAAGTATTTGTAATCACTGGAAACATTTGAAAAGCATAGTTAATTCATTCAGAACTCTTCTGAGGCAAATGTGGATTCAATTTCCCATTATAGAGAATAGAAATTACAATTGGCAGAGATTAAATAATCACTTTAGAGTGAACACAAATCTACACCTGAGATTGCTACTGAAAATTGACTCATGCTGCCTAGCCACTAGGGATTTATCAGTGGAATATGTAGGCAAACTTGGCAACAGGACTATTTTTATAGAAGTTTTGAAGAATTTTAAAATTTATTATTATAATAAAATAAATGTATTCTATAATAAAAATAAATTTATTATTTGTGTGTATGCATGCATGCATGTATGCGTGTGTGTGTGTGTGTGTGAGACATGTGTGTTTGCAAGCATACATGTGTCATAGCACATGCATGGAGATTAGAGGGCAATGCTGTGGAGCTGGTTTCTCTCCTTCATCTTGTGTTAAGGAATGCATGTCATGTTCCTGCTTTTACAGAAAATATTTTTAGTTTGTTCTCAGTCAATAAAATACTGGTTATGGGTTTATCATACATAGCTTCATTAAGATAAGTATGGTCCTAATCCTAGTTTCTTGTGGGCTTATATAATGAGTGATTATTCAATTTTGTTAAGACATGCTCTGCATCTGCTGAGATGACCTTGACTTCATTTAAGTGTTGGATTACACTTATTGACTGGCATATGCTGAGACATACCTTCATTCCCGGAATGAAATCAGCCTGGTCAAGGTGCATGATGATGAATTTTGTTTACAAGTATTTTACTGAGGAAAACTAATCTGTGGCTTTCTCTTTCCTTTGTCATTGTGTCTTTACCTGGTTTTTGGATAAGGCTGGCTTTAAAGAATGAGTCTGTACTATGGAAGCTACGGGGGGAGGGGGAGTGACAATCATAGGTCTCATCAATCTGTGAAATAATAATCACCATGACAACAGGTGACCATCAGTGTAATAGTGGCATGAATATCAAGGAGACAACCAACAGCTGATTAGATTTAAAGCCTGTTTGTCAGAATAGAACACATTCCTGTTACTATAAACTAGAACAAGGATCTATGAAAGGGAAAGACATAGGTCCCAGGGAAGGAGCAGACTATGAATCTTTAGATAGGACGATAGCATACCAAAATACTTTGAAAAATGCCTGTTATTATACCCACAGACTGGAAAAGCACTCGGCACTCAACGTAGAAGCCTCCTTCTATAGAAGAGGTTTATTGCTGAAAAGCACAACTTGCCAAAATGCAGAAAACAACTAACTGTGGACTGTTTGTGCATAAACATGATATATATACTTCACCTACCCCTAACCCAAGATTCAGGGAACATCAAGGAAGAGGGGGCAGTAAGACTGTAAGAGCCTGAAGTGGGACAGTAGTGGGCCAGACATTATCAACTGGCACGATGGACTTATGACATATATTTCATAGCAGATATATATATACTCATGCAAGAATTGCACGGAATCTGTCTCAACATCTCACCATGAAAGCTGGAAGATCTCAAGATCTATACCTCTTTGAGAGACTGATGAGAACTAATACTTGTGGAAGAAGTATATCCACTGACTGATGATACTTGCTGGAGCATGAAGCATGTCATGCATATGTCATCAAAGACACACTAAATGAAACAAAGTGAGCCACTCAAGTGAAAAGATTTGAATAGGCATGAGTCTGGCAGGGGAGATGAAAGATTGTTAAGGGGAAAAGGAGAGGCATGGGACTTGGGACTAAGAGGTGTAAATGAAATTATGAATTCACTATATTCACGTATGTGACATAATAAAAGAATGGAAGAAAAAAGAATGAGTTTGAATGGCTGCTTTAATATTTTTGTGTGTGAGAGCATGTGTGTGTGTGTGTGTGTGTGTGTGTGTGTGTGTGTGTGTGTGCATGTGCATGCACATTGTGTGTATTTATGTATAATACAAAAGGGCACTTGAATGTGTGTGCCTGATGAGATCCAAGGACAACTGACTTCAGGAATTGTCCTGGACTCTCTTCTACCTTATTGCTTTGCTATGGCATTTCCCAGGTTCTGCCTTCCAGGACAGAAATTATGGGCTGCTGCCATGTCTGTCTAGCATTTTTTATGTAGGATTTGGGGATCTAAACTCAAGTCCTTTTGCTTATAAGGCAAAGACCTAACCTAACCATCTTCCCAAACCCTCTTTTTCTGTTTTAGGTAATAGTTTGAGGAGTTGCTGGTATCAGCTTGTCTAAATTCTAAGAGCTATGCATATACACATAGAAGCTTTATTTAAAATGTTTTAAAATAATTTAACTTTTAAAATAAATATACTTATCAATTATTTTTGTTGAAACTGTTATAACACAAGAATGGTATCTCTGAAAAATTTAAACAACCAATTTAGTGACAAAGTAGATTTCAGCAGGGAGAAGAGAAAAAGTGGAGAAGATTTCCAGTCCTCCTTAAATATAAGACAGGGAAGTGCCAATTTTATAGATTTAGAGGGTAGCTTTAATATCATCAACATATTATCTCCATAGGCAATAGCATATCTTTTTAGATAATTTTTTAAAATTTTTATTTATTCAGTTGTGCGTGTGTGCGTATGTATGTGTGCGTGCGCGCGTCTGTGTGTGTGTAGAACCACCGACGAAATCGGGAACCACCATGGACGCCTCCACTTCCTCCGCCCCGGGATTCACAGGCTCCGCCCTACCAGGGCCAGAAATGCAGGCCGCCCCCGCTTCCGCCTGGCATCTATACGTGGGATCTGGGATCGGAACTCAGGACCTTCCGCCTGCAAGGCGGAGGCTTAACCCCTGAGCCACCTCTCCAGCCCCGGCAATAGCATATCTTATATGCTGCTTCTAAGATGACTTCTTCTCAACCATGCATGTAAAAATGTTGTCAGGTTATTGGCCAACAGTAAGCAAAGGTTTTTATCTGGAAAAAGATTCTTGCATAGAGAGTAAAGGCATACTACTCATAAAATATTAGTTGATTTTATACATCCTAGAGAGGGGCTCTTCTAATAAAACATAAGTTTACAAATTTGTGTAATAACATCCCTATCATTTTGTATTTGTAGTTATTCAACCTCACAATTAACCAATGTAAATGCATGATCAAAGCAAATATTATGGGCTGAAGAGATGACTCAGGGGTTCGAGCCTTTGCCTTGAAAGCAAAAGGTCTTGAGTTCAGATCCCAAAACCAAAATAAAAATGTCGGACAGAAATGACTGTGGCTACACTTCCAGCTCTGGAAGGCAAAGCCAGGGAAACCCCAGAGCAAAGCACTACGAAGTAAAACAATCAAGGATGATTCTTGAAGTCACCTCAGGGCTTCCACAGACACATACAAGCACTCTCATCTAAACATGGCCATACATGACAAAAATAAACAAATAAGTAAAAATTATATAAGAACTTTATTCTCACAACAAAAAAGTTGGCCATGATTTAAATTAATTTTATAGTCACTGACGTGGGGGGATAAGAGTCATAAACTCAAAGAGAAAAATAAACCTATGTCTCCTCAAAATGAAAATGAACAGTAACTTTAATTACACAATGCTTTTCAATAACGAAAATCCAGATCAATTACATAAGTGTAATTTCTTAAACCTTTACAACAGCTCTAAACCAGGAATGTTTTTACTATTATTTTCAAGAAGAAAATCTCTGTATAAACACAATAGAAGTCCAAACATGATCATTTTTAGCATGTAAGCATAATTTAAAATTTTATTTTTAACTCCCTTTGGTGCAGAAACTGAGGTCCACCAAATGGCTAGTTTTGCAGATATCAAATGAAAACCTGTGGCCTCCTGAAAGGTCATGATTGCCAGGAGATAAGAGGGCCACCAAAATGCCCACTGCCAACTGTGTCACTGCTCTGAGCTTTTTCTCTTCTCCCCTCATTGGAGTCAGTAAAGAAGTGGGAATGCTGGGCAGCAAGAAAACAAGGTTCACTTCTGCACTAAGTTCTCCCTTATCTAAACGGGACACCTCGATAAAACTGAAGACTTTATCCAACAGAATTCTAAGATCCTAGACCACTTTTTCTAAGTTAGGTGGAAACATTTTCCCAGTGAACCAAATAAACATCTATTATCTGATACTTTTGATTGCAAATCAGAGCTGTCTCTCAACTAGGTAGAAAAACAGCCCTTAGTTTGTATTTTTAACCAGCAGTAAACCTGCTACTTAAGGTAGAGGTGAAGAAGGATCAAGCTGATAAAGAAACAGCAAAGGAAGCTCACATGCTTTCAAATAGCCCCATGGAGCCAAGGCCTGAGTGGAATCAGATTTTTGGGTTGTCATGGTTTGAATGTGAGTTGTCCCCCACAAGCTCATGTGCTCGAATCTTTAGCCGATTTTGATGTCTGAAAAGGGAGCATCGCCTTTAGGAGGTGGAAACTTGCTGGAGGAACCACATCACAGGAGGCAGGCCTTGAGGTTGGGTAGCCCAACCCTGCTTCCACTAGCAGACTGCTCTTATACTATGTTTCTTTTTTCCATGATGATTGCTGTGACCTGAATCACCCCCAGCTTCTGCTGTCTGCTGCGCCCTTTCCATTATAATTAGGACTATAACTCCCCCTTGGAGCCATGAACCCAATAAATCTCCCTTTTCTCCCCTTAAGTGTCATAGTTAGGCACAGGTGACAACTTGACAGTTGAAGGTTTAGGATCTGGGCACATTTGTGAGAATTAGTGATTGAGTTAAGCCCAGAGCAAACCTGCAGGAGATTGTCTAGCTGATGAGGAAGGCCCAGTCCATGGTGGCTGGGACTAGGTCCTGGAAAAAAATACAGAGAACTGGTTGAGAGAGTTGGCATCCTTGTGTACACTTGGGCAGACATGCTGGTCTGGCAAGTAAGGATCATCCTTTTGAGAGATGTTATGTAGAGATGATATGGCCAGTTCCCTCAGCCCTGGTGCTGGTGTGAGCTCTCCTGCTAAGATGGACAAACAACTATAACCAGAGTATTGTATGAAAAAATAAATCCCTTGTTCCTTTAAATCATTTGATGGTGATTTTATCAGCAACCATGCATGGGAGCTGCAACAGTTGTGTATAAATCTTGTCTCACGTCAGCAAAAAAAAAAAAAAAAAAAAAAGGTAACCACAACATGGGTGATACAAAGAATTATCCAAACAAGATCTAAAAGCCCACTAAGATTGTCCCTCTTGACTAACTGAAGCTTTCATAGGTTCAACAGCTATACAATTTGATGACCCAGTGTCAGCCCTACAAAGGGGGCTGTGCCTACAGTTCAAAATCTAACCCACTGAAGAAGCCATCTGTATAGCAGCCTACCCCATTCTTTTCCACTCACTGCAAAAACAAAAAAGTGGGCTTCATATTCTACCCGACGACAGTCTCATCTGAAACCTCTACAATTTATTCAGAGAGTTGAAATGCTGTCATACCGCATCCTTCATGGGCACATTTCCTAGATATTTATCAGAGCACAGCCTAGTTCTGTGGATCCAGCTGCGGTGGGATTATACTTAATAGGACTTCTAAAGAAATCTAAGAAACTATAATAATTGGAATAATTTTAAAATTACTCCTATGACTTTGCAAGCAATCATTTAAATAAACCTGTTCAGCTCTCCTATGCACGTGATAAAAATATACAGATTTCCCACTCTGGCTTTAGATTGCACTTTTAAATAACAACTCAATGTACTCTTACAACTCAATGTAGTCTTACAGAAGACCTGCAACTTTTGGTCTCTACAGGGTAATTCATCATTAGAAATGTAGGTCACAAAATGCAGCACTCAAGATCTTAATGACTTATGTGTGTGTGAAGGTAAGTTACTGTTGGAGAAGAAAGTAGAAAAAGCTAGTAAATAGAATTAACTATGGGGATAGCTGGGAAATTAAATTAATGAGTATTTTGTTACCAAAACATTGTCACTGTCAGGTGCGTGAGAAAACAATGATATAAGTCTTCTATATGATTTTGTAGCAGTGTTTTTATATCTAACTGCAGATGGAGAGTTTCTACAAGTACTCCTTTGATACAAGTGTCACCACAGAACAAATTCTCATTTGTATTAGGCCACAGGTATGTTCAAGCATCTACCTCCTTAAGAAGGAAAAGGAAAGGAGGGAAGGGAAATATGGTCTGACCCCACGAGTTTATGTCATCTCCCAGAAAAAAAATGTTCCCTCTGGCATTTTTTAGGATGAAAACATCATCTTTTAAGCAAGGAGGAAGATGTGCTAAGTGCTGTTCAACTAGAAGTTTTTGGTTTTCTGTTAGAGTATGCCTTTCATACTTTAACTCTCCCACTAAGGCACTTTATTTGCTGATATACGTCTTAATTTTTTTTATAGTAATGAACCCCTCGTCACTAGAAAAATGCTATTGCATTATTCATCAGGATACACACACATACAAAAAAACACTGGGGAAATCACTTAATCCTTTTAAAGCAATGAATATTATCAACTCGGACATTGATTAATAAATATGTCATGGTCTTTCTCTAGTTTATCCTGCTTGGAAGTTCTAATTGCCTATTACCATTAGGGGTACTATGATAGGGGTATAGTTCACAAATATGATAAATTGCTTTGTACTTTTAGGGCAATTTAATTTTCTTTTCCCAATTTAAAAGGAAATTGTAGTTACCAATCTTCACTTTCTGGAAATATGTAAGGACATTCCCATTTCATTTTGTTCCACTGTAAGCCAGGAGACATAGCTACAATAAGGACAACCACAGGGGGGCTTATTCATAACTCACCAGCGCTTTCTGGCACAGACCACATAATTTAACATCTGAAACTTGGCATAAGAGTTCTCAGTCACACATGAGAACTCGTACTTGCCAATGTCAGAATTAAATTATTAGAAGAAGCTGTTTCTCCACATATATTCGGATACGAGAATATACATCCAATATTGAAATAGACATAGACCACTCAGACACACAGATTAACACTGATGAAATCATAACTATGTGCAAAGACATTCTGTGCTTTACGTAAAATCAGATTTTTTTCAAAGATGAATTCATGGAGTTTTTTTTTCATTTATACACTATGATTTACAACCGTGATTTAAGAAGCTCTCCTTTTTCTCCAGTGACATTAGAATCCTTCCACTAACATCTGACCAAGTTAAACAATGGAAGGAAAAAAAAGGGAAGAAAAAGAGATAAGGAAGGAAGGAGAAAGGCAAGAAGAAGGGGACATATCTAGTTTCAGCACCCACTGCACAGAATTTTGCTGAATCTGACTCTCACATACTTAAAAGTATTTCCTGAGAGAATTTTAAGCTGCTTTATCCCTGGCTCACAAGGAAACATAGAAGTGGTAAGAAATGGAATTTCTTGTCATCATAATGAGAAGCTTCTTAAATTAGAAGACTGGCTCTAATTCTGAAGTCATTTTATCTTAAGAATAGCAGTCTTTGAAAGCCCAGAATCAAATGATTGTGAGAATGAGGTGGGGCTGAGCCTGGGAGCCACAGAGAGCTGCTAGTTGGGTCTAGTGTAGAATAAAGGGTAAAATGGAAAAGTCAACAGTTCACACGCTGCAAAGCCATGTGCTCAGTTGTTATCAATGACAATAACAATAATGACAATGTGTGAATAAACCTTAGTTTGACTCCATACACCCAATATGCAATTCCTGGGGATGAAAATCCACCAGCAGTCAGCCCCACTCAGCCATTCCCTGGGACATGACCAGAGCTCATTTGCATCCCCAGCAATGTCAGCTTTGAGACATTGAGCTACTGAATTTTGCTGATTAGCTGATTGATTATTTTTTGAGTTTAGAATTTTACACTTATTCCCAAACCTCAAAGAAATCATTTTTCCCCTTTTCTTCAACACTAACAGAGTATGTAAAGCCACTTTATATTCACTATAATAGCACAATTCTGATTAAAATTTTACACAATTTATTCCTTGAAAAAGGTCGAGACAACAAAGAAAAAATATACAAAACTTCATATCCATTCAGTGGTTCAAACACATATATTAAAGTTTCTACTAAAAGACAGTTATCTGAACAAAGTGTGATGTGTTACCTCTGGCACTCCAAGTTTTCGGCATGCTTCCAAAAAGTTTTCCACGTTTCTTCTGCATTTAGCCATGCTAAGCTTGGGCTATAAATGTAAACATACAAAAATAATATTACTAAAATACTAAATTAGTCAGAAATATTTATCTAGAGATTTAAAATAATATTCACATTTAGGCTATTTTCTTCTAGATAATGTGTGTATATGTATACTCAGGTCATTTTGCTTGTGAGGCTAACGTTTTGACCCTGAGGCATCTCCCCAGCCCGAAACTCATTTTTCTAAGGAAGAAGTCTCAACAAGAGTACAATTCTGTTTAAAATCTATGCCCTCAGTTTGGCATAAAAATCAGATGGCATTTGGCTCATGAAAGAAAAGTCAGAATGTTAAGTGTTGGCAGGAGCATCAGAAGAACGGTCTTCCCCTGTCATCTGAGGTGCCGATCCACTGGTATTTATTGTTCCTGTGTGTCACGTGCTGTATTCAGTACTAAAAATACAACCAAGGAACGAGACTACACAAACTTGGCTGCATGGCTCTAGTGTAGTGGAAATATGGCCAAGCAGGGACAGAGCCTAGGGCAGTTCTTACTGATGATGGGTTTGCTACATAAGGTTGTCCAGTTCTATGGGGTCAAGATCAGCTTGCTTTTTATAAGCACTGAGGCAAGGAGACTGGGGCCACTGGTACTGAGGTGGAATTGAAGTGAGCAGTGGGGGTGCAGATGCTATGTTTACAGTGGGGCTGGAGCCATCAAAAACGGCTTGAGAAGTTTGCTGAGGAATCTCTGGGAAGGGGCTGGTGAGATGGTTCAGTGGGTAAAGTCACCTGTACACAAATCTGGAGACCTGAGTTTGATCCCTGAAGCCCGCATGACAGAAGGAGAGAATCAACCTGCCCTAAATTGTCCTTTGACCTCCACGTGCATGACGTGGCATGCATGCACCTGCTTTTCTCCTCCCTTTCTTGCTCTCTCTCAAATAAATAAATAAATATTAAGAAAGAATTCACGATAAGCAGACATATCAAAACAAACTTCACTTCTAAATGGTTAAACTATAATGCAACAGCATAATTGTCAAGATGGACATTTAGAAAGGATGTTCAAGACACATGCTCATGAATTTAAAAAAAAAGTATAAAGAATGTTAGTGGTAAAATGGCAAAAGGTCAATTAACAGAAGTTGTCTGTGGATGGCAGGAAAAGGATGGTTTAATTTCTCCCGTTTTCCTCTATTTCCCCCTTTTTTCAACCAGGTGCTATTTTCAAATTAAATTTTATTTTTAAAAGAGAAAAAGGCAAAAAATTTAGAAGATTTCTTAAAGAGCACAGCATTTTTTCCTGAAAAACAAAAACAAATATGTGGGGTCACACATCCTGGTGATCTCCAACTTATAAATGGCATTGTATGCCATAGTGGAGGCCAAACTTCCAGTGTCTCTTATATAAACTGGGAGAAATAGCTCAGGGAGAACTTGGACGATAGCTCAGATGATTTCATGGCAGTCTGGAATCCATCTGCAAATGATACTGGAGGGTTTCACACCACTGCGGAATAAAGTTACCAGAGCACATTTGAAAACTCTGGTCTCCCCTTCCATGTGCAACTGAGGCTTTGAGATTAAAAAAAGTGATCAGACTTTTTTTTTCATTTCAAAATACATCAATCTTATAGAAAAGAAACTAACAGTTAAAATGGGATGGGCAGCTATCTTTCTTATTGCCAAGAGAAAAGAAAGGAAGATAAGCCATGTTCTATTTCTTGGGATGTCCTGGGAGAGGCAAGGTAGGAACTAGCCACTCTGGTTACGTGGTAGGGATTGGGATTAGTGGCTCTAACTTTACACTCTGCTGTATTATCAACACGAATGGCAATAATGGTTCCCACTGACATGTTTGGCCTGTCTAGCAGCTCATCTCTTCTCTGCAACAACCGGTCCATTAGACAGGAGCAAATCAAGTGAGAGACAATCACTTGCCCATAGTCTTGCAGCTTTTAGAAGTGAATCTGGAAATTTAATCCCAAACCTTACATTCTTAGCCACTCAGCTATTCTGCTTCCCCTAACACACAACAAACATTGTGGGCAAAGATAACTTCCGTGTTCATATGAGTCCTACATGGGCTTTAAAGACAAGTCTATCTCTGATTCCTTCACTCTAACAGAGCAAAGCTGCTTCTGTGGTTTTCTACAGATTCCAGGCCTTGTGGTACGGAAGATAAGAGCCAGAGCTGGGGTAGCTCAGTAGCAGGCAGAGGTCTTGGGGTTGATTCCTGGCAAGGGGTGGGAAAGGAGTTAGAGGAGGAGGGAACAGAGGAAAGAAAAGGGATAGTTAACTGATGTCTGATATTTTTCTTGGACTGAATATCTTTGCAGGCTATTAAAAGTCCTCTGTGAAGAACAAAGAAAAGAGATTCCAAGCAAGCACGCTAGCCCATCCTGCACAGGGGAGGAGGTGGGGGAGGATGACAAATTCAGGACCAGTCTGGACTACCTACGAGTATACGGCAAAACTTTACTAAGAGAGAGAGAGACAGAGAGAGAAAGAGAGAGAGAGAGAGAAACATTTAGAACTCACTGACCAATCTGAACTTTCTGAAAATACTTCTTAAATAATCCTGGGTGAGAAAATGAATGCTCATTCTCCTCTGGTTTTAAAATCAACACAATCAATAAATATTTCAGTCATTTACTAGTTTACTACTAGTTTCAATATTCAAAATTCAAAATTACTAGTTTCAAATATCATCCCCTATAGTGAGATCGCAGCATCCTCAGACACCTTCCTTTGCTCTGTTGTTCTTCTAATTGTTTGGGACCCAACGAGAGGGTCTGAGCAGGCGCCTAGAGATCCCGCTGGCATTCCTAACCAACAACTCCCTCCAGAAAGAGCCGGTGCGTGTCAGTTACCCTTTCTGTGGCATGACTTACAACTGCAGGTGAGGGGACATGGATGCTGGCGACAGACCGCGGGCGGATGTGGTTGGCCAGGTGGCAGAGCACCACGCCGTCCATGAGCGCCGCCCCCAGGTCTTCGTGCAGGGTCACCTTTAGCCTCATCTCGATGCTCTGCAGGGAGACAGAAGGAACCAGCTGCTCCCAACACTGAGACCATCCAAGGGTTAAACACCACCCAAAGTGTTTACCAAGCTAGGTGCTAATCTCAATCTGTGTCTGGCAAACACTAGTGCTGGTTAAATGTTTTCAACCCGCACAGAAATACCAACCTCAAAATAACAACTCTCCTGAGCTAACTTTGCACTCCCTGGGCATCAAAGGATAACTATGAATTCCTAACCTTCCTGCCTCTGCCTTCTGAGCAGAAAAATTACAGGCATGAACTTCTACGCCTGGCTTGCAATCTCTTCTGGTATTCAATATTTTCTCAGCCTTGACTGGAGACCATTGAAGCAGAACGAACCGTCAAATCAAAACTAAACCTGATTGTCTCGGACCATCCACGTGGGACAAAAGCGAGATGAAGGAAGTTTTTTTCTCTTCAACTATGTTTTAGTAGAGAAATCAAATGCCTCCTTTTAGACATTTAAACTTGTAGTTTTGAGACAAGTTTTTATCTGTATGCACTTAGGGAAACCATGCAGAGCCAAAGGACACATCATGGGCTTCACTTCCTAACTGGTAACAACTTTGCGCAACAGCAACATTGGGGTTTGACAGGCACCAAGGCACACGCTCTCCGTCTCTCTGTCAGGAGGCCTCGGGATGCCCTTTATAACCTGCCCCACTGCCCTGCCTCCTTGGCAGTTTCCCACTGCTCTTCCATGTGCCCTAGCGCTGCCCGGACATGGATTCAGATCACTGCTATCCTCTCCCGTCCCCTGGGCTCTGTTCAGGTTATTTCTTGTTTTCTTGCACCTGCTCAGGTCAAATCATTTCTCTTCCTGCCGGGTCCAGCTCTGGCCTTGGTCGCCTGTGCTCTGCTGTGGAGCCAATGCATGGAGTTTCTCTACTTGAGAAAATGTATTTTCTTTTTCCAGCTCTGGATTTCCATGGGTTCTTCTCTGTCACTTCTGCAGGTTGGCTGAGATGTTCCGGCTCTTCGATGAGGCCCTGGGCTGCTTTCTTTCTGTGACCTTGGTCAGCACCGATCACGGCTCATGGAGCATTTCTATCGTATTTGCTTTGGGATCATTGTTGCATATCCAGGCCTTTTCCCACTCATAGTGCTATGAATCAAACTCACCTCTTTCCTTGTGTTAGCCAGGCACTTCATCTACCACTGAGCTACATCTCCAGCTTTTTTCCCAGATTGTTTTTAACATCCCAGACAATCAGAGTTGTCGCATACGGACTGCTATTTTCTCGTTGGGCGTATAGGATCCCCCTGGTCCTCAATGTGGTGCGTGATTTCAACTGAACCCTGAGTGTGTGTTGTTATGAGACTCCAGACCTTATTAAAATTTGTGTAGACAACCTCTGTTTACGACATGGCTCTGGTGACAAAGGGTGCACGTGGGGAGAGGACTCTCATCTAGTCACAGTCAGAAGAATACATTAATCTAGGTTTTCTGCTTGGTCTTAGGGGTAAAGAGGCAGACAGTTGGTGTCTTTCTCAGCTGGGTGGAGTGGAAATCCAGGCTATGGGACCCGTGGAATGGCTCTTGACCAAAGGTGCAGATGAGCTTCATTCACACCCGTACGGTAGACATTGAAGTGTCTGTTCAATCTTTGCCAGCATGGCAAAGGTAGGACCAGGGTCATTCCTTTAGTGTTGAGCTGGAGTAGAACACTGGAAGTATTCTGCCTTGTTAGACCACTCTTCCCCTCCCCCCAATGTGTGTCTATTAGTGTTTCCAGCTGGTTTAGCTC
This sequence comes from Typhlomys cinereus, assembly GCA_023101885.1. Lineage (NCBI taxonomy): Eukaryota > Metazoa > Chordata > Mammalia > Rodentia > Platacanthomyidae > Typhlomys > Typhlomys cinereus. The sequence goes on from JALPQD010000149.1 coordinate 4,776,305, forward strand.
CATGTCTAAGGTACACGAGGTGGAAAGAAAATCCACAGAACCCCGTGTTATTCCTCAAATGTCAAGGGCTCAAGCCAGCCTGTCCTTGACCTTTTGGATACTGGCTTGAGGAGGAGTGTTGAGTGGGAAGACAAGGGAAAGTGTCATAGTTAGGCAAAGGTGTCAACTTGATAGTTGAAGGTTTGAGCTTTGGGCACATTTGTAGAGAATTAGTGGTTAAGCCCAGAGCAAACCTACAGGAGATTGTCTGGCTAATGGGGAAGGCCTAGTCCATGGTGGGTAGGACTAGGCCCTGCAATAAAATACTGAGAGCTGGTTGAGGATGTTGGCATCCTTGTGTACTTTTGGCCAGACATGCTGGTCTGGCAAGTAAGGAACATCCCTTTCTCAACCACGATGGCCAGTTCCCTCTGTGCTGGTATTGGTATAAGCTCTCCTATCAAGATGGACTAAAAACTGTAAGCAGACTATCATAAGAGAATAAACCTCTTATTCCCTTAAGCCGTGTGATGGTGATTTATCAGCAACCATGCAGGTGAACTGCTACAGAATTGAATCTGTATCTTCCTGGGAGCTTCTTATCCTGAGGTCACAGCCATGATGCCTCTCTTGGCATGTGAAGAACAGACATGCCGCCTTTGACAACTGATGTCAATGTCTTCCTATGTGATGGAATCTTGTAGTGTTCCTTCCATAAGTTCATAGGTCATTTTCCTGTCATGAAGATCACGGTGGGACACAGATGACCACAGCAAAGGACTGCCAGCGCACCACACCAGACCCTGCCATGACCAACTGAAAGTCTTCAATGGCCTCAAGCATAAGCTTTCATCCTTACCAGGAATTGCTTGCTTATTGCATGACTGCCATAAAAGCTCTGAGCAGTTTGGAACAGAAAGGAAGGAAAACTATAACTGTCATTAAATTGATGGAATATTACATACTACTGAGGAAATCAGAGACAAGCACTGTTTTATGGTATACAAGAATTGAAATAATGCTAGCAATGTATATGTATATATTAAGTAATCTGACTTATAATATGTAATATATTCTTCAGAAAACCCCACTAAGGGTTTTTAAAATATGAAGAAACTGAAACTTAAAGAAAAGTTAAAGAAAAGAAATATAAAGAAAAGGAACTGAAGACTGTAAGTGACTTGCCTAGTAAGCGACCCAGTTAGATTTTAAACTTATTACTTAGAGTGTTTCCAAGTCTACTTTTGTTTGCTCCCCCCAAATACAGAGCTACTTCGACTGTCTCTGCTTCCTGGGTACCTCGCGGAGTTGTTCCACCAGCTCTTTTTCTTCTCTCATTTGCTCCATCTTCCTCCGAATAGTAAACTGTGGGTCTATAGATTCCAAATTTCTCTGGGGTCTTAGAAACACTATAATAGAAGGAGAGAAGAAGATCAATTATTCATTGCCACACAGATCTATTAAAGTTACATAAATAATTTCTTTACCATTCATAGAACAAAGAATTCTGAGTTCACTTAAGAAAGTTTGATTTGGATACATTAAAGAAAATGATCTCCCTTGAGTAAACTGTTTTCCTAGTGATAATAAATTGAATTTAGGGAAGTGTCTAGGTTGGGGTGAACTAGCTTGAGCCTGGCTCCAACAGATGTCTGTCTCATTTCCACTTTCTTCATTCCCCTTTAATTTATGCTCTAAAAACCTGTCTTTAGATTCAGACAATTTCATTCAGGTAAGAAAGCACCAGATACTTTAAAGCATGCATAGGCAGGTGTTTTGTTGGTTTAACATTTTTATGAGCTTGTACTAAGAATTAGGGGTGTCACACAAGGCCACATATTTGAGTGCAGAATGGAAAGATTCTGCCTTCTGTCATGTCACTGGCCAGCTAGCCAAGAAACCAGCTCTTTACAGATGAACACAGGTACTTTCAGAAAGGATGGCTGGATTACAGGTGGTTAAGAGATCAACACTGGCTTTCAGGTCCTTAACTGCCAACCTCAACAGCACTCAGTGCAAATGGTGTTTGCTCTGCAGGAGTAAAGATCTTGGGCTGAGGGTCTAGCCCATGACAGAGCACATGGCCAGCATGTATGACATCCTGGGTTCAACTCTGAGAACTACAAAACAAAACAATATAAAAAGAAAGTAAGGAAAGGAAGGAAGGAAGGAAAAGGCATTAAAGTTCTATGCCCTAAAGTCCTATGTCCTATGCGGTTAGAGCTACTGAAGCCACGAGGGACAGTGCTGGCTTCAAGATGGCAATGACGCCTAACATTGAGATTTTCTGTGTAAAATTTCCCAAAGATTTCCTCAGTCCTCAGTCCTCCTCTCCCTTCCCCCTCGCTCTTCCCCCTCCTCCCCACCACCCCACATAAAATCTACACAGTGGGAACCAAACGTAGTGTTTGCTGTTCTTCCTTGTGTGCATGGAAGATGGACAGTCCAGACTTAAAATCTGTAGCAGGAAAATCAGGTTAAATCTGACCTTGTCTTTGTTTTTTTTAGTGTGTAAGGTGTGTGTGTGTGTGTGAGAGAGAGAGAGAGAACGAGAATGCACTGTGTGTTCCTGTGGAGGAACAAGGGTGACTTTGGGAATCATCCTGGATTATTTCTACCTCCTTAAACATCAAATTTATTTACACATCAAATACAAGGAGCCTGGGACAGTCTTTCCCAATACACATTTTGTATGGAGCCACTTCAATACTGTACTTGGGGGTTAAAAAAAACTTGCGTGAACTTCAAATAATTAAGCATCCTGTGCTCCAACCAAGGTTGTGTTAATCTTTGTTTGTCCCCCTGGGATTTCTCTTCTAAATGCAGTCAAGGTCATCTGAGCATTACCACTCTAACACTCCAGGAGTGTTAGAGGCAGTTGACCCAATCTTAGGCTCACAGCTCCTGGAAAGAGAGAATGACCTTCTGAACTTCAGAAAGGAGGAAGCCCGGGCCTGTGCTGTCAGTTACCCAGGAAGTCACAGGCAAAGGGAGCCAAGGCATGTCAGGAAAGGGCTGTCGCCCCCAAAGTCAAAAGAAACAGAAGGCCACAGAAACTGAGACCAAATGCTTGAAAAATAAGGCCAGGCCAGCAAAGAAGGCCTGTGTCATCTGACGGGAGAGACAAAAAGTTCCCAGAACAAAGTGAAGTTGGACAAATCAGAAGCGTGGCAGAAACATGATGGCTTGTGAAACTTGCCTTTACACCACCTCAAGGTAAACAAAACAATAAAAAAATCCACCCACTGAAGCGAAAGAACTGGAAGAGAAATATGATGTAAAAATCTAGAAAGACTTTGCCCCTCCTGATGCCAACTGAATTTACCCCAAAAGTCAAGGACCACAGCTAGACATGGGTAATACACAGGAAGCAAGGCAAGAGGCACCACACTTCGACCGGCCCAATGCTTTCTTTGGAGGTAATTTCCCTTTACCTTCTTTTCTGGAATAAGCTTACTTAAGACCATGAGCTAATGTCTTCAGATCGTTTTTTTTTTAACCTTTTTTTTTAATTTATTCAATTGTGCATGTATGTGTGTGTGTGTGTATGTGTGTGTGTGTGTATGTGTGTGTAGAACCACTGACGAATTCGGGAACCACCATGGACGCCTCCACCTCCTCCTTGTTTACTCTGCCCCAAGATTCACAGGCTCCGCCCTACCAGGACCAGAAACGCAGACCGCCCCGGCTTCTGCCCGGTGTCTATACGTGGGGTCTAGAATCCGAACTCAGGACCTTCCACCTGCAAGGCAGAGGCTTAACCCCTAAGCCACCTCTCCAGCCCCTTCGGGACGTTTTTATTGGAAATTTCATTCTGAATATGAAATTATGAGGGGACTAGAGGTACCTGAGCTTTGACTTCCCAAACAGGAGTCCAAGCTCACAGGTCTTGGTGGAGCTTGGTGAGGGGCATCCAGACAGTGCCCTGGTGTCCGGGCTTTCATTTCCTAGTGTGGTTTTTCATTTTAAAGTCTTGTCTCTTACAGACACAGGACACATACTACAGCTCTCTGAACACTAATAGTCAAACGTTGAAAATGTTTGAACAGTAACTTACAGCTTACTTTTTAAAAAAACAAATACTTCCAATATACAGACAATAACTGGATATCATATGAGTAAATATTAATTATGTACACATATAATTAATTTGAATCATTGCTCAATATATGAGATTTAAAAGGAACTCTTTAGACTCAAAATAAATCTGCCCACTTATTTCTGCTTGAATCAAAGTTTCAGGAATGAGCCTATGAAAGAATTATTCTGGTTTTTATTAATTCTGTATCACTATATTTCAAGAAATCTATTGAATCAGGGGAAGAAAGGTTTAACTTGAGGCAATATGGCAATATTAAAATTGTCTGCACCTGCTCTTAAAAAAATGCCATTCTACTTAAATATAACTAAAAAAAATGGGGGAAAGAAAGTTATTTGTGTACATGAGTGTAATTGTATGTGTGCCCGTGTGCATGGAAACATGCATATTAGGGAAGTACGGACATGTGATTTATAATTTAGAAAAAATGAGTCCCTCACTGCTTAATTATTCTGGAACAAGTGGATATTTAAAGGGTGGAAATAAGATTTGCTAATACGTGCATTCTAGATCTGATCCTTCAAAGACTGTCGGTATACATATACAGAAAAATAAATGCTTCTTTGTAGGTAAAAGTCAAATCCCATCATTTTTTCCCCATTGTTTCTATATTTTCCTTCACTTTTTGCTTTATCCAGTCCTGAAATAACATAATCTCTAAGTCCTTAAATATACAGGAGGTGTTGAGCTGTGTCTCTCTGGACATTCATTGTTTCTCTCTCTCTCACACTCTCTTTCTCTTTGATTCTCTCCCACTTCCTCAAAGGAGAACAGAATAACAATTTCTTAAAAGTCCTATGGGAGCAGGGGCTGTATCTATCTTTTTCAGAGCTGTATCTGTCATTAGAGACTACTATATAGTAGGTATACAAAAGATATATAAAATATGAACATGAAGCTGTATCTGTCATTAGAGACTACTATATAGTAGGTATATAAAAGATATATAAAATATGAACATGAAGCCATTTCTCTAATTGTTATCTTTCAGTTATGCAAAGAAAGTCAAACATTGTAAGGCATACTTGCAATATGTTTTATCATTTAATTATCTCATAAAATTAAATTTATGTGAAAATTATTTGTCTAGCTTATTATCCCTTAGTATAAAACTTAACCCAATTAGAGAACATTTCTTCTCTGTGGAAGCAGGAAGTTTTGAATTGAACTTTCACCTTCTTGGAAGTCAAGAATGTGAACTAGTGCAGCTTTTAATCTATTTATATTCAAAGGTGGTAATACAATTAGCTTAGAAAATTTACCATGTGCTTTGGAGTTCAGCTTCTGTGAGTTGGGAATCTTATGAGGTCATTCATTCATCTCTTTTTAGTGTTCAACATGAATTAGGTACAGTGTCTGCCACAGAAATGCTTCAATTCCGTGTCTATGGTCTTGGGCACTTCACTTTACCTTAGTGGCTGTCAATCCTGCTTTCACCATGTATCGCATAAGACAAACAATGAACACTTCATATCAATGCTCACCAGAAAAATTAATATCTCAGAGTCTGGACTCTAGAAATCGTAACATGTTAAGAGCCACTACTTCCTCATCCTGTTTCCTCATTTTTGTGATGGGGAGAAAAAGATCTTAGAGCAAGATCACTATAATAAAAACAACTAAAGAAGATGTCTATGAACTGGCTCCAGAGGGACATGTCCATTCATTCAGAGCGTTCCGTTGCAAATGTCTAAATTAACACCAACCAGTTCGCTACAGAAAAAAACATAAAAATGAAAAGAATGCTTTTTGATTTCCAAGTGAATGAGATAAGGAAAGATTGTGTCATAGGAGGGCTTACCAACCAGGGCAGGAGCAGAGGACAAGCTTTCAGTTTAGATCAAAAGCAGGTTAAAACAAAACAAAACAAACAAACAAAAAAACACCTCAGCCAGTGCCAGGGGCAGGTAGAGCTGAGATGAACTTCCACACTGCCCTCGATCTGCTCCCAGGAGAACTTCAGGAGCTGTGGGAATCCAAACTTCCCAGCCAGCTATAAAGAGACTAAAATGAAACAAATTTGGAATGAAATATTGGAAGAGATTTAAATAAAAGGAGAATTTCTGCCCAAGTGAAGGCAATGAACGAGACATCAAAATACAAGGTTTTCCAGAACTACTAAAAATCAAGCTGGGTTGAGTAAATACTTGGAGAGCTCTTATGTACAAAGGTCGGATAACTGCAGATGTCAGATCGAATGAGGAAATAAGACAGATGTAGAGATCAGCATTGAAACGGAGTAGAATGCTCCCCTGTTGCAGAAACATTTACAGAACAAAGGTGTGCATGGAAGATCAGATGTGGAAACCTACACAGGTGTTTTTGCAAAAACTCTGCATAGAAAACCATCTCTTGACTAAAGCATATTAGAGATGAATTGCAAATAAAAAAAGGAAAAGCACCAAACACCTGACATAGTCCCCCAAGTCAGAAGAATATGGCAAACCATCCTTTCACTATTCCTGTGGTGTTGTGTGATGAATTCTTAACACTGTTGCTCACAGTCAGTTCCAAATAATTTATGTGGGGTTATTTTATTTTTGGACTTTTACAGTGGGTAGTCCGCTATGGAAACTCTCAGGAAGCAGCCTGGCCTGCCCGCCTGCACAAGAGTCCTCAATAAACAACTGTAGATGAATGCAGAGATGTCTGAGAAGAAACGTTCTAGAGTGGAGGGCTGGCTGCAGCCCCACCTGCGCCCCTAAGTCACGGTCAGACCCAGAACGCACCTTGCCTTCCTGGGCTCGATCGATTCACGCACAAGGACAGAAATTCTGCCTCGTAAAAGTTCTAATTGTTTCCCAGCTTCAAAAAAGGAAAAGTCCTGTGGTTCCAGGCATCATTCCTGAGAAGATATCAACTAACATAAAAATCTTGCATGCCAGGCATTATTTCCTTTAAGCAACCTAAAGGAAATAGGTTCTACATCCCTCAAGAGTCATGTTGTCTGAAAAAAAATGTTATTTTTTTAAAGTAAAAAGCATTTCATCCAAAAAGTTTCTACTTAACACTTTATCCTTCAACTTCTAGAATTTAAAGAAGGATGACAGAAGAGGCTCTTGATTATCTTCAATGAAATATTAACATTTCTTTTACAACTAACCAGCATCATTCTTCTGCATTCTTCTAATGAGATAATAAAAATATTTTATCTAGATTTTCACCAGAAGTCACAGAAGACATTTTAAATACATTTTCTAAGTACTTTATAAAATAGACTTAGATAAAAATTAAGGATTAATGGAAAATATATGTTCCTCTTTCATTTGTGTCATGGCATAAGAGATCTCATCCTCCCAGAACTCATAACATTTTTTATTCCATTTAATATCTTTTATGTCACTTCATATCTCAACACAAGATGTTAATAGTCTAAATTAGAATCTTCCCAACAGACTCAGATATGTATGGTTTGGAAATATGGAAATCATATTTATTTTCTTTTTTATCTTTTAAACTGCTTCAGATAGCTAATGGTGTAACGTTAAGATATCTACATCAATATTCACTGTGTTCTCAAGTTTTAAAAATTTATTCATATGATTTTTCAAACCAACTTGTTATTCTTGAACATACTATGGATGAACTTACACTCAAGAAATTAAAAGAATCAAAATATAAATAGTTTGAAAAATGAATTTTTCTTTGTATCTAGAAAATTTGCAATGTTTCACAAATGTGGCATTATTGGATGAGCCATGGCACATTTCAATTACCTTACAAATCATATATAGCATTAAGAAAGTATTAATTGAGGTGGAGGGGTCTTAGTATGTAGCCCAGCCTGACTTCAAATAAGCTGTCTTCCTGCTTCGGCCTCCCTGGTGGTTACAGGTATGTGTAGCAATGCTCCACTTCTCTAAAATTTCAAACTCTGAAAGCATTTACTTCAGGCTCAGGAACAAGCAGAGCTAGTAAAACATGCAAGCCCCAGATCTTTGCAAACCAGCAAACCAACAGAGAAAATGTCAGCAAAATAGATAGAATACAAGACAGTACTGTGAATCCTCCCCGGTTTCAGTACTTGGCATCATTAAAGGAAAGCTGCAGTAACTCTATGCAACAATTCTCATGCACTTGTCTGAATTCAACTTTCCAGAGTTACTCGCCTCCAACATGCAGGTCTCCAGCTGAACGCTAAGGAACACGCAGCATATTAACTGGCTTGGGAAAAGAACATTGAAGAAAAGGTAGAAAAACACCTACCATTGTCACTGTCTCCTTCAGAGGGAACACTGTAGCTAGAGTTGTCCCATGTGTGTGCCTGCGTAAGTTTGTTGAAGGAGATAGGAGGGAGAATGAGGGCTGGGTCTGCAGGAGAGCGAGAGAGCCAGGCGGCAGACAGTTGCACAAGGACGGGGAAAACCAAAGGGGCCGCAGCATTTCACACGAGGCATAAGGTTCATATGGGAATGGAGTGGGGTTTAATGCATGGGGTTTAATTTCAAATGGACAATACAGAGGAGAATGGAAGATGGCGCATGGAATAAAAAGAATGACAGAAACTGAGTGTTAGTGCTCATTGGTCACAGACTTTGCATGCAGTTAATATTGTCAATTTTAACAGTTCTGCCACCTGCAGAGGTAGAGTACTAATGGGTCATGTCAGTAGAAAGAGCGGGGAACCCTCAGGTAATTTCAAAGCAAAAAGCCCACCACTACCTTTTCATAGACTTTCTAAACATCTGACAGTCTTAGCCACTACAAGTATATGATTCTCACATAAACATATTTGTTCACATAATACAAAGCTTAAAATACATAAATATCCCTATTTTTCAGAAATTAAATTATCACAGAAGCATTGCTTATTCTGATGGATTTTTTTCCTCTAAGGCAATGTAGATTTTTTTTTAAACACATCTGTGAATTTCATGGTATGTTTTAAGAACTGAATTTCATTAACTTGGCTGTAACTCTTGATATGCCTTGTAACCCAGTTTTCAATATTGCTCAATTAAAAACAACAATAAAAACAATTTTGAAGATTTAGCATAAATCTACCTAACCAAGAGATACCAAAGAATTTCAAGGACTTCCAAGTTGGCCATCTATGAAATAATAATGTCTCTTAATTTTTTACCAAGTATCTATAGCAGTTTCATATTTGTTTAGGATATTTATTTTAGAAAAAAACTGTGTAATTTTTGAATCATAAGGGAGGAGCAGTAAACTGAATTGCAAGGTTCAAGGAATGAATATTTGAATATGTTAATGATCTTCCTTTAAGAGGAAAACACAGGAAAAAATATTTATTTTGAAGAAAATTATTCTAAGAATTTAAATTTTGATTCCAATTTATTCATTTGAACAATCTGTTTTTATTTATACCTTAAAATTCACAAAAATCCAGTTAATTCTAAACTAACAATTAATTGGCCTTTAACATGCCAAAGCTACCAATCAAAATAGTTTCTATCTTTTCAAATTAAATTAAGATAGCTATACATATTTTACAAAATATGAAAAATAGTCATATTTTTAAATTACTAAATGAAACATTAAAATCCTCATGCAAAATTTTAGTTTCATAAAGTTCCCACACATCACTTGATATTCCTAAAGAAAAATCAACTTTATTTGTAGCAACCAAGCTTCACAGACCTTTCAAAAACTAGAACTCCTGTACAAAATCAATCCATAGTTGGATGCTTGGGGAGGAAGCAATGTTTGTTTTGTCTTGTGTAAAATAAATGTTCTGTGTTTTACCCCCTTATAGAATCTCGAATCAGTATTCTGGGCAAGTACAACAGATCACTGATTTGGGTAAACTGAGACTCCACAAAGAGCATAAAACAAAGTCATTGAAACAATTTTACAATTTAATTGCAAAGTTGTTTACTCAAGAGACTCCTTGATTTTTGGAGATTCATTCAGCTTTCAGATTTCAACTATGAAATAGTTGAAAAGTATATAGAATGGTTTAGAAGGATTAAGAGATTCTACAGTCAACATGAAGACCTTTGACTCTGACAAGAAAGGAAATAAATGTGTGCTTGCTTCAGCTACCCAGGACATACCCGAGAACACTGAAATGACATACAGCCCAGATCTGGCCACATACATCCAACTTCATACCCGAGGAGGCCAGCCACTGGATTCTTAGTTCACATACAATTTCACTTTCCATAACACATCCACTAGGGCTGGTGGTGTAGCTCAGTGGAAGAGCATTTCCCTGGCATGTACAAGGGTCTAGGTTTGATCTCCAGTTCCACAAAAACACAAAAACAAACACCAGCTTGCCATGACAGAGGCGTTTTTCAGCTGGCCCTTTCTTTATAGTTCATCCACACTAACAAGAAAACCATTGCACTACCAAGAAAACGCTGCCCATCAATTTGCTCCAAGAACAAAACATTTCCTTAAATAAGGATTCATCTTTGTTTTCTCACAGGTACCTTTCTTTTTCGAACCAGAACTCATACAGATGCCAAAACGTTCACCTTATAAAACCAAAGAACATATAAAGTCTTTGTCAGCTTTTGCTTAAATGTGTGCAAGTCTTTGTTAGTACTTGTTTAAAAGCATTAGCACTAAATACTGAAGAATCAGAAACAGCAAAACAAAGGTCCTGAAAGAAGGCATCCAACAACAGAACTAGAATACAGGGAGCAACCAGAAAAAGCATGCCTTCCTATTGAGAATTCTAAAAAGTCAACATCTACTTTACACATTGTTGTAAGTTATTTTTGTGAATATACCAATCTAAAAGGAAATCAAGTAAGTCCAAAAAGTAGGATGTTTTCCTAAAAGATGCTTTGTTATGACTCCTGGCCACTTCAGCAAGTCTTGAAATGCTTCCTCTACTCCATGCGCACGCACAGACACTACCAGTTCAGCAGCTGCTGGAAACGTGTGGGAAGGTGCCTGCCTTCAGCTGCCCTTTCCGTGATCAAGGCACCATGCGGCAAAGTGAAGCGCTTTCATCTTCCCGGTACAAAAAGTTTGATGGACTGTTCTTCCCCACTTACATGCACCCACAGCTCCAGGGGAAAGGGTGCCCGTTCCTGATACATGGATCACACGGCTGGTCCCTGCAATCTCCCACCTTCCCGAGTTGCAGCATAGTCTGACACCAGAAGTGAACTGGCAATGTTCACATTAATTACCACAAACTGAAGCGGTTAAAGAGAGACTACTGAGTTCTTTGGACTAAGAATGGACTGAGCATTTGGGGTTTTGTTTAGAAAATCTTTACTTAAGACTATCAATTCAAATATACCTGATCGAGGCTTCAGACCAAATGGAGTTGAGCTGTCTGAGGTCGGAGAGATGGATGGTGAGCTCTCTCTCATCTGTAGCATGAGAAAGAGAGGAGATTAGAAGGGAAAAAAACCTGACAGAGACCTAGGTGTACTTCTGTTGTCAGGGATTTGCTTCTGCGGCTATGAGACAGAGGTACTTGCACGTGTTCTAAGTGGCACCATCAATAGGATGTTATTTTAAGTTTCAGAACTTTTTACTACTATTTTCAGTGTTGTTCCACTCATACATAATTTTAGTCACTCGTTATAAATAAGTTTTGGCATCACAGAAGATTGACTATCCATTTCTGATCCAGCATAGCTGCATGCATGTGTGCAGGCATCTGCATTCGCATCCTGCACAGGGCACATCCAATAAAGACTTTCAAACACAGGGAAATGAAGTATTTTATTAAGCAGGTATCTTCTCTACAGAAACACCACATGCCAAATTGCTAATGGATAACAAGTTTCCAGGATCTATTTGAATGATTTTTTTGCTCATTTTTATAAAGATGTTCCTACACTTGTTTTCCAATAGTATTTCTTATAAAAATTATAACTCTGCATAGGTTGTTGGCCTGGGAAGATGTTTCAGGGGTTAAAAACTTCACCTTGCATGCAGAAGGACCTGAGTTTGGGATCCCCAGATCCCACTAAAAATGCCAGACAGAAATGGTGGTGGCCTGAAATCCCAGCCCTGGAAAGCAGAGCCTGACAAACTGCATAGCAAAGCAATAAAGCAGGCAGAGTGATCCAGTTTGACTCCTGATGTCACCCTTGGGCTTCCACAGGCATACATACCCAGTAACCTCTTGTATGTATGTACATACATGCACGCGCACACACACAATGAACAAGTCCAAGTGTTTATGACAATAAATGAGACCCCAGAGATGACTCTATTGACTCTTTCATCCCAGTGTTAGATTATACATTTCTGTGAATTATATTCCAATTCAGTCTTCATGCGATAGCTCAGCTCAGCATCCATTCATTTTCAGGAATCTTACCTCGTTTGGAGAATACTCGCTCCCATTGCTCTGTAACATTAGATCATTCTGCACCTTAAAGAAGAGAAAAAATGCACAATATGTTCCATTAAGCGTGAAAGCAAGGTGACAAGGACCATGTCCTTTCCTGCAAATCCCTGGCCCGGAAGCACATAACAAAAAACAGCAAAGAAGGTCATATTCATATTTTCTAAAACTAGTCAGCCACTTTCAAAGAAAATATGTATCTCAAGTGCAACATCAATTAAGGTAAGAATTTTCTCAGCACAGGGTTCCTTTCCAAGTATCTATGAACATTTCTTACCGGTCAGGTTATCAAAACGTTTGCTGGTTCCTATTCTCATTTTAATTATGAGTTTTTAAGAAATGGTCTGAACAATAGCTCCAAAATAAACAGAATCCCATTGGGTATTTTAATAAACACATGTGTTTGGACTATAAATGACCAGTGAAACTCTCTGGTGGTCAGTTCAATGCCAGTCTGTTTTGGTAAACTCTAACGCTCAGGAATTGCGCAGGTCTTCTAACAGTGAGAGTGTGGGTGGCAATGACGCTGGGCGGCACTGAAACTCGGGGTGCAGTTCAAGAGACGTTGATACCTTCAGTGTCACCACACAGAAAATGACACCACGAGGGCAGAGAGGGGAAATGAGAATGCCACAAGCAAGAGCAAAGAATGGGAGCAGGAGCTATAATGTGGATCCAGAGTCCACGAGGGAGGCTGAATGTGTTGAGTACAGAAGGTGTGCCGTGGCTGAGGGAAGATTCTAGAAAAGCAGCATGACAGGGGCAGAGAAGCAAGGGTCCCACAAGGGATATATTCCAGTTTTCTTTTATTTCCCAGATCTGTATATTTTTATATGGTAATCAAGGACTCCATGGATCCTGGTAAAAATTGGGTGATAGGTAATAATTGTCTTCATACATACCACTAAGATAATATAAATTCGAGATGTCTACCCTAATCATTGTTGAGGAGTGCTACTGAAAAAATATCTTGAGCTTTTCCATAAATCCAAGGGGGAAACATACTTTTAGAATAAGATGTCATCATGTTCCTTTCCAACTAAGACCTTATTAAGTTTTTTAACAAGTAATATCAGGTTTAATTCTCTCTAAAAGCGACTTGGTTCCCCTAACTGTTCTTGTCATCCTCTAAATACCTGCCTCCACTCTACATACTTCTATATGAGCAAGTGGCATGTGCAGGTCTCTTGCCCTGTGGGTGCCAAGGCTACCCACATCACCCAGTGAGTCTTGCAGTGGTGCTTGTGCCAGATCATGTGATAAACGATCAACCAGCCTGCTCAAGAGACCACCGTGGCTCACAATGCACACTGCCCTCCGTTGGTGTGAGCCAGCCTCGCTTCAGATACAAAATGCAGAGCAGACTACAACCAAGTAGACTTCTCTCTTTCACTCTCTTTCTTTCTCTCTCTTTCCTTAAACTTGCTACCTTTTCAGCAAGCTCCCAAGATGATAGACCATCCCACAGTCTTCTCTAAACTTCCTCAACACCTATTTTCTTCTGCAATCTTCAGAACTCCTTCAACATGAAGGCCACTTGCCATGCTTCGCATTCCAGGCCTCCACATCAAAAAGGCCACACCCAGTACAAGTTGAGGAGCAGATGGTGTACCAATGGAAACTATGCTGAAAGTGCTGCTGTCTTCCAGGAGGAGGTGAAAGAATATAAACGCAAACTAAATCATATGCGAGCGCTCGAGCGTGTCACTGGTGACCCCAAGACGCACTACTTTCTTTCCTTTCCCTTCTCCTGACTTTGTTTCCCACCAGAGCCAGCCACTCTTCTTCCTTTGGAAAATCACAGAAACCTGTCAGTCAAAGACACAAAACTATCCTGAGTCACAAACAAGGAGCAAGTCCTTATATCAAATATGACAACATATTCAACCAAAGGAGAAACACAAATTGACATTGTACTAAAATAACCTAAAACACTGTCAAGTTGAATGAAGGGGGTGTACAGAAATCTTGTCTTCCTAAGAGCTTCATCTCTTCCTTTCTGGTCCTCTGGCAATCTGGAATAGAAGTATGTTTCATTTTGTGGGGGTCTTATTGTTTTGTTTTGACACAAACTTGCTATTTAGTCCAGCCTGGTCTTGCATTTGGGACCCTCCTGCCTTAGCCTCTCAAGTGTACTCTTATGCCCCTTTTAAAGTTCTTCAAATTTAAGTTCAAGACTATTTTAAGTGATATGCTTAAGTAAAGGTGCCAAGGTAAGCCAGGTCTTGCTCTTTCTATGAGCTCTGACTGTGAATATAATCTTCTTGGACAGGACAGGAAGTTCACTCTAAGGAAATATATAACTACTACTTGAAGAACAAGGTCATTGAACATCTAGACAAAACCATGACATGGGTTCAGTCTACATTTGGTACATATTCATCCTTGTTCCTGCTACAACCACCCAAATTCTTGGAAACATTGGTAGTGTACAAATCAGTTTATGGGAAAAAAATCCATGCATCTGGGACACACTAAAATTTGTATGCATAACAAGATGGAGTGTTAGTCTATGGCACTAGGAGGCCATAGGGGATAGCAGGGCGTATCCAGTTACCATGGTAACTAAGCCAGCAAGTAAGTCACTGAACTGGCTTCTTGAGCATTATATCCTGTGTCTGTAAATAGGACATGGAAACTCCTACACCTTCTATTAGCACAGCTGTAATAGAAGCTAGTTAGTAGGACCTTCTGAAGCTTCCTTGGTAACACACGGTTAGAAGCACTTGGAGAATATGTAACTTAGACAGCTCCTGAACTCTTAACCTTTGAATCTCTGCCTCCTGAGTATCACTGTCACGAGGCTGCTCCACCCATGCCATTTACCAAGTGCTTTCAGTACAGCATTCAAGAAATCACATGGATATTGATATTTCATTATGAGGCGGGCTTTGCATTAGATAATTTTGCCCAATTGCAAGCTAATGTAAGCATCCAGAACCTGACAACAAGAGGCCAAGGCAAACCCATGATGCTCAGTTAGGACGCAGGTGTCAACTTGACAACTGAGGACTGAGTCTTCGGTCACATCTGTGAAGAATCAGTAGTCAACACAAGAGGATTACCTAATTGATGGGGGAAGGCTAGCTTTGGGTACATGAGACCCCATCTTAAAAAAAAAGACACACACCTCTAAATCCAGCACTTGGGAGATGGAGGCAGGGGGATCAGGAGTTCAAAGCTATCTTCTGAGCTACACAGAAAGTTCAAAGCCAACCTAGGATATATGAGACCCTGTATTTAAAAAAAAAAAGAAAGAAAAAAGAAAAAAAGGAAAAGTCTTCTGTTCTTCACAATGTCAATGTCTTAAGGTCAAAGTTTTCAGAAATATTGCAAAGTAAAGGAGGCAGGAAGAAGTTATACATATTTAGCAACAGAATGCAAAACCTGCCACTAGACTATTATGGAAGGGAAAAGAATGCTCTGAATACTACCTGCCTGAATACTACAGGGATGGCAGATTACATGAAAATAGTTTATTAATGTAAATTAATGAAGATGACAACTATATATGGCTATGTAAGACAAGACCTCTAGTCTTAGAAAATGTACATTAAAATGCTTAAGGATAGAGGAATGTGGTGTCTAATACTCTCAAGCATTTCAGAAAAAGAATTGTGATTGTGAAGCAAGAGAAGAGGGAGACTGAATAATCCAACAAATATGGCAAAACTTTAGTACAGATAGATTATTGTTTCTACAAACTACTTGGGACTAGAAATGTTTCAGGACCTTATATATTTTTGGATTTTGGATTATTTTCAGATGTATAACCAGATCTTGGAAATAAGACCCTAATCTACATATAGAATTTATTTATCCTTCAGATGTATAACCAGATCTTGGAAATAAGACCCTAATCTACATATAGAATTTATTTATCCTTCATACATACATACATATATTAGAGAGAGAGAGAGAGAGAAAGAGAGAGAGCACTTCAGGTATGTGTGTGGGTATGTACCTCTCTTTTGACCATAAGATGTCATGCTTTCTGTTGCTGAAAAACTTTCAGATTTTTTTAACGGGTTGGAATCTGGAATTTTTAGATTAGTGACATTTAGCCTATAACTGGCAAATCTGACTGAAAGACTATTTTTTTGTAGTTGTTGTTAGAACCTTATAGTTTATTTTTTTTTACAATCTTTTCTAAGATTAGCATTTTTCCAAATAAGCTTTTAAAAAAGAAAGTGAGTCTTCAGAGAACCAAAGTCAAGCTCAAGTAGACACTATGTGAAGAACAGAGTCAAGGGCAGTCTTTGAAAAAAAAAAAAAAAAAAGGAGGAACTCTTCCGCTGTTCACTACTAGATCATTCAGTGATGCGTCTGTCCAGCTCAGAGGTAGTACTCCATTGTCTCCAGGCAATAACAGAGGAGAGGAATAACTGGCCTTTAGGTGCCCTCTGTAATGAGGTTTTTCCTGAATCATCTCATTTGAACTCTATGATAGCTATTACTATGGCTGCAATTTACCAAAAAGAAAGGTTAAGTTTAGAGAGATGAAAGAAGTTGCCCAGTATTGGCAAGTCTGAGAAGGGGTTGCCACCTGACCCTGCGTCTGACCATGTGACCACAGTCACGTGACAACACTCTCTGCAGACGTGGCTGCTACTTTCACAATTCTTTTTTCCCTGTTTAACACACGAGAGTATGAAACTGCCTTACTGCTTGTAGCACATGCAGTACACGGCTCTGAGGCACACACGGGCATGTGTGCAATCTCAGCCATTCTATGCTCAGCCACTAGGAGGAATGAAACAGACTCTAGCTCCCAAATCACCAATTCAAAAGTCTCCAAAATATTGTAACCTTTCTCTGGAACCTTCTAAGTTCATTTCTAGTTTTATAACAAAACTGTTTTCTCCACAGCCACCCAAGTTTTTCACATGTTGCTATCTAACTTAACCTTATCCTATCTCCAAATACTGCTATAACAGTCTTGTGTGTGTGAGCGGGTACCATGTGTCCCTGTAGAGGACCAAGGGTAACTCTGGAAATCATCCTCCATTGCTTCTTCTTCCTCATTGCTTCCCTCTGGGGTTTCCCAGGCTCCACCCACCAGGGCAGGAAGTGCAGGCCCCACAGTTTTAGCATGGCATTTCTTTTCATGGGACCTGGGAGCTGAACACAGGACCCTTTGCTTGTGAGGCAACATCTTAAACCCCTGAGTCATCCTTCCAGCCCCACCTTTTTGAAACAGTCTCTCGCTGAACCTGGAGCACACTGATTTGGCTAGATGAGGTATGAACCCCACAGAAACTCCTGTCTCTGCCCCCCCAGCTCTGAGACCGCAAATGTGTAATACCACACTTGGCTTTTATGTGGATGGTGAGGATCTGAACCCAGGTCCCTGTGCTTGCCAACTGAGCCACCTCTCCAGCTTGACTTGGTTCTCTAAAGACTATTTTCTTTTTTAAAAGCTTATTTGGAAATAATGCTAATCTTAGAAAAGACTGTAAAAAAATTCTTTTAGCCCTCCCAGACACTTTTTCATTTTAGTTGTCTTTCAGGTATTTCCTAGCTTATTTTCACTTGTCCAGACTCTTTTCTTGGCTCTGGCATCTGTACTGAATGGGCCTCCTTTCATTGTCACACACAGTATGACTCATTAAGACTACCTTGACATAAAAATCTTGGACAACTGTCATATTTCATGGAAGATGAAAAGTAACAGGTAAGCAGAGGTCGACAGTAAAAGAATAGAAAGTTGAAAAGTGTGTCTCAAACAAATATGGCTACTCCCCCTTCCCCCCTTGCCTAAGCCATGCAGAATATGGTAACACGTGTTCCAGGGCAGAGGACGCCGTGGGCTCTGGTCTTACCTCACACACGGGAGACGCCTCCAGCTGCACTTGACCACTGAGGAAGGAAGAAAGACATAGTGGAGCTTGAGTCATAATCACATCAACGTAAAAAGAGAAAACAACAGTTTTCCAAAGGTGAACGTACTTCAGTGCAGAATCTGCTAATTCTAAGGCTTCTGCTGATGCCACGGGATATAGATTCAAAATACTTCTCTCGGCAATGTCTGTGCTTAGTCTAAAGAGGAAGAAAAAATATCAGCAAATTTTATTAAACTTTTGAAATGAATTTCACTGGTCTCACTGTTTCAATACCTACTATATTAAAAAGGAATGCTTGTCTTGAGGATTGAGTAAAGACAGTTTTATGATAAAAGTGTCCAAATGCGTGGTATTTCCTACCTAGTCCCCAAATGTCATTGTTTGCTATTTGGATTTAAATCCAACTTATGTACAATATAAAAATAATTTGATAGTCATGATTTTCATGGGCAACATATATCAAATTTTATCTGAACTTCATATATGTACATATATGCCCCAAATAAAGTTTGTAAGACTTTCAGAGACTGGCCACCACATCCAGCTCTCCCTGTTGGACAATGAGACACCAGCAGTTCAACTCTGTGTGGCCCGGGTTGCTCTTCCACCCTCCTGACCACCCACATTCAGGCCACAGAAGACCAACTCAGAGCTGACCTACAATGCGTCAAAACACAAAGAAAAACATAAAAATGCAAAATATAAAAAAAAATCCAAAGAAGAAATAGAAACTTAGGAGGATCCAAAGAAAATACACATTTTAACATATTTTTCCAGCTTTCACTTTTTTCTAAGTTTTTTTATACAATTGGAGCCTAATTCTATATTTACAAGTGGACTCAATCCATACCATACCCTGATCTCACCTAACTGGACTCACAGTATTCATGTATATGGACTCACAGTATTCATGTATATACACTTTTTTAAAATTACCATTAAAAAAAAGTTACCATTATATAAGGGGCATTTGGGAATGCCTGGAATGCTTGACAAATACCCACTGACCACATCACATTTCATCAAAAACAGTAATACATCTAAAGTACTCTCCAACTGTTGATTTCTTTTTTCCAAATATTTTCTATTAAAAATACACATCTCTTATTTCACCCTAAATTTTTGTTCTTATCTCTTTATCTATTAGGATAAATTCTTGTAAGTTATTTTAAACCTAAAAAAAACCCTTTGATGTCTTTGGGATGTTATACTAGTTTGCACTGGCTGATTATTTTGTTATTTCAAATCCTTACAACCCTAAAAGGTAGTGGGTTATCTACTTTGTAACCCCATCTTATTGATGAGGAAAGGGGGTTCAGAAAAATCATATAAAGTGCCTCAGCTAACCCATGTTGGAGCTGGATTCAAAACCAGTTTCTAGCTAATTCACGGTCTGTTCTGAGCACCAGCCATGCAAATTCCTACACACACACACACACACACACACACACACACACACACATGCGCGCACACACACTCCTCAAGCATTTAAGTCTATTATACTGTGGAATAATGTCTAGCTCCATAGCTCTAAGCACCAAAAGTCATTTGCTTTCAACGCCCCAAGCTGCAATGCTGCCAATCTTCACATGCACTAAGCAGTCAGTTAGTGTTTGCAGAACTGAAATGCTTTTCCAATCAACTGCTACAGATTTCTAACCACACTCCACACTTTCAGAGTTAGATGACAAGAATGGAGAGTTCTTGCTTGTTCCGGGATCACTATCCACCCTGCTCATGAAGTCAACCCTGCAGTGAGGCTGCCGTGTTCCATCTAGGCCACATCACCTTCACATTTAGGTCCTGGACACACTGAATTTACCAGCAATGAGCTTTGGGACTGTTTTTCTAGAGGCCATATAGTTATTATCTGATATCATATACTGTCTTCCTAAAAAACTTTTGTCTGTGGGAATTTCACCACCTGAGGGAACAAAAAATTCACCCATTGCAACAAGTGCCGATTACCGACAGTGCTCAATTGTCAAACTTCAGAAATTTATTGGCTAATTAGCATATATTTGGCATCCCCAGAAATCAATACAGCAGTATCTATTTAATTTCAGTAAAATTTTCCTCATATACTCTATATATTCATTTAAATTTTTTGCACTCTTATGTTTTCTATGAAATTAAACAAAGCATCCCATATGAATTTCAGAGGAGAATGAGTTTCATTAAAGATTGAGAAGCAAGGACAAGATAGCAATTTCTGCAAAAATCTGATTCTTACTTTTTAGATCTTAGGAAATGGGTGAATAGAATGACTTTATTCTGTAAGAGGTTAGATAGAGACCAAACTGTGTATAAATATTTTAGAAATTTCACCAATATACTTGATAAACCATTAGGCACCATTTGCACATAAGACGTGGGCCAAGGAAGGACAGCCATACCCATTGGGATCTTGCAGCAAATCTACCGCTTCTTGCAACTGCTCAATCATCACTATGTCCACGTCCTGATCTTTGGGTGAATTTACTCTGTAAGAAAAAACCAAGCATGAAGCGTGAGAGTGAAGATGATCGTTAAAACAAGAGAAACATCTAGGTTCTTAACAGTGATCTATGTTCTAACAGTGATTTTACAAATATTACAAAGATGATGTAGGGCTGGGTGCTGTGACGGTTATGAGAAGACCCCCAGCAGTCGCCCAGTCAAGCAAAGCATGTGGTTGGAAGATCTCATGCATGTACATTTTGGGGTTCTATGGGATTTCCTGATGAGCTCCCCTGGGCAGACTGATGCCAGTTCAGGGCCTTCCACCTCAGGTTCTTCCAGCAAGGCTGAGTTTTCTGCAGTAAAGGGCTTGGTGTGGGAAAATGGTTTTCAGTCTCAGATCCCTATATAGACAGGACAATCAACTGTGGAGTTAAGAAACATGCCAGGCCCATTGCCCGGCAGGTCTGGCCTCAAGTAAGGAGGGGCCTTTCACAAAGTTCTAGAGATGATCTTGATTGGCAGCCAGGGTGGGAACAACAGAAGTGAGACTGAGAACAGAGTTTCCGTTGATTCATCTGGCATTAAAACTCTACCTCTGATTCTGATCCCACAGAGAAAGTGGGCCTCCTGGGCCCCTCAGAACTATACTCCATGACTAGCTGGTAACCCACAGTTAACTGCAGATCACTTTCTAGCATTTTAAAAACTACAGTAGAGATTTGACCAGTGTTAACTGCTTCTGCCACAGAAAGTAAAGCCAATGAATTTCTGCAAGTAGAGAACATTTTCAACAATCTGACTAATCCTTTTAAGAAGGGTCCCGGGACCTTTATCAGAGGGAACTCTGCTTTCTCTCTGTTGCCATGCAACAATGCAGAAGGTCCTTGTCAGACAGAGTCCTTGATCTTGAACGTCTTCCCAAATTGCAAGAACTTCTAAGATATATACATTACCCAGTCTACATGATATTCTACTGTAGCAGCATAAAACTAAGCACAGAGCGTGGAACAATATTGCAATGTCTTATCAGCATCCCTGGGGAAGCACACTGCTTGTCTATAAAGGAATTCTTTTGGGACAGGATTGCCAGTGTGCTCGAAAAGGGCTGACGGCTGACACGGAGCCTCAGGCACTCACGACATTTGCCAGTGTGTGTCCTCTTCTATCCGCAATAGCTCTTCACAATCTTCCGTACTGTCCTGTGGGCAGAACACATGGCTTTCCTGAGAATCAGTGGGTTTGGGGTGAAGAGATAAGATCTGCTTCAGCCCACATCCACAGCAATAAATCACTAGAGCCAAAAGGCAGAAACAAGCCAGGCGTCCATTCCGCTGATGGGTGAATGGGCAAAGAAAACGAGCTATGGACACAGAATAGAATATTAGTCTTTAAGAAATAGGATTTTCTCATATATAGTACATATGGATAACTTTAAGGTTATCTATTTTAATCGGCTATGTGAAATAAGCCATTCACACATAAATACTCCACAATAATGCAAGATTCCACTCCTGCAAGCAGTTAATTAATATCTGCAGAATTGAAATGCAGGATATATCTACAGTGGTCAAATACACCGAGACAGAAAACAAAGCAGGAGCTGCCAACCAGGAGAGCAGAGCAGAGGTTGTTAGTGGTGCAGGGTCTCATATTTTCAAGATGACAGGAGTTCTAAAGATAACAGAACCCTGTAACAGTACTAACTGAGCTATACACTTTAAAAATGGCTAGGATAAGCCAATGTGGCACCCAAGTCATGTGCTCTGCATGTCAGGCACGTGGAAGGCTTAAGTGAGGCAGGGCAATCAGGAATTCAAGGTCAGCCTGAGTCACATGTTAAGACTTTGCCTCAAAAAACTAATTTAAATGCATGAGATTTTATGTGTTATATGTATTTTATCAGCACGAGTAAACTTGGAAAATTAAAGACAAAAACAAAAATAACCTGGCCCAGCAGTAAAATACCTACTAGCTTAGCATCAGAATGTAAAGTTTTACTGGGTCCTTGACTTTCCACTACTTAACTTCCTGGTACTTAAAAATAGAAGGATGCCCCTATGAGCATCCATGTGCACAACATCAAACATCACTCAAATGTTCTCTTGAGCTCTCCTGAGAGACACTGAGCAGGATCCACTATGGGTCATCTCTGACATGGGAAATGCTGCCTTTTCCAGGCCAAGACTGGGAGGGGAGTCACCTGGCGGGGCCACTCTGCCCCAGTAGGGAAAGAGCAGAGAGTGAAGGATGAAGGGGAGCAGGCATAACTGGTTTAGGACCACCGAGCCCCTGGTGCTTCTTTAGAAGCAGGTTTTTCTGAGGAGGGAGCTTGCTGTTTGGTTAGCTCAAGAAACATGCTGGCCTTCACAGTATTTGTCACACATTCTGCAGACAATAGTCAGCACCTGAGCCAGGGACTGTGTCACTCTCCAAGTGATAGTGGAAATGAAAATCTGTCACCAGACATGTCCAAAACAACATGCTCCTGTAGGTTTCAACTATAGGAATAATGAGTATTTCCTTCTAATTCTCAGTTCAGAATGAAAGGTAGCCAATAACATGAGATATCCAGTTTTTCTTCAGAATGCCATACAAGGCTCACATGGGCTTACTGGGTTTATTTTGCCGGATTAGACCTTAAACTTTTGTATTTGAGAATTTGCCTACTAACTAAAATTCATTTGGAGTCTCCACATCAGTACTTGGGGTACTTTTAAAGAGTGCTAAAAATATGAAACCAAATACATGCATTTCTGCCTTTTTGTTTCAGCTTTCAAGCACCATTTCTATTGAGTGTCACATTTCCATGATTGTTTTTTTTTTTTTTTTAATGATTCTACTACTCAAGTGATCCATGAAGACGAAGCAGAGATGCTATTTGGTCTTTCTGCACTACCACTGTGGCCAATGCTGCATCTCATTCAAACAATGGTGGGGACTTATAAGGTTGTATCGTTGGTGATATCAGGTAAGTACGTAATGATGAAAGTGTCTAACACATACATCTCACAACTCATCTCCATCAATAAGAGATGCCTGACTGTATAAGTGAGACGTCTCAAAAAATGTGACTCAAAGCTTTTAGGATGTTATTAACCCTGTATTTTTGCTAGAAGCAAGAGTCAGTACTGGATAACTTAATAAGCATGTGGTGACATTCAATATAACCAGATACTGTGACTAACAGAAAGTGACCACCCTTATAAAAGCACAAGATATTATTAACTCAGAAGTGAAACAGGATTATGTAAAACACAGAACATTTGATGGTCAAATCGCTGGGCCGTAGAGAATGAATGCTGGCCATTAGGATGTTCACTGTGTACCCCCAAGCCAAACTCACATGGAATTTATTGAGAAAAATTTGCAATGATTTCAGCTTCTAATGAGTGGTCCTGGGAGGCTAAACCCATATGGTTCAGTGAGTAGTAAGAAATCAAGCAATTTCCAAGTAAGAAAAATCATTCACAGGCACGTGCAGAAGTCACACAGCTGGGGCCAGACCCCAGTGTTGGAAACGGCTTCTCGTGCTCCAAGAAAATGTTCTGGCTGAAGGCTTCAGGGAGCACACAGAGAGCTGGACTTTGAAGGTGACAGACTGAAATCTTTGACCTTCAATTCTTGGGTGTCAAACAGAAGAATATGAACAAAATAAATTAAATAAACAACAGATTCTTTGTCAAAACCTTGCCTTGATATAGTTCATAAATCCTGAATGGAGAACATTGGCTCCATCAGCGAATCGATCCCTTTCTTGTCCTGAGCTGTTGTCCCCTGAGAGAGAAGGCTCCGGCTGAAATTCCTGATGAAATTCTGTTGGGAAAACAGGGACAGGAAGAAAGCATGATGCCAACAGGTGCACATCCGGGATGTCCCTCAGATTGCAAACATCCATCCTTTCTCTGAGCTGTGATGTAGGTACAAGGGTGACCAATTTTCTCTTTATGGAAGATGTGAGGGAAAGAATAAAGATAGGAGAGAAGAGGAAAAAAATACAGACAGAAGACCGAGGTTTATTTGTGGTTTAATTTGTGAAAGAAAAGAGATGTCCTCTTCCTTGTTTATAAAGAAGGGAGAAAAGATATGCTACAAGAGGGCTTTGTGTGCTCAGTAATACATAACTGACTATTCTGTAGTCAACTTAGGTATGTACTGACCTGCGGCAGGTACATTTTAGGGATTTGAAACATCAGTCAAGTGTGACTCCTGCCTTTAAGTAGCGAATAATCCCAAGAAAATGTGGGACATGACTAGACAGGAGCCCCAGAGCCTAACAACAGCAAGGACTCCAGCAGAAGCTCCGTGGGGCAAAAAGCATGTGTCATAGTTAAGCACAAGTGTCAACTTGACTGTTAAGGGTTTGAGCTCTGGGCACAGTTGTAGAAAGTTGATGGTTGAGTTAAGCCCAGAGCAAACCTGAAGGAGATTGTCTTGCTGATGGGGAAGACCCAGCCCATGGTCGGTGGGATTAGGCCTTGGATAAATCACAGAGAGCTGGTTGAGAGAGTTGGCATCCTTCTGTATACTTGGCCAGACATGCTGGTCTGGCAAGTAAGGATTGTCCATCTCTCAGCCGTTATGGTGGCCAGTTCCCTCGGCCCTGGTGTTGGTGTGTGCTCTCCTGTCAAGCTGGACTATGAACTGTAACTGGACTGTCGTAAGAAAGTAAATTCCCTGTTCCCTTAAACTGTGTGATGGTCATTTATCAGCAACCATGCAGGCTGACTGCAACAGAATTTGGTACCAGAAGTGGGGTGTTGCTGATAAATCTATGTGGATTTTGTGGCTTTTGAACAGTTCTGCTGGACAAAGTTGGAAATTCTTGAAAATTTTCACTTTGTGGATTTACAAATACCGTTCTTCAGCGTTTAGTGGGCCAATTGCTGAGAGAAATTGTTTGGGCCCAATTTGTGATGAGGGAAACAAGGACTTTGGTAAAACTGAATATAAGGACGATGGACTGGTTTGCTTGACAGAGGAGAGCTGTGTTGGCAACCTTGGAGGTTTGGATGTGCAAAGGGTAGGCTGTTGGACAAATGAGTATCAGTGAAGGAAAACCTAGTGACTTGCACTGAGATGGTGGAGGACATGGAAACCACCGTATGGCAAGTTCGTGGTTTGGAAGCTCAGATTCCTTCAGGGGGTGAAAGCCCAAGTTAAAGCTGTTTCTTGCCCTTTGCAAGTTTAGTTGCCTAGAAGAGAGGCTTTTCCAGCGTCAGCGCGTTGAAGTTGGTGCAGCTGTGGCTCCAGTGGACTAAGCTGCGTTTCAACCTCGCTTCAGAATCAGGCAGCGTCCCTCAGGTGATACTGGTTTTCATGTACTACTGAAGGGTTCGTGGAGAGCAGCAAAAGCTTGGCACCAAGTGGCAGGCGTAGAGTTCCTGCAAGAGATGGTGAAGCTTAAAGCTGCAGAGGAGAACCCATAGTTGTGTTTGAGATGCCAGAACTGTGGGACTGCTGCTGAGGACAACTGCGAGTAGAGATTCAGCCTGGTTCAGAGGAACTCTGCTCTTACAACTTCAAGCTCCAAACAGAGACTGGGAATGCCTCGAATCTTTGAGCCACCTTGACTACGTGATGAGCAACAGAAGATGGACATTGAAGTAAAGGATGCGGTATTTGATTTTCTGGACTTTGATCTTTTTAATGTTTTCTTATTGTTTAAAATCTTTGTTTTAATGTTTTATCTGTTTTAAAGTATTTAACTTATTCTAACTTAAGAAGGTTAAGAACTTTTAACTTTTAAAATGTTGGAACTAAGTTTTAATGAGAAAACATTTTAAATTTGTCCATGGAATGTATTTATATTTTAACATCTGTGGGAACAAGGAAAGGTTACAGTTTAAAAGTGCTATTGTTTTTGTGTCAAGTTGACAAGGGGTGGAATGTCATAGTTAAGCACAAGTGTCAACTTGACTGTTAAGGGTTTGAGCTCTGGGCACAGTTGTAGAAAGTTGATGGTTGAGTTAAGCCCAGAGCAAACCTGAAGGAGATTGTCTTGCTGATGGGGAAGACCCAGCCCATGGTCGGTGGGATTAGGCCTTGGATAAATCACAGAGAGCTGGTTGAGAGAGTTGGCATCCTTCTGTATACTTGGCCAGACATGCTGGTCTGGCAAGTAAGGATTGTCCATCTCTCAGCCATTATGGTGGCCAGTTCCCTCGGCCCTGGTGTTGGTGTGTGTTCTCCTGTCAAGCTGGACTATGAACTGTAACCGGACTGTCGTAAGAAAGTAAATTCCCTGTTCCCTTAAACTGTGTGATGGTCATTTATCAGCAACCATGCAGGCTGACTGCAACAGCATGCTAAAGTGGGGTACATCTTTTCCAGTAGGCAGACTGACTGATGACCAAAAAGGACTACATAGGTCCCTGAACCAGTAAGCTGCCCACGCCTAGAAGGGGGAAAAGCTTACTAGCAACAGATTACATCATGATTCATGATACGACCTCCCACACCACATACCGCTACGATGCACATAGATTAGCATGATGGCAGTTATTATGTACAAGTAACATGCAAGTATTCAGTTATATTTTGACAAGATATAATTCTCATCATAGTCTCTAGCGTTACCCTCAAGTTCTAATTTAAAAATCTAAGTGTAAGAGTCAGGAATGACAGTGGTCGCCTATATTCCCAGCACTAGGGAGGCTGCAGCAGAAAGAACAGGAAGGCCAGGCCAACCTGGGCTACATGGAGTAAATGTCTCATAACAAAATAAACTAAGGCAAGATGGCTGGTGACTAAAGGTACTTGCTGGGTAAACCTGCAGATCTGAGTTTGATCCCTGGAAATCACAAGACAGAAAGGAGAGAAATGACTTCCTCCAGTTGTCCTCTGGCCTCTACATGTGTACAGTGGTAGAGAGACAGACACACAGATAGACAAACAGACACACACACACACACACACACAGAGTAAAACTGAAACTAAGCAACCCTCTCCCAAATGTAAAGAGTGAAAGTAAACACAAACAAGTGTAAGTTGCTTAAAAATAGCTCTCTAATCATTAATAAGTGTATATTCAAACTTCTCAGGAATAATCTACACATTTTCCAGTTCTGTATTATTTACACATCCTGAAACAGTCTCTACCACCAATCAATGAACAGTAAATCTTAGCATTTTCTTTTAACATCTTCGAGTGATCAAAATACTGCCACAACATATTCTGATGATATAACTCTTAAGATTCAAGGTACCCAGGCTACTGTGATGATTGTTATAGAACCCCAGAATATGAGTTACAAAGGAGCTTAGAGCTCACGTAAGCTGACTCTTCCATTATAGAGGAAGGATTAGGTCAATTGACTTTGCTAAAGACAAGAAGATTCCTGGACACAAACCTCAAGTACATTTCCAACCCCCGAGTGTATTGCAGTTAGGTGTAGCCACAGAGTGAAGTACATCTCATAGGGGATGGGCACTTCTACACCCTGCCCACACCTCCCCCCTTGAGTGATAGACATAGTCTTCTCCTTCTAGCATAACCCAAGTACGTGTGGAAACATTGAGAGTCAGTGTTTAAGGTGGTGTGACCGCGGGAGAGCACAGCTCTGGCTTTCAGGCAACATTTTCAGAGTGGATTTCCAGCTTCCATTTGGACTTAACTGAGATTGTGCTGTGTCACTGAGATTTGAAATTTTATCTGTGACCAAAGCTAGAGTTGTTGCAGTACAATATTTTCTTTCCAAAACATGGATTCAAAGAATCTTCTATAAATCTCCAGAATGAGAGTTAGGAAGCTGGTTTAGCCATCAGGGAGACATGAGTATCTGAGTTCTATCCCCAGACCTAGCATTGAGGATGAGAGACTGGAGGTTACTGGCCAACTAATCTGACAAAAATTGGTGGACTCTGGGTTCCCTGTCTACTTGTCTAAAACAGGTAGGTGTAGAATGAGAGGAAGATACCTGATGCAGACTTGTGGTCTCTGCATACACACATGTTCACTCATGCAGCTGTATGCACATGTCCACACACAAACACAGAGCTTTACGATAAGAACTCTACGATTTACTGCAGTGAATAGTATCTACATATAGGACCACTGGTCGGTTACTTAAATTCTCTGAGTCTTGAACCCGCCCTCCATGCACACACACCTTAGAATAGAGATGGTTAAAATGTGTCTAGAGTTCTGAATTTTACATGAGGTCACCTTCCCAATGGAGACTATGACTGGTGTATGGAAAAGTGATATAGACAGTAACTCGTCATCACATCTGTGCACATGTGTCTTGAACACAGCATCTGAAGCACAAAAGCAAACACTCTCCATCACTCTCAGACCTTTAGCTGGGGTGAGGCGATGGCACGCGTCCTCCTTGATGGCCTGTTCTTCCTCCAGGATATTCGACATGGGCACGTTAAGGCTAACTGTGTCCTCATCCGAGGGCTAGAAAGACACAGAACACCATGTCACTCAAAAGAGAGGTTTCGGTGAAGCAGATAAAGAGAACTCTGTGCAATAAAGCGGAGCTGAGCTCTTACCAACCACCACAGCAAAAGCCTCCAGGACAATCCCACCCACACAAGCTCAAAAACAGCCCACCCGAATGGTGATAGGTGAGGTCTGAAGCCAGAGGTCTGGATGTTCTTGGAGAGTGGCAGGTCCCTAACGAGAGAGTGCAGTAGTATTGGTAGAGCTAGGTTTTGTGAACAGCTGTTGGCTGTATGTGCTCTGAAGTTTTCTGGAGCTAACCCCTACTGTATCCACATTCTCTGTGTATATGTTTCAGACAGAAACATCCTCAGATGCCTCTTTTGCTAAAATTACAGCCACCGTCAAGTGACTATAAAACTACAGTGTCCAACATGACCAGGAGATAACTTCACGCACACTTTTGGATTAGCCCTCAGTCTAACAGATTGTTTTAATGGTAATGGTATACAGAGACCTGACAAGAAGCTAATTTATTAAAATTATAGGAAGGTTTCGTGTGGACAGCCACAAAAAGCAGGCAGGCACCTCTGTGCCGATAACTCGTCTCCTTCAAGAGTGTCTCGTGTGTGATGGTAAGGCTCGCTTTCTCAAGCTGACTGAGCTTGAAGAAGCTACATAAGATAAGCAAGTGCTGGTGATCGTACCGCACACAAGGAGCACATGGTCCCTGCAACTTGCAGGACAAAACTCCCAAGGAGTGATAGGAGGTAGTTCTTCCTGGTATCTCCTTTCCCACTGCTAGCTCAAGAGGTTTATTCAGAAAAATCCATAATCCTGTCACAAGTAAATGGATCTCACTTATTTTCCTGTCTCATTTCAGTGTGGCTATCTAGTGACAAGCTCCCCCAGTACAGGAAACATTAACCCCCAACCTGGGAGTGTGTTCAGGTGTGTGGATGGCTTCTGCACACCCAAGGCCACATCTTCAGAGTTTGTCCTATATACTCTCAGACACATGCACACACTGTCTAGAAACTGACAGAAAGCAAGCATGCGTTTCACTCATCAAACAAATATTCATGGAGTTGCACTAATCTTGCATCATTACCTTGAGATAAACAAGCCTTTCCTTTCCTACTGACAAATGTTCAATCAATTGGGTGATAGTGTCCACTAAACAAATGTGCAGGCATGATCACTAAACTCCACTGTGAGGAAGCACAGAAGAGTGACTTCAGCAAAGGAAAAAAAAATCAAATAGAACACTTTATAGAAGATTTCATTAGAAAAAAAAGAAAACTAAATATCTTATGAGTGTTCTTAGATAACGATGCTATCACGTGGTCAGAGGAAAATTTGAGAAGAACCGTACATGTTATTCAAGTGAATGCAAATCATTTCTAGAGTCTCCCCTCCCTTCCCTCCACCCACCATCCCATCTTAATATTTAGTGAAATTCCAAAGACATGCATTCAATTAAGAGGGAGAGAATAACTCCTTGGGCTGCTTCAAGAGTGCTACTAGCATCCTACTTATGATAAGTGAAAGGGGAAGGATAATGGAGTTCTTTGTGTAATGTTTTATTAATGAACTTAATTAGTCTTCAAAGGAAGATAAAGGATAAAGCAGGGTCTGTTTCAATTTAATAGAAAATAAGCTCGGGTGAGTCGTTTCTGCACAATGGTCCATTTGAGGGACTGAGGAGTTTTCATAAAGTGCAAGAGGATAGTTAAAATACCACTTGGAAAGCTGCACCCACTGCACCAAGAAACCACAGTAAACAAGGAATGTGACTTCATGTGGCTCATTTCCTTTTATTGATCCTGGTTTCCCTCCTCTGCCTACTAACTTCTTCCTTTCAAAATGTTCCATATTAGAAAAATGTTGAAGAATTTTAATTTGCTTTAATTGTGTGTGTGTGTGTGTGTGTGTGTGTGTGTGCGTTCCTGTGTGTTCACAGGTATGAGTGGGGCACATCTTTGCATATGCATGTGGAGGCAAGAAGTTGAGGCCACAAATCTCCCTTAATGGCTCTTCATCTTTCTATTGTTATTGCCTTCAGGAGCATGTTTATTGTGTTTGATATGACACACCAGTGCTGAGCTACAAAAGGTAAGAGGAAATCCTCTCATTACAGCTGTGACAGCACATAGTACATACTCAGAAACAGCTCTGGCTTAAAACAGTCAGTCACAGCCACTTTTTCACTAAAATGCTCTGCTACACCTGACCTGTGAGATGCTCCCTGAACCTACAGCTCATCCGTTCAGCTGGGCCGACTGGCCAGGGGGCTCCAGGAAGTCTCCTGTCTCTGCCTCCCCAGCACTGGGGTGACAGGCACATGGCACTGCGCCAGCCTCTGTAACCAGGTAAGGACAGTAGACCGTTGGGCCCATTTCTCACGGCAAGTACTTGACCAGATGAGCTATCGCCTCAGATCCCAAATTTTAATTTTTTTAAAAATACACTGCTTTATAAATCAAATAACTTACTAAAGTTTAAAAACCAGAGAAGTGGAAATCCATTTTTTCCCTGAAATCACATACAGTAAAAATGTGACTTCTTTAAATGAGGCAATTTATTAATTACAACCTTGAAGAGTATTACGTTTCAAAACTCAATAGTCACAAAAATGTGCAACTTCCCTCAAAAAGCGAGAGTATCTGATAATATATTCCACACCATCATCTCTTCCAGTTCTCTGATGAAGAAGCGCTCCAATTAATGACTTCAGGGATGTAATAGACTACATGTGAGACAATAAAGATGCTCATGAAGCAATTTATCACCACCAGAGGGCGCTCTATTCTGCGAGACCTCTCAGTTTACAAGAATTTACCATCACAGAGCATAGCTCTTTTAGAAAACAAATGTTATAAAAACTATAACTAGCTATAAGTATTTCAAGTAATTCAACTGCTAAAATGCACTTGTGCACTTGAATTCATAATATTTATGAATGCATGTAAGACTTTTTCCTACTTTATACATTAAAGACAGGCACATTTAAAAAATGCTTCATGAGTACTTGTATACCATTTAGTCATTTTACAATAGTTATTGAAGCATACTCCAGATAAAGTGGAAAGGGGGAAAACAGGAAGACAGGGACTGTATTCTAAAGGTATTTCCAAAATGCTAAGGACATAGCAATAATATCAGCTAATATTTACAGAGCCCTCAGGGGATTTCAAACTGCCTCCCACACATGATCTCACGCAAATGTCTCAACAGCCTTTTCACAAAGGAATTCAGTGGAGACAGACACGCCCAGAACTGAGAAGGAAAGATTCAGCCACCAGATCACCAAGCTTTACCTCGGTTGCAGACAGCCGCTTATCTCCATTGTCACTTCCGACTCCAGAATCAGAATCCTTCTTACTGGGATCCATGGCATCGATATCAAATTCAGTCAGGAAAAAAACAAAATCACAAAGCTGACACCAGGATACCTCAATAAGCATTGCAAAGGATATCATTGCTATACCACAATGATATTCGTTGCCACATCGTTATGTGGCAACAAATCACACCAGGACTAAAAAAACATTAAGACATGAGCACCAGGGACACACAGGCTTACACTGTCTAAGGATCGTGCATTGTGAATGCCTAGTATTCTTTGATAGTTACCAATTCTCTGATTTATTTTAGCATATAAATTTATTTTGACCTCTTAGGTTATGAAATGCCACTTTTGATCTGTACGCTTTTATTCAGTACTTAATTAAATCTGTTAATGTTCTCACACACATACAAAAATATATTCTGGAAGCATTGTTTTTAAAATGATATGGTAATCTGAAATTTCAAGGCATTATAGAATAGCAAAAAGACAAGAAAAGACTTCTGCACGGTGGAATTCTCCAGAAGTGCCTGCGTTTTTCTAAGTGTGCTCACTGTAGGACTTTTGTTCTCTGGAACCTCAAGGCCTGCCTTACACCTCAGATGGCCCAAGGACGTGTGAAAAGACTCCAACACTTCCACTTGAAGCAAGAAGTAGCAAAAAAATTACATACACTGAATTTTTTAAAAGAGAATTAAAACACAGAGTCACCAGATCTTAATAATATTCTTCAGGCATACTGAAACTAAACTCTGTTAAAATGTTTGAGCTCAATGTATTTATTGAAATTAGTAACAACGATTTTCTTTTGAAGCAGGGTCTTGCTATAGCTCAGGCTGACCTGAAATTCTTGATTCTCTTGCTTTAGCTTCCTAAGCGCTAGGAGTGCAGGGGCAGCTACATAACGCAACTACTAATTTAACATTTACACAGGTTTAAAAAGTAGTTGAAATATAATGGATAAATAAAAAAATCCCCATGTTTATGTCATTAATCATATGTAAAAACATTCACCCACAAACTAAAAAGAACAATTAATATTGATCAGGCAGGCGAGACTAGAAATTGGGAGTTCTCTCCAGCAGCATATTTTAAAGATACCATAAATTTCTCGAACTCCAAGTCATAAATTTGACTTGGATGAGAGAAACAAACAGATTTCGGAGCCTGAACAACAGCCTTGGTTGAAGTACACCCTGAACAAGGCCTTAAAGTGAGGGAATGCTCTACTCACCTGTCCTCCACCTGCTGGTGTAAATGAGGCCTCTCCATGGCTTGGAGGTAAAGGGAGTCGGTTGTCTTGATTTGGCATGCTTGAATGCTCAGGTACTTGAAGATGTGCACTTTGCCCTTTGTGCAAATCTATGGAGAAATCAGGAATGTGTACTGAAGTCTCAATGACATAACATGCAGACACTTGACTGCATGCTTCAGTGCTCACAATTTCACTGTAAGTAATGATGGCCAGGGGATATGTAGGAATTGTGAGAGTCACGTCCTCCAAATTCTACTTGAAGAGAAAAATCATGCTCGTGCAATTTCTGATTTTAAAACCACTCATTCTGACAAAACATGTTTATTATAGTGAACGAAGTATAAAAATTAAAGAACTGGACTGATAACATTAACAAAAGCACAATTATTTCTCCACAGACAACAATTTAAGAGTCTTAAAAGGGATTATAAATTTAAGAAATTCTGAGGTTAATTTGAAGAGAAGCAGTTTTCATATTTGGAAGTGAAAGCATATGTTATTTTATCATATACTATATACAGTTCTCATACAGTTTCATATTTGATCTTGATCTCTTGGTGCCTCAAAATGATGATTATATTTTAAGATACCTAAATTCCATTTTGTAGCAAACATTGCAATAAAGACTATAGGGTCCCTCCTGTAGGCCATGTACTATATGAACAAGTTTCAAATGGATGCATGTATGATCCTGGGTGGCAATGATGAAAGCAGAGAGTTGACGTGGACGAGTGCATCTGCTGTAGCAGAAGGTCACTTCTCAAGAGTCCCCCAGAGATTCTCTTTCGGGGATGCTGACCGCCTGTGATCGTGTCTACCAGGTTCCGCGGTGACTCTGCAAGCCCTCACCTGTGCAGGAGGAGACTGCAGAGGGTTGTTCTCAAGGAGTAATACTTGGAGCTGCTTCATCTCTCTAAAACAGATTGGAATCACGAGCACTTTGTTGCAGGAAAAATCAAACTTCACCAAGGGAAGATCCACAAGTTCTAAAAGAGAAGGAAGAAATCTCAGAAAACAAAGCATGACCCAACGATTAAACACCCAAAACTACAGTTTTTGCTTATCAAAGAAAACACTGCTTAGCAGAATAAAAGGCTGCTTTTTTATGTCAGTAATGTAAGGCATATGTGCCAGATGGATACAGATGTCAACTTGACAATTGAAGACAGAGGCTTTGGGCACATCTGTGAAGAATTGTCCGTGAAGTCAAACCTTAGCAAGACTGTGGGAGATCATCTAACTGACGTGGGAGAGCCCGGCCCGTGGCAGGTGGGGCCGCTCCTTGGGCAGGTGGGTAAGATGCAGGCAGCTGGTTCAGTACTTTGGCATATTTGGCCAGACTCTCAGACTGGCATCTGAGGTTTGCTTCTCTCTCCACAGTTCCTATGTTGTGGTTAGTTCCCTTGCTAACAATGTTGGCATGAACTCTCCTGTCAAGCTAGATTATGAACTGTAATGGTAATCAAAAATAAAAAACCTTGCTCCCCTAAATCGTTTGGTCATGTATTTACCAGCAACATGAAGAAAAACTAGAATAGGCAGTATGTGTACATAATATTTCACTAAACGGGAAATCTTTTCTGGCTGCTTAATATTAAAGTGTGGCTAGTTCTGATAAGAGCTAGAAACACTTGACATTTACATTAACTATTGACCTTTTTCTTTTCACAAATCACACAAATCCTATCCATAGAACACATTAATGCTTTAAATTCAAATTGTTTTCTACTAGCAATGGCTAGTATATGAATAAGATTATAATTACAGAATTACCTATTCAATGTGCCTAGGCTGACATATCCCCAAAATAGTTATAGTTCATGATTTTTTTCAAAGGTTTTCTTTTTTTTTTTTTAATGTTATCTAATTTAGGATTTTCCAAAGGATCCTATAATTCTGATTGGATGAAACAGACTCTAGTGCATTTGGAGTCTTCCACAGCTCTGCTAACAAGACAACAGTATATTTAGCTGAAAATCCCCACCCAGCGGCACAGTAAACACTCAGTAATTTCAAGCATCCAAACCGACGTTGGCAGCTGCTAGAAACGAAGTCAAATATATTCCACAGAGCAGCCAGAATCCAGGGTAACGTTGGCAAACACCAAGAATCTACACAGGGTTGGTTTCTACTGGGACCTGGAGCTGATAAAGGTCAAAATGGAGCATTTAAAAATATCCCTGGACTTCTGAGGAAGAAGGGGGGCAGGAATTAGGCAAAATGGTCTGAAAGCTAGAGGCCTAGAGAACTGATGGTTTCTCCTCTCCCCTACAGACCTGAGGCTCGCTCCACTCTGAGGTGCTACTTCAGGCTCCACCATCAACAGATCCCCAGAGAATCAGCAGAGCACTATTCAAGGCATGTCGGGGACTTCCCAACCTTCATATCTTATTGCATTACTCCACTTTACAGAGAGGAATAACAAGACTGAAATTCTAGAAGGCGGCAGAAGAGCGTTCAACTCCCAGGTCTACAATAGGCAAGCTTTACAGGAGACACTCAGGAAGCGCAGTTTTGAAAAGTACCAGAATCCAGGGTCCAGTGCCTAAGAATCCATATATCTGAGTTACTCTGGGCAATTCATGTTCTCGGTGGGCCCAGCCATGCACTCGGGCCACGCTACCAGATGCTTTAATGAAGGGGCTGTGGGCAGCTGCAGGTGTTAGGGGACCAGCTTGAGGATCCAAAGCTTGAACATCAAAAGAAAGAGAAAGGCTACTTCCTTTTCATGTCACAGACTCTAGAACAGCAGACAAAGGTAGGATCGCAGCAGAGGAAGATTCTTCAGTACAGTCCAAGGTTAGGCTGGCAAATCAGCATCGAAATTTAGTAGGACTCTGATATCCAGCAATTCTTTGCCAATTAAAAAAGACGAGTGTTGACTAGACTAAATTCAAGAAAGACATTTCAAGCATTAACTGACAGGCAAAGAAACTAAAGAATTCTTTTTTTTCTTTTTGTGTGTATACATGTGGTATGTGCATGCATATGTGCATGTTCACATGTGTGGTGCACATGTATGCATGAGTACATGTGTTCATGTGTAGCCATGCAAGTGGAAGCCTCGGATGATTTAGGGAGTCATCCTCAACCGCCCTCCACTTCACTAATTGTGGGATCTTACTTACTTATACCACGCACTTACCTGGGATCTTACTTACTTACGCCGTGCACTTACCTGGGATCTTACTTACTTACGCCGTGCACTTACCTGGGATCTTACTTACTTACGCCGTGCACTTACATGGGATCTTACTTACTTACGCCGTGCACTTACATGGGATCTTACTTACTTACGCCGTGCACTTACATGGGATCTTACTTACTTACGCCGTGCACTTACATGGGATCTTACTTACTTACGCCGTGCACTTACATGGGACCTTTCTTACTTACGCTGTGCACTTACCTGGGATCTTACTTACTTACGCCGTGCACTTACATGGGATCTTACTTACGCCGTGCACTTACATGGGATCTTACTTACTTATGCCACGCACTTACATGGGATCTTACTTACTTATGCCACGCACTTACATGGGATCTTATTTACTTATGCCATGCACTTACATGGGATCTTACTTACTTATGCCATGCACTTACATGGGATCTGGGGAGCTGAGCTCCATTCTTCCGGTTTGTGCCACAAGCACTTTAACCACTGAGCCGTCTCTCAACCCAGGAATGCTTTCATGAGTAGTTCTTTCTTTTTGGTTCCAGCATGGAACCCAGCGTTTAAGAAAATGAGAACTAGCTCCCAGCGGTAAAATGGGGAAGAAAATGATAAAACTACAAGGCTGAACCAAAAAAAAAAAAATTGAAAGAAATAGAGCAGCTAAAGGATAAATGGGAAGGAAAAGAGGAAGAAGAGAGAGGAAAAACAGGAAGAGGAAGTCAAACAGGAAGGGGATAAAAGAAAAGGTGTAAAAGGAAGAAGAGGAAGAGAAGTAGGTGATAGAGGAGAAAGAGGAAGAAGA
Source organism: Typhlomys cinereus (assembly GCA_023101885.1). Lineage (NCBI taxonomy): Eukaryota > Metazoa > Chordata > Mammalia > Rodentia > Platacanthomyidae > Typhlomys > Typhlomys cinereus. Next base: position 4,813,922 of record JALPQD010000149.1, read on the forward strand.
AATAAAAGCTGGAGGAGAAGGAGGAGGAAGGAAAGGAATCCCATTTCCTCCTTTCACAGTGGGTCCAAGACCGGCTACTTTCAACAACTGCCCATTCTGGTCCCAGACAGAACAAACTACAGCCTCCTCAATGGACGTGTGCAGTGAAACCAGCCAAGTTGAAATAGGTCATCAGCTGCAAACTGCTCTTTTCCCCCTCCTCAAATTGAAAGCAGATGGGGAGGTGACCCGAGAGGACAAACATCCAAAAACACAAAAAGTCTTTTAATGGGCCGCCTGATGGATTGACGCTCTTTTCAGCAGAGCTCTTCAAGGAAAGCAAAAAGAAACTTGATACTCAGGAATTTTTTTTTTAAAGGGGTTTTCCAGTAAACCCAATTTTTAGCTCTGATGGTATTTTAAAATATCAAAGCTGGTGCTCACTTCGGCAGCTCATATACTAAAAGTGGAATGATACAGAGAAGATTAGCATGGCTTCTGCGCAAGGATAACACGCAAATTTGTGAAGTGTTACATAAATAAAAAATAAACAAGATGAAATAAAATATCAAAGCTGAGATAACATAACTACTGGACAGAGCAGGCTGTACCTGACCTTTCCAGGGGGAAGGAATGATCTTAGAGTAGGGGAATAAGAAGTGGCCAGAGAAGCCCCAACCTAGACCTTGCAGTGCTTTCTCCCTGTGTATGGTACTACGGAAGTGCCATAAACTGGTGCCATTCATTTTCCCTTTTGGACACAGGAGTTTGACCACATGTGAGATTTTTCATGATGATTATCCTAAGAGCTTCAATGTAGGTGCGTTTCTTAAATTCCCTGGAAGATTACATGAGTGAAAATTGGCTATGAATTAAAATTTTGTTTGCAATTATTTAAAATAAGGAAACCCGTTTCAGATACTTGAAAGGGGGGAATTTGCACAATTGGAAATAGAAAACACCTCAAAAATCAGGGAACATCACTGTCATAGTTAGGCACAGGTGTCAACTTGACAGTTGAGGGTTTGAGCTCTGGGCACATTTGGGGAGAATTAGTGGTTGAGTTAACCCCAGAGCAAACCTGCAGGAGATTGTCTAGCTGATGGGGAAGACCCAGCCCATGGTGGGTGGGATTAGGCCCTGAAATAAATCACAGAGAGCTGGTTGAGAGAGTTGGCATCCTTCTGTATACTTGGCCAGACATGCTAGTCTAGCAAGTAAGGATTGTCCATCTCTCAGCTGTTATGTGGTGATGGTGTGGCCAGTTCCCTCGGCCCTGGTGTTGGTGCATGCTCTCCTGTCAAGCTGGACTAAGAACTGTAACCAGTAATCGTAAGAGAAAATAAATCCCTTGTTCCCTTACGCCGTTTGATGTCATTTATCAGCAACCATGCAGGCGGACTACAACAATCACAGAAGTGGGAATGCAAAGAGTAACAAAGATGAACCTCGGATACCAACAAGGGAACTTCTCATTGCAGTGGCCAAAGGTGATTGCAGAGAACAAGACGCTAAGAATAAGCGAAGGTTGGGGATTCAGTCCTCAGCATGGCACATACACTTCCCCGAAAAGCCCTTCGTGGAAGGACCTTCGTGGAAGAGGGGGCAGAAAGAATATAGGAGCCAGAAGTCAGGGAAAGGACTGGGAAATGCCATCCTGTTAGACTTACATGGCCTTGGCGATCATGAACCCACAAAGGAGGTTACTGACACTGAGCCTACAATGGACCTACCGGGACAATGGTCAACTATGGACTAGGAGGGCCCCATGTGACCCTACAAAGTACTGATGAACGATGGCCAATTAACAGATTCGAGATGGGGGATAAAAACACCTAGTTGTGTACCCACAGGAGAGCTTGCCAGGTTCAGAGAGCAAGTCCCAAGTCCATGATCTCACAAAAGACCCTGGTTAAACCTGGAGCAGTAGTAAATATCAAGTTGACCAGATGCTGACTGCTCCCGCATACGTGCTTTGCACTGAGGAAAGTTTTTGGGCATATCAAGATTAAATCAGCTGGGTTCTGAGTCCTTACACAAAATCGGTGAAAAAGTTACATGATCTTTGGAAACTAGGATGTGTTTTTGGAGAATGACTCAGTGTTCTGCACCTCGTCCATTTGTCCTGACACAAGGCTCAAGGCTGAATGTGAACTTCAGATTCACTACCCCAAACAAGGCTACTTTCAAGAGGAGTGAGGGGGTAAGTGTGTGTGCGTGTGTGTATGTGTGCACGCACGCGCATATCTAGAGCTCACCAATTTGCCTAGACTGGCTGGTAAGAGATCCACCTGCTCTGTCTCCCCAGCCCTGGATTACAGGCATGCCTGACTTTTACACAGGCACTAGGGTCTGAACAGAGGACCTTATGCTTGCACAGATATAACCCACTGAGCTGGCTCCCTTGTGCCCTCAGGCACTTGACACTTGCAGATCATCACATTTTTGTGCCTGACCTCTCATGCTGTGTACAGGAGGAACACACAGAGAAGACATGGCAGGAATGCCTGGGATCTGAGATCTACTGTGCAGGAGGGGCAGGGACCAAATCTCCATGTTTAGGCTTTGAGGTCATCACTGGTGATTTCACCAAGACCACCAGTGACAAGACTGACCCCATCTCAAGAGCCAACCAGAGACAGCATCACCTTCAGTGCATTACACTGTGGGTTGCAGCAACACTCAAGCTCAAGATCTCCATTTCTGAAGACGGATGCCAAGGGCATCTCTCGAGGTCTCAGTTGCAGTGTGCCTCCTATGCCAGCATAGTTCTGTGCCTATGCCAGCCTAGATGCCAGTCTATGCCAGCGTAGTTGTAGGCTGACTGCAACTGACTTTCTTGCAAGGGGCAGGGATGGATCTTGTCCTGTTTCAAACTGGAATCAAGGGCAGAGTTGTTTTCTACATATTTCTTCCCAGTCTTTGGAAGGCATGTAGATGTTAATTAGCATGTCTAAAGGATGGGCACAGAGCTTTATCATTGTAATTGTATCACCATGTTCTTGAACTATCAGCAGCCTGCTCTTTCTCCACAATGAATGGGGCCATTAGGGCCTGTTAACATGTTTAAGGATTGGCAGGGCTGTATTGGTGGTGGTGCGGCCCACTTATTGTTGACCTTTCACATGTAGTCTGTCTGCCACTACTGATGTCATCCCTCTGCGCAGTGCACAGACATCACCCCTTGTTCATGGTATATAAGAGGTTAGACTCCATAGCAAAGGTGACTTGGTTTGTGACTTTACCAAGATCCCACTCTGGTACCTATTAGGATAGTGAGGTAAGTGAGCAGGTCTCAGAACCCCACAGTGGGTCACAGCCAGTGCTACCAGTACCTCAAGACTAGAGACCCTGATAGCCAGGATCTGTAAGTCAAAGCACACTCTCTAAGCTGTTGGTTTTCTGTTCCAGAACATCATAAGTCAGTCCAGAAAGAATTTATGTGGCCCTTGTTCTTGACTGGTGTGAAATTCAGAGGTGGATGTCCTAACTCCTGTGCATCCAAATTAGCCTGGATTTGGAGACAAGGCCTTGGACGGGAGTAGTACTTCAGTTAAACTGAGGTTATGAGGGAAGGCCCTAATCCTCTGGTGTCACAGTAAAGAAGAAATTAAGACACAGACATCCATAGAGGAGAAAAGAGATGAGGACACAAGAAGAAGATGGCTGGCTGTCTACAAGCCACAGAGGGGCAGGAGCAAGATCTCCTGCATCTTCATCTTGGACTTCCAACCTCCTGAAAGGTGAAGAGCTATATTTCTGTCACTTAAGCCTTATGGTCCAACCGTGTGTGTGTGTGTATGTGTGTGTGTGTGTGTGTGTGTGTGTGTGTGTTTGCCAAAGGGCACTTAAGTATGTGTGCCTGTGGAGGTCCAAAGGTGAGAAGGTAAGACTGGGAATCACTTTGGATCGCTCCACCATTTTATTGCTGTTCTTAGAGGTTTCCCAGGCTCCACCTTCCAGAGTTGGAACTGCAAGCCCCCAGTATATCCACCTGGCATTCATGTAGGATTTGGGGATGTGAACTCCATCCTTTTACTTTTGAGGCAAAGGCTTTAACCTCTGCGCCATCTCTGTGTGTCCTTGTGGTCCTTTTTTACAGCATCCCTTGCAAACTAATATATGTCCCATAGCACTGTAAGAGAAATGATTTTGCTACAGCCTTGATGTGAACATCATTGTTCTTTCTGTTTGCTTAAGATACTCACTTTTTGAATTTCTTTTTCCATTTTTGTGCGTTGTAACTAATGATTATCTAGTGTGTCACTTTATTTTTCTTGCGAGTTTTATTAGGTTTTCTGTTTTCCATTTTCTTTTATATATATGTCTGTGTGTGTGTGTGTGTGTGCATGGATGTGTGTAGTAGGTATGTGAGTACATGAGTATGTGGAGACTCAAGATTGATATGGGACGTCATCTTCGGCCTCATTTATTCAAGACTGGGTCTCAAATGAAACGGAACGTTCATCTCTAGGGCGAGTCCAGCTAGCTAGCTTGCTCTGAGGATTACCAAACTCTACCTTCATGGCTCGAAATCCAGGAAGGCCACCATACCCACTAAGCATTTTTATGTGGGACCTGGGGTTCCAAACCTTGGTCTCTTTGTTGGCTCAGCAGACACTCTAATCACTGAGTTATCCCCCCAGCCCAATATCCAAATCATTAATATCAACAGGCATCCTCACAAAGAGCCAGTGCTCCAAAAGGATGAGCTCTGCTATTTTCCATGTTCTCTTTCTTACCTGGTGGTAAAACCTTAAGGTAATTTCTTCTGACGTTCAGTTCTCGGAGAGACTTCAGCTGGCCTATCTGCTGTGGCAAGGCTGTGATCTCATTGCAGCTGATGTCCTGTAGCAAGGGGGGCAGGAGGGAAGGAGGGAAAGGGGAGTAGTGAGAAGGAGAGAGAGAAAGAGAGAGAGAGAGAGAATATAAGATTATAAATGTTTTTCCTCCAAGTATTCCATGAAAATTCTCCTCTAAGAACTTAAATGCTTGGGCAACTACACAGTATACTTTGCCCTATTTCCCAGCCACCAGGAAAGAGAAGAGTGCTTGGGAACCTCCTGTGCAGAGAGAACGGGAAGAAGGGACATTCTGGATTGGCTTCTATCACTCATTGCTCACATACTTGGACCTTATCTAATTCTCAAGACATGCAGCAACATTCCTAGCTGAGATTTACAGATCGGAAGAATGAGGTTTTGTGGCCCCAGGTGGGTGGGGGTGCCAGATGAGATTGGGAAGGAATGACCAGTCACTGAAAATGCCAGCATTTCATGGTGCATTTAAACACAAGGAAGGGCAGGTGGCATCCTGTCTTAACCAAACTCTCACATTCAGGAATACTACGGCCCTGAGTGGGTGCACACTTTATATCAAAAGGAGCTTCTGCCATGTCTAGAAATCCAGTGGTTCAACATCACCCCAGCCTTCCCATGTATTTTATAAGCAAGTCTGTAGACTCTGTGGACTTTTCCATCTTTGCTCTAGAAGGTCACTAACTACTTTCATTGGCACCAGCTCTTAAAATAAAGGTGTGGCCTTTCTAATCCCACAGACCATTATTATCCCCATCAAGCTTTCCCCCTTCAGTCCTGGCAGCTGGACTTTGCTCTTCTCTGCCCCACAGTGAGCCCCTTCTTCAGTCTGGACCATGCTGTCTTAGTGGGACATAATGGTCGCTGACTGGCTTCAGTTCCTCATTCTCCTCAGAGTCATTCTGCAGACCTGCCCTGGGGAGAACATACAGTGTTCACCAGCTAAGCTGCTTTTAGCAAGACCCAGGCTCTCTGAGGAAGTCCATGGGCTTCTCTCTCTCTCTCTCTCTCTCTCTCTCTCTCTCTCAGCATTCTCTTTTTCATTCTATACTTAAGCCACATGACCACCACTTGGGGGCCTTAGGGTGGACACCGCCATCTCACAGTCCTTCAAGCTTGTTCAGACGTTTGCTCCCCTTGACCTGCTGGCCCCTGATACAATCCTCCTCATCTTGCATGACCTCATTCGGCCTCATCCTACTCTTTGAAACCATTCCCAAGGTTTCCTCACCTCTCCTTCTCAGATCAACACCCATGAAATGGACATGTTTCCCTCTGTGCTCCTACTGGCAGTAAGGGAACTGCAATTCACTTGCTCAGCTACTCACCTTCTTTAAAACTGAGAGTTTCTAGGTGAGAGACATCACCCTCCTAGTGCTTAGCAGAACGCCAAAAGAGTAATAAATAATCTCTGTGCAAGTTCCAAACTTTCTGATGTAGACATCCCGTAATACTATGGCTCTTTCTACCTTGTTATTGGAACTCCAGGATGTCTTAGTATGTTCCCTTAAATTCCATGCAAGTCTCTTTTGATGCTGCAGAACTCAAAACATATTCAGGCTGTGCACTCCACCAGTAAGGTCTGCTCTTTAAATATGCCACTTATGATCCTGCATAAGTGATCCCCTGTCACCTCAGGAGTCACCAAGGCCTTGTCCCAAACTTCTGTTTTACTTTCCTTCGTGTGAGAAGAACTCATCACTGAGCCCCAGAACCCCTGTTAAACCCCTTTAGATGAGTTCACCTCATCTGAACCTTGCTGGAAGAATGGCGCTTGCTGGGGGGGGCATCTCCCCACTATGAGAGCAGAAGGCTGCAGTCCACGAAGGCAGAGCTGCCTGGGCAGCCAATACACTGCACTCTTCCATCGTCATGGGCCTGAAAAGGCAGATGGGGTTTGCGGGCCTAGGGGTACAACATGATCACAGACATCACCCGAAATGCTGATCACACGTGATTTTAAGAAAAACACTGCTAGTATCTAAAACAAAACAAAACAAAAAACTCCACCAGCACGTCTGTGGAGATTAAAAAAAAAGTCCAAGAAGGCAAATGCGGAATTAGGTGGTAGCATCTGACTAGTCGTAGAAGTCGGAAAACAAATCCTTCTGATGAAAGCTGCATCTTCCTTTGCCTTAACTAAGACAGGAGTAGGCGAGTGGCCCCATTCCATCCTGTTTGGCAAGACGCTCACACGCTGAAGCCTTGGCAAAGCTAAGGCCACCACAGCACTTCACTAGGCTCTGGAGTAGAGGCGCAGCGGGCATGGAGCTGAAGGAGGAGAAATTGTGGGGAAGAATTCACGGGAAGTGCTTGGCATCTATGGAGAGAATTTATTTTTAATGAATAAGTCTTGTGCAGTGACCACATGGGAAAAGGCCTTCTATGGTTCATGGAGATCACAGTTCCAATGTGAAACAAATTTCCAGACATTTCAAAGGCATAATTCTTCAGAAAAATCTTTTCTCTTAATGAGTAAGTGGAAAGAGGCAACCGAAGGATGCCTACTCATAATCAGGCTGTATACTCCCAGCCTGGGATCCCTGAAATGAAACTCAGTCTTACTCTATTATTAGGGTGAATTACACACTCCTTACCCTGTGCTGACCATCCCTGGGTTAACCAATGATATCAAAGTATGTTGGACCCTAAATACAAGGTCCCTCTTCCCAATGCAAATGTCCAACTGCCTTGTTAAAGGAAATCCTCCTGCCAGCTATACTTCAATGCTGGTGGAGACAGCAGTTGCTTCAAATGCTTAAGGAAGATTTCACGTGAAAAAAAAAACGAATGTTTCCATCTGGAAGACGGAACATCTGTAGACAGTTATAAGCATAGCGTCCAGTGCTGTCTGCACATTTTGAAGGGCACATGCTGAAAGGCGGGTTATTGTAATAGCACTCTGAACGTTTACCAGTTGCTTCCCATCCTCAGAATACAACGGGGAAAATTCTCAGGGAAATCTAGCACAGAAGGGAGATGAAAGCTTTGCTCCATTGTACAAAAAAAAAAAAAAATGTAGTCCCCAAGAGTCAACAAATTTAAAGAGGTTATGAATCTCATCAAGAAAACAAAACCCCATGGGTAATTATGTCTAATTAGCTGGAGGAGAAGGAGTAAGACAGAAAGATAATGGCCTACATGTTCGGGGATGTTTTAGTCTTGAAAATGTACACACAATATTTCTAAAACAGTCCTCTTTTCTAGAACATTTCTGTGCAAATTTAACTTCAAATGCAATTTTTTCCCTCTCATTACTTAAAGATAGTATTTAGAAAAATAAACATCAAAAACGAACAATGTTAATGCATACTTTTACAATTTGTGAGAATTGTGCAATTTATGAGATTCTGGGTTACAAACTCAGAATCATTTACTTATCTGAATAGTAGCCCTAAGCTACATCTAAGGAATAATTAACTAGTCCAAGTTTCAGTGAAATCAAATGACTTTACATTTACTGTTACACCATGAATATACAATAAAGCAAAAAGGATCAGGGTAGCTATTATAAATACTTAATGATTTTGTTTTTCCTGATACAGAAATTAACCTGAAAATAACAATATAAATACACAAACTTAAATTTTACTGGACGAACTAATCCGGCCTTGTCATTCAGATTTAAAAAAAAAACAAAAAACTAGAGAATTCTAACTAGGACTTAAGCAAACAATCAGCAGATGAACTTCAGAAATTTCCTTTTTTGTAATCACAATAAAGGAAGTCTCTAGAAATATACATTAGAAGCTGACATATTTTCATTAGTAAGTGCTAATTGCTAAGATCCTTACAATGCAAAAATAAGATTCTAAAATACCAGAATAGACATGTTCAGAAAAACCAATCATAGAAAACACTACAAGTGTTCTCAGAGAATAATGTCTACCAAAAGCCAATACAAAACACTACATCAGAGCGATCTTGGACCCAGAAGGCCTCAGTGAGAATAAGCCTCACTGTGGAATTGTAGGCTGTCTCTAGAAAGTGATTTTTAACCTGCCATTCTGATTTTTAAGAAATGTGGTATAACTGTACTCTTAAGTAAGAAATTTTTGCAATAAACTAGCTCTTTACTAAGCTGTGGAAATGCAAACTACCAACACTCTCCTCCCATTATGGAACCATGCCCATCATGGAAATGCCTTTGGGATGAGTCACCACATAAGTTTAAACATACATCTTAGGCTCTCTGTGCTTATTTCAAAAGAAGAGGTGAGTACTAAACAATTCTAACTTTCCTCCAACACCAGAAAATCCACTTGCTACAGATGTACTGAGTAATGTGAATCAACTCTTCAACAATAATAAAAAAACAACCTCCATCCTGTGGTCAGAACGTTGAAAAAGAAAAGAAAAACTGGCGTGTTTATCTAACCCGAACCCTTCCGAGCAGCCCTTAGATGATCTCTGACACCAGTGTCTCTCTCCAAGTGCGAAACTCTACTTCACACTTCTCCACTTGCCCACAACACACACTCCACCCGCTGCTGTTGACAATAAAGGCAGAAATGGAAGCCGCAGAGGGGCCGTGAGCAAACCCCGGGCTTCCCCAGAAGCCAGAGTTCAAAGACATCTCCAGAGACCAGAAATGGGCAAATGCTGCAGGATCCCCCCCTCCCCAGCTACCCAGAGATGAAGATTCTACACATGAAACACTGAGGAAGGGTAACCTCAGAAGCTTCCAGGATGTGTCTATCATCAAACCCTGAATTCAAATTCAAACTCAACCAAACACTTTATGAGAAACGAACCAAAAACTGTGTCTGGTTGAGGGACAGGAAATGCATCTTCCTGCCAATTGTGACTGAAGTCAGTCTGGTGGGCTGTCCAGTTGTTAAAGACAGATTCCTAGGGCAGAGGTAAGAGTTGGAAGAAAGGATTCGCACCCTACCAGGGTGATGAGGGAGGAGGAAACTCAGAAAAAGCAAACAAGGCCAGACCATCTGTGAACCCGGCAAGCCACAGGGCACACAGAGCCAATAAGGGAAGCTTCTGGGGCTTTGGCAAATGCCCCATTCATAAAGTGTCTAACGTTACTGTGTTCTTGGCATGCTTGTCTTCACAGCTGTGGGTCAATAAGCAGGATTCCCACAGCACGGCTCGCAGACACCCCTCATCCTTCGGCACGACAGTCCCCCCCCCAGTAAAGGGACCAACCATGTTTCCAGAGCCAGAAGAAGGCTCTGTGGGTGAAGAGCCTGCCGTGCACGCATGAGGTGCTGAGGTCAGATTCGCAGCACCCATGCATCAACATGCCAGATGCAGAGGTGCCAGTAAACCCGCTGCTGGGGAGGCAGGAGGACCCCTGGGGCGTGGTGACAAGCAGTGAGCTCCAGCTTGGCTGGGAGACATTGTCCAAAAACGTAAGGTGGAGAAGCAACAGAGGAAGACAGTCTGTGCGCCCCCACCCCACCGCGAGACCTGTTTTCAATGAGTTCCCAAGATTTCAACAAGTAAAATAAGGCTTAATCTACATTAGGCAAGTCTACAGACCTCACAAATTGTCATGATGTCACAGTAGGAAAACTTAGACAAATGTATCCATTGGTCCACAACCTTTAGGAGGAAATTCTTTTGCTCCCTCTCAGCTGTACATGACTTTGTTAGTGAGAAAATTACAGTGAATCAGAATCACAGAGAAAGAAATCATGTCACAAGATGCTTATAGCTTAAATGAGCAGACAGTGGCTGCCTTGCACTGTGTGTGATCTATCATCTGTCTATCTATCCATTACCTATTTATCCATCTATCTATTCTCTCACATTTCCCCCTATCTTTGTGAAACTGGGGATGAATCCGGGGACTCACACATGCTAAGCAAGTGCTCTACCACTGAACTATGTCCCTAGTCCTAATATGGAAAAGAATTGAGCACATAGTTTTACCACTTTGGGTATATAATTCCAAAACCAACACTGGTCCTTAACAGGTAAGCATATATTTTAAGATTTAAGATCATATCTATGAAATGATACAGGTAATATACTAGCAGACAACCTGGTATAAGCAGCTGCTCAATAAGTATTAGCTTTCCCTTTCCCCACATGCATGCAGAGAGGTTTACTAAGCTGCAGACATCGCTACCCTGAGAATTACAGTCAGTTAATACTGGCTTTCTTCAGTGGTGTAGCCACTGAAAAGTAGCCTGTGCTACACATGGTCATGCCTACAAAACTTTTATTAACCTCAGTGGGACACACACACACACACACACACACACACACACACACACACACACACTCACACATGACATGAAAGTAGGAAGGGGGCTTATCAGGAAGGTTTTCAGTGGAACAGGGAAGGAGGATGTTATTAGGTAATACGGGGTTAAAAATTATTGAAATTCATTGCATGCATGCACAAAATTGTTAAAGAGGGAAAAAGAAACTAATAAAAAATAAAAAGCAACACATATACAACAGCTGTGGGATAACTTAGAATGGGGAAAGTGAGTCAGAAAGTTCTAGATTATTCCCATCAGAAATGACAGTAAGACATGAAGTGCGGAGAATTACAATTCCCTAAATTCTGCACCATCTGTGCCTGGATTGAGGTGGACATAAGAGTGTCTCCAGAGCTTCTCAGAGGCCTCTCCACGCACTAGGATGGCCAATGTTTAATGCTCCCAGTGCTTGGTAAATAGCAATGCTTTTACTAAGATTCTCCGGCAACTGTGATATAATTACAGAGGCAAGATGTTTTGTGAACTCCACTTTTTTGCAAACAACTGCTTTCATGTCCAGGACTAAGGTACTGGGTTTTTGTTTTTTAAGTGGAAGTTAACTCCGGCAATGTCCATCCATCCATGCTGCGAAGAAAAAACTGCACTATGCAATTCAGAACATTGCATCGGAGGGGAAAATGTTTGAAACTGTTTTTCCAAAATAATTAGCCAAAAATGCCCAGAGCCCAGAATGCTGAGTGCTTTTTCTTTGCCCTGAAACCCTACACGGCTGAATATTCTGAAGCTTGGAGACTCTCTTTCTCTTTTTAAACAAAGCAGTAACACGTAACTAGAAAACAGAATGCCTTGTAGCTCTCCAGGGAATTTCTTTTTCCAACTAAACATAATGAAAAATAATTTGTTACCTGCAGGAGTGCTACTATTTTAAGAAAACAAAACATCAAAAAGAAATGAGACTGTGTGGAAAGTATTCTTTTTTTTGTCTATGACCTTATGACCTTAACCAAGGCCAGTCACATAGCTTTCTTATGGTGACTAACATCATAACTAAGTTTTCAGCTGCTTCACAAGAAATGCCTTATTAATCACGAGGATACCTCACAAATCAGGAGTATGTGCTTGCTCAGCCTACACAAAGCAGTCCCGGGCTACATAGTAGGTGTATGGAAAGAGTGACCACTACCCATGTCTCTGAGCACATGATTCATAGCCGGTCCCACATGTCAGCACACGAGACATACTGGACTTGGTAGAAAGGACTTGGCATGGAAAGAAGAATAAGGTAACTTGATATTTTTGTACTGTATACACACTGAAATGATAATGTTTTTATAATAAGACATTACAAAAATCAATCTCACTTGCTTTTTACTTTCTTCAACATAGTCACCATTATACTTAAAACCAAATTTGAGAGCAGAGGTATGGTTCAGCCATAGGGCGCAGGCCTGGCATGTGGCAAGCCCTGGGTTCCAGCCCCAGCACCATCTAAAAACACATTTGTTGATGACATTGGATAGCTACTAAACAGCACTGGCTGGCGAGGGTGTGTTTCAGATTAAGTTACCCCTTGGCTCACCAGAGTGACCTTCCATGTATCACTCACTGTCTCTCTGCCCTGGATTTCTGTCATTGGGTCAAGGGGTCAAGAGTCAGGTGGCTTCTCCAATGTGCTAAACTTAAATTCTGGAAGTTGAGAGTCCCACAGTTCATGCAGTAGAACAAGCCCAAGAGGACATGAGGGTAGTGACGGCACTGTAACTAAGAAAGACGCAGGGCAGAGCTGTGCTCGGCACCACGGCTCTGAGAAAGATGAGCGCGTCCTTATGCCACCCTTATGTCAAAATTTTACAGAACCACGGCACCCTGCCTGCCCTCTGACTTCATCATATTTCTCCATCAAGTACGGCCTTATAAGTTATTCAGAGATGACTTTTCTAATTTAACCATAACTTTCACATTTATTATGTGATCTATAAAACATATGTAGTTCCAATGTAAACCACAGGAACTTGCAAATCCTGCAGCACTTGGGACCTGTAAACCATGGGAAACTTGTAAATTTCAGGAACTGTGTGTCCCAGCAAAGCTGCAGCTGCTGCCTTGCTATTTTATAGCGATGTCTTTATCACACTCTGCCTGGCTGTGGAAAGGGGGGGAGCATATCCTTAAAAGGGACCCCAGTGAAGATCCATGAAAGTAGGTCATTATAAAAGAGAAAAGCTGGTCCCCCTTCCTTGCTGGATTCCTGTCTAGCCGCATGCTTTTTCCCTCTTTGTTCTCATCATGATGCACAGTGGTCCCTCGCCAGAAATCAAACTGACCTTAAACTTTAAACCTCTAAATTCATGATCTAAAGGATCTTTCATTGTTGTTTTCAAAGTTATCAGTCCCAGGTATTTTGTTATAGTAATGGGAAAGGATTATTACAGGTTCCTCTTTGTCCAACTGTAGCACACAGTCTTTATGAACACCCTGAAAGATTACGATCAGTTAAAAAAAAAAAGAACAGCTTAGAAATCAGTAACATACCAACTCCATTAACTGTTTGAGCTGACCTATCTCTTCAGGCAATGATCCAAGCTTGTTGTTACTGGCGATTAAGACTTTGAGAGGCAGACCACACAGGCAGGCGGGCAGAGCAGACAGCTGATTTCGACTGTAAAGACAATACAACAAGAACACATGTAAACAGAAAGGTCACTTCACAACGCTGCCTGCGAATACATTTTCTCTGTGTGCACGTGTGCGTGCGTGCGTGCGTGCATGTGTGTGTGTGTGTGTGTGTTTGGCTTTCTTTTATTCTATCTTATTTGTGACATTGTCTCACTATGTGGCCCTGCCTGGCCACCGAGAATCCCCTGTGCCCCCCAGGGCTGTGATATAGTAGTCTTCTTGCCTTGGGAGGCACAGGCATACGGCACCATGCCACGCTGTGAACATCTTCCTACCAAGGAAGAGAAAAAGAATGATGTGTAAATACTAGTGCATAAGAAAACAAAATACATTTTTAAAGATCAGAGGAAGAACTGGAAAGCACAGTTTGATGGAAAGAATAAACACTGGTGTTCTATACACTGGAATGACTTTACACAAAGCTTAAAGGTTCCCAATAAAGCGAAACAAGGGAGCTGCTAATCCCTGTTTTGAGGGCTCAGCTTTGCATGTACATAGCTGGAGGCTCTAAGGTTTGGGTCTTACACAGCCTCTACAGACCTGTATGTTACAGGACATAAAGCCATGGAACTCTAAGAGAGATGCTGGAACTTACGAGAAGCAGGGTCTGATGGGAGGTCTTGGGTCACTGAGACTGTGTTCTCCAAAGAGTTTTGGAGCCAGTTTCATTCTTTCCCTCTCTTCACTTTCTGGCAGCATTAAGGGGAGCAGCCCTTGTGGCATGAACTGCCTGCCATGACGAACTCAAAGCATTAGAGCCAACTGACTAAAAGCAGGGTACCTCCAACACAAAGCCAGAGAAGACCCTTTCTCTTTTTAAGCTGATAAGCTCAACTGTTTTGTTACAGTTAAGTGCAAGCTGTCAGGTGCCAACTGTTCTCCCCCGACAACACTGGTAGGAAATTCACACAGGAGCAAAGCAACCAGAACCAAAAGTTTCATTTCATCCATTTTTTTAAAGTTTATTAAGAGATTTGAATATATATTTTAAGCATAGTAATTAGCAGGAAGAGAGGTATTTGAGAGAAATAAAAAGTAAAATATATCTGAGAACAAGGGTGTGGGTTTCTCAGGGGGATTCACTATCACTCTAGGGTCCATGTTCTTAGTGATGGGGAAAGTAATTTTGTTGCAACTCACAAAACCATTAGGCTGATTTCCAGTGCTTTACCTGGCTTTGTATTGTGATGACCAGAGCTGCTGTCATTAAAGGTCTATTGAGTCTCTGCAAGGAAGTGAAGTAAAAGACAAAAACTAAAGGTCCCCTTCTAACAAAGTGAGCCTGGAGCCCAGAGGGGCGGACAAGTCTGAAGGAGCATCTGCCCCACTCCATGTGCAAAAATCTCCACCCAGAGGCATTGAGTTTCAGAGTGGAAGAGACAGGGGAAGAATGAAATTCACTAAACTTCCACATTTACATGCAGCCATTCGTCCGGCCTCCTCCCCGACACAAAGCCGCTTTGCTGCATGCCAGTTAGACACAGGCGTCAGCTTGACAGTTGACGAGTGAGCCTTTGGGTGCATCTATAGAACTGTTTGCCAAGGCAAGTGCTGAGCAAGCCAAGGACACTGTCTTATTCATTTGGAAAGATCCTGCCCAGTGGTGGGTAAGGAGATGGACAGAAAACTGGTTGGAAATCGGTGGACTAGCAAGTTACAAAAGATGTGCCTTTCTCAGCTCTTCCAGCACTCTGGGTACCAAATTCTCTTGTAGTTACTCTCCATGCTGCTGGCAAATTCATGACCAAACAACTTAAGAGGGAATAAAGAGATGGTTTTAGTCTCTGTTATGATGCTCGGATACAGTTTCTTGTCGGCTGGCAGCAGAACTTAGACCGACACCAGGAACTGAGGGGACTGGCCGCACCGTATGCACAGGACCGAGAGAGGGACAATCATCACTTATCAGACCAGCGTGCTTGGCTACGTATACAGAAGAATGTCAGCTTCCTTAACCAACTCACTCCATCTGATTCATCTGCCCAAGGATTGTTCCGTTCACTGTGAGCCAGGCCTTCCCCATCAGTCAATCTCCCGCACGCTTCTTCAGGGTTTAACTCAATTACTAATTATTCACAACTGTGCCCAGAGCCTAGAGCCTTCCGTTGTCAAACTGACACTTGTGTCTTAACTATGACAGATATGGTCTGGCCAGTTCCTTCAGCTCCTGATGGTATGAATTCCCCTGCTACCATAATGGCTTGTACCCAAGAACTATGAGCAATAATAGACCTCTTATTTTCCTAAATTGTTTTCAGTCCTGTGTCCATTCAGCAATGGGAAGATGAATTTCACACACCCCTCCACCAAGTAAGGAAACAGACGGCTTCCAGTTTCTCTTTCATCTGAAGATGAAACCAACATTTGAAACACTGAAAACTCCGTAAGTCACGTGACTACAACTGTTGGAAACTTCTGTGTTTGTGCACACAAGCTTCAAAGCTACAGCAAGATAAAGTCGGACGCTCGTTTCACAAGTGCTTCTGTGTGTGAAACGCAAGGAGAGGGGCACCTGTGGTCTGCACACATCTCCCCTCCTACCCTTCCCCTACCTTACGTACACATTAAAGGGTGGGAACCTGGTTAACGAAGGGCATCTCTAAATGGTGAACACAGAAAAAGCAGGTGTTGGACTGAGCAAAGAAGTTGTCAAATTTAAGCCTTCTCTCCCGATACCTTGATATTTCTCCTACTCCAGTGCTGTGGTAAGTTAGACATGTATGCGTCAGATTGACAATTGCAGGCTCAGCTTTGGGCACAGCTATGAAGAGCTGATAGTTAAGGCAAGTTCTGAGCAAACCTGCAGGAGAATGATGAGAGAAGACCCGGCCCATGGTGGGTGGGACTTTTCCCTACGCAGGTTGGATTAAAATGGAGGGAGCTGGTTCAGGAAGCTGGCATTCTGCAGCCTACGTGGGCAGATTTGCAGTCTGGCAAGTGATAATTGCCTCTTTCAGCAGTCTTGTGGATATGGTATGGCCAGTTCCCTTAGCTTCTACGATTAGTATGAACTCTCCTGCCAAGCTGGACTAAGATATGGTTGGACAATCATACACCAGAATAAGTCTCTTGTTTCCCCCTAAGCTAATTTGATCATGTATTTATCGACACCATGCAGGCAAACTTTGACAAGTGCCTAGCAAGTTCAGTTTGGACAAGCAATAAGGTAGCCATCCTTCCTTCCCTCCACGGCCCAGATCTGAAAAGAAAGCTATTTACGCAACGCTTTCTCCATGAAGGATCCGGCCAAGGGGGAAGGTCTCCTTGGGTCCCTGCACTGGATGTGCAGATGGCTCTTCCTGGGTACGGCTGAGCACACAGGCTGCATCGACTCTCTGCTAGTCTCTGAGGTTAGTGGAGAAGAAACCACCTTCCACTTTCTCTGTCCTCTGTTGTCCCTCATCTGCCCTAAGAACACAGGAAGGACCTGCGTTCATCCCTTCGGGCTTTCTCGCCCAATGGCTTCCTGAAAACCACTGTCTCCTCCTCGTCCTAACTAAGACAGCTCACCATGACCTAGGTTTGGTTTCTTTTTTCTTTTGCCTCACTTTACAGGTCAATCTGCTCTCTGCTTCCAGCACCAGTATCCCTCCTGTGATTCCTAAATTGAGGAATTCACAAGTCAAGTCCCGTGTCATGATCTTACTTTGAGAGGACCTTATTTGAATGTATTTTGTCTAGGTAAGTCGTCAATGCCCATTTTGAGGGAGACGAAGTTAATATGTGACACTTTTTATTGATCTATTTTAAGGTTATTTTCCTTGAAACATGTACAAACAGAGATAAGCGATATTCTTCTTGTGATTTCACTACCAGAGAATCCTACTTCTAATTCTGTTGAGACAGGAGTCGTTCTCTTTAGTGTGTATCCTCAATTACTAAAGGTACACAGAACTCACAGAAGAAGCAATTTGCAGAAAAATGTTTATCACCGATTCATCTACTGTGTCCCTTTGTATTCCCTATGAGGAAGTTCACCAATTCTGCAACTGGAAGACCTGAGCTCAAAGTCCATCTTACAAAATTCTATATTTATGTGACTTTCGATAAGCCATTTAATCTCTATGGTAGTGTGAACTATTGACGGGAGATGGGGGAGGAATAGATTCACATAGGTGGCGAGAACAGAGAGGGAGACCAGAGAAAATTAAGCAAGGCCACGAGCCTATGGGAAAAACAACCCTTACACTGGGAGAGCTGACCTGAAGTTTGCATCATATTCAGCATGTAGCCACCCCACCAACAAGAGCACCCCAAGTCTACCAGTGGGACTTTGAAACCCGGTCCCACCAGGGAGCACCAATCAGAGGTCAGAGAGGAAACCAATAGAAAGCTTCCACTTTCATTCCCCCAAAAAATTCATAAAAGGGGCATCCAAGGTCCAGAGCTTTGGGTCTTGCCTTCCCTCTAGCTCCCCGAGCAGCCAAAGACTTCTTCTTGCTCCCCCTGATTCTCCTAAGCAATCTGGTGTCCCTTTCCCTGCTTTTCAAAAAATTTTACTTAAACCATTCAATCATGTTCTGGCTTCTACCTTGAATATAGGATACGAGAACCTGTAAACTACGACACACACATAAGATCTATCTAGCATGAGACGCCAAAGGACTTGGCAATACTATATCATATACAGAGACAAAGGCCTTCATCTCTAAGTTGTAACAGGGTAAAGGGGTCTCCTTTGGTGCTTAGTTTGTGTGCTTAGTTTTATGTTAGTTTATATGTAGTTTAATTCTATTTCTTGGTTGTTACATTTTCAGGTAATCTGAAGAGACAAATTTCTGCTACACTGAATGAGAATGTATACCAACTAAAAATAAAAAGTGTCACGCCACATGCTGTGGAGAGGCCAGATGAGCTCTCAAACTAGCCAAGACCAGGAACCTTACTTTGGGAAAACATAAAGTCACAAGATTTCCTTCTTGTTTTCAAATAGTTAACAGACTCAGTGATGTGAAATTATTTTTTTTTCTGCTCATACAAATGTAATAGGAACCCCTGTCCTCTCCCTCCCTCCACCCCTCCCTAAACCTCCCTGTTCACTCCCCCCTTTGCCCCTTCCTTTCTCCCCTCCCTTTCTCCCAGTGCCCCCTCCCCCATCTCTGAAGCATCCTTTAATGTGTATATCAAACTTACTAACCACACACTTTAGGCCTAAGTCTAAAGAGCTCCAGGGAAGATTGTATGGCGTGGCTCTGGTGCCTGTCGGCAGAAAGTAGGTGAACGCTTCTGTACTTAGCGCTGGACTGTGCCTGCCATTTAACTTACAGTAAACAGCAGATATGTCACTTCCTTTTTCACAGAATTATGTACCTTAATCTCCAGTGTGTATTCCCTTAACCATTTATGCAAGCACAGTGACTTATCTCCGTCTGCATCTGACACCTGCTTGTTCTCCTCCACACAAGAAGAACAATATCCACAGAGACCCATTTCCTCTTCCTGCTTCTTCCATTCTGCAAATATCTCACCCTTGTTTCCTCTAACGACTGAGTACTTCCCTTCCTTCAATAGCAGTACCCTGTCCTATGTGCTTAGCTCTCACAAGCATGGATCTGAGACCATTAACGAGTATAAAAGTCTTGCTGTGTGTTGCCTCATGGCATTTTGGCCCAGTTTAATTTGACACTATGAAGCTAAAATCAAATAAAGGCTATCTTTCTGCTTCGTTGTAAAATGTAAAAAGTAGTACTTGACATGAATTTGCGAGGCTGAAAACTTATCTGTTTATTTACTCAGGTTAGGAAATGAACCCGGGGCTCTGAATTGCTACTTCTGTGCTATTCCCTCAGTCCCAAGAAAGAAGCATGATTGAGTCTAGGAGCCTCCGTTGAAAGCTAAAGCAATCAGAAAGCAGCTGTGCAAACTGACGTTTGAATATGACTGGCATTTGAAAACTTAATATATTTTAAAACTAGACACCATCATCATTGTTTCAATTAAATCTGGAAATCTTGAAAGATACATCCATTAATTTCATGTCATGCATGTGAAAGTTGTGCTTTGAGAAGGCAAATGATTGCATCTAAAAAGAGAACAGTAATAAAGCCAAGGCCCCAGAGCGAACCTTAGAGCAACTCAGAATTCAGCCCAATTTTACAGCAGCCATGGAAATGCCTTTCAGCTGTGCATGCCTGCACCATATTTGGGTACCACAACTGCACTGGTTTCCCACAATAACAGTCCATCAGTCTCCTCTTGAGTATAAATAAAACGTTGCTCAAAATAATCTCTATCTTTACACTTCTCCCGGTCAGCGGCCACTAAGTAACGTCTCTTGCTAGGTTTCAAAGCTCTGTCTCAGTTCATCTCCCTCGTTTCTTCTAAGAATTCTTAAATCCCCAAAGAACAGAGCTTCTCTCATGCTGGAAAAACTACAAGAAACTTGGGGGAAAAGTAAAACAAAAACAAAAACAACAAAAAGCTGAAAAAGCAAGGGAGGGGGTGGACAGAGAGCTTGGTATTCAACACCCACGGGAGTACTCATTTGTCAAACACTCAGAGTCAACAATGTAGATTTTGTGGATATGTGTGTGCGCGCATGTGTGTGTGTGTGTGTGTGTGTGTGTGTGTGTGTGTGTGTGCCATCTCTCCAGCCCAGCAGTGGTATTTTCTACAACACTGGGAACAGTCACTGCAGTTTCTTTAAAAAAAAAAAAAATCTAAGATACTAAGGAGACAGCTTAGTCAGGAAGACCTGAGTTGGATTCCAGAATTACACACACACACACACACACACACACACACACACACACACAGTAAGTAAACAAACAAACAAATAAATACATAAAGTTATTTTAAAAAATACCACTACTATGGGCACACAAGAAAACCAGCACTAAGAGAGATAGGCTGGCACTGACATTAGCATTACTGCTCTTAGAGCTATGCTCCAGGAAGAATGAATTCTAGTTTCCTATTAATAAGAAATCTCTCTATCCTTTCTTCTCCTCTTTCCTAGGAGCTGCTCTCCTCTCCCACATCCTCCCCACCATACAGGTCTGAAACTGTGAGTCAAAATCAATCTGTTCATCCTTAAGTTGTTTTGCTCAGGTTTTTCATCACAGCAATGCCCATTTGAATATACACCGTGCGCTATAGACAAAGAATGTGTTTGGGTGTAACAGATGCAAAACCTCAATTAGGAAGTCATATTTGGTGGCTCTGATAGACTGCAGCACACAGCACTCAGAGAATATACTGCTTTCGAGCATGCATAGAATATTCACAAAATTAACTGTGCAGAGTCAATAAAGCCAATGGTGATCAATCTAAAGGATCTATTATCAAACAAAATGTCCTCTGAAATTATATAACTAAGGGCTGAAGATGATGGCTCAGAGCTTAAGACTTTGCCTTGCAAGCAGAAGATCCTGAGGTCAGATGCCAGATTTCACATAAAAACATTAGGCAGAAACTGCAGCGGCCTTACTTCCGGTTGGAGCAAGAAGGAGGTAGAGGCAATCCAGGATGATTACTGAAGTCACCTTTGGTCCTCCCCAGGGACACAGTACCCTCTGATTACACACATACACATGCACACACACACACATAAATACATGAAACATTTTTAAAAATTAAAACAACTTTTAACAAAAAACAAAAGTTAAATCTAATGCTCATTAGTGGAAACGGGAAGCTAGAGAAGATTTAGAAGTTAAAAAATACCTATTATAATTTGAAGGGCTGTCCTCCAAATATCCCTATATTTGAGGCTTGCTCCCCAGGTAGCATTCTTAAGGAGGTGCTTACCCTTTAGGAGGTCAGTAGAACCTTATGGAATCCTCTAGGTAAGTGGGGGGGGGGTATGCACTAGAAGGGTGGGTCTTTCTGTTGCTTTGCTTCCTGGTTCATGATGTGAGGGGTTTATTTTGACACAAGGTTTACTATGCTTTGAAGCCACCACGACTGTGAGCCAAAACCTTTTCTAAGATAACTGCCTTAGCCTGTGATAATGCAGAAACTAAAATAATGCACAGGAACAAATTTGGCAGCTACCTGGGGCTCTGCGGATGGAGAAATGTATCTGAGGATCTCAGAAGTAAATGAAATTGATGCTAATCATGGGGGGCGGTGCAAGCCTGAGACCCAGCACACGAGAGGCTAAGAAGGGACACAAGCCTGAGGTCAATCCCGGGAAACCCAGGGAGACTCAAAATCAGGAAAAAGAAAAATCTGAATGCTGATGAGCTAAATAACCAAAGCTTAGAAATTAGAAAAATGAAAAAGCATGCTAGAAAACAGATATGATAAATCAGATCAGAAATGGATGAAACAGAAAACAAAGGACCAAGTAACAAGATTATTAACAAAAACCAAAAGCTAATTTGGGTAAAAATTATAGCTATGCACATACATATGTGTGTATATGTGTTTATTATATATATGAAAGAATGCACATATGTACAGTTTAGGAATAAAATGGGGGACCATTTACAATGACAGTAGCAATTTTCAAACACAAGGGCTTTTTCTTGATTACGGGCTTAGGCTGTCCCCTGGAAAAATTCCTTAGCAACCACTTCAGGTTGTGGAAACTGCTCCGTGGGGCATAGAATGCAGTGGAGAGGATGCTCAGCCAGGTAACACCTTCAAGGTGCTCAGCATGCTACAGAAAACCTGGAAAGCAATCCTTGGGGAAGAGATCACTTTCATTTTTAAACTTACAGCAACATGCTGAAAGGCTAGCTCGAATTCAGGACATAATGGATGAATCCTGCTTAGCTATGAACAAATGATGGCAGTTACTTCAAAAGCACAACTTTCACTACGTATATATATTCTTTTCTTTAACATTCTTCTCACATACAGCACTTCTTTAAAACTTGGCAAGCTGTGCTATTCAGAGAGGATATGTAACACGTTGATGATCAATGTAATGGCAGTATGTCCAAGGACTTTCGATCGTCGGGTTGAAAATAAAAATTTGGAGCTCATCAGATGTTTGTGGCAGTTAGTTACAGATGTCAACTTGGCAAGAAAGAACTCAGCCTTTAGGCACAGCAAGGAAGAATCAGTCAAGGCAAGCCTTTCAACAAGCCTGTAGGAGATTGTTTAATTGATATGGAAAGACCCAGTGCATAGTGGGTGAGAGCATTCCCTGGGCAGAGAAAGATCTGGGCAGATGGGCAAGCTAGAAAGGACGCCCCTCTCTCAGCATTTCCTATGGAAATGGCACGGGCAGTTCCCTCAGCTCCTGAAGCTGATGTAACTCTATAATGCTCGATAACCTACCATTATAAACTTGAATAAAAACCCTCTTATTCCCATAAATTACTGGTCATGTATTCACCACAGCAGCGTTGATAGGAAACGAAGACAAGACTTGCAGAATAGTCTCTGAGAATTCCTATAAATGAAACATAATATACATAATGAGGCTGGGGGAGGTAGGTTTCTGCCTCATTTCCAGAGCACGGCTCTGAATCACTGAGATTGTAACATCTCTATTAGGATCAGAAACAGAACCAGGGGAAAAAACTGGTGAAATCTGACTGCATTCCCTTAAAGCCACAATACCCCTTTTGTGTCGCTGTCATGTCTTTTTTTCTTTTCTTTTCTTTTCTTTTTTTCAGTATAAACAACAAGCTAGAACAACCTTTGTGATCAGGTATGCATGATGGAAAAGTTCTCTTAGAAGGCTTGCCAAAAATGGGCGACACTAAAGGGAATGGAATTTGATAAGAAATAATCAGATTGTTAACTCATTTTTGTGAGATAACGCCAGCCTGCTGCTACCAAAGCAAATGGTTGTAAATTTACATCCAACTGATAATCACGCTCAGAACTTTAGAGCCCACTGACTATGAGGGGCATCTTACACATAAATGATTGGGGCTCCCCAGAAAAGCCAAGACCTAAGGAAACCACCAAGTTGCTAGGTAGCCAGCAATGTATGTGGTGTGGACGCCCCCGGGGTTCTTCCATTCCTGCCATTCCATGGACCATCTCTTCACATTTTAAGATTAGTATTTTTCAAATTCCAGTCTGGCTCACTGTATTTGGGTGTCTCTCAGTTAATCTATGATTTCATGAAAAACAGCTTAGCTATTAGATCAGATCCATCCAAATACACACACACACAACTATTCTCACTTTCCTTTTGAACAGGTCTTCATTAATGAGTGTAGAATTTAAATTTGTATTAAATTAAACCAAAACGCCTTTTTTCCTATTTATGCGACCAGGATGAACTTTCCCATTTTTCTAGAAATACTGTTTTGCCACAGATGCCTTCTTTAGAAATGGTTCTGCAAAGACAGAGGACAATGGAAGTTAATTTTTGGTTCACAGCAAAATAAATGAAACATCTGTGCTTCCTAAGGCAACCCTGGGCTGCAGGATCCCTCAAATAAAAGAGCAAGTGTTCTGAGGATTAAAGACTGCTTCTCAGAATGAGTCCCAAAAGAATGCAGGGATACGGGTTATGTGACTATCAGGAAGTTGGCTCTCTTTGCACATTGTTTAACCGCCAAAAAGGATACCAGGCTGCAGAAAACGCAGCCAAAATGCATTCCTTTTATAGTGTGATAATATTTGCAGCAAGAGACTACCCTCTCCTCTACAGAGCCCACTCCACGTAAGCCGAGGTAGACCAGGCCTGGCCAAGCAGGTATCTCCCTCCTCCCACCTCAGAATACTCAAGCTATTCACCCAAGTTCTGGAATCGACAAGAACTTCATCTCTTGGCAATCTCTATCCCTGACCTTCTGGGATGAGACTTCTAAGCCAAGGTCCTCATTCTTAGATTCACAACACTCCAGAGATTGCCAAGACCTCTGCTAGCCTGGGTTACTATATTTTCTTACGGTGCTTCATCAACAAACACCTTTCCTGCGGTTTAAAATAGATCTTCAGCGTTCCTGTGTGTTTCAGGTTTGAAGTGTCTGTTCCGCTATTGGAACAGGCTTGCTTTAATCACTTCTATTGTTCTTGGCCACGTTTCTCAGGTTGAAATACTTTACAACGGGAAGACACACAGTGGCACAGACATAACCTGCTGGGAATGCCAAGAAGCAAAGATTACTAGTCTGGATCCTTCAGAAGCAGGTTATAGAAATAGCAATAAGTTGATATTTTCCACAAATACACATAACCATCTCGTGAGAACATTTCATGCTGCGGATTTTCTTCCGTGTGCCAATCAAACCCACCTCTAAACCAAGATCTAAGGCTTGTAAGCACCAAGGTGTGTCTCACAGTTAAAAATTAGTGTGGCCATGCCAGACAAGAATCTGGGAAGCAGCTGCCCCAATCATGAGCGCCATTATCATCAGCAACGCCACAACCACCGTCACATATTTATGACTGTTTACACTGCTAAAATCTGTGATACTTCCCAGAGGATGTAATCAACTCTGAATGCTTCCCATAAATTCAAAGTATCTTTAGATAGGATCTCTCCCATTTTAGACTGTACAAAATTAGCAATTCCTGCTTGTGATTTATTAAGAGAGGAGAAATATTTCAAACATAGCAGAAGGAGAGTTGGGGGTATAGCTCCACTGCATAACACGAGCTCTCCATGTTTAATCTCAAGTATGAAATCCATAAAAACTTGAAAAGCAGTTTGTTTACATGAGTTCATTGATGATATCCTTTGACTACTTAATAGAAATAAGCACCATGGAAAAGAGATACTTGTAAAAGTAGACCAATGATGCTCCCACTAATGTGTAGGCACGTGCCATCAGACACAACTCAGGTGACAGTCGGTGAGCTACACACAAAAAATGGCAATGAAAGGAGGCAGGAAACTGTTGGGAAGATTTGTGTGGGAGAAAAGGGGGGAGAGGGACTGGGGATTAATGGGAGAATATAACATGAATAAACTGTATTCATGTATAAAACTCTAAAAGAATAAAAATAAAGTTTAAAAGAATAAATGAATGAACCTTCTACACGTTAAAGTTGTGTCACAAACATGATATCCTGCGTTCCTCTGGCCAGGAGCGGGCACTAGTATGAGATCGCAAGACTTCACGCAGACAGCACCATACGGATGTGCTGTACTGGAAGACCTCATGCTACTAGCATTGCGTAAGCACTTATAAACTCCAAGTAACCAGATGTCAGAGTCAGCCTCAAAGTTACAAACAAAGCTCACAAGAAGAACCTGCTGCAATCCACCTAAATCTCTCCCAAACTGAGGAACAATTGCAATACAAGGGTCCAGTTCCAGGCAGACATGGTTCCTACATCCAGTGATCAAGTAGAAGCTAAAGGACAGGAAAATGAATGACACAAAACCACCATCTCCCTGATTTCTCCAAGACTTGTTCTTCTTGTGTCTCATATTTACATCTCCATCTACAGGAAGCTAATTCTATAGGATGCAGCACAAAAAATTAGCACCTGGCTTTATTAATAAAAGGTTCAGAGACTGGTTGTCCACATATACTCTATATACCCTGTGAAATGCATCTGAAAAGAAAGAAATACACTTTTTCTCTCCCCCCTCTCCTTTCAACTACCAAATCCCTGCAAAGAGCACACGACTTCATGCAAGAAGACAGGTCTCATCCACTGCAAATATCAAATTTAGGAAATGTAAGCAAAGGAAAACAGAACAGAAAAGTTAACAATATAAATGGAAAAAGAGGAAAGCACAAGACCCAACAAGAAAGACAGCAAAATGTAAAGAGCAAGATCCATGTACAAATATGTTCTTCATACTCATTTGAAGATGACAATAATCTACTTGCAACTAAGTACAACATAAAACTCACCAGAAGAAAAGACTGATGTCTTTAAAGACACCTAATATTAGACTATCTTGTGTTTTCAGGATTTTGTATACATGTGTGTGAGTGTATACTTAAGTGTGTGTACCTATGAGGATGACATTGGAAATCATCCTGGATTTCTCTAGCTCTCCTTATTAGACTCTGCCTTCCAGGACCAGAATTACAAGCCACCACCATATCCATATGGCATTTTTTTACATGGGCTCTCGGAATCTGAATTCAGGTCCTTTTGCTTATGAGGCAAAAGCTTTTTAACCATTGAGCCATCTCCTCAACCATGTTGTCAGAATTTTGTAGTCTATTTTGTATCATAATTTCTCACAGCAGGTGGCCTTAATATAACAAACCAAAGTTCTTGCTATTGATGATTTATTGTGTGCAGAACAATTAAAAAAATCATAGCATAATAAACAGACCAACATCAGTTTTGGGAATAATTTCACTTTGTGGAAAAAAAAATCTCTGAAGGGAATTATGGAATCAAAATCAACAGATATCACTCTGTGGGTTCTAGCAATCGATTGAAAGGCAAATCTTCCACTGTAGCAGAGACCCCAGCAAATGTACTAGAAATCTGCACAAGTGAAGACTAGATAGACAGAGAGAAGCCTCCAGATTATCCCAGCAAAAGGAAAGCAAGACCACTTACGAATAAGCCCAGGAATTTGTTTACCCTACTTGCTCCTGTGAAATGTGTTGGAAATCCTTTTTGCCATTGCTGCTTGGGCTATAAAGGAAGAAAAAGAAGGCCCAAGCTCTTTGCAAAAAACAAAAGAGCAGAAAACCCCTTAGCATTGCCATATATTTTAAAGTGCTGACTGGGAATTTTGAATTTGTTTTCATTACGTAGCACAAGCTTTGCTGATAAGGCATTAGCTACTTTACATACCAAGATAATACCAGCGGCAAGAGAAGAAACAGGGTTGGAACCTAAGACCTTTTTTCTAGAACAGTGGTGTTGATAATGTACAAACGCCAGAGCCTTCTCCTTTTCTCTGATTTGTCCTAACTCCCATTCTTTTTCTCTTCGCCAAAATCCACATGAATTCCCAAAAACGACATATCAACAAGTGCCCATCTGACTTGAGTATAACTGATGCTGTGTGAATTATTTCTTTCAAAAGCTTGTCTCCTTGACCTTCAAGAAAGACTAGCACCGAGGGCAATTTAAGGGCAGTAGACTTATGACAGAAGGTTTTTTTGGAATGATTTCCGTGTGATCGGCTTGCGGGGGAGATCAGGCATTGCAAAGGAAAATGAAGCAATGAAAGCATAATTATTCACGCACTGTCACTGAATGACTTGTGGCTGCAGTTCCTGTCACCCACCTACCTCAGGTTTAAGTAGGTCAGCATCTGCAAGTTAACAATGGCCTCTGGAATGACTCTGATGCAGTTGTGGTACAGACTGAGAATTTCCAGCGACACGAAATGGCACAATTCCATCGGCACTTCCACCAGTCTGTTTCTAGACAGATCTACAAGGAAAGGAAATAACTTGTCAGTAAACTTTCAAGACATGATGGTATCCATTTAAAGACTCTAATCTGAATTTATAGCCACATCATCATTCTCTAAACCTCTCTTGTAATTTCTACTTCTTAGGCGAATCTGCAAACCCATGGACAAGAAGAAGTAAAAATGCTGGTAAGACTCTGCAGTTGTCCAGTGTGTGTAAACCTGGCTCTATATAAAGGAAATGTTTTACTATATTCTGAAAATTATTCTAGATAAGCATGCAAAACTCCATCCTTTAACATATAAATACATTTAAGTACCATCGCCAGCAATTCAACTTGGCATTCATGATATGCATTGGCTCATCAACTGGTGGATAACCTCTTACAGAGAAGGAATGGCTTGGGTTTTTTTTTTAATATCTTCTGCAAATAGACATATAGTAAGCACCAAATACTGATCCATCTGAATAACTGAATACCAAGCATAAAAGCACAATAAATCAATTGTGCCTATTCAAAACCGACACTGTGTCTGCCAAATAGTCACCGGCAAAAAAAAATAGAGTCCAGGGGCCAAATGTAGAAGACGGTAGCAACGATCTCCAAAGCAACAAAACCACACAGTATTATTTACACTCAGACCAGCACCCCAACAATCCTTAATGGATAAATATGGAAATAGTAGACATAACTGTCAAACTTCATAAAACACTGAAGCAGGCAAGAGCTACCACTATTGAAAGCAACCAAAGCAAAGCACTTGAAGCTGCACCAGGAGGTCTGGAGCAGGTGAGAGACAGTCAGTAGGTAGCAAGTAGCACAGACTCAAGGAACCATGTGTTGGAGGAACAGGAAATGGAAGTGAAAGAGCTACTTTCTCTGACTGTCCCTCCAACAAGTAAGTATGTAGATGCACATACACAGCACCAGGAAGTTTCTGGAGAACACTTTGACAAAAGCCTAAAGGGAAACCCTGACCATGTTTAAATTATTTCAAACCATATACGAAGATGGAAATTTTTCAAGGTTCTATTTTAAAAATGAAATAGGGCTAAAAAAATAGCTTGGGAGTTAAAGTCTTTGCCTCGAAAGTAAAAGAACCTGAGTTTGGATCCCAGGTCCCATATAAAAAATGCTGAGTAGGGTTCTGTACTCCCCGCCCTGGAAGGCAGAGACTGGGAAACTCCAAAGCAAAGTTAAAGGAGGAACAATTCAAGATGACTCCTGAAGTCATCCTTGGGCCTCCACAGGCACACGAAGTGACCTCTCCTCTCTCTCTCTCTCTCTCTCTCTCTCTCTCTCTCACACACACACACACACACACACACACACACACACACACACGTATGTATGCAAAAAAAATTGGTGAAGTACAACACAGATGATATGTACCACCTCACTGGGAAGATAGCCAAAGGGAAACCACGCATGCATCTCTGTTTGAAATACTCGTGTAAAGCTGAGTTTGGAAATAAACAGAAGTGAGAAGCACATAAAAATATCAAAATACTTAAGATACTTATTCTAGGAATATAAATCCCTTATGTTATTATAAGTTACTAAAAGATCAAATATAAAATAGCATATGATCATCCCGAAGGATAATTAAAAGCTATCTGACAAAACACTGCAACTGCTACAACAGCTGGAACTTTGTGCTTAGGGACCTGGAATGGGGCAGGCCTTCCTGTGGGTGGCTTGAAGCAAGATGAGAAACTGCACACATAAAGGCAAAGCTTAGGATAAAACACAAACGATAATCAAGGAATGGGGGAGGCAATCCTTCAATCCACAAACCCAGTAGGGTCATCTTACATAAATATAAAGAACTGCTACAGTCAATAATTTGAACAAGATTGGGCTGAGGATATAGTTCAGCAGTGCAATGCTTGCTTAGTATGTGGGTTCAATGTCTATCTAGCATCCTCCAAAAAATCACAATTGCATGAATATTGTTTCCTATTATATTAGTGAATATCAAAACATTAGACACAGACACTCTAGTGTGAGAGCATGCTGAATGAGGACTTTTATATGATAATATCTTGACAATGTCTATCAAAATAAAATGGAGGGGTAAGGAGAAAGGGTACAAAGTCAGGTGCCAGGTAACCTTAAAAATATTGTGTTATATAATGGAGATTTGCTGAAAATAGATTTTAGGTATTCCCCTGATCCCTCAAAGTACCTTGTTAAGATAATAAGTAACTTAATTTTACTTAATTTAAATTTAACTTAATTTACTTGAGTGATCACCATCTATCACAAAAACACATAAAAAGAAAAACACATGAGGCTATATTCCTTAAGTACATACATTTAAAAATTGCATCTTTACAAACACAGATGCATAAATGATAGAGCTTGGTATAGTTTGAAATAGACAGAAAGCAACTTAAAGACCAGTAGACTTTAAAGACATTAATAAATATCATAAGGAATGCTAGATTAAATCAACTAATAAATATTAATGTAATCATACTTACATTTCTTGTAATGCCACTAAATCATATTCTGTAAGGGAATACTAATGTTGAACAGTCATTAAAATGAAGGAAGGAGCTGTATGTGGGTTAATAGGGAACTATCTCCCAAGACATATTGCAAATGTTGGTGAAAAACCAGGAACAGAAGAGAGCATAAGATATTTGCATATTGAGTAGATGCTTACACGACTTATTTAGCTATAAATTGCTTCTGAAGAGTTACATAAGAAACTGATAAAAGTTGCAATTTCTAGACAAAGGCTTCCTAGTTCAATGGGCGCGGACAGGAGGTGGGTGGCCAATTTCTCATGCTAGATCCTTCTGAACCTACAAGAACTGAGTTCTTTGCTCACCTGAATGAATATATGTATATGTATGCTATATAATATTTGATACTTAATACATACGCACATTACTGAAACATAATAATTTATGTGTATGCATAGTGCCACATTCCTAAAACAAAGAATCTTCCCTTTGACATTCTTAGTCTTTCTCTAAGTGACAAATTAGCACTTGCAGTGACAAGAGATGAGGGCTGTCACGTCCTTTGCATTAAATTAAGGGAAAAGCAGATGGGAGCTTCTTTCATGAATGTTTAGAACCTGCACATACTACAAAGCTGGCCATCTGCCCAGACGACATATACTGTGCTTGCTGCCAAGTTCCACTGGGAGAAGAAAATTCCAGGAACGGTCATAAGAACCAGCTAGCTCCTGGTCTACTGCTTCCATCATGTTTATAATACACGCCTTGTCTGTTCTCCTCCCTCCTTATCTTCTCCAAGGTTTGGGGGGAAAGTTAGGTATTTTTTTTTTCCAGCACTACTGCCTGAAGGCTGACCACACCCTGACAGACAGGGCCATGGGGCCATGACTAGGCTTGGAGGCCTCCACAGAAACCGGCTTAGTCCTGCCGGCTCAAGGGAAAGGGAAGCAAGCCTGGCAGAACCTGAACTTTCCCTTGCAGGTCCCCCTTGTTTGAAATTGTGTCCACTCGCTTCGCTTAAAATCCTTTTTGCTCTCATAATTTTATGTGGTTTTGGCTTATTTGGCTTGCTTTGCTTCTTCTTTTGGGGGCCAGGGTCTCACTGTGTAGTCCAGGATGGCCTAGAACTCACCACCATCCTGTCTCAGCCTTCACTGTGAGGATTACAGACCTGTACCACTGTCCACTATGTACTGTCGCTTTGTTTTGTTTTGAGACAGGGTCTCAGGTGGCTCAGGTTGGTCTTGAACTCTCTACATAGTGGAAGGTAGCCTTGGTTTTCTGATCGTTCTGCCTCAAGTTCCCAGTGGCTGAGATCACAGGCATATGCCACTACACCCCAGTTTCTGTGGTGCTGAGAAGTGAATCCCAGAGCCTCACACAGGCTAAGCAGTCACCCTGCCCACTGAGCCACAGCCTTAGTCCAAACTGTTGTTTGCAACCTGGTGTTTCTAGACACACTTTCTCAGAAATCCTCCTTCAAAGGAAGCAGACTATGCATCACACAAAAAGTACGCATAAAGTCCTAAGAGGTTGTCAGCGAGTGTCTGCCATACCAGGTCTACTCTGCCTGCCAAATAAGTGGATCTCCACATCACTTGAATTAGTGACATTTTACCCATGCCATACAATCCTGTTATCCTGGGTTGGTGTCACAGTTTTTATATTAGAAGGGGGAAAACTGCATCCCAGAGATCTGCACATAGCCTAGGCTCTCCAGTGCTGATACAAAGCAAATGCCTCGATCAGATTTAATTTGTAGAAATTAAAACAAAACTGAAAAGACCACTTTGTTTGCATCAATATGCCACATGCATCAATGAGCCACATGCTAAGCTATGTACATGTTCCATAACGGTGCCTAATTTAATTTCAAGGAAATTAAACTTTTAAAAGATGAGGCATGTGCAGAGAAAACTATATATCAGGATACCCCCAAAGGTGTTCTGAATACCTTCTAAGTCAAGAGTCTAACCCTGGCTGTAAAGAGAATGAAATTAGCCGTTGAAGTGCGCCCAGCATATTAGATCCTTGATCTTCTAGCCTGAGCCCCATCTAAACCCCTAGATGAATAGGGTTACCTCCAACCTAACTGGCTCAGAGCGCTTAGGTGATGCCCAAAGCCACAGATTTCCTCTGAATCTTGGCTGTGTCCCCTACAGGAGACCACCATCATGAGGCAATGCCAACACACCGGAATGTATTCTGTAATTATACAACTGGAAATAAACAACAATTAAACTGTCCCCTTCATTTTATGTTTGTCCAGAATCCAAACAAAACAGAGTCAACGTGCTCTGTGTATAAGTCCCAAAGGAAAGAAAGTTAGGCCTGAAAACAATGTCAGTTGAGTTAAATTCTGGATATGACCACACCACACTGGCCAAAAGAAGCTACAGTAACTGTCCATGAATGCTCCATTTTGCAAAATGGGATCTTTCAAATATTTGGTTTGTTTATTCTGTAAGTCTCTGAATATGATATAGTTCTCAACTTTGCTCCTGGAAGACAGAAAGAGAATGCAAAATGATGATGATGCCTGCCCCACACTGCTTTACACGATTTCAAGTGCAAATCCCCCAGATCCCTAGTAACACTCCCCACAATGCGGAAGATGCCCAGAAGAAAAGGAGAAGCCATTCTGTATTGACAGTTATGAACTTCAGATGATTCAAATACGAATAAGGAAATATCATTAAAAAATGTTCAAAAATGTTAGAACATTGTCCTGTTTCCTGAAAACCAAGGAAGGAAAGCGAGGGAGAGGAGGAGTGAGGACCAAGTAAGGTTACACATGTTGGCAATCCCAGCACTCGGGAAATCAACCCAGGACGATGCAGAGCTTGAGGAAGCTGGGATGTACAGGAGGCCCTGTCAAATAAAAGGAAGCAGGGCTAGGGAAACGGTTCAGTGGTTAAAGTGTTCGTTAGGTAAGTAAAGGGACCAGAGTTCTGATCTCCAGAACCCACAAAACTGGCATGGTGGGCATGGTGTCCCATCTGTAATTTCAGCCTCAGAAGATGAAGACACGAGACCCCCAGAAAGAACTGACCAGTGAAACTAACCCTCAGTAAGCTTTGGGTCTGACTGAAAGACTCTGTTTCAAACTATTAAAGTGGATAATAATCAAGGAAAATTCTCAACATTAACCTCAGGCCTCCATAGGCGCATACACATGTACCCACATACACAAGTGCACCCAAACACACGTGAACATGTACACATGAAAATGAAAAAAAGAGGACAGAGTAAGAAAGGAAAGGGGAAAAATTTTAAGACTTAGGTATTATAAGCCAAAATCTGGTAGTGCAGATATGTGAGCACCCCTAACTTGACCTTTGGACGGCAGCATCCTTCCAGAAGGCAATAAAACCCAAATTGCCCCATTGCCGTTGCACTAATCCCTAACAAGGATCCCAGACACCTCCCAGATAGGAAACATTAAGTGCTCTGGCTCAGAAAACACAAAGAACGAAAGGCCCTGAGTACCAGGCAAGGGTGAGAAGACAATCTACAGATTCATTTGAGTGACAACCAGGACTGCTAAAGACCCAGAAAGATCTAAGCCATTCAAACCTCAGCAAGCATTTAGACAATATAAAGAATATGGATAAAGGGTTTTTATCCTGTTATTTACTGCTTTGATTCTATTATGAACATATGGAGGTATCAATGAATTTATTTAGACACACCAAGCCCAGGGTGGCTTAGCCTGCAGCGTGCTACAAACACTTGAAAGGGCTTTAGAATCTAAAAATCTGGGGCTCATGTCTAGAAATACTGCACTGAGACTCAGCCCTCGAAGTTCTTGAAATGTCCAAATGATGAACTCTGCTCCCTCCAGGAGCCTCTCGTTCTCGTTGAGATTCAGATAGATCATCTGGCCAGCAAGACAAGAGATCCACCTGCATCTGTAGCCCCCCTTTAACAAAAATACTGAGGCACAGTCAGCACCTTACTGACTTTTTTCCTTTCTTCCTGCTTAACCCACATGAGTGTTGCTATAGTTCCCAGCAATGCACAGACACTATAGACCAGAGAGGTCAGGAAATTTGCCTAAAGACACAGAACTAGTAAACAGTGGAACCAAGAAGCAAATCAGATGAGTATGTCGCTGAAGCTGTCGGAACCTTTCCTGACTCATCCTCACAGGACCGCGGGACAGGGAAGATCAACTGTTCGTATGAATCTGTCTTGTAAAAAAATAAATAAATAAATAACTGATTGATTTCCAAGGATTGGTCGGCAGGCATTGAAAGCATTTGTATAGCCCTGTGCTGCAGGTATGTGACCTCTGGCCAAGTCCCTGATCATGTTTCCAGAAAAGAAGAACCTGTGTGTCTTTGTCCCTCTCCAGCCAAAGCAGGCAGCTGTCTGAGCTGGAAATCCACCCGAGGACCTTGTCCTGCAGTGGGGAGCTGAGTTCCCCTCCAGCTCTGTGCAAACACACTCGGGCAGCAAAGCAGAACCCCCAAACACACCCTCCTCCCCCTCCCACATCCGTCCGCTGCTTAATTGAAGTATCCACACGAAAGCCATGCTGCCAGAAATAAAACAATAAGAGTTAACTCTGCCAAAATAAGCTCAGCAAATCCCTAAAATAAAGTGGCCAGATGAATCAAAAAGCAAGGCAGGGGAGAAAAACAGCGCATGCAATATGGTGTGCACTCAGCAGATCCAGAGAGGCATGGAGCTGTTTAGGGATTTAAAACACACACACACACACACACACACACACACACACAGAGGAAAGCGATGGCTGATGAGGAACTGAATCAAGTCCTAGGGTGCCAGCAATAACATCCTGAGTTCGCTCAGCTGCCCTATGCACAAGCGCTGCTGGGCTCAGCCAGCTGGAAACCTCAATGTGCCACATCTCTCTGGTTGGTCAGAAGAAAGGCCTAACTTTGGATGCTGGTTACCATGGTCAGTTTCAAGAAAATGAAATGAGACTGTAAACATACTACCATGTAAATGTAACTCCAGAAACCGATAATGTCTCTTTATCTGAGAAGGAAACTTATCAAAGTTCCCAGGGGAAGAGTTGAAGACTGTGAATAACTCTGAAGCCACCTGTCCTGTTGTTTTCCACTACATACATCTACGTGTGCCATCAAGTTTTGTTTACAAATCAAACTCAGTGGAAGACTACCTGCCACAGTCTGTCTGCATGTTGCTCACAAATGCAGGATCAAACAGCTTACAGGGAACAAGGGGGCTTTATTCTTACAATTTTAATAACAGTTTTTAGTCCAGCTTAGCAGGAGAACTCATACCAACCCCAAGAGCCGAGGGAACGGGGCACAGAATATCCACAGGGATTGCTGGGAGAATGGCAAACATCACCTGCCAATCAGCAAGACTACCACAGTATACTGAAAAATGCTGGGCTGGAGAAATGGCTCAGGTATAAAGACTCTGCCTCTCAGGCAGAAGGTCCTGAGTTCAGATCCCAAGTCCCACATAAAAACACCAGGTGGAAATGGTAGTGGCCTGAACTTCTGGCCCCACCTGGAGCCTGGGAAATCCCACAGCAAAGCAAGAAAGAGGTAGAAGCAATCCAAAATGATTCCTGAAGTCACCCTTGGTCCTCCACAGGGACATATATGCCGTCTGATACACACACACACACACACACACACACACACACACACAAAATGAATGAATGAATAAATAAAGTTAAAAAAAAGAAAGAAAAATGCCAACTTACTGAATCAGCTTCCCCCCATCTTATTCATCTGTTCAGGGAATGATTCCACCCGCTGTGGTCTGGGTCTTCCTATGTAGTTAGACAATTTCCTGCAGGCCTGCCCAGCTTGCCTTAACTACTCATTCTTCACAAATGTGCCAGAGCTCAGCTTTCAATGGATGACAATCTACATCTCTAACTAGTCCAATGTAAGTTATACTGTAGACAGATAAGTCGATACCTATACATCTAAGTAGCACAATAACTAACAACGAAGTAGAAAATAACAACAACAGACTGAGATCCAAGATATCTGACTGTGGTCTCTCTCTTGAGAAGTAAGATGACTAGTATTTCTGGACCACAGTTGACTGTGAGGAACTGGAATGCAGAAAGTGAAGTGAGACAAGGAAGAACTACTGGATTAGCTTCAGGCATGTTGGTAGATGGGGGACATGTGTATCCATGACATGAAAGACAAAAGCCCAGACAATTCTTCCCAAACTGCAGAGGTCTGCTCAGAATTTGGGGGTGGAGAGGAGGTTACATCCTCCTATGGAGGCTCCTCCTGACATCACGGACATTCCTGGCTGGTGGGATGGTCTAAGGCCATCGGCTTCTTAATAAATTTCCTCTTCAGTTAGGTAAGCCAAGACCTTCTCTCTCCCTATCTCCCCGAACTTCTTCCCTCTGCTCCAAAAAGCCCACAGCGTCTCCTACTTCCCCTCGCTCCCTAATCTTCTCTGCAGAGACACCCATCTCAGCCCCGTGATTCAGCACCCACCTGCAGAGATTCAAATTTAGAAAGCTCTAGGGTCAGGGGAGGAAGCTCCAGGCAATGGGGCAGAGTCCACCGCTTACTCAATCTCCACCCTCCAGATGAAATCCCCAGACGCTGCTGGGTACAAACAGGAAGAAATAGCATGCAAATTCCTAAAAGTTAGAACAAGACCAGCTCTGTATATTTAACAGATAAAATAAATAAATAAATAAATTCCATCAAACACAGAATCTGAAAGCAATCCTTCAAAGTAGATTGGGCAGTGTCCCTGCCTGGTCTGTCTAACCTACTACTGTATCGTGGTCTCTTTTTCCCTTAGTTCTTGGGTATGTATCCATGTGTTCTAGTTGTAAATTTTCTCTAATGTAAGTTCAGCTGTCCACTGATACGGAGTGAGTGCTGTAGTGAACACTGCTGGATGTGCAGAGAAGCGATGTGGTAGAGTTCAAGTTCAAGTCCCGGTCCTGCCACTCAGTTGCATGGACTTGAAGTAATCATTTCCCCGAGCCTCAGTTTCTTCACCTGTAACATGAGCATGGTAACAGTTACTGGGTCCATCAAGCTCTTGAAAAGGTTCAATGGACGGCCACCTAGAAACCCCTCAGAACAGGGTCTGGCTAGAGCAAAGTCCTCTAAGAGTAGCTAGTACAAACAAGTTATGTGAGACAGCAAGAAGCAAGGTCTGAGCTGGCAAGGCACTTACCATGTAACTGGCAAGCACATAAAACACCCTATGTATGAAATGTCCGCAGACTATACTTTAAAAAAAAACAGAATTTGAGGGTCCTACTGTGTCATTCAGACTGGTCTTGAAATGGTGGTCCTCCACCTCAGCTTCTCCAGTGCTGTGATTACAACTGTGAGCTAACACACACACACACACACACACACACACACACACACACACACACACACACATTATTCTTCTGTAGAATAAGTGGAAAATCCCTCAGTCAGTTTAAGGGCTTCTCTGACACTAAATTTCCCCTCAGCAGTGGTGTCTAAGCCCATCCACCGCTCAGTATATCTACCCCCACTCTTCACAGTGCAGCCTATGATTTCATACCTTGAGTTTCTGGGGAGAAGCGAGATGGTACAGGGGAAGCAGCTAGCAATGTGGGGACACGTGACTAGGTCACCGTTCCTACTCTAACCATCTCAGGGTCAGAAGGACAGTGATACGCAGCTCAGGGGCAGAACTCTAAAGTACACAGAAAGGCAGAGATTGCTGTGGGAATGGGGTTCCTATGGATTCAGAGGCACCCCAAGGATGCCTGGCAGGTATAACATAGTTTGGGGCTCTGGTGGGTACAGCATCTTGGGCAAAACAACCTAAGAAAAGTTGCCAGTGGACAAGCAGAGCCAAAAAAAAAAAAAAAAAAAAAAAAAAAACCCGTAGAGTTCTTGAGGTACAAGAAGGAGGGCAAAGGTCTTTGGAAGTTTCCACTCTGAGGTCCTTCTCTGTTATCACATGGCGAAGTATTTCAAGTGTAAAGCAACACCTCCTTGGCTGAGCTGAGCAGTTGATAAGAGTACCTGACCAGCAGTTCACGAACAGGCTGTCACACAAGCATGAGAGAAAGACTGATTCCTAGTGACAAGTACTGCGAGGTGAGCCGTCTCTGGAAGTGCAAACACAGTGATTGAAGGGGACGCTAAGGAAAGCAGGTGCATTTTACTGGAGTGGCTTCCTCCCAGTGAGCAAAGCGGAGGAGCCAGCTCTGTGAGCCCTGCAGCCTGGCTGGAATTTATTGTCACTGCAGGCGCACAACTAAGAGGGGATTACAGAAGTATGAGTCCTCAACCCTCAACCACAAAAGACAGAGGAAATTGCTGGTGAGAGAAAAGCCCCGTACAATGAAAATGATTAAGGGCTGGGGCTCAGGGATTCAAGTCATTGTAGAAAGTAAAAAGACCTGAGTTCAGATCCCAGATTCCATGCAAACATGTCAGGACAAGGCAGCAGCCTGCAATTCTGACCCAGGCAGAGTCTAGTACAAATAAGGAGGTAGAATAATCTAGATGATTCTCAGTGTTACCCTTGGGTCTTCACAGACAAATACAATCAAGTGCCCTCTTGTACTCACACATACATATATGTACATGCATGTGTGCAAAAAATGATTAAGTCATAAAAATTTGACAGAATCTTTACCTTTTGAAATCAAATAGTTAGTGGAACAATTTATTTAGCATCATGGACACAGCACAGCCTTCCATTAACTGGATCCTTTTATGACATGGTCTAAAAATGGCAAATACACCAAGTATAGTTGTGTGCGCCTGCAGTCCCAGAAGTTAGGAAGTTGAGGCAGGGGGATCCTCTCAGCCCAGTAGTTCAGGCCAGCCTGGGTAACACTTTTCCATCCAGAGAAAACAATCTAGTAGGAAAGCTAATAGTCTTTTGGGAGCAAAGTATATACAAGGTTTTTGTAGTCTACAAGGCACATGCATATCTGGTATCTCTTGTTTTGTTTTTTGTTTGTTTGTTTGTTGTTCGTCTGAAAGCTTTTTAAGGACAAACCAAATATTACCTTTCAATCTTCCCAAAAATTTTTCAAAATGTACTGCAAAAAATCTCAAGGATGGCTCCCATACCTATCAGACCTCTCCTCATCAAGATAAAACAACTGACCCTCCAAAAGTCTTTAATTTGGCATGGAATTGTCTTAGTACATTGTAAAGCATTTCTAAGGAAAAAAAAAAAAAAATCTTTCCTTTTACCAAGAGCAGATCACAGATCAGTTAGCAGCTTGCTACGCAAAAAACTTGAGCAACGGCTGAAGTTAAACATAAGGTTAACAGTCAAGGTAAGAACATCATTTTGAAGTAGAAATCATATGGAGTTTAGTGGTGCCAGCTACGTCACTAAGATTAACTTCAAATGAGGCAAAATTTCAAAAGGTGCATTTGGCAGTATGTCTATTTCAGTATACTCCATACAAATCTTTACCACAGAAGTAAAAAAACTTTTAAAGATAATTACCATATTTTAAGTAGATTAGGACTTAAAAAATTTAGATATTAACATATTTAAGTAAATATGACTTAGAAATTTAAAATCACTATAATATATTTAAATTAAATATCCTTTAAGAAAGAAAATTTCAATATGTTAGTCTACTGGTAATTTCCTTAGATATTTGACAGCAAAAACATTTTTAAATGTTAATTATTTAAAATATTTTTGTGGGAGTACGTGTTTTAGGGCTCACATGTGTTATGAGGCACTCACACCTACAGAATACATGGGAGATCAGGGGACAACTTTGTGGAGTTGATTCCCTCTTTTTCCTTCACGAGCACTCCAGGATTGAACTCAATTGACCAGTTTTGTGCTGTGTACCAAGCATCTTTACCCATGGAGCCGTTGTGCTGACTCATTTTTATCATTAATGACAACTTGTATTACAGAAAATGTCCAGCACATCATAAGTTGTAATTTCCTCTGCATGCTCTTAGAAATTAGAGGTTGATTAAAGGAATTCTCTTAGGTAGCATATAAAACAATGGCTGTCATTAAATCATTATTTCATGTCATTTCTGTTTGGGGGAATTTTAGATTTTGTTTGGTCACCGACTGGATGAAGTAAGAACTTGAAACTTCAAATGAAGTCTTCCAAGGGGGGGCGATGAGTACCTAATTATGTTTTTCTGTTCTGTAAAAAAGTCTTCTCTAGGAGTTACTTGATAAATATTTACAGCGTACCTACTACATGCCACAAATAACTCTAAGCAGTGGAAACATACATGAAGCGCTTACTCAGGTATGCATGCATGCAAGGCAGTCAGACAGACAGACGCACACATGCATGCACGCACGCATATGCAAATGCACATCCCTGCTCTCCAGAACCTACATTCTACAAGGCAACACAAACTAAAGTAGCAGGTAAAACAGATGATATGTCAGATCCTATAAGTGCCAAGGAAGGAAATAATGAAAAAAGGGATAGTGGAAGAACAGCGAGGCACCGCCCCATGCTGAGTGGTAGAGTAAAAGAGAACGTTCCTGACACTGGAGGCGAGAGCCTTTCCCAGAGAGAAGAGCCCTGGGGTCTTAACTGACTGGGTCTCAGAGTAGCCAATCACAGGGCTGGGAACATAAAACTCTGGCATCTACTAACTCTTGCAGTGTTTTGGGCAGGGTCTGACTCACCCTTTGCAGGGCTCTTATTACAGGTGTGCTCAGAACAGATTGAAGGGGCCATGGAAGAGCAAGAGAGCAAGTGGAAGGCTGTCCTGCCAGCCAGGCAAGGGAAGAGGATGGTTAGACCTGGGTGCTGGGTGGAAAAGGCAGAAGTGGTAGATGTGGTGGGAAGTGGTCAGACTCAAGTTAGTCCATCTATTGTGGTTTGAATGTAAAACACTCCTACAGGCTCATGTGTATGAATACTTGGTCTCTGATGGGTGGTGCTATTTGGCGTGGTCGTGCGGAATCTTTAGGAGATGGAGCCTTGCTGGAGGAGGTGGTTATAGGCCGTGAGATATTACAGCCCAGACCCATTTCTTGCTCACTCTCTGCTTCCACACTGCAGAGACGATGCCATCAGCTGTCTGTCTCCTGTTCCCACTGCCATGCCTTCCAGGTATCCCCACTGAACCGTAAACCACCGTAAGTCTTTCCTCCCTTAAACTCCTAAAATGCCTTCTGAAAGCAGAGCTAACCGAGCTTGCTGAATTGATGTGTCTTTGATAGAAAAAAGGGTAATCAGTCATGACTCTATAATGTTGGTTTCGCGACTCAATAAAGACATCAGTTAGAATGTTCACTAGGAAAGGTAGGAGGAGAGGGTCAAGTAACTGAGTCCTGGGATACTTCGACATGAAGAAGCAGGAAAATGGCCTGTGAAGAAGAAGAAAAGAAGCAGCCCTATCCCCCAGGAATCAAATGTTTCATGGAATGCAATTTCAGTTTTAGAAGAGGAAAGTTCTGGAAGTAGGTTGAACAATAATGTGATGCACTAAACATTTCTGAACTGCACAGTTAAGAATGATGGAGATAGTAAAATCCAAATCGTATATATTTTATCACAACTCTAAGCTCAAAACTTTTGAGAGAGAATAGAAAGTTGTGATGAATGTAGGCCAATGAAGATAAAGGGAAGGAGAGAAATAGAATGGGAAGAATGGGAGGAATGGGAGCTGAAGGGGGAGGTGTAGGGAAGTAATATCACACATCTATGTGCTGATGGGAAGGAGAAAGCAGGTACTAAGGAAGAAGGTGGAGACATCAATGGAGAGATGCTCCAAGATGGTGGCTGGGCTGGGCTCTGGTGGAGGATTCTCCCTGACCAATGAAAATCCTTTGGCAACAGGCTAGTCAGTGGATGCTGGAACTAAGATCACCTTGAATGACTACAGGTGGTGGCGGGAACAGAGTGACATCTCTTTGGTCGTCTGGGAGTAAGGGATAGACATGCCCCAGCTCTAAGAAGCAAAAAGTAGGAAGGCAAGTGAGAAAGAGAAAGTCAATGTGGGTGTTCATCTGAGTTAGATCATGAGTTGAAAGCGAGGTCGCTGGGATGGCCGCCATGCATACGGATACAACCCGCTAGATTACCTGGTCATGTTCAGCTTGGATACTTTTACCAACCAACATGCTCAATCTAGGGACTGGCAGGGTGGTTCAGTGGCACAGCAGTTGGCTAAATGTGCAAGGCCCTGGGTTCCAGCATGGGAGAAGAACGAGCAAACAAATCCCAATGTAGAGATCACGTAAGACTGTTCAAGAGTGAATCATGGAGCGCTGATATCCTTGCAAACACGTTTGACTTGGAATTACTGAAAATTTAAAAGTGATCAATGACTGGGAAGGTGGGAAGGGATGGTTAAGGTGAAACCTTTTATAGGGAGATTTACGATACCACAGCAAGTAGGTAAGGGAAGGAATAATAGAAAAAAATACCTGAGTGGGCTTGAGGTGATGGGATATAGGAGAGACAAATGGACTTAGAGAAAAACCCTAAGATTGTGGGATGTAACCCCATAGGAATCTCCTATGTTAGTTAATTAGTTATTATGTTAATAATATAAAAAATTTATTTGAAAAAAGCAACAAGAATGGACAATTCCTATGCAGAGGAGCCAGAGGAGAAAACAGGGCAAAACAAACAAACAAAAATATCCTGAACTACTCTACTTAGAGCCCAGTGACAATTAAAACTATACTAAAACTAACAGGAATGTGACACTTCCTGATAAGTTGTTAGTCAGACAGGCCCCCAACATCATAGGCTTTGGCTATTGCTCTTGGTTGCCTTCCAAAAAACTGACAGTAAGACCTTATTATTGAAGATGCAACACATATGGATCATAGGACATGGGCAAAATACATCAACTGAAACTGGTCTGAGAGCTTTCTCCTTGCTAGATAGCTTATAGAGTGCCAAGGAATACTGTAGAAGATACTGGGGGAGAAAAATAATCAAAGGCATCATCAACCTGTGAGATCTGCAAATTGTAATAAAAATCATCATAGCAACAGGTGATCACCAGTAGTAGCATGAGCATCAAGGAGGCAACCAACCGTTTTCTGATTGGATTCAAGACCTGCTTGTCAGAATGGAACACATTCCTGTTACTGTTAACTGGAACAAGGACCAATAAAAGGGAAGGAAATAGATCATTAGGGAAGAACAGACAATGAGCCTATAGGAAGGAAGACAGTGCACCAAACTGCTCTGTAAATATCTTTGCTTATGCCTACAGTTTGCAACATCACTCAGCATTCAACCTAGAAGTCTTTTTCTACGGCAGAAGGAGAAGATCTCAACACTCAGACCGGATGCAGCCTAGTGCAGTGGAAGAGCAGCGAAACAGACAACAGACAACCAGAGTGCAGAGTGACTCTGCATTGTTCACCCGGAATCAGGCCAACCAAATTTCTCCCCATCCTAAGGCTCAAGGAACCTTGTGGAAAGGGGGGTGGTAAGATGGTAAGAGCTCAAAGATGGAAAGGTCCACCATTGGACAAGTCATTCTACTCAAGGCAAGGCTGCTGTACCCAGGAACTCACTGCAATGAGACTTGTTCTTACCAGACCTGCATAATAGCTGACATAACAACATGCCCCCATAGACTAGCAAGGCTCTCAGGAGAGATAATTACATGCAGTGAAGACCCTGGAAGCTGGGCCTGAATGGGTGATGGGGAGTGTCCCTGTCAGTGCAGTGGCCTGAGAAGGGGCCACTTGGTCTGCCACAGAGGCCTAAACCCGCACTAAAGTAGACAATCCAGAAGGAATCCTGGGGCCCATAGAAGCGGACAGGTGGGAGGGAGTAGGACAATTGATGAAGAAGGGGAAAAAAAGGAGGGAGGGAGGAAGAAAGCAGAAGCACTCAATATATTTGCAAAACTAGGGAAAAAATTTTAAATATTAATAAAAAAGTAAATCCCGAGTGCTGAAGGTTGACCCATACAATGTGTGCTATCTTTCCAAGTTTTCCCACTCCCAGAAAGAAGCACACTGACCCTCTCAACCAGTTACTGTGAAGCAAAAATACCCCATAGGATAGTGTACACAGACATGAAAGAGAACTTACAACCAAGTAGCTCAGAGTCTGGCAGGGGAGGCAGCCAAATAAACAAAAAATAAGATGTACAAGAGATTAGATGTCCACTTCTCAAAATGGAAAAATCTCCACCCATGGACAAAGGCACAGACGGGCATCCAAGAGGCGTGGAGCTGTGGACGAGGCTCTGGACAGGGTCTCGCCAGGGCAGGCAGAATAACCATTCGGGCACAGAATGATGGGACGGGGGCTCTGTGAGGCACCACCACTACCAGTACATGGCTGAGCCGCATGGCACCAATGCTCAGGGATCCACAGAGCAGCATCTACACAGATCCACAGGAAAGAAGCAGGGGCAGGAAGCAAGGTGAAGACGGCTGAAATGGAAGGGAAGGATAAACAGGAGCCACATTCGTGAAGTAGAG
This sequence comes from Typhlomys cinereus, assembly GCA_023101885.1. NCBI lineage: Eukaryota > Metazoa > Chordata > Mammalia > Rodentia > Platacanthomyidae > Typhlomys > Typhlomys cinereus. The sequence continues at coordinate 4,858,667 of JALPQD010000149.1, forward strand.
TTGGCAGAGCTTGGCAGTCTGACTAATATGCAGGAGGACTTCTGGCTGGGGGTGCCCAGATGTGTGCTACTGCTGAAAGGAATACAAGCAGCGCTTGTTAGGGAACAATGGTGGAAGCATGGCGCTTCTGATATACTCACTTAAGATTAGCAACAGACAGCCCAATAGATGGTCTATTCACTTGGTCAGGGGGTCTGAAGTCCACAAGAAATGCCTGAGTTAAAAATGTTAGCTAAGGAAGTCATCAGTATATGAGTAAGACGTGACCATGTGTGACATATCCTGGGAAAGCTGACATATAAGGAGGCAGAAGGAACTTAGAAGGATCTGTTCCTAGTAGCCGCTACACTGTGAGGCCAGTACCCTACTCCTTCACATCACAACTTCTCAAAGCAGGAGGTTGTAGAAAGTTCTAAAATTCACATCTCCCAAATCCAGGTCCAGAAACACTTCAAACAAAGTACCTTCCCTTTGTCTATTATTTAATTCAGCAATAATAATGTTATACTGACACCCTGAACAAGAACATGTAATTTAGTGCTGTAGTTTAACTGAACATGTTCACTCATTCTTTTAGAAACCAACCATGACCGACGTTTTGGAAGCAAGAATCTGTTCTGTTATACTTAGGGTCACTATCACTTCCCAAACCGACAAAAAATATGGTATGCTAAACCAAGGCAAATGAGAAGTTAAACTCCTTCCAGAAATATTTCCTTAGGCAAGTTTTTCTTTTTCTTAAAGCCAAAAAATATGAAACAAGGAGTAAGTTGTCTAAAAAGTGGCTGATTTTTCCAGTTTTTAAAGTTCATATTTAGCTGGGGCAGCACTGATAAGAAAGGCATTTTTGTGACCATGGTGGCTATAGTATTTTCCATTGTGGGAACGTGAATTTTAAAGTTAGAATTTATTTACTTCAGACAGTTTCTACATCCTGTTTTGCAAATCTCCTCACTGAATTGAAAGCAATGAGACCACTGACTATGAAACATGAAGCATTTCACACTGTTTAATGGTTTGAAACTAGAAGAGAAAGTTTTATTGAAATAAGATGCTACACTTAATAGGCATATTATTTTCAAGCACTGTATTTTCTAAAGATTTAGATGTAAGCAAAATACTTATTCTCCTGTGTCTTCTTTCATTTGATCACACCATTTCAGTACAAATAACAAATAATTATCACTCACATTTTCTTGATCACTCTCATTTCCTCAAAGTCCTGAAAAGAGACACTGTTGGCAGAAGATATTTTAAAATATCTTCTTTTCTGTCTCCTACATTATGCTTCACACATGAAGACTATAAATCTATACTGTTAATTCCTTTGCAAACAACTTGAAATCATATTTAAAACTGTTTGAGTTTTTTTGGTTATCAGGATGGCTGAATTAAAGGCACTTGCTGTACAAACTTAAAGACACGAGTTCAATCCTTAGAACACACAAAGATGGATGGAGAAAACCGACTCCACAAAGTTGTCCGCTGACGTCCACATGTATGTACACACATTCTCTCATATGCACAATAATAAGTAATTTTTAAATAAATAATACAAAATAAGTTTTATTCTCCCCTAGGATTCACATTGCATTCTTCTCTTGTACTAAAATGGCACAATCAGGGGCTGGAGAGGTGGCTCAGGGGTTAAGCATCTGCCTTGCAGGCGGAAGGTCCTGAGTTCGGATCCTAGACCCCACGTATAGCCACCAGGTGCAAGGAAGCGGGGGCAGCCTGCGTTTCTGGTCCCGCTACAGCGGAGCCTGTAAATCCCGGGGCAGAGTAAACAAGGCAGAGGTGGAGGCGGTCCATGATGGTTCTCGAATTCGTCCGTGGTTCTATACGCACACACATACATACACACACATACATGCACACACGTGCACACACGCACACATGCACAATTGAATGAATAATAAAAAAAATAAAAATTTAAAATGGCATATACAAAAATAAGATAAAATAAAATAATAAAATAAGCAAAACTCTGGTGTTGGCAATGAGAAATCTCTAGGTCTTCCTTACAATGCAGTGGAGAACAATTACTACACACACACACACACTTGGCAACAAACTAAAAGATGTTTTCTAAGTGGGCAGTGGGAATCGGCTGGTGGTAAAAGTTTTCTTGACCACTATTATTACTGAGCACTTACTATACCATCCTATGCATACTTGCAAGCTCATAAAATCTTTCCAGGCTTGGTGGCACATACCTGTAATTCCAGCATTTAGGAGGCTGTGGCAGAAGTCTACACTAGTAACACCTTATTTCAAAAATAAAAAACCAAAACTAACAAACCAACAATCCTTATTTTTATTGTTTCTGGAGAGAAAGCTCAGGGGTTAAGCCTCTGTTTCAACAGCAGAAGGTCCTGAGTTCAGATTTCAGATCCCATATAAAAATGCCAACCAAAAATGACAGCAGCCTGAACTTCCTACCCTGGAAAGCGGAGCCTGGGAAACTCCAGAACAAAGCAAAGAGGAGGTAGCTTAATCCAGGCTAATTCCCAAAGTCATCCTTAGGCCTCCACTGGTACATACCGTATCCTCTGATACAGAGAAATACAAATACAGATACATACCCACAAATAAAAAATAAAATTACTATTCATTCGTTTATTCGAGGGAGGGAGGGGGAGAATATGTGCACACATGCTGTGGCACACAAATATAAATCAGAGGACAACTTTTAGACGTTCACCCTTTTCCACCATGTTGGCTTCCAGAAATTGAACTCAGGTCACTTTGCCAGTAAGGATAGTTCATTAGCCCCACAAACAAAAACACATACACACTAAAATCTTTTAAAAAGCAAACTTCATGAGATACATATATCGCAATTTTTTTAAAAAAATGAAATAAACAGCTAGATCCAAACTTGACTTTCTTATACCAAAACAAACGCCAAGTAGATTAAAATTTTATCAATAAAAAGAAATGAGAAAATACCCAAAGGGAAAAAAGAAATAGAAAAAAAAAAATCTAGATTTCAAACCCAAAGTATCTAGTTTCAGAGTTCCTGCCACATACTAACGGTCTTCCACAAATTGCTAATTTATGGGTTAAAAACTACCTAAAGTGCTATTATCCAAAACCACCTCATTATCATCGAATTAAGTTTCATAATAACTCAACAGTAATTCATGACTTGCAGGGAAATACCCAAGGCTCTGGCATGTCTGGCTGCTGAGCGTGTGCAGGTCAGAAGCCCAGGCAAGGCTGAAAGGTGAGAAAGCCCAGAACAGTGCAAAGGGCTTGTCCATGCTGGGGACAGTCACTGTCAAGGAGCAGGAGGGACCGGTGTCCTTCAGAACCTGCTTTGTGGAGCCTTTGGTTGAGGGAGTGATGTGTGCTAAGGAAAGGACGCAGATGAGGGTTGCACTTGTGTTTTAAGAAGCCACAAGCATACAGCAGAGAACAGACAAAATTATAGTCTTCCAAAATACCCCGGGGTTAAAAGCTTGCAAAAAGCCTCAACGCTTTCCTGTAGATCTAAAATAGAGAGTAGAGGGAGGAAGAGGAGCACAGCCCAATCCTGAGCAAGATCACTCTGTGGCCTCTTACAAACAGACCAAGGCCTGGGCAGAATGATCCCCCTGAAGGAGGGAGCTGGGGTAGGGCTGAGAAAACTACCGGGGAAAAGAGGGATGGAGCTCTCCAAAATTTGAGCTCGCAGCCAAGCGACTTTAAATGACTTGCATCTCTGCCCTAATTGACCTCATATATCGATCCAAGCTTTCTCGACTTCATTCTAGGATGCACTTAACTGCATTTTTCCAAAAGAAGGAATGTGGCAATGCATCTCTCCCCAGCATTGGAGGCCTGGGTGCTATGTTTAGTTTCGACCTGACAAACAATGTGGTTATTTCTCAGTTCCAGTTTTGTAATGAACACAAAAGTTTGGCACGGAACTGAAAGAGAAACAACGGTTGGCAGCACGGCAGCACTCTTACCAAACAGAGAGACCTGTGAGACAAGTTAAGTACCCTGGATGCTGTGACAGTCACACACAGGTGTCAGCTTGACAGTTGAAGGATCAAGCTCCGGGCACATTTGTAAAGAGTTAGTAGTTGAATTAATCCTTTAGCAACCCTGCAGGAGATTGTTTAATTGATGGGAAAGACCCAGCCCATGATAGTGGGATTATTCCCTGGGCAGCTGGATAAAATGGAGGGAGCTGGTTCAAGGAGATGGTATTCTTTGGCATACTTGGCAGACATGCTGTCTGGCAAGTGAGGTTTGTGCCCCTCTCTCAGCAGTCCTGTAGATATGATATAGCCAGTTCCCTTGGCCCCTGGTTTGATATAAGCTCTCCCGACAAGCTGGACTAAGAAATGTAACTGTACAGTCATAAACTCTAAATAAAATTCTTTGGTCTCAAACTGTTGGGTAGTTAATTCATCACCAATATGCAGAGTAACTGTGACAGGTACCTACATCGCAGGTCATGCTGGATGCCTGCTTTATAAGAGCCTTATACACAGTCTAACACATGTAGAACCCACAACCGGGGGTAGGTGAAACAGGTGAATCTACAAAACTTGTTGGGTACCTGGTATAGCCAAATATGTCAGTTCAGTTTCATTGAGATGCCCTGTCTCAAAAAAAAAAAAAAAAAAAAGGCAGAATTACAGAGAAAGGTACCCAACATCAACCTCCACGCACACACGTGAACAAGAACACAGGCACGCACACTCCACATGCACAGAAATCAAAATGTACGTAAGGCTTAAAGCTGTATTTACCTATGAATCTATGTATGGGAGATAATACAGCTAAGTCATGTCACTGCAAACATATGATTTGCAAAGCCTGAGGTTTCCAGGTATGTGCATACTGAGGGTATAACAGGAATGGGCCATGAAAACTGAGAAAAAGAAAAAAATACTGTGACTGACTCAGAAACAGCACACGGGCCCCAAGCCTATAAGTGAAAATGAAAGCCTAGAACCAGCGAGCTATATTTAGCCTTGAAAACATGCTGCTATTGTGAGTGACTGACAGCCATGTCTAGTCAGCAACAGCCCTGGCAGGCAACATGGAAAAGGACCCAGCATCCTCCTTGATTCGTGTGTGTGTGTGTGTGTGTGTGTGTGTGTGTGTGTGTGTGTGTCTGTATGTGTCTGTATGTGTCTGTATGTGTGTGTGTCTGTGTGTCGGTGTGTATCTGTGTATACACACGCAAGTGCTAGGATTGACAGGAAGAGAGAAGGGAAAACTGCAGAATGTAAGAAGACAGTGACCTAAACATACAATAGGCCAGTGGCAAAGCCCCTAGTGCCTCTGACAGGCTTGGGGGTTGCCTCACGCACCTCGCTTCTCTGAGCCTCAATTTTCTTTTTGACAAGCAGAAAATGTGACTAGTATCTACAACTACATGACACTAATCAAAGCATGAGAGAAACAACCTTTGTCATTTCTTGGGCTTCCAAGAGGATGGGTGACTTGGCTTGTGCCACCTCTGCACATGCAAATGCCAGCAGGTGGGCCTGGCAAAGACAGCACAGCAGATGAGGCTCCTGCTCGCAAACCTGGTGACCTGAGTTCAATCCCTAGAAGCCTTTATGGCAGGAGAACAGACTTCCAATTGTCCTCTGATCTCCACCAGTACACCAGGCATACATATGTTCTCTCTCTTTCTCTCTCTCTCTCTCTCTCTCTCTCTCTCTCTCACACACACACACACACACACACTAATGAATAAATATTTTAAGAAACAAAAACACCAGAAGGTGCACAATCACACACATACACACATACAAGCCTGAAATATTACTATCAAATTCTGTATATATTCATGCCCTTATGGACATGGTTGGCCAAACGGTATCTTAGTCATTCCAATTGGTCTATGAGATCAGCGGAGTTCCCCCCACCTCTTTTTCCAAGTAGGACTTTTATAAGTAGACGACACATCCAAACTATCAAATCCAAAGATCTTGCCATTGGATCATGATGTCTAAATGCAGGAGGCATTTGAAAACACTCAACAACTCCTCAAACATTATCTAGAAATGAAAGAAATTAAAGGAAAATGTTGCCTGGTGTTTATCTCATTTATAATAAGACAGGAAGTCAGGATATTAAGAGAATTTTCATTTTTGTGGTTTGTGTTTCACAAACTCATACATTGGGAGATAATGCTAGAAAAACAAAAGTAAACATGACTATTTGGTATGTGGTCATACACCTAATTTACAAATCAAAAGGCAAGATGGCCTTAGTACAAACTATATTACTATTTTCCTACCATTCCACAGTCATTAGCAGTATAATATTAATCATAACTCCATGCTTTAGAATAACCTCTTAGCTCCCAACCTTCTACACATACAAAATTAAATTAATTAAAACCAAGTCTAGAATACTTTGACCATCATTATCAAAGATCATGGCCTTTAACTTTAAAGAAGCTAATGAGTATACAAAGAAAGTGGCTTTACTTCATAATCATTTAAATTACATAGACATGACTGAGTATAAAATCTTTTTATGTTAAGCACAGTGGAAGATTAAAAAGTTGGAAACAACATACCACCATAAAAATTCATGCCATCTTTCCCAACTATAATTTAACTCAACTCTGTAGCAAGTGTTATCCAGTAAGTATTTCAAAATAATAGAGTATCACTCAGTTGTGATTCCTTTCAGGACACGTGTCACTGACTTGCATGCCAGCTGCAAAATGCCAAGCTCCTTATTAAACCTCAGAAGTGAAATCTTCCCCCTCATGGGTATGGCTGCCACTAGCCAATGAGTTTATCTGTTATACATTCATCAGTATTATTAGTGCCTATATTGACCCCCCCCCCGGGGATTCCATATGGAAAGACTGTTCTCGACCTCAGACATTTCCAGTCCAGCAAGGAAAAAGTCTAGAAAAAACAGAATTAGCTGTAACTGTTTGGTGATTTAAAACATGTCTCCCAGTGTTCTTAAATCAGAGAAGTAACATTTACAACCGTCAAAAGGTAGAAGCAGTCCAGGTGTTTGGACAAGCAAAGTGTAGCATCCACATACTAACGGAATGTGACTTGGCCTTAAAAATGGTAGGAAATACTTCACGAACTACAATAGGAGTTTTGTGGATATTGTGCTCTTTGAAATAAGCTAAGAAAAACAAATACTGTGTGATTACACTTAAATGTGAGCTACATAGAGTCTTCAGATTCATAGTGAATAAATGCCCACGACGCAGAATGCTCATGCCCTAGGAAGCTACTGGCTCATGGGCACAGATTTGAGTTCTATGACAAAAGGGTTCTAAAGAAAGAGGACGGGATGACCCCACAGAGTTCTGAAGGCAACTAACACCACTAAACTGGATGCTTAATGATTAAGGTAGAAAACGTCTTTGTGGTTTTTCAAGCAGGGTCCCATTAGCCCAAGCTGGCACAAACTCACTTTGTAGTTGAAGATGGCCCTGAACTCCTAATCCTCCTACCCCCACTTCCCAAGTGCAAAATGTACAGGCCTGCAGCACCATGCATGGTTTATACATTGACAGGGATTGAACCGAGACGTCCTGCACACTAGATGTGTCCTATTCTTCCTGAGATGGATGCATCTCCAGCCTCTAAAATGATAACTAATGCTATGTATATTTTGTCCTAATCACACAGAAGCCACCATATACACTACATTCTTTCCCAGTCCTTCCACCTAAAGGGGGACCTCTTTTAAGATCCACCTATCCAATGTGTCCCAAGCCTTGGGGTCACCTGGATGAATTTAACCTGACTAAAGTACCTGTGTGGCCTCCAGGCCAGGTGGGCTCTTGTCAGTGTCTCTCGGGACATGCACTTCAGGAGCCCTGGCCAGCAGGGAAGAAGCCATGTGGGGAACACGTCCTCAAGGAGTTTGCCAGAAGCTAAGCAGTTGTTGCTTCAACTGTTGGACTCTTCTAGGCCCCAATCCCAGACCCGTGAGCAAAGGAAGCTTTGGGCTGAACTCAATTCCAGTCAATCTAGCAACTTGAGAGACTCCAAGCCAGAACTGGCTGAACCTAGTTAGCCCCCAGAATCAAGAATGAAATAAGTGATCGTTGTTTTCTTAATGCTGCCTATAGCAAACACACTACAGACTGTGTGGCTTAAAAAATATATATATCACTCACAGTTCTGGAAACTAGAGAGTCCAAAATCATGACACCAGCAAAGACATCTGAGAATCGCGATTCTAGCTTATCTCATCCACGAGGGTTCCAGCCACACGCCTGGAACTAGCTACCACCACGCCTTTGGAGTCAGGACAGTGACCTAACAATCTGGGGAGACCACAGACATCCAATGGCTAGCATTGTTTTAAGTCTCCGTTTGGGGATGATCACTCCAAAGCAATAACTGGGTATACAACCCAGACTCCAGATAGGACTGGGGCAGAGGAGGGCAGAGAAGAGCAACTAGGTTCAGTCTCCATGTGCCAAAAGGGCATCATCAAGCACCTGGGAGAGAGGAGACTCTGGGGGGAAGAGGGGGGTGCTGGAAGTCCAAACACAAAAAGCCCTCCAGTGGCACACGAAAGTAGGTGGGCGTGGTCAGAGACCATGGCGGAAGACAACCTTGAGCAGATCTCCCAGTGTTTCAATGAGCCTAATCCAGAGGCTACTAGCTACAGAAGGTTTGCTAGACAAAAAGGAACAGGAAGTACTTCAGTGGGATGAAGAGCCCAATGAATCTGCCTAGCTATCACAAAATTCTGCTCTACTAATGTATATTATAATTTTTTCATTATCTGTGTATATGTGTGTGTATCAGAGGGTACTATATGTGCCTCTAGAGGCCCAAGGGTGATTTGGGGAATCAACCTGGATTGCTCTACCTCATTGTTTATTTGCTCTGAAGTTTCCCAGGCTCCACTTTCCAGGCTGCAACTGCAGGCCACTGCCATTTCCACCTGGCGTTTTTACATGGTACCTGGGATCTGAACTTGGGTCCTTCTGCTTTTGAGTAAGTGACTTAACCCTTGAGCTATCTCTCCAGTCCAAATACAAGCTGTAGTAACAAGAGTTAAAATGTATCTTAAACAAGTAAGTAACATATTTGGAGCTGGAAGAAGAGCCCTTAGTGATTCCAAGGATTGTCTTTTCGTTTATGGTGTCACCACCATAAACGGCTGAATCCTTAGTCACCGCTTCTGCCTGCCCAATCTGCCACCTGTAACCAGGACTTTCTCACCGTGGACACTCCCCACGCTCCCCAGCTTGCTTCACAGATTCCCAGTAAGACGCTTCATCTCTAGGGCTCCCTAAATCATCTCAGCAAACTCAAACCACTGTTTCATGCTCCCCGACCAGGAAAAAGTGGGAAAAATAACCACTGAAAACAACTTTCGCTGCAAGTTGCCAGGCTCCACGGGCAGGAACACTGCACTAGAAAACAAGAGATCAGGACACTGACAAAAAGCACTGTTGTCTCAAACTCAGGTGCATTGGGTCCTGGCGGGCTCCCTTAACAATGCATGGCCCAGTCCATCCCCTCCATTCTCCAACCCCACCATCCAACTCAACCCCAGAGGACAAAATGAACGAAGGCACCCATACACAGTGCGGGTGTACCATTCAACCCACAAAAATCTTCCTGTCTTTTAACAACTCCGTGGCACAGAAAATTGATTAAAACAGAAACAAGTTTGCATAAATTATTCGGAATCAAGAAAAGGGGGCAGGGCAACAGTACTGGAAAGAATGCCCACATCAGCACCATTGCTAACAGAAGATAACGGCTTACACACACCCCTGCAGAAGTAAGGAAAAATAAACCCAGGACCCTCCAACGATGAGTACATATTTATACAGGAAGCCAGACATTACATGCTTTTCCTTGCTGGTACCGAAAAGCTAGCATTTCACAGACAATTTAAGACCCTAACTAATCACATTTGTGGCTTTCCTCATCCTGCCAGAGAACTGCTCTGTCCCCATCCCGACGTTTATCATGTGAGAGCCTTCCTTAGGCCTGAGCGTGGTAATAGAACCACTGCATGCATCATCTCTGACAAAGATCAGGCATTATTACTGCCATTCATAAGAAACTGCTCCCGAGATGAACCTGGAATACATTAAACACACCAGAAGCAAGCAGTCCCAGCACTCAGGCAATCCTCAGCCTCCCACCAGCTGCTCTCGGTGGAAGCAGACTGCCAAGCTCAGCCTGCAAACCACCAGGCCAATTACAGCGGATGTAAATGACGGGCCGGCATCTTTTAACTCCACTAAAAGCTTCTAGCCTGCTTTCACTGGGCCATGTGCCAAAGGGATCGGTTACTACATCATCCTCTCTCTCTCTCTCTCTCTCTCTCTCTCTCTCTCTCTCTCTCTCTCTCTCTCTCTCTCCCCCCCATGCTGTTTTTCCAAAAGGCTCCAGCTCATTGAGCGGCATGCACAAGGACAAAATTGCTTCACCGAGGAAACAGAAGCAAATGTAAAAAGTTCTCAATAGAAATGCCCGTTGAGGCAGTGTTCCTGCGCATTGCAAGAAAACCCCTGCAGGCAGTCAAGTTATTCAAATTAGTGATTTTTCAAGTTGATTCTTAGCATGACTTAAATTTCAATTAATATACTAGGGGAAAATATTGGAATTCCCGATTTTCTTCTCACAGTATAGGCTCTCTGGCTTGTAAACAGCCCCCCTAGGGTTTATCTGAGTATCCTGGTACTAAATATGCCTGGGTGGCAGAGGAGTGCGGAAGCTCAACAGACACTGGCACGGGAGCCACTTATAGGGCTCTGCAAGTCAACGCCTGCTGGGAGAGGTAGTCAGGGTCTGCACTGATGTTAATCGAGCCCCCTCTTCTCTTGCAGACGGTCCTCTGTTAGGAGGGATGCGACTCTCACCCACCCAGGCTGAAGAGAATGAAAATCGACTGGGCAGCCAACGCAGGATGCTCTGTTCCATGTGCTGGGTAGACGCCCAGTGTCATGGGCTGGGTTAATATTAACCAGGCAGGTGGTCGGCTGGTGAAATCCAATCAACACAGAAGATACAGGTTACCCTGCTAGGAAAAATGCATGCCAATGCTTACTTTATCTCAGTGTCTGAAAGGGTGTGTGTTTGTACACATGTATTGTATATATTGTGTAGAGGTGCTCCCGTGGAGGTCACAAGTTGATGTCACGTGTCTTCCTCTACTACCCTCCTCCTTATTTTTGAGAAAAGGTCTCTCTTGCTGAACCCCATTTGGCTGCACTGGCTGACCTGCAAGCCCCCAGCTGCTCCTCCTTTGCTTCCCCAACTGTGGGGTTATAGATGGGTACCATCTTGCCAGGGTTTTACATTGAGTACTGGGGAATCGAACTCTAGCACTCTACTGACTGAGCCATCTCCCCAGACCACTTTCTTTTTTTTTCCAGAGGAGAAAATTAGGTTTATTCACAGGGGCCACTCAAAATAACCCTCTTAATAATGTAGAAATTGGCTGTAGCTAAAGCCCTGCAAGTCTAGGCACAAATACATTTGAAATACAGCAAAGTCAGTCAATATATACCGTAGCAAATACAAAAAGTCAATGGAAAACAGATTTTTAAGACACAAGGAACATAGATCTAGGATTGTAAGTAAGCCTCAAAAAATTAAATAAAATATAAAATCTGCAATTTCCAGAATTGGAGACTTGTGAGAAACATATTCTTTTGAGTACTACTGTTCTGGGCTTGAAATGATTATTCACATTCATTTCCACTAATCAGAATAAATGCTGAACCCTAAAGAAAATCATCACTGGACTCTCAAAGTGATCATCAGACTCAGCTAGACTCATATTATTGCTAGATTCACTCCGTGATCGCTAGACTCTCAAAGTGATCTTCAGCCACACAAAATGATCAACAATGGATTTACAAAATCATCTCTATATTCACACATCCATTACTAGACTCTCAAAATGAATGGTAGACTCAGAGGTGTGGTTCTAAAGCAGGAAGAAACAAGGTGAGAACATTGGCAGAAGGAGCAAAGCAGCAGCCACTCTCCCTGGAGCTGTGGGCATGTTGTAGGAGTGTGAGACTCAAATTTCCAAAGGATACAGAGAATTAATTGACCTCTGAACCCTCATCTCCAGAACCTGAGATACAAGCAGCTGACTGATTACAACTTCTGTCTAGGCGTTGGCTTCCTGGGGGCACATAACCAGACGTAACGCTGGGAGAGAAGATTGTTCTTTAACTGCCAACTTTCACATGGGTGTTCTGACTTAGTCTTTTTCATTCCTTTCCTTGTCTTTAGGTCTCCCTTGGCCGGAGACCCTGTGCCTATAGATGGTAAAGTAGCTGCTGACTTCTGCCTTTACTCAGGAAATTTTCAAGAGCACCCACTCCTGTGGTTTGCAAATGAGCCCAGTCTGAACCTCTAATCACACACCAGGGTGCCCTGAATCTCTGGCTGCAGAACACCTAGTCTCCAGGCTACCAAAAAGGAACAACCTGTTTTCAGAAAACATACCATGTCCCTAGACCACTTTCCGAAAAGCCCTTGTTACATAAAAGTTTCATCCCTCCTTTTCTTTAGTAATTGGCACATTCCATTTAACTCAATTTTCTCAAAACTGGTTTACACAGCAGCTCATATAAACATTCTATTACAGAAAGGAGATATTGCACTGTTTGATTTATGTGCAGAGCCCAGTGTCTGGGGCACGGACATAATAACTCTGGATCTTATTCACCAATTAAATCCTCAGGGCACAGAGAAAAGACTAAACAGATATCTGCAGAATCAAGAAAGGAAGCAAATACAATAAATACGTCAAAGCTACCTCTCGCCCTCCCAATGACACTATTTTTCATGATTCAGTGCCCAAGAACATTGACTTCAGGCATGTATCATCCTTACTGATTACGAGGTGTTCAAGGGTTTTGTGATCCCTTGATGTACTGAGCTTTATCTGATCTTATGACCAACGCATTACAATCTCAGATATATTGAAGTGCGAACATAGTAAAAGCCTAAGATTCACCTTCTGAGCAATCTAATGGCAAAGAGGCAGTGTGAAGCCCCACCTCATCCCGTGGCTCACAGACACTATGTCAAAAGCGATCTAACTCACTCGCCTTTTTTTTTTGCATGTATACGTGTGTTTGTGTGTGTGTGTGTGTGTGTGTGTGTGTTCTGCATCTGTGTTTATTTTTTAAATAAACACACAAATATTAGAGCAAAACAAATAAAAATAAAAACCACTCAAATGTTCTACTATGTGACTTGTCTTTAATCAAAGAATTCATATGTGTGTGTGTATATATATATGTATACATATATAGTTTTCTTCTTTGATATATGTATGCATACAGGGCACTTATATGTGTAAGGAAGGGCCGGGAGGCCCAAGGATGGCATCAGAAATGATTCTGGATTGCTCTTCCACCTTATTGCTCTGCTCTGGAGTGTCTCAAGCTCTGATTTCCAAGGCCAGAAGTGTAGGCCGACACCTCCATTTCCACTAAGAATTTTCACGTGGGATCTGGGATCTGAACTCAGATCCTTTTGCTTTATTGTCCAAGCCATCTCTCCAACCCCTATCTCACTCCTTATCTCAGCCTGCCTCTTTTCTAAAACCACCAGAATCCACTTGGAACATTTAACAACCTTTCACATTTTACTACTGCCCTAGGCCAAAGTCTAAACTTGAATCTCTTGTTTACAGGACCCTACACTCAGAACCAGGCCAGGCAGCTACATCCCCATTCATTTGAACAATGTACCCCGTGTTCTTTTTGTGGGCCTGGAAAAGGACAGCCTTGGCCTTCAACACCTTAGACCACACAGAAAATCACGGAAAGATGAAGAAGACACACTGTGGTGTCCACAGCATACCAAAAGGAGGGCACTAACTAGCATTTGGCAGGCAGAAATATGTCACTCACTGTATGTTAAACAACTAGGGAGTACAGCCTATATAAAAGCTGTTAGATGCCAAAAAACCTGTGCTCAGCTATACTTCTACTTTGGTTGGGGCACGAATCATCAAGATACAGGTTTTCCGGAAAGAGGAGAGTATGTGACAGCCAAGAAGTCACTCAAGATGACTTCTTAGGACCCAGGATGCCCACAATGGCACAACAACATGAACTCAATGAGTTACATTACACGTCCCACCGAGTATGAGCCAAGACCCATTAAGATCACTCCCATGTCAGCCGAGACCCATAAAGATCACTTCCCTGAAAGTGATTTTGTTTTTTTTAGTTAATGAATGACTTTAAATCTCTATGTTTTCTTTAATGTAGAAAATGAAACAAATGCTAATTTGGCCCAGTCATAGCTGAAATTCAAGTTAAATGCTAAGCACAGGCACCTTGCATCAGACTCCAAGGGCAAATTTCTCTTTATAAGTAACAGATAAAATGCCAATTCCTGTCCACGTCAGCTGTAGAACTTATCACTGCTTGGGAAAAATGTGTTTAAGTTACAGAGGGATTGATCTCTTGACCCTGTATACGGCAACCTATTGTGATAACTTACCTAAAATGAGTTTGGGCCGTAAGTACAGACCACTACCTCCATTTCCACCCCCAACTTTCACATGGGATCTGGGATCCAAACTCAAGTCCTTTTGCTTGGGAAGAAAAGGCTCCAAGTCATCTCTCCAGCCCCTAACTCACTCCTTCTCAGCCTGCCTCTTTTCAAAAACCACCAGCATTCACTTGTTGGACTGTTCAACAACCTTTCACAGTTTGCTGCTGCCCCAGGCCAAAGTCTAAACTTGAATCTCTTGGATTCCCAGAGCCCTGCACACAGAACCAGATTAAAATTCGCTGTTTTTGAGCTCCACACCTGTTTTTAGTAGAGAATTAATAGACTTCATTTTTCCCCTGGGGAAATAACTGAATGTAAATGCAAACACCTGGGATTAATGGACGCAGTATGTCATCACTGGGGTAAAAATAGGAAGAAAAACACGTTTGTTTTTGCTGGTATACAGAGGGATGAACAAGGAGCTACAAAGACGGGGAGCCTGGGAGAAGGGACAGTTGGAATGGACCCAAGAGGCTCCCCTACCCCATGCCCTCTCTCTCCTCATATCGACAAATCTAGAAACCCAGAAGTACGGCACTGAGCTAAACTTAATAAACAAATGCAGACAGCTACATTCCATTATCTCTTAATAATTTAGGTAGATACTGATTCCAAAAGGAAATTAAATGTGCACTTTCCCTTAACCACAGACTTAACCCAATATGAAGAGAAATAGAATGTAAAATGCAATCCTACACTTTGGATGATGTGCTTCTGACAGTAACTCGAGGTCTGACTTCGTGGGTGTAGAACGCTATGGATGGAGCTTAGCTACATTTCTGAACATATGAAATCCATGAGGCTCACGAGCCATGCTTTGAAGACAAAATAGAGCAAAAACCACAAAAATCCAAGTTCTCTCCTCTCCCTCCATCCCTCCCTCTCTCTCTCTCTCTCTCTCCACCCCTCTGCAAAATTCAATACAGATAACATAGGAGAACACTCCCCTTCCCAACACCAGGCTTCAATTAAAACTGAGGGAGCTGTAATTTCATGCATACGGGCTCACATATGCATGGCTTATGGGACGCACTGAGCGCGTCCTGCTGGAAGTATGAAGCTTCCCGGAGACAGGACCTTCTTCTTAGTCAACTTGGTGTTAAATAAGTAGCTAAAGTCATCAGGTGTTCAGCAGAGTCCTAAAAATCACTTATTCAATAAACAAAAACAATGAGTCAAAGCCAAATAAGGGCATGACATCCTACCACAAGAGAAAAAAGTTCAGAGCCAATCCTAAAAGGGAGCTTCTAGAACTTTCCTAGAAAATACCAGAAGTAGTTTATTGTTGTTGTTGTTGTTGTTATTATTATTCTCTAAGGAAAATCTGAGTAGCTAAGTCTAAGACTGCTTAGCTGCCACGGAGAGAAGTCCTGGTCTTTTTGGAAAGACGAGGGTTAGGAAGGACTCTTGGCATTCAAATTCCTGCTACAGGGCAAAGATGGGACCTACAGATGAGTTGACAGTGGACTTCCCCTGCAAGAACCGTGCTCTGAAACTGCAAAAGAAAATCAACAAACCACAATCCAGAACTTCAGAGACTCTATATAATCACATAGAACTAGGCCAGCCTAATCTCTCCCCATCCTGGAGCTCAGGGACATTTGCGGAAGAGGGGCGGTAAGATTGTAAGAGCAAAAGGATGGGAGGAACAACGATTTGCAAGATTCTCAACAATAGTTGGGGCCAAAGCAATCATAATGGGACTTTGCATGCCCTGCGCAATGTCCAGCGCACTGTTGCCCTCATAAAGTCTAGCATCTGTTAAGGGCACCGAGATCCCTGGAGGCAAGGGATTGACAGCCATAGTAGTGCTCCTATGCTTAAGGGAAACAAGAGAAAGGGCTTATGGAAATGCCACTGGGTCCTTATATGTCATCGGAGAGGAGGACCCAGTGGAGAGTCAGGCGTACACAATAAAGGACTCTCTGGGAATTGGGGGGGAGGCACTGGGGGATGGGGAGGGAGAGAAGGGGGAGGAGGGGGTTCGAGGGGAGGAGGGGGGAGGGAGGGAACTGGTAAAAAAATTTTTAAATGTATAATTACATTTTTAATAAAAATAAATAAATAAATAAATAAATAAAAAGAAAAAAAAAAAAAAAAGAACCTTGCTCTGAACCAGACAGCTTCTCAAGGAACAGTTATTACAACTCAAAGCTCTGACTTCAGATGCTCAGCCTCCGAGTCACAGAAACGGTAGGTTAAGGGGTAGCTCAGGTAAGACAAGGAAGATGCTTAGGGAAAAGGAAGTTGATACAGATGGAAAATCATCACATGGTCTAGTCAGTGACAAGTTCTTTAGATCCTTGGTCCAAAGCTGTGTCTAAATCAGCATGTTCGTCTGCCTGAAATGAAGGGCTGATGTCCTGTTATCCTCCCACCAAAGCACCAAGTATAAATGACCAGAGATACTTCCGCAGTCAGACAGCTCAAGACTGCCCAAGGCTCTTTGCCTGACAGAAAGGACCTTTTCTGAGTTCCGTGGTATGCTCCCTGATGAAGCCGTATGAAAAGGTTCAAAAGCTAGGGAGAGAGCTCAGCTGGTCCAACACTTGTCATGCAATGAGGACTGCAGTTCAGTCTCCAGCACCTACTCCCAGCTCTGGGAAGGTCAAAACTGGAGGATCCTTGGGGGCTGGTTTGCCGGACTATAAGCCCCAGGTCGTCCAAGTCCTGGTGAGAGACCCTGCCAATAAATAAGCAAACCACGGTGGACATTTCCTGAAGAGACACCCAAAGTTGACCTCTGCCTTCTATTTGGGAACAAGGTGCGGGGGGCGGGGGGGGGCTGAAAATTCGGTTATGTTTCTTCAGAAAGGAGATAGATTCTAAATGGTGGCTTACATATAAATGATGATTCGCTCTTATATCTCAGTATAATGCTACTTAGAGTTCTACGGGAAGAATCAGAAGTGACAGAAGTCATATTTTAACTCAAATAATGGATTTCAACGTCCACAGACACTAGGAACCTGCACCTCACCAAGATGGAATTTTAACATGACTGGTCCAAACTACCAAACTAAATGGAGAAAAAAGCCATCAGTCAGATGCTGACTATTTTACAATTACTTTGACGACAAAGTTCTTTTTATGATACCACAACTTAAAAACTTAGTCTACAGGGCCCCCCATTCTCTCTTCTGCTACTTACTTTAAGTGCTATGTCAGAAGTTGGTCTTGCACCCTGGTAGACCCAACTGTGAAGAGAAAATCAACGCAACATTGTTCCAACTCGCTAAATAAAGACCTCTTCCCTCTCTGCAAAACTGAAGCCACTCTAGGATATATTTTCTTTTTCCCAAACACAATCTGTCTCTCAAATGCATGACCACATCACAATTCTAGTTCTATGCTTATATTCACTTAATTACTCCAGGAGCAAAGTGCAAGGGAGCGATTCAAACTGCTTACCAACCACAGCTACAGGAGCTGACTGGCATGAGGCCACAGAGGAGGGTGGGCAGAAGAAGACCTTCATGTATCAGATGGCATCTCTTCCATCAAACCATTTTAATGATGCTTCATCTGTAAGACCATTCCATGGAATGCCATAGCTGGGCATGTCTATATATAAGAAACACTGAGAAAAACATTCAGTCTTGAGGACAAAACAAAACTGAAATGTCCGTGCTTTGGGTTGCTTTTAGAGATGGAAGCTCCAATTCCCCTGTTGTGACCAATGCACGTTGTATACTTGCACTAAATAATCACACCACATCCCATATATGTGTGTGTGCAATTGTTAGAGTGATTAATTTTTTTAACTATTCGAAAAATGATTTGGAGAACAGTAAGACAAAAGTGAGCCTCAAAGAATCTTGATAATGAAGATCTTGAAGGAACAGAAGAGGATTAGTGCGGGCTTATTTAATTATTATTTATTTTGGAGATGATTTTCTTGTATGTCAGCTGCCTTTGAGCCCCTGATCCTCCTGCCTCACCTCCTAAGTGCGGGATTGCGATACACACCACCACGCCCAGCTTTTTGTGATGCAAGGTTTCCTGCAAGCTAGGGAAGCATTATACAGCTAATCTATATCCCCAGACCCAAAAATTGGGTTTTTGAGAAAGTCAAAATTGTGATGGTCATCTTCTGCCACTTATCCGTGAGAAAAAAAGCAACATTTCTCAGAATAAAAATCCAATCAGGAATAATAATAACTACTAATAGTTATTCAAAGAATAAGTACATCAACGTCCTTGGACAAGGAAACTATACTTTCTGCCCATGGACTGAAGTCAGAGGTGGGGGTCCAGAGGCCCAAGTGTCAGAAGTTAATTCTGAAACAGTTTCCTGCATTACAACTTTGGCAGGATTTTCTGAGTCACTGGTGTCTCTTAGCAAGACAAAATGTTTTGATGTCTCACCGCAATACACAATAGAGTGAGTTCTTAATGCATTGTCATTCATCTTGAGTGTTGCACTGAGCTATTCAATAGAGTGAATCCTTCTTGCATCATTATTCATCTCTAATGTCATAATCCTTGATCTGGGTGGACAGCCCCAGCAAAGGGCACTGGCACTGTAATACAGGAGGAAGTTGAAAGAAGGAGTTTCTTCTCAAATGGAAAGCCTTGGTTTTCAAATGGAAAGCAAATAGGAATGTCAACCAGAAAATGATTCAAAATAAACTTCAAATGTGATTGGGAAATAGCATCTACCACTAGACTTTTTTTTTTTTAAGTTACATCACTTATTATTATTTATTCAACTGTGCGCATGTGCATGTGTATGTGCGTGTCTGTGTGTGCGTGTGTCTGTGTATGTGTAGAACCACGGACGAACTCACGAACCACCATGGGCGCCTCCACCTCCTTCTGCCCCGGGATTCACAGGCTCCGCCCTACCAGGACCAGAGGCGCAGGTCGCCCCCGCTTCCGCCTGGCGTCTATACGTGGGATCTGGGATCCGAACTCAGGACCCTCTGCCTGAAAGGTTTCCTGCAAGCTAGGGAAGCATTATACAGCTAATCTATATCCCCAGACCCAAAAATTGGGTTTTTGAGAAAGTCTTAACCCCTGAGCCACCTCTCTAGCCCTAGACTTTTTTTTTTAAAGACTTTCTTTTTAAACACTTGCCAAGTTGTGTATGGACTTCCCTCTAAGAGTACCTATGTCACGTCAGCCTTTCTGAATTCAGCATTTTCCCCCTTGATGTGGATTTGTTTGTCAGATGTTCGTGACTTTAGTTTTATGGTTTTATCCATATATCACCTTTAGGCTAGGCTTTCTCTGGCAATTCTATCACTCTGGAACCAGACAAAAGGTATCCAGAATCTAACAATGGATGACTATATATTATACCCCAAAGGCACAAAGGTAGAAGGATGGAGCTCAAAGGGTACAAAGCTGAAGTTATCTTTATGAAAGACCAGAGGTCAATGACAGCTTACAACACAAGGACTAGAGCTAATTACATGCTAGAAACCTTGCTTAATCGATTTTAGGTGTTCTTTCTACCAAAAAAAAAAAAAAAAAGAAGAAGAAGAAGAAGAACAGAAACTAAAGAGAAGTAACTATATGAAATCATGGGTATATAGTCACTGTTATTCATCACAATGTATACCACAAACATCACATTATATACCTCTATACACGGGGTTAAAAATTAAAATACTTAACAAATATAATTATGAAGGCAGTTCAAGATATGCAAGACAATTCTTGATACTGCAAAACAGGCTTATGGAAGGAAAGAGCATAGTTTGCAGGGGAACAAACTATCAAGGTTTAACTATAAGGATTTGTTACCAAATTGCTTTCTGAACATTTATCATTATAGCACAGATTAGAGGAGCATTAGATGCAGCATTCCTTCTGCATCGTAAAGTGTTTGATACAAAGAACCACAACTGACCAAAATGCAAAAAATAAGTGGCTGTACACTGCTTAATCCTAAAAGAGACATCAAGTCACACACACACCCCTAATCAAGGAAGGCTCAGAGAACATGTAAGAAAAGCAAGTAGTAAGAATGTACGAGCTTAAAGGTGGGGAGGAGTGTGGCCGGCCACATGGTGCCTTCTGGACACGACAGGGCTGTTGCATCACGAACTTACTGCAGTTATGTCTGCTTCCACAAGAGCTGCACAAGACCTGGCCTATTGACCTTTCGCTGTGGAAAATAAAATATCTAAGGAGGTCCCACACCTCCCTGAGAAACTATTAAAGGCTAATGCTGGATGGGAAAAGTACAGCTACTTTCTCCAATAGTGTTATCTCTTATCTCATCCTTGCTCTAGCAACTGTCCAGACAGACACCACTAACGGCAACCCAGATGAAACCCAGCGGGCCACACACCCAAAAGACACAAAAGCATAAGGCAGACTAGTGGGAACAAGGTTTGTAGTGGGAAAAAGAAGGGGACTGGAATGAAGCAATAAGGGTAAAAATGACACGAATGCATCGTATTCATGGATGAGGCCCTAAAGGATATAAATAAATTTTTAAAAGTGAGATGCAAAACACGTGGCTTGGCTCATCTAACGATGTGTGGAAGTGCTGATAAAGCAAAATGGCGTGTTTGTATTTGAACATGAAAGAAACAAAGGTGTTTAGGTCAGGCCACCGGAAAGTCTCACAGTGAAAGGCAGGAACTTAGAGAACACGGAGCAACACATCAGCCATGGGTGACAAACTCTTCGGTCACACAAGTACTCTGTTTCTACTCCAACAGCTTCGGCTACAAGCTAGCCCATCTCAAAGCAGTACACACCAGGTTCTACACCTAAGAAAATTATCCAGAGTTTCTTTCCTGGGGTAGATCCCAGGCATTTCCAAAGCCACCAGGGTTTTGTAACACATTCTGGTGAGAAATCACAGCTCTGGCCAGTCACACCTCGGCCCTCAGATCTTCTTCCACCACTTTCCCAAAGCCCTCAAGTGGTCAGCAAAGCCTAAACCCTCCACCGTGAAGACTGTAGATATTGTGTCCAGGGAAATCCCCGCAACTCTGTCCACCCAGAAAACATCTTAGCATAAGGACCATACATGGGCCTCATGCCTTGTGTGCAAATGAGGAACATGTTGCAAAAGTCTGAGCAGGGCTGACAACTGACTTACAGGGGGATGACTTACGAGGGAGATGACTCCACTGGTAAAGTACTTGCTATGTAAGCAGAGGAGCTGAGTTTAGATCCCCAGCACCCATATAAAGTCAGGTGTGGTAGTATGCACTTACAATGACTGACCTCAAGGAGACAAGAGATCAAAGATCCCTGGAATTCACTGACCAGCCGCCCTAGCCAGGAAGCTTCAGACACTGAAAGACATGATTTAAAAGATCCTTCTGCCCAGGGGAAGATCTCCATGAGTAAGAGACCCGTGGCTCTCTGAGGCTCCTCCTGCCCACCCCACCTCGAACTCCCATGGGAGCAGCTCACCTAGTTAGGAAATAATAAATGACGGTTGTTTCCCTAAGGTGTCTGAGAGCCTGAGATTTTATATTATGCTCCACAATGATACCAATAAAAGTTTTAATAAGCCAAATTAAAATTTAAGTGTAAGTGTAGAAACTGGAAATGTAGAAAGGAGTGTGGGGGAAGGGTATTTCTGGCAGAGATCAACTGATGCTGGCACAAGATATCCAAGGGGCTGTGTTCCCTTCAGAGGCTAGCCCTTGGTTGAGACCATCCACCATACTATCATACCAACTTCTGTTCCCTTTCAACACGATGTTCACTGAGCCTTTTGTTCTCTTTAAGGAGAAACATGGAAATAAGTCTGGTGTCTTAGGAATGTGCAAGATCTCTCTCTCCATTTAGATCCTCATGGCATATGTAAAGTCTTTTTTTTAATACATAAAGTAACATAGTCATAAGTTCAGAGGACTGTAACTTCAACATTTTGAATACATCCTTTGGTCCAAAGAACAATCTATCACATTAAAGAATCATTGCAGGAAAAAGAGAAAAAAGAAAAAATTATACTATCATGCTGAGAGCCTATGATGTCAGAGATTTTCATGCATATAAAGTAATACTTTCAACTACTCTGGACAAAATTAAGTTGAAGTCTTTTGAATCAATATTTATTGATCCATGACCTTAGTTATTCTAAGCTCTTTTCTTTTGTTCTCTGTGCCTCCACCTCTAAAAACTACGTTATTCAGTGTCATAGTTGGGCACAGGTGTCAACTTGACAGTTGAGGGTTTCAGCTTTGAGTACATTTGTAGAGAATTAGTGGTTGAGTTAAAGCCCAGAGCCAACCTTCAGGAGATTGTCTAACTGATGGGGAAGGTCCGGGAATAAAATCCAGAGAACTGATTGTGTACACTTGGCCAGACATGCTGGTGTGGAAAGTAAGGATTGTCCCCCTCTCAGCTGTTATGTTGAGATGGTGTGGCCGTTTCCCTCGGCCCTGGTGTCGGTGCATGTTCTCCCATCAAGCTGGACTATGAACTATAACCAGACTATCATAAGAAAATAAACCCCTTGTTTCCTTAAGCCATTTGATGGTGATTTATTAGCAACCATACAGGCAAACTGCATACTCAGAAACGTTGAGAAGGGCCCTTCAAATGCAATACCTGAGTGTTTTAACTGGAGGTATTACCAATGCTTCAACTGTGGGTACCATCTCAGATCCCATCCCTCACAAAAACAGCAAACACAGTCTTCTACACATGTATGAAAACACACAAAATGCGTACTTTCCAGCATGTTTGGCCACAGAATTAAATGTAATGAAATAAAACAGGGAAAGTGTTTTCTTAGATCTGTGTGCTCACAAAGAGTGATAATAATGATGAAAGAGAAGAAAAGCTTGATTGTGTGCTACATGATCATAATTTTAGAAGAGGCTGGGGTGTAGGTCAATGCCAGTAGAAAGAACCACCCCCACCTGGCACGCACATACCAAGCAAACAGGAATAACTTTCACCAAAGGGCTGTCACCGTTAAGAGTTTTGAATATCAGTATAGTTCAGCTATACTGAACTGCTTCACTCAGCGGCTGGGGGAAATTTTCTCTGGAATCAGGCAAAACAGGTCTTGATCCCAGTTTCCCCACTAACTTGCCCCGTGGCACAGCAGCCTCCAGTACCTTTACAGGAAACACTGAACCAGACAGAGAGCCTGAATCCTTCCGGCTCTGAGAACAGTCGGTATTGAATCTACAGTATGAATGGCACAGTCACTATCACAAACTATAGATTTGCTTGCTCCGTAGAAGCAGAGGTATCACACTTTAGACAGCAAGGAAAGAGAAAGCAGGGGAAAAAAAAGAGAGAAGAATCCAAAGATCAAAACCATCTAAATCTCCCATTAAAGAATTTATCTCATGAAGAAATACTCCACCTCCCCCAATCAGGATGTTTAAAAATCCAAGTCAAGAATGCCCAAGAAAAATGTCAACAAGCACATGAGCAGGAAGCACATGCTTATGATTATTAAAAAAAAAAAAAAAAAAAACAAGCCAGAGAGGGGAAAGAATGAGGGGCAGGCAGGAGGAGGACCAGAAAAGAAGTCTATCCCTCGAACCACATGCACACTGTGGAACGTCAGACAGAAAATTCTCTGCTAGTTTTTTGAACTACAGGATGCCAGCACGTTTCCAAAGGAGATTTGAGTGGATAAAAGGCGCAAGCCTTCTGCAAAGTAAATCCATAGAGTAGCATGGAAAGAACATATTATTGTTCAGGACTCAGGAAGCTTTGGAGCCCAGCCCAGGAAAACACTGAGCCACCCAAGGTGCGTCCTTCCAAGGCTCCGTCTGTACAGAAAGGACTCGGAGATAATTCCAGACGTGTGTGATTTCATGCCGATCCAACGTTCCTCAGAGAAAACGTGTTCAAGCTCAGAATAGCTCCGATTTGGAAAAGTCTGGGGAGCTTACTTCTGGGGAGGTGGGGGGAGGAGCTGAATTCTTGGAAAGGTTCTGCGCCATCTCTCCCAGCGGGGTTCATCGAGGAAACAGCAGCGTACCACTCAACCCTGCATTTTTCTTGTCCATCTGAATGTTTGCTCCCCATACCTCAGCTGATGCTGAACAAGGAGAGGAGCATTCCCTGATACACCTGGTCGCTCCTCTAAGCCTGGGGACAGAATGAGTGCGCATGTTGCTAATCTGATCCTGGACCGCAGCTGTCTGGTTCCTTAGAATGAGGGCTAAAGAGTCTGCAGACAGACGGTGCTGAAATAAGATAAGTGACAAGAAATTGCTTATATTATATTAAGCTCATCCAGTAGAAAGCCCTTCACGAATTCCTGTCACATTTTTCTACCATGACTCATTACTTTGACAACTTCAAAAGAGACAAGGGTAAGCCTTTGAGGAGTCCCTGAGCAAGGCAGAAGACCAATGAGCTCTTAGTTCTTCTCTAGCTACAATTTCACACTTACTCAGCCTGGTTGGGGGGGGGGGGTAGACAATTGAGAAAGAAAATAATATGACCAGTGAAAGAACTTTTCCAGAAGACTAGCCCACAGCCTTCTTTCATAATTAAGCTGTCCAGGTGCTGGAGCCTTGGACATTACCCACTCTCCCCAAGAAGTCCCCTCACTCTGAGCCCATTCCTCTGGTCATGGCCAGGGGCCTTGCTACCGTTTTCAATCTAGTTGGGACATCAGCTAAAACACAGGTGATCTGGCTTGACTGAAGTTTCAAACAAATAACACATCCTGTCCCCAACAATCTCTTATGATTTTCTACCTCACAATGAAAACGTTATTCTGTTTCACATTTAATAAGGTACTCGATAAATTGTACTCAATAAAAGGTACTCAATAAAAATAAAATCATGAGATATTTATTCCAAAATAGGTTTTCTGTTAAGTGATTTTGCCCAACTGTAGGCTAACTCATATAGGTTAGGTAGGTTACCCTGTGATATTAGGTCAAAGTTTATCTAGGTTTATCAAATCTACCTTAGACCTTAAAGAATTTTCATATTCTCAACAATATCACAGTATTTTCAATTTACATTGGGCTTATCTGAATATAACCCTTCAAAAATTAAAGAACACCTTTAATCATTTTAATACATGTAGGTCCCGAATATTGCATGGGTCATACTTAAAAAAAAAAATTCCTTATACAAAATTCAATTTTAAATGGGTGCTGTTGTTTTCATGTGCTAAATCTAACATCCTGGACCCTAATCTTTGCAAAAGGAAAAATAAAATGTCAAAAAAAACCTGGTGGATGAGGAGGAATCAAGAGCTAAGATAGATAGATAGATAGATAGATAGATAGATAGATAGATAGATAGAGCATATATATATATATATATATATATATATATATATATATATGAGACTCACCAACAACTTGGACTGAAGAGCAAGAGAAAAGAGGGATTGGGAAGGGAAAGGAGACAGGAAAGTGAAGAACAAAATATGTTTTATTCTTGAAAAATGCTTTTTAAAAAGGTGCTTAAAGATACTTTATTCACAGTGCTCTGAATTTTTAAAACATCAATTAGAAAGGTGAAGAGCAATTAAAAAGTGATTTTAAACAGCAAGTTATAAAATTCCAGTCCTTGAGCTGGCTCCATTTTGAGTTCACTGTTGGCATGTCTACCTAACCACCGAATCAGTGACCCAATTGGACCCTCCCTAAATTCCTCTCTATTGTACATGGAACGCCTCTGCAACACCAACTCTGGAAACATAAACTTTGGAAACCAGGCTGGGTTATGTAAGGAAGGCAACTGATAGAGGAGAACAGGGCAGGGGCTGCCAGAGGACTTCAGGGAAGACTTGAGTCAGGGTCAAGAGGCGGAAACTGGCGGGCTTCCCAGGCCCGAGGCTCCACAGTGTGGCTTTGTTAGTCCTGGTGATCAGACACACCCGTGCTCCAAACACAGGCCATGTCAGGAAGAGTGATGGGGGCCACGCCTCTCTCCTGTCCTCAGTGAAGGAGAAAGTTTAGCTTTCACCCTCCTGGAACACAGGAAGGGTTTAAGAACACACCTATCAAACAGAGGCACAGAAGACACACGTGCTAAAAAAAATAAGCATTTATCCATAAGAAATGAGCTGTCTTAAACTGACTGAATGATCGCTGATAGATTGTAAAAGTGCTGAACGATGGCCAGCAAGACACAGCTCTCTGGTCCGACACTAGTTCAACCTGGACTTCAGAGAAATGTGCATAATAATTAATAAATAGCAAATACATTAATTAATTAATAAGGTACACTGGTTCTGACTAATGTGATGTTCACATACATAACAATCGACAGGCTGAAGATAGAGAATAAATATTCCTAAGTGAAAATTCTCACCGATGCCTACATTTCCTATGAGAACACAGCAACAATTCCTCACGGTGTGATTTAGGTAAAAGCATCAGACAACTGTTAAAAGCGAACAAATGACAAGGCTGTGGAGGAACTGGAACCCCGAGCTTCTCGGGTAGGAGTGAAGACAGGGAGGCGCTGGGCAAAATAGTCCAGCAGTTCCTCAAAGCCCTGAACGCAACGGCCACAGGACACAGGACCGAGCGTTCGCTTCTAGGGAGGGATGAGAACGAATGGGAAGCGGCGTCTCTATGAGATAAGCTCAAACCTGCCTTCACAGAGCGTGACTCTCAAGAGCCCGAAGGTGGAAGCAGGCCAAGAGTCTGTCAACAGGACAATCGACAAAACAAAATGACAGACATAAAAGAGGAACACTATGTGTCCTTAAAAAGGAAGGAAATTCTGACTTATGACCACGGCTGAACCTTATAAGCACTATGCAAAATTAAATAAGCCAGCCAGCAGTAGATAAATTCCACAAACACTGTATGTATGAACTTATGTGCGATACCTAAATAGCTGAATTCACAGCAAAAGATAAAGTACATGGTAGATGGTAAGAAACTGGGACGGAGGAGACAAAGAGTTGTTTACTGAGTACTGATTTTCACTTTTACAAGATGAACGCGGACCAGCGATTGGGTGTACAAGAGCACTACTGAACTGCACAATGAAATGGTCAAGATGGTCTGTCTTGTGTGTCCCTTGCCACAACTAAACACATAAACACACATGTATGCACATGTGCAAGTGTACATATACACATGCATGCACCTGTGTACACACATGCAGAGGCACACATGCATGCATGAGCATTTGTATACACACACACACACACACACACACACACACACACACCCTAGGGTTCAACCCTAAGGCTTCTGGCACCACAGAGCATTACCGAGGTTCTGGAAGCAGACAGCCATTTTCCAAGGACTCTGTGGACAATGGTCCCAGGCCAGGCAACAGTCCTGGCTTCTCCCACAAAAATCCCATCCTGCCTCTTGAATTCATTGTCTAAACGAATGGTCTCCAAAATCCATTTCCTTAAAAATGCACAATAGAGCTGTTTTGTTGTTTTTTCCTCCTTCTTCTAAGCATTAAAATAACCAAAGACAAAGTCATATGGAATATAGAAAGACAATTTTTCCTGTCATTTTTTTTCTTTCAAAATTACTTCTCAAAGATTTCATGCTGAAATTGAATATTCTTCCTTGAGCCAATACAATCTGAAGCATTTGAATGTAAAAGCTTCTATGAAGCTACAGCCAACTCTTCCCCCAGACAGCAGGTTCCGGTGAGGCCTATTTTTACACTGCTCGCTGCTGCTACTTGGGCACGGCTGGGGGGAAGGGTCTAGAAGGGGAAACGCTCACTAGCTGCTCAGAAGAACCCAATCGAGCACATCAAGAAAGAACAGAACTGTGGAGGGAACAAGTGCACTAGCCACTGCTCACCCCTGAAAGGCGCCTCGGGGCCTAAGGTCTGCTACCACTGTGTGGCACTCAAGTGGCATTCACCAATTGTCCATGGCTTCAAGGATCTTCATGATCTGACGGCCTTACAAATGATGGAGGAAGAGGAGTGTCTCCCTCAGTGATCTTTCTTATTCTAGGTGGTAGTTCTGTTCTATAAAATCACCTTGAATGCTGCATTAGCAAATACCAAACCCCTGTTCCTATGAACCCTGATACATTTTCCTCATTCCCTTGAACGCGTCATCTCACTTCATGTGTGTTTCTACTTGTCATAGTGAGATAAAGATGTCAACTTGTTCAAGCTCTGGGCACATTTGCAAAGAAATACTGGTTGAGTTAGGCCCCAGCAAACCTGCAGGAGATTATGTGTTGATGGGGAAGGCCCAGCCCACGGTGACAGGGACTAATACCCGCACAGAGGAATAAGATGGAGGGAGCTGGTTAAGAACATTCCTGTTATTGGTCTGGCAAGCAGAGACTGTCCCTCTCTCAGAGTCCTCTGTACTCAGAAGGACAAGAATGTCTGGTAAACAAACAGTCTGTAAATTCCAAACAGATTTTTACAACATGCAATTCTTAAGGCGTCATCATCCTTAGAAGGGAAGGTAACCCTTTTGCTCATCAAGAAATCTGCTGCTTCAAAGAGGCTAAGAAAGCTGGCTTCTTCCATTAATGCCTTTTGTGTTTCCTGTCTGGTTTTCAGTCTCTCACTTCTTGACAATCTTTTGCCTGATTTACTAGTCTCTGATATTGACCTTTTCCTGTCAGACTAAGAATTCTTTTTTTTTAATTTGAGTTCTCTTATTTTTTTTAATTTATTCAATTGTGTGCGCGTGTGTGTGTACACACATGTGTAGTATATGTGTGTGTGTGTAGAACCACAGGTATGTGTATGTATGTGTGTGTGTGTGTGTAGAACCACGGGCGAATTTGGGAACCACCATGGACCGCCTCCACCTCCATTTACTCTGCCCCGGGATTCACAGGCTCCGCCCTACCAGGACCAGAAACGCAGGCTGTCCCCGCTTCCGCCCAGCGTCTATATATGGAGTATAGGATCTGAACTCAGGACCTCTGCCTGCAAGGCAGAGGCTTAACCCCTGAGCCATCTCTGCAGCCCCCAGACTAGGAATTCTTATCCTTTGATCCTACTACTCCCACATTTTGCAGATTTGTGACTTTTTCCATTTTCGATCTACTCTCCTTCTGTGCTTTCTATCTTTATTATGCCCTCAGCCCCTAATCTGACTTTTACTCTTAGTGCTGCTTCTACTGTCTCAGCTGCTGCTACCACTTGTATTGGAACTACTACTGGAACTGCTCCAACTACCACACATAAATATGGTGTGGCCAGTTCCTTCGCCACCAGTGTTGATGTGAGTGCTCCTGCCAAGCTGGATTAAAAACTATAATCCAGACTATCACTATCCTAAGAGAAAATAAAACTCCTTGTTCCCTTAAGCCATTTGGTTGTGGATTTATTAGCCACATGCAGAATAACTTGGACCCTTTTTTAAAATATCTTTCTTGATACATTACTTATTTGTACCAACAGCAGCATCCCTGATGCTTAAGGGATACCTTGGAACGTGTCTATTTCTTTATAGAGCACATCAAAGCTTCTTGCCCAGAGCAATACTAGACAATAATCAATCCTACGGTTTGAAGCCATTTTAAACAGTGAAACCACCAACCAAAATACAAAGAAACGTAGGAAGCATGGTACCAAGTGGACTGCAACAGGAACCCTAACTCACAGAACGGGACACAGACACAGTGAGGTGTCACCTGGTCAGCCTCATGAGGACACACTACTCAAATTTTCTGTTGTTTCACACGTCTACCATCAATGGCCACAAAAAGAAACTCACATATCACTTTGGAGTAATAAATCTTAGGAAGCAAACCCACAAATACAAATACCTTGAAGAAGAAAGGTCGACTTTTCTGACTTGGATGTTTTTAGACATGTGAGTATAGTGATTACTATGACATCATGTGAGCACAGTGATTACTATGACATCATGTGAGCACAGTGATTACTATGACATCATGTGAGCACAGTGATTACTATGACATCATGTGAGCACAGTGATTACTATGACATCATGTGAGCACAGTGATTACTATGATATCATGTGAGCACAGTGATTACTATGACATCATGTGAGCACAGTGATTACTATGACATCAGTGAGCATAGTGATTACTATGACATCATGTGAGCATAGTGATTACTATGACATCATGTGAGCATAGTGATACTATGACATCAGTGAGCATAGTGATTACTATGACATCATGTGAGCATAGTGATTACTATGACATCATGTGAGCATAGTGATTACTACGACATCTACTCAGACCTACCAATGGCTCTGGTCACCTGTACCTCTCGCCTTCTGGGATGCATGCACTGGGCATCGGGCACTGACTGATGTGGGCGGTGACAAGTCCCCTCGCTCTCCCAATTCATCAGGCAAAGTGCTGTGCGAACTCTAAAGCTCTACAGTCTGCCAGTGTTGGCTGTCAGCATCTATGACAAGGCTAGTGTAACAGGGA
The DNA here is from genome assembly GCA_023101885.1 of Typhlomys cinereus. Lineage (NCBI taxonomy): Eukaryota > Metazoa > Chordata > Mammalia > Rodentia > Platacanthomyidae > Typhlomys > Typhlomys cinereus. The sequence goes on from JALPQD010000149.1 coordinate 4,889,460, forward strand.
CTCAACCACAGGCTGCCCTTTTGTCCATGATGGGATCTCCTGCAGCCTCCAGAAGCTTCCTTAGAGTCACCCCCTTTGTCTATTCATGTCTTCAGCATCACATCTGAATGCAACATTCGTTGAAAATGCGCTGACATTCTTTCACATCCTAACAAAGATGTCTCTGTCCTCAAACTTCCCTTTCAGTTCCATATGCAGGCTTAAAATAAAATTCAAGACTTTAAAAAAAATGCTCAGTTTGTTCCAATTTGCTATTCATGGTAACACTAAGTGTCTTGCATCATGAAAAGCTGAAGCACAGGGCAGACACACTGCCACTAACACAGGCTCCTTGCAAAATCACACAAGATGGTTTACTTCCTGGAGAAGACCTGCAGTCTCATGGAACTGGCTGTTGGAGGCCAGAACATTGAGGACCAGAGATCCGGGGCCCTAGATTTCATTATGATCACTCATATCTTCAATGCCACATGAAAACTTCAAATCCCAGCAGCCCACCACTGCAATGAAGGGACATTCTGCCTTTTCCCCCCTATAGGCTGGGGATCAAGCCCAGGACTTAAGCATTCCAGGCTAGTGTTCCACACAAGGACCACCCACACCCAGGCTCAGGAAACCAGCCTTGATCTCCCTTCTCTCCCCACCCCCAATCCCTTACCTTAACCAGCTCCTTCTTCTTTCTTTGTAACTAAAATGGGAACCATCATGAACACTTCTGCTTTTCTTGCTATTCTCAAAATGGGTTACTTTTAAAGCCTCTCTATCGATGCTACAACTAAAAGGGCCTTCAAGCTTTCACTAAAGCTAATTATGAACACCCAGAAACCATGTAAAAGCTAGGTGTAGTAGCTCGGATCTGTAGTCTAGGTGCTATTAGGAGACGGGAGAGACACAGGAAACTTCTCAAAATTCACAGGCCAGCTACTGAGGAGCTCACAGCACAGGACCAAACCACAAACACAGTTTGTTGTGACAACTAAGGCCCGTCCCCTGACTTCCATACAAGCACCATGGTCAAACACATTCCCACTCACACACACACCATAAACACACATACACCAGATGTTATGGTTTGTAATGTGTCCCCCACAGTCTCATGTGTTTGGCAAGGTCATGGCACCTTGAGAGGTAGAGCTTTGCTGGAGGAAGGCAGTTACAAGGGGTGGGCCTTGAGGTGGATTAGTCCCACCCTTCCTCCAGGAGAAGTCTGCCTTTGCTGCAAGCAGTCTGCAGCTCTCAGCTTCCAAGATGTCTGCGGTGACTTAGCCTCCTCCAGCTTTGACCAACCAGCCATGCCGCCTCTGCTTTGAGAGATTGAACCTTCCCTCTGGAACCGTAAACTGAATAAACCTCCCTTTCTCCCTTAAGTTGATTGACGTTGGGTGCTCTCACAGCAATAATTAAAGAGTAACTGATAGACCAGACATACAAAAATAAAATACAAAACACTTAGAAGTAACAGGTATGTGATAGTTCCTGATAAGCTTTTGGTCAGAGAGGCCTCAAAGGTCCCCAACATATATAGGCTTTGGCCACTGCCATGAATGCACGTGGATCACAAGACAGGGACAAAAATGCCAATCGGAACTGGCCTAGTAGCTTACTCCTTTCAGGACTGCTTTCATAGTACTAGGAAGTACTATGCATGCTACTGGGGAGAAAAACAATTAACAGTCTCATCAAGCTGTGAAAACTGCAAATGCAATATCAAGCACCCAGGAAGAGGAGACCACCAGAGTAATAGTGGCATGGCCAGCAAGGGGGCAACCAACAGCTTTCTAACTGGATTAAAGGGCCACTTTTCAGCAGGGATCACATTCCAGGTACTGTAAACCAGAACAAGAACCAATGAAAGAGGGACAGGAGAGATAGCTCAGGGGCTAATCCTCTGCCTCACAAACAGAAGGACCTGAGTTCAGATGCCAGATTCCTCATGAAATACACCAAGCAGAAATGACCTGAACTTCTGGAAGGCAGAACCTGAGAAATCCCAGAGTAAAGCAAAAACGACGTAACAGCAACCCAGAACAACTCGCAAAATCATTCTTGGGCTTTCATTAGCACTTTCAGAGAGGGAGAGAGGGGGGGAGAGAGAGAGAGAGAGAAAGAGAGAGAGAGAGAGAGAGAGAAGTACATAACTTAAAATAAGTTAATTTAAAAAAGAACAGGGGGGGGCTGGAGAGGTGGCTCAGGGGTTAAGCCTCTGCCTTGCAGGCGGAAGGTCCTGAGTTCCAATCCTAGACCCCACATAGAGACACCAGGCGGAGGTAGGGCGGCCTGCCATTTCTGGTCCTGGTGGGCAGAGCCTGTGAATCCAGGGGAAGAGTAAACGAGGAGGTGGAGGCGTCCATGGTGGTTCCCAAATTCGTCCGTGGTTCTACACGCACGCACACGCGCACACACACACACACACACGCACAGTTGAATAAATAATAAAAAAATAAAAAAGAAAAAAAGAACAGGGACTGGATAGATGGTTTGGGGTTGAAATTCAGCTTTGCAGGCAGAAGGTCTTGAGTTCCAATCCAAGTCCCATGTAAAAACACCAGGCAAAAACAGGTCGGAGCCTGTGAAATCCCAGAAAGAAGCAAAAAGGGGGTAGAAGCAATCCAGGATGATTCCTGAAAGTCACCCTTGGTTCTCCACAGGGACACACAGTGCCCTCTAATACACACACAGAGACACACAAAGTAAATAAATAAAGTTAAGACATAAACTTTAAAAAAAGAAAGAGCCTACAAAAAAGAAGAACATTGACCCTAGCTGGAGTAGGCAAACCATGAAGATTTTGCTACACTGACGCTATATTAAATTGCCTTTTACACAACTCCATCATATCCATAGATTGGAAGAACACTCAGCACTCAATATAGAAGTTTCCTTCTGCATTGGAAGGTGTTTATCACAGGAAAATCACAACTGAACAAATTAAGAAAATAAGTGATTGTGGACTGCTCAGCCCCACACGAGACACCTAAGTCACCCCCACTCCCAACACAAGGCTCAGGGGTGGAAGGAGCGGTGAGATTATCAGAGAAGCGCTCGGCACCCGACCAAGAAAGACCCAAGTGCGATGGAAGATGCATCATGCACAGAACCACAAGTGGCCATGATACAAAGTAAAAACTACCTGTGGACACTCAGCCTTATTCAGGACATCTAAACCCTCTCCCATCCCTAGGCTCTGAGCACTATGTAGAATAGGGGGAGGGGGAGGTAAGAATGTAAGAGCTCGAGGACTGGGAAAGTAATGTCACACAGAAGTTACTGCACATATCAGAGGTGTGGCGCCCAAGAACTCAATGCAACAGTGTCTGTTTCCACTAGACTTCTACAATCGCTGGCCTAACAACACTGAAATAGAGAAGATCCCACCAGACATGATACTACCCTGTGGGATTGTATGGGCTGGTGCTAGACAAAGAGAGGGGGAGCCCTATATTGCACCCACTGATGGGCCATTTGTGCCCTGACAGATGCCCAATCACAAACTAGTACAGACATCCTAGAGGTAACCCAGTTGTACCCAGTTGTACAGATGCAAGAAGGAGGTAAGGGAGAACAGGAAGGGTAGGAAAGGAAGAGGAGTAGGAGGAGATAATGAAAATAAGTAAACTTATGGTTAATATAATTTAGAAATAAAGTTAATATATAAATACATTAGCCTTTTTAATTTATATTTTTCTTTTTTTTTTCTTAAGATAGGGTCTTACTATGTAGCCCAGGTTGTCCTAAAATTCACAATGATCCTTCTGCCTCAACCTCCCAAATTCTGGGATTAAAGACAGGAGCAATCCCTCCCTTCTCGATCACTTCCCAATTCTAGCACCCCTTCCCACACAAACACCTCAAAGGGAAAAAAAAAAAAGTCAGGCCCCGCTTTGGATCTCGAGCGGCCAGTTTCACTCCGAAGACTCCAGCAAAATTCTCTGGGCCAAAGGTTTGCACCAAAGGCCTTCACTGTTCTTCCCACTTCTGGGTCCTCAGGCTTATCCCTGTCAGGCTCAGATGCTGCGGAAATGTGGAATGACAACATGGCGCTCACACTGCGGCATGGCGGGAACCCATCTTCTCTCCTGAGTCCACCACTACAAACGAGGTCTAAAGTACACTTTTAAAATGGCAGGTGGAACCCCAAATGTGGCTTCGCCCCAGCTGGAAAAGGCAGGAGGCACACTATCAACCAAGGTTCCTGCGGATCCACCACCAGCCCTAAATGAAGATGCTGACATGAACATGAAACTGACAGGTGGGAATTCCCTGCCCCCAGGCAAGAGTGGGACGCAGGGAGGCGTGACCTGCGGGGGAATCCAAACGTCCTGGCACTGGGGGACAGGTGCGTGGCGTTAGCAAGAGGGGCTGGCGTGTAGCACACAGCATCAGCACGGAGGTCACTGTCTGTTGTAAGGTCAGTCTCAGACCCACACATTCCCTCCTCGTTCCCAGGAGGAAGGCAAACCCCACTTGGTCCAGTCATTCCGGCTGGCTGCCAAAGAGCAGGTTTAGGGATGGTGAATGACAGATGCAAACACAACGCTCCCAACAACCAGAAAGAGTACAATGCTGAACATGAAAAGACTGCAGCCGACAGCAAACCTGAGAAAAGGCTTCATGAAGGTGAAGACTGAAAGACTGAAAACCAGAGCCGGGCAGAAGAAACCTAAAGCCCAAGAAGAAGATAATCTTCATGTACTGTTACAGTAATCCTGAATGAAATCCATTTATCGGTTTAGACATCAGGGTTTCCAAAGGACACCCCAGCTATTGACTCACATTACAGGTTTCCAAAAACACCTTTGATGCCGGTTCACATTCTAAAATGAGACATCTTTATGCACTTAAAGTGGGGTGAGTCTCTGTCATATTTTGCCACCAGCTGATTTCACTCTCCAAAGCTGCATGAATTCAGCAGTCACTTATGGAGCCCCTTAGGACTCGTTCAGCCCCATCCACTTCAGAAACTGTGGTAGAGGATGTGTAAAACCTCAGCTGAGCCAAGGGCACTGTGAAGCAGAGCAGTCCTGAGCATTCTCTCAATCCATAAGCAGCAGCAGGAAGTTACAGAGACCACTGTCTGCGCCTTCAGAAAACTAACTTAATTCATGACCCATGCATTAGTAAAACAAGGATTCTACCCCTGTCCTCTGCTAACTTTCTTGAGGTCATGACCAACAAATATATTTTTAAACAATTTGCAACTAGCTTTGAAAGTTACTACAGCTCATTCGGTCATTCTGATTAATTGTGAAACATGCATTTGTTTTCCCAAAATTAAAAGGGAATTCAATGCCAGACGGAGTACAAGTAAGAAAAGGAAAGAAAAAAAAGCAATGAGTATGTCCATTTGTTTTCTGAAGTCAAACTGTTTGGGCTTAAATCCCAGTTGTGCCCACTGTATGATCTTGGGTAAGTCACTTAACCTCTCTGTGGCTCAATAAGGCTAATAACAGCCACTAACCTACGGCATTGTGAGAATTAAATGGGACAAATATAGAGTACTTAAAACTGTTTCTACCATATGGAAAACACTGTAATGAGGCTCAGCAATCTTTTTATCAGTATTAGTGCTTAGATGGATATGTGTGTTATTTAAAGTTGCAATGATACTTAATCTGCAGGAATGCTTTTGATTTACACTGTATCAAGTTAAAATTTGTTTTATAAAAAAATTATTCAGATCCCAGGTCCCACGTTAAAAAAAAAAATTATTCAAATAACAGAAAAAAGAACCAGTGTTTTTTTGGGGGGGTTCTTGTTGTTTGGCAGGATTATCACGACAAACGAACATGAAATCAGTTCAGGGTAAGTTTAGGATGTGGAGGGGCAGGAGAAAGGCGAAGATTGAGCATCTCCCTGGAGTAGATATAGCAGTAGGGCCAACCCTTCTCAATACCCCTACCCAGTGCACACCTCGGCTAAGCGGCAGGACCAAGATACTGCAGAGGCCCTGTAGTCGCCAACACTGGTTCTGCAGGCACCTGACCCCAACCAGGTAGGAGCATCAACCCTCTCATCTGCGCTTCACGTGGGTAACTGATATCACCTTGGTTTCCCACCCCTCCCCCCATTCTAAAATCTAGTGACTCCTGCTGGGGCACAGCTGGGAAGTGGGGTACCTACTGAGCACGCAAGGTGTTCTGTGTTCTATCCCAGCACTGCAGGGGGAAAAAAAGTTAAATCAAGCCCAGTGAGCATAAAGACTTTTCCATAAATATTCTAAGTCTTCACTCCTTGGCACAACCTAGTCCCTGCTAAGCACTGGGATTCCTAGAAATGTCTAACTAGCTAAATCCGTCTGGTGCATTCATATCTTAGGAAGACAAATTAAAAAATATGAAGGAGAAACATCATGTTCCAACTCATATTGAAAAATGCTAGAAATATATTGAAATACTGAAATAACACTGATAAGCAGTTGTACTGAAAAAGTGGAAATATCAAACATCGAATGCTGTTCAGAATTTTTCAGGGGGTTGAAGCCTAAAGTCCTTAGGATTTAAGAGATCTATAATGCAAGGTGAGAGATCCTAAAGAGCGATCCTCTTCAGTTTGGAGAATCAGAAAGGCTGCACTGTGCCACAGGTTGGGGGGACCTGTATCCCAGAGGGACAGGAGATTCAGACAGGCAGAGCCTGGGCTGGAACGACACTGAAGGCAAGGGGCGCAGGGTACAGAGGTCCCCACACAATGAGCGCTGTGAATGGAGTCCTCCTAGCTCTTCACTGATACAAGCATAGGGAAGCTTAACCTCAATAAATGTCACAGGACTAGATCACAGAAGGCCAGATCCCATCACAACTAGTTTGGATTTGAGTCTTGAGGCAATATCATGTCACCCAAGGCTCTGGGAGTTTAAGATGGCAGGACAGGGTGGAATAAGAGGTTTAGGGTGGTAAAACCACCAATGCCACGTATAGCTTACAACACACTCCTGAAGGTTTAATACTGTGGTCCCTGCAATCTCACTCCACAGTGGAAAAACCTAGACCTGCAGGCACTAAAAGAGTTGCTAGACTCCATCATCCTCTAGAAGTCAGGGGAGGAAAGGCGGTACCCTGCAAAAGACCAGTCTCACAGGGTGCACAGCAAGCACCAATCTGTTCTAGTTCTTTCCTCCCCGGCACTTGCCGATTTCAGTTGAATGGGGAAAATCCAGAAGTACAGAAGGACCCGATGACCAATCTCCCTAAGACTCAGGCATCACAAAATTGCTGCCAGAAACTGAGGCTCACACTGATTGAGGAATGCGCCTGTACTTGGAGTTTTTTTGTTTTGTTTTGTTTTTACCAAAAATCATCGACCCAGCATTCCTCATGAATGGATGTGATTGGAAAACTGACTGCACTGCGCATTTCAGGGAAAGACCATGGCCCTGCACGCTGCACGGAAAACATCAACAAGGGCTTGAGCTGCACAGGGCATTTCTTGGGTGGGGGGTAGGGATGGAGTGGGGGGAGATGCTCTTCTAGCAAAACCATTCTGTTTTTGGTTCCAAACCACATAATCCTAGAAGCCTTGAGAACAAAGGCCATTTTACCACGTTCTACCACAAAGTTCCAGGGTCCCCAGCGAACACTGAAGGAAAAAGAGGCTCCTCTTCCTCCTCAAACAGTGAATGACATTTTCCTACTACATTCATCTCGTGAACTAAATTGAAAACTATTTCATACAGTAAGAAGGGAATAAATAACAAAAGACCAGTCCCAGATTCCGGGACTGCTTCATCTCTTCAAACACCACTGCTGGTTTTAAGGAGCCCTCCTGCCCTGCAGGGTCCGGCATTTTTACTTGCCCAAAGGCCGGGGGCTTGAGAGAATGGATGGCTTTCTGGGGCCCCTTTTAGGTTCAAGGACATTAAGCAGCCTTGCCAGATGGAAGGCTCCCCTAAATCATGATTGTGTTTATTTATTTTAATTTGGGGAATACAAAGAAAAGGGCTTCCTTGTGACATTTTCATACATGGAGAATTATGCTCCGCGCTTATTCACCCTCTTGGGAAAGGGGCAGGGCTGGCGATGCTGGATCTTCAGCGTGATAAATGGTATATACAAGCAAATGCTGGGAACCTGCCTTTGCAGTGTATCAAATGCAAATTCAGAATTGTTGGGTTTTTTTTTCCTTCAAACTGGATGAAAGTATCCACTCCATTATGCTTTTCCATAAAATAAGGGAGTCGTGAGGATATCCGACCAGAATCATTTTCATTCCGACCAATTAGATATTCACGAAGGTTTTATTCATACAATTGAAGAAAGGAACTCCTTCATTATGAAAATGACTAACACACATGCATGCCTACCGAGGGCTCCTAAAGTAAATATTTTCATACAAAAGCTGTGTTTTCGTACTCTCCAATTATTTCCAGTATTTGGCAGGGAACCAAGGCAATTCAGTAACTTTGCCATTTATAGCAAAGTTTAGGCAGAGTTCATGGTAGGGTGAAGAGGAAAGTATCCTTGCTAAGCATTTCAAGGCCACAGAACAAAACAGAACGTCCATGCAGGAAGGGATTTGGTCTAAGGGCAATTTGGAGCTCTATGAAAACCAAACAGGGAAAAAATGGAAGACCAGTGAAAGGAAGAAAGGGAGAGAGAAAAAGATATAGAGAGAGAAAGAGAAAAGGAAGAAGAGAGAGAAGAGAAGAGAAGAGGGGAGGGGAAGGGAGGAGAGAGAGGAAGAGAGGGGGAGAGGGGAGGGAAGGGGAGGGGAGAGGATGGGAGAAGAGAGGGAGAGGAGAGAGGGAGAGAAGGGGAGAGAGAAGGAGAGGAAGGAGAGGAGATGGGAGGGAAGAGGAGAGGGGAGAAGAGAGGGGGGAGGGGAGGGGGAGGGAAGAGAAAGAAAAACCACCCCAGGCACTAGGAAGCTGGGATCAGAGAGAACATATCTCAACTCCTGAAAAAGGAATTCCTAAGAGAACAAGAATTCCTAAAAGCACTGCGTTCATGGACACATACAAGTCATCTCCTCCCTTCATTTGGGAGGATACAAAGCCAAGTGAGAGAAAATGGTTGTTGCAGTCAGCCTGCATGGTTCCTGATAAATGACCATCAAACGGCTTAAGGGAACAAGGGGTTTATTCTCTTACTATTTCTGGTTACAGTTCTCAGTCCAGCTTGACAAGAGAGCATGCACCAATACCAGGGCCAAGGGAACTGGCCACACCATTACCACATAATGGCTGAGAGTCGTACAATCCTTACTTGCCAGACCAGCATGTCTGGCCAAGTGAAGAGAAGGATGCCACCTCTCTCAACCAGCTCTCTGTGATTTATCCAGGGCCTAATCCCACCCACCATAGGCTAGGCCTTCCCTAGCAGCTAGACAATGTCCTTCAGGTTCGCTCTGGGCTCAACTCAACTACTAATGCTCCACAAATGTGCCCAGAGCTCAAACCCTCAACAGTCAAATTGACACCTGTGCCTAACTATGACAATGGCTAAACTAGAGACAGGAGACAAATGACTTTGCCGAGCATTTGAGAAGACACACAGTTACCAGAGGCCACTGAGTTGTAAGTCCAGAAAACATCTCTCCCCATCCAACCTAAGAAAAAAGTGCTAAGTCAAAAAAAGAACCTGCCATGGCCTTGAGTTATGTAGGGACTGAAGCAATTATGGGAAAAGGAACATTACAAGGCTGTGGGGATAGTTCAGGTGGTAAAGTGTTTGCCACACAAGCACTGGAACCTACATCGAACCCCAAAACACACATAAAAACCCAAGTGTGGCGATGTGCACTTGTAATCTCAGCTCTCGGGAGGTGGAAGTGGGCTCCTTGGCCAGTCAGCTAGCTTAATCAGTTAGTTCCAGACCAGTGAGAGACATGTCTCAAAAACAATAGAAAGCACACATATAACGCAACCACACTCCCATGACTCTGCACATATGCACACATGTATATTTATATATGCACAGCCATACGTGTATGTGGTTGCATGTATACATCCGTGTATATGCAAAATACAAAAAAAAAACCTTTAAAAATATAAGCAAAATGAAGCCACTCTTGGCAATGCGTGGGCTGCTGGGCAAGACAGGACACGGGACAGTTGTCCAACTAGAAAACACAGTAACACACACTCATGGTCACGATGGCCAGAGAAGACAGAAGCAGGTGTGACGACAGCCCCAGTCTGGCCGACATGTGGTCTCAAAATAAGGAAAGGGCCTCAAGCAGAAGTGCCAAGAGTTGCCCAATCTCTGCTTTTTCTTGACTATTAGCAAAAATCATTCTGCACGTCTCCACCTCACCTACCTACAAAAGTCAGAAAGAAACAATAACGTTCAAACTTCTGGCCTCACTTCTAGGTTATGGTGACATGTGAACAAAGGAGAAAACTGAACAGGAAGCAGACAGTCCAAACTATCAGAAAAGTAGGGTCTTTCCTCAGAGCCAAGTGGCCTGAGCTCTTTTAAAAGTCAGTGAATGACTGTGGAGTGTGCTGCCCTCAACAAGACATCTGAATTTTCTCCATTCCCCAAGGCTCAGGGAACAAGGATGCGAGAGTCAGGGGTGGGGAGGAGTGTGCCATTAAGCAGCGTCCACTGGATATAAGATCGCTGCATCCATGAGCTCACTGAATACCTGCTGTCAAGGTTTGAAACGTGTCCCCCACAGTCTCATGTGTTTGGCAAAGTCATGGCACCTTGACAGGTAGAGCCCTGCTGGAGGAAGGCAGTCACAAGGGGTGAGCCTTGAGGTGGATTAGTCCCACCTACCTCCAGAAGTCTGCTTTTTGGAGAAGCAGTCTTGCAGCTCTCAGTCTCACAGATGGAAGTGACTTAGCCTGTCTCCAGCTTCGGCCAGCCAGCCATGCCTCTCCGCCACGAAAGACTGCATCTCCCCTCTGGAACTGTATGCTGAATAAAGCTCCCTTTCTCTCCCTTACGTTGCTTCACTTTGAGTGCTCTCTTACAGCAACAATTAAGAGTCCTGTTACACCTTCATAAGGCCTGAACAAAACTAGGCCCATCGATGTTACATCATTTGGCCCCTACCCCTCGCTGAGTGAATAATGATAGTTAGTGCTGGTTGTGGGGAGGGGCCCACTGGCTTCAGTGGTGTTACCACTGCTGTGTTGCCTACCCTGCAGAAGGTGCCCAGGCGCATGCTAACACAGACAACTATATCACACACACACACACACACACACACACACACACACACACACACCATAAAGCAAGGTGGAAACTTGTTGAAAAGAAGCAGATTATCAGGGAAAAGAGAGAAGATGAGGTAGGGTAATATACAGAGAAAATAACAGGTTCATTGTACGTGCATATATAAAACTGTCAAAGGAATAAAAATAGATTAAAATGACATTATTTTAAAAATGCTGATATTAAAAATACATAATATGAAGATGATCAAAAAACAAGTCAGTGTTGGGATGATGAGAGGTTCACAGTAAAAGCACCTGCACGCAAACCTGGTGGCCTGAGATTTAGCCCCAGAGGCCACATGGTGGAAAGAGAACAGACTTCAGATTTCTGAAAGGTGTTCTCTGACCTCTACATGCACGCCATGATGACTCTCTCTCTCCCTCCCTCCCTCTCTTTCTCGTCTCTCTCTTTTCTGGAACAAGTACAGAAAATGCTTCAGAGGAGAACTCTCTCTTTTTCTAAAGAGAAAATAGGAAAAGAAAAGTCACTGCTATAAAGGAAGTGTAGGAGAACCATTCTCGACAGGGGCCAGCCCACGCCAAGACACACCAACGCTGACTGGCTCTCACTCCCGGGGACATACTTGCAGCTGCCAGGGACATGTGGGAGAGACCCAGAGGAATGAGGACATGAGTGGACATCAGCACTCGTGAGGGAAGCGTCAGTGTTCACATGGTGAACTGTAGCTGCAGTTGCGCAGAGAAGATGCTCCAGCGTTTATGCGGAGGCACCATGAGGTCTCTTACAGGGCCTTGCTAGCAAGCACAGGGCCCTAGGTTCAATCCCCCACACAGGGGTTACATGGAGGGCTAAGAGGGAAGGAAAGAAAAAGAACGAGAAACAAAGCTTATGTCATAGTTAGATACAGGTGTCAACTTGACTGTTGAGGGTTTGAGCTCTGGGCACATTTGTAGAGAATTAGTGGTTGAGTTAGGCCCAGAGCAAACCTGCAGGAGATTGTCTAGCTGCTGGGGAAGGCCCAGCTTATGGTGGGTGAGACTAGGCCCTGGAATAAAACAACAGACAACTGGTTGAGAGGTTTGACATCCTTGTGTACACTTGGCCAGTAAGGATCTAGCAAGTTAGGATCATCCCTCTCTCAGCCATTACATAGAGATGATGTGGCCAATTCCCTCAGCCCTGGTTTGGTGCGTGCTCTCCCATCAAGCTGGACTACAGACTGTAACCGGACTGTCTTAAGGAAATAAACCCCTTGTTCCCTTAAGCCGTTTGATGGTCATTTATCAGCAACAGCTGATTACCTCAACTTGCCTCAAAATTGTATAGCAATATGTATATACATATGTGTGTGTATATATACATTCCATGTACTTTTTATTCACTTTCTCTGAGTGTTTTTTTAAAGCTAGGGCAGAGTACATTGTTGCAAGGGCTCTGAATATGTGAAAAGAATGAACAAAGGAAAGGAGGGAGGTTAAGTGTTCAGTACCGTGGAACTAGCAGAGACATTTAATTAGATTAATAGGTTACTTATTTATCTCTGGAAACTGCTACCACTTTCAGAATTGCAGATCAGCAGGGGCTTCCTACTATTACCAGGGTCAGATTTACTGTGTCAATAAAATATGTTTTATGGCCCCGGATAGTAACAAAACTGTATGGCTCCAGTTTCAGGCTTTAGTGCACAGTGGGCTGTGCATATGGGCGACTCTAAGATGAGTCACTGAGGGAAGATCTAGTCATGTGACATTTACAATGCTATCAGAGCTCCGTGGCTGGATGCACATACAAGAGAGAAATAAGGACTTACCCATGTCTCTGTCTTTCCCACACTAAATCACATTTAAATATTGCTCTAATGCAAACCCTCTGGGCCCACCACCCCTGAGCTATCAAGAGGAACCTCAAACCTGAAGAAAGATTTTAGCAACTGAAAGGAGAAGAGAAGCCAGATTGGTCACTGCAGACCCTGAGCATAAAAAAGCAAAGGATTTGTGTACTTTCCATGTGTCTCTTTGCTGCCCTAACCCATATTGAGATTGCATCTTCTCGTCTACATCATCCCCACATGGTAACAATAAGGGAGATTTTAGGCCAACTTTTCACTAACAGTATTTCAAGAAATCCACCGCCAGAAGCTATCATAAAACAAGAATGAGCTATGTGACATTTGTCTCTAATTCCTAACTCATTGTAACTGTCAAGGAAAGCATTCGCCGAGAGCATTCACTCAGCAGTTCAGGACAATCAGTTTACCTTGGGCCAAACCCTTCCTCTCAAACACACACCATATGTCCTAACGCCTTTACTTTTTTTTTTTTTCCTGATACTTCTTAAATACCTTTCATACACCACCATGTTATCTGGAAGGTCCTAAAAGTCTGTCTAATCTGCTTCCGTTACTCTTCAGTTGCTATGATACATACATGACCCACGCTATGTGAACAAGGGTTTTCTTCTGTTACTGACTCACACTTTCTGTCATGGCAAGAGAGTTCAACCCAGCAGCAGGAGGTAACTGGCTGCACCACATCTGCAGGCAGAGCTGAGAGGAGCATACGTCGTCTCTTGCCAGTCTGCAAAGGCAGTCACTCCTCTTCTCCATCTTAACCGCCCCCTCCCGACATACACACACTGCCCGGAAACTGGTCGCTCCTACTACCGCTGAGCCTTCCCACCTCAACCAGATAATCTCTCACAAACTTGCTCAAAGGCTTGACTTGCTAACATCATTCTTCACAGGTGTGTCTAAAGATTCGATTCTCAATTGTCAAGCTGACATCTGTAACGGCCACAGCTGCTTCATTCACCAGTGCCAAAAGTCAATCGCCTGGGCAAAATATTGTTGCAATCAGCTGGTATCAATGTTGCAAATTCAACTTGTAGTGAGGCAGGTGGTAAATTACAGGATAAGGTTTTCTTTCAAAGAATCTGCCTTTCCACTGGCTGAAGGATGAGAGAGAGAGAGAGAGAGAGAGAGAGAGAGAGAGAGAGAGAGAGAGAGAGAGAGAGAGAGGAGACCCTGGTGGCCCTCCCCCACTCTTCTCCAATCAGGGCAATGAAGGTGAGAGGCGCCATCTTGAGCAGGCGCATCCTTAGAGTGCTGTCAACAAATCGAGCAACCTGAAGGGGTAAAAGATACATGCTTACTAAGCCTCTTCTGGGATCTGCCAGGCTCCCTTCCATCCTCAGCAGACCACACAGTATCTCAAGGGTCTGAGCCAGTAGCTTACTGTAGAGGGTCAGTTAGTGGCCAATTCCTTTTCTTCATAAAGGAATCAAGATCCGGTGAGATTCTTGGACTCCGCTGTCTAAGCTAAGACTCTCTTGCAAGATCTTGGGTGAAATAAGTCTGTCCAAAATGCCTAATAATCCTTTCTGCCTGGAAAGACGAAGAGATCCAAAAAAGTTGGTCATGCCAACAAATATATGTTGCAGGAGAATCCCACCCAGAGCCCTCCGCAGCACTAACCCTTAGAGCCCCCACGGATCCTTCATGGAGGAAGGGGATTCTGCCAAAGTAAACTGACCAGAAACTAAGTGAGGACGGCCCCTCGCCACAGCTCTGACTATTCCTGGCTGCCAAGCAATGTGACAGGTGACCTCTGGCACTTACTTAATGGGGCCCCTGCAGGACACAGATCCAGGAATAAATAAAATGGTGAATTTAGCCACACATGCCCCTTCCTCGGGCCACATCTTCCATTCCCCAGCATCTTTTCTTCCCACCTCCTTTTTAAAACAACATGTATGTTGTGTCAGCTACGACTCAATCTTTTTCTAGATGCTTGACAGGCAATGGATACGTCCCATATCCAGGTCCCAGTGAGTGAGGCCTGAGAGGGGAACCTCGGATGCTTTTAAGGTGTTAAAAGTCAAAACAAAAAGTGAACGTACATTTTCAAGTAGTAATCCCTCCCTATATTAGCCTCCTCCATTACCAAGAGCCAGGACTTAACAAAGTAAGAAAAGCCTCAAAACAGACATCTACGAGGGAAAAATCAAATCTAAATGTAAGGTTTAGATTTGGAAAGGACAGAAATTACAAAAGCTTGAGCTACAGTCTTCGTGGCTTGTTCCTTCGGCTGGCAAGGATTTCTTAGAGCTGTGCTAATGTCCTGGGGGTGGTGACCAGATGCATCTTATTCCCAGCAAATCCAGATACAACCAAGAAGATAGAAGGAACCAGGACATGAAAATTACCTGATGTTCCACAAGTAGGTCAAGGCATATTCAGAACCATGAGGTTTAGATCACACTAAGTTTTGCAAAAATTTCTCAGGAAACTGTAGAAAGGCTGAAGAAATTCTGGTTTTTGTTGTTAGGTTTTCTGATGTATGTGTGTATGGGATGCGTGCATGTGTGTGCATGCATATGAGTGGGCACTTACATGAGTGTATGTGCACTTGAGTGTGTGAGCCTGTGAGAAGAGCCCAAGGGCAGTATCAGGAATTATGTTGGACAGCTCTTCTTTATCGTTATAAGCCTGGGTCTCTAATTGAACCCAGAGCATGCCATTGGGGTTAGTCGGCTAGCCAGCTTTCTCTAAGGATTCCCTGGCTCTGCCTTCCAGGGCTGGACTTAGAAACCGGCCACAATACCACCCGGCACTTTTACATGGGGACCTTGGAATTTGAACTCAGGTCCCTGTGCTTGAGAGCACAAAGGTTTTAATTCCTGAGCAATCTCCCCAGACCCTTGAAGTGTCTTACGAGCAGCCAAAACGTAAGTGTCATCCAATGGTTTCAAACATCTCACTCAACAGGCAGATTCCAAATGTCTTGAAATACGTGACGGGAGTTCCACCAAGCCACTCCTACTTGTCGCTGCGTCCTCACAAAGGTGATAGAAGGACACCTGTGTATTTTTGTATTTTCAAAGTTGGAAACTTTTCCAGTTACCTATGAAGACTTCGGCTTCCTTATAGAACTTCTCAGTATCACTGAAAGCCCATAAATTTCCCTGTAATTTTGGTAGTTAGGCAAATTAAGAATCCTTACCTCTTTCATTGCTGAGTTACATGGAAGGAAATTTTACAGCTGATCAAACTCCACTTCCACATTGGTTCCAAACTGGTACACAGTTTCCATCCATATCATACATACTGTGTGTCTCCGGAAGACACACTTTTAAAAGTTGTTTTTATTTAACGTTGTCACTTTTTTCATAATAAGTGTTGCTTTATGACACGTGGTTAATGGAGTCCATGTGGATTTTGACTACAAAGTTATCACAGACTGACTTGGACTGTTAAAATGAACAAATACCTGGGTATGGTAATAACAGCACTAGAGAGGTCATGCTCGTCTGTTCGGTGGGTTCCAGGACAGGCAGAGCTACATGATGACACCTGGTCCCAAAAAAGGAAAGGAAGAAGGAAGGGAGAGAAGGAGGGAGAGAGGGAGAAAGAGAACTATTATTACATTCAGAGCACTTAAGTAAACAAAGGGATAGACTTAAGGGACAAAAGTACATTGAGGTCTACCTAGAACTAGGCCAGACTAATCTCTCCCCATCCTGAAGCTCAGGGACATTTGCAGAAGAGGGGGACGGTAAGAGTGTAAGAGCAAAAGGATGGGAGGAGCAATGATTTGCAAGATACTCCACACAAGTTAGGGCCAAAGCAATGATAATTGGACATTGTATGCCCAGCGCAATGTCCAACACACTATTGACCTCACAAAGTCTAGCATCTGCTAAAGGCACCAAGATCCTTGGAGGCAAGGGATTGACAGCCACAGTAGTGTTCCTATGCTTAAGGGGAACACAGGAAGGGGTTGAGGGAAATGCCACTGGGTCCTTGTACGTCATCGGAGAGGAGGGCCCAGAGGAGAGTCAGGCATGCACAAGAAAGGACTCTGGGAATCAGGGCGGGAGACACGGGGGAATGGGGCGGGAGGGGTGAGGGGAGGGGGAGCAGGGGGTTCGGGGGAGAGGAGGAGGGAGGGAGGGAACTGGTGTACCTATTAAGTTTGTATGAGCTGAAATAATAATAAAAAATGTATTATATATAAAAAAGAATGTTCTTTAAAACCATATACCTTGGAAAGAAAAATAAATACAGTATTAATCTTAAAAAAAAAAAAAAGTACATTGAGGTACACTTAAAAACGCAAAAAATGTGACTAGGGAGATAGCTCAGGGATCAAAGCCATTACCTTTAGCAAAAGAGGAAGAGCAATCCAGGATGATTCTCAATATCACCCTTGGGCCATCATAGGCACACACACTCAAGTGCCCTTTTGTACACACACACACACACACACACACACACACACACACACATACACAGAGCCAAAAATGGGAGCTGGAGGGAGATGGCTCAGTTGGTAAAGTATTTGTCTTAGAAGCACTAGGACTTGAGTTCAATCCCTAGATATACCAAGTATGGTGTCCCGAGCTTGCAAATCCTATTGCTCGGAGGTGAGACACAGGTGGATCCCTGGGGATCACTGGCCAGCCAGTCTAGCCTGTGCAAGAGCTCCAGGCCAACAAGAGACCCTTGTCTCACAATAAGATGAAAGACGACCGCGGAACACACCCAAGGTGGACGCTGTAGAAAGAGGCTTTCACTAGAAATATGAAACAATGCTCTGAACAAAACGCTGTTGATTGTCCTGACAGCACATCCCCGTGGGCGGTGGAGTTCCACTTCTCTGAGAACCACATTCTAAACCTTTCTTTCCCAGATGCCAAGCATTTCTAGATTACCCTGAAACTCCATGAAGTCTACTTCGCCAGGTTGAGGTTCATACCATCGAGAACCTCAGCCTTGGGCATTTCAAGTGTTAGATGATGAGTGACTGATAGATGTTTCTAAACCAAGACTTTTTTCATGTATGTGTGGTATGCATAAGTGTCCATATATATTTTTACATGTGTGAGGTGCATAAGCACTTGTGAGTGTGCACCTTTGGGTCCTGAAATTGATATTGGTCTCCGATTGCTCTTCCACCTTATTCTTTTTAAATGAGGTCTCTAATGAAACTCAGAGCTCACAGATGTGACTAGTCTCACTAGCCTGCTTGCTCTGAGGATTCCTCATCTCCACCTTCAGAGGGGAGAATCACAGAAGGAGGCCATACTTATCTGGCATTTTATGTGGGACCTGGAGATCAAACTCTGGTTCATTTCCTTGAGTAGCAAGAGCTTTATTTAACTGCTGAGCCATTTCTCCAGACCACAATATTTCTGAACTGACAATCATTAGGGGTGTTAGGAACAAGGTGATCAGTGGCCTTCTTTTGAGTTCACGGAAAGAAAAATTCTGAAATGCATGAGCAAAATGGAGACTTGCAAACATGTAATTCAGGAAAGAAATTGAAGACGATTCCACACTGACGTATTCTGTCTCTTTATTATTCACAATAATAGAACCATGATGATAAACCCCCAAAATGGAGCTGATCACCCCATAGCCTACTGAATTCAGCCAAAGGACTTACACACACACACACACAAAAAAATCATTCATCTCTGCTAGCTAGCTATCAAGCAGTTAAATATGGAGGAGGAAAGAAAGCTAACTGGGCATAGCTACACATGCCTGCAATACCAGCAATCAGGAGGCTAAAGCGGGAGGATCACTATGAGTTCAGCCATAGTGACACCAGCCAGCTACATAGCGACACCTTGTCTCCAAAGAATTGTAAAAAGAAAAGCAATAACACACACACACACACACACACACACACACACAAACACACACCCCACAGTGCCCACAGTGTATCAGCCATCTTACATACACATGATAAATGCATGCGTTTCAGTATGCTGCCCAGATTTGCCTTGAATCCCCAAACCTCCTGCCTCAGTCTTCTGAGTGCTGGGACTGCAGGTGTGACCACCAGTCCTGGCTAAGACACCTAATGCTGACTGACATCTTACTTTGTCACGTGGTTCTCTTCTCCTATTAACTAATTCTTGTCTTTCAAGTTATAAAAACACAGAGGACTGTCGATGGAGCCACAGCGCGTCCTTTGAGTTCTTGGCCAAGTACCTGAGAAGAGATGCCGGGTGAGCCCATTTAAGAGCCCTGGGCTTGGCCAAGGCTGCTAGAAAAGCAGTCCTTTGGAACTTTTCATGTTTATTCCAAGAACCACATAAGCATGTGAGACAACGCAGCTCTCTGTCCCCACAGGCCTCTCTGCTTCACCCCACCACCTGGGAGCCTCCAGGGGTGAAGCCTCCGACATTCTTCCCGAGGCTGGGAACACAGATCAGCCCAGGGAGTTCTCTGCAGAGCTGGATGGCTACAGTCTGGCTGCTCCCGTTTAAAATGTGAATTAAAAAAGAGAATGCCTCTCCTCGCTTGCCCAGACTGTGCTTCCCGGTCCTCCCTGCCACGCTCTTGCATTCAGCTCCCACCACCCCACTGCATTATTCAGGTGTCTCCCAATCCAAGTCAGCAACGATCATTTCTGTACTGGCTTGTGCTCCACAGAGCCACCGAACTACTTGGGCTCTCAAGGAGTCCAAAGAAGCAGAAGATTATTTTTGGAGGGAATGGGAAACTGAAAACCAAGTAGAAACTATGAGGAGCAGTGGGGACCTTCCAGCTGCAAGACAGGTTCTTTCCATCCAGGAAGATCTCCAAATGCATCCGACTGCCAATCAAAGGAGACAAAGGCTTTCTCCGTCTGTGTATCACCAGACTCCAGCTGTCAGAGTTTCCTCTGAATTTTAATGAGATCCTCTAGCTCTGTGAATGTGTCATCCTTTGGCCTGGGCCTTGTGCAAAAAGCAGCAATGTTTACACAAGAGGGCACCCAGGCCCTGGGCTGTCAGAGACAGAAAGCGTCTCCTCTCCGGGCTGAGTGGTATTAAGTCATGGAGACACACACTACTGGGGCCCATCAAGGACACGCCTCTTCTTCTCTTCCAAATTCAACACAGATGCAACAGCTTGATTGTATTTTTAAAGTCGGCCACAGCCAGGCAATTTGAAACACAGGCTTCCTTCCCACACCTACTGAGTCCCCCCGAGGCGGGATACAAGGGGGCTGTCACGTGTGCATGTGGTTAGGAGGGAGCAGACAGGCTCACCCAGATCTTGCTCTCAGTCTAGAGCAAAAAAATCAAACTAGTGGGGTTCCTTTTTCCTTCAGAACCCAGCCAACTCCTAACTCTTGATGTGTGTGCACACAAAATGACATTGGTCTGGGAGTAGTGAAGTTCTGGACCACCTCATTAGAACAATCAAAAAGTGGATTTCCTTCCCCTTCCCCACTTTCCTCCTTTCTTCTACTTATGTTTTTGACTTACAGGAAGCAGCTCACCAGTGATAAGCCCACTAGCCACTGCTCATTGGAAAAAAGAAAAAGTCAATCCATCTCTTTCCCATGCATTTTGCATAAAAGATGGCTGCTGGAGTTGCTAGCTGGTTGCTATCAGAATCTATTCCATTCATTCATTCATTCATTCACCCAGCCGCTGCAATCCTGGAAGAGACATCCTATAGGATTATTATATTTATTGTAATTATTATATAATCCCACCACTTGCAGGTGTGTGGTACCTGGGGGGACAAAACTACAGGATAGCACTCGACGATTATGCCATTTTATATGGTAAAGGGATTCTTCAAATGTCTTTGCAGTCTCTGAAGGATCCTTGGTAGGTCTCCCTCATCAGCTGATACCTTTAAAACAAGGGTGGCAGCCCACTCTGAGGATGGCCAAGCAGGAAAAGCCATCATGAGTTCTCCACCCACAGGAACTGAACGAAGCCAACAACCTTGGATCTGGAATGAGGACTCTTTAAGTCTTGATGGATGAGAGCAGATGCCAGCAAACACCTTCACTGTGATGCCGTGAACACAGAACCCTGCTAAGCTGGACTCAAGTCCTCAGCCCACAGAATCCGAGAGGTAACGAATGTGTGCTGTTCAGGCCACTGCTATTGCTTGGATATTGTATGTCCCCCAAAGGTTCGTGTGCTGAAGACTTAGTCACCAGCCTGTGGTATTCCTGGGCGGAAGGAGAACTTTCCACACAGGCCCTGCTGAGAGGAAGTTAGGTTACTGAAGTAGGGGCTTCTGGTGGGGATACCGGGCCCCGCTCCCTCTCCTTCCCTCCAAGCTACTCTGAAGCAAGACGTTTCCTCCAGCATGTTCCTGCCATGGTGTGTCACCTCGCCGTAGGCCGCAAGCAATGGAAGCAACTGACCAGGGGCTAAACATTTTGAAAACTATGAGCTAAAATAAACCTTCCCTTCTTAAACATTAACCCAGCATTTCATCACAGTGATGGGAAACTCACTAAAGAGCCGCTAAGTCCTGCGGCAATTTCTAGCACTGAACTGGGATGCTGAGGAAAACAAGTATGAAGTACAAAACAAGAAGGCGACCAAGAGAAAGCACAAAATCCTGTGAGCCACAGCAAGGGACCCTCAGCTGCCAGCCAGCTGAAGATGTGTGGAGAGAAGAGGCATGATCCCCAGCCTCTTCAAAGGTACCGTTTAAAAACTACACGTAGTGGACAATAGCAAGGGGCCAGGTCCCGCATCCCTCCTCACCCTCAAAATGGGAATAGATACTCAGTGTAGAGAACGCAATGATTTCTGTGGAGTTCAACCATGACTTGACAAATCGGGCGTCATCATTGAACCTGAGCATCAAGAGGAAAAGTGTTTAAATTTTTTTCTCTATCAATTTTAATGAGTTATACAATAACAATTTGAATCCTGTAGGAAAGGAAAATGGAAGGAGGCGTTCAACGACAGCCTGCGTAAAGGTAATTCCAGTATTAAAATACACTTGCTCTGCCTAAATATCTTCCCCAAAGCACTTCAGAATGTCTTGTTTCTCTGGTGGAGCGTGCCATTATAACAAGCTTAATGAACACAAGGCCCACGGCAAATGCACAATGCAGCTGGCCTCCCCACCCCCCATCCCCGGTCGCCAGCATGCCTCAAGGCTGCCACTCTCTGTACCCTTAAGAGCAAGTGTGGAAGGTATGCCAACTGAGTCCAACGTTTGTCCAGGCAGAGCACAGGGAGGCAGATCCACTTGCCAAAAATAAAATGCATTCCTGAGTCACTTTCAGATGAGAAGCCATTTTGTGTCATCCCGGCCAGGACTTCCTTCCTTGACTGTGGTTCATTGTTTCTCCCTCTGGTCAATAAAAACGCTTGCCTTGTTCACTTATCACAGCCAAGGACTTCTTATACTCAGACACATCTCAGCAAAAATGAGAAAGAGAGAGAGAGACAGAGAGAAAGAGAAAGGGGGAAGAGAAACATAATTTCTGTATAATTCAATTCCATCAGATCCATCCCATGAGTACACATAGATTGTCAAGTGTTTTGAAGGCATGCTGATGAAGTATGGCTGTCACCTAGGCAACACCAGAAGCTATAAGACACAAGCTCTACAAAGCTCTGAAGCTCTTGTCTAAAGATTCTTGCCAAAAGTGGGTCTATCTCCAGCCGTCATCACCTTCCATCTCCCCCACACACATACAAACACACTCTCATGTGCAAATACACTCATGCACAATTGTCATGCACTGTAGTGTAGCATTTATTTCAACTTAAAGAATCACCTGTGTGTATAACAGTGGCAGAGAAAGCTCTCTCTAGCCCATTTCTATGGCTGCAAGATCTATTTCAGACAACAGTACACACAGCCTGTGGTTCTCTGACTCCAAGCCACACAGCAAGTTCGCCTCATCTATGCTGGGACCACAGTCGCTGCTCTTAAACTCCGCACCTAAAACAAAAACTAATCTGCAGAGAATACAACCCTATCGGCTGGTAATGGAGAAGCCCCTCAACACAGCAGTCTTTCAGCTCCACTTTAGTACAAGAATGGGGAGAACTGTGGACACTAACAAAGATGCTCCACTTGGGGAGAGACTCTAGCTCACCAGGCAGGTTTGGGTTCCATTTACTTCAGTCCATTAACCAATAGGATCTGTCGCTCTAATATCTAAAATTACACTTACTTATTACTTCAGATAAACCTCATCCTAACTGAAGGCAACTGAAAATCTTTATTATCCCTATAGGGATGTTTTTTGCCAAAAAGAAGAGGGTTGGCTGCATTCACTCTAAACAGATAAAGAAAACATCAAGAAAAACCAATAAACATCCTCTATATCAAACAGAATTTTTTTAAAAAAATCTAAAATACAAAGTGATTCCAGGCTACCAAAAGGAAACAAGTAAAGGCCTTATAGTCAAGTTTAACTTTACATGGGTTGACTTCTTTAAAAAAAAACTTTTAAGCCATTAAAGTTTAATTTTCTTTTATAAGCCCTAATAGCTTATATGTTTAAAGAAAGACAGTAAGAGAATTGAGATGGAAATTCTTTTAAAAAGCAGGGATGGAGCAGAAAAGTTTAAGTCTTCAAATGGATGAAGAGGAAAATGGTTCTGCTTATTAGTCACCCACCAAAAATGAAAGGCGAACTTCCCCCAGTCCTGAAATCAGAATTGTGTCACTGTGTTTTTTCCTTCATGTCACTTTTTATGTTTTGTTACCTATCTCTAGGTTTTTCCTCAAAATGGTAAATTAGATGTTCCATAAAGGCAGACACTACATTTTCTTGAGAAATGTCTAGGAAGCATCCAATACACAGAACCTAGCATCTATTCATCCATCCATCTATTTACCCACTCGTACATTCATTCATCCATTCATACCATGGCTTTATTGAACTCAGGTATCAATTGAGCTTTGACCATAGACCTGGGTATTAGGAGACTTGAGTTCCTTGAGAAATCCCTCTCAATATTTAACAATGGCAGGGGAGAACAATGAAAATGCAAACAATAAAAAAGCAAGTAGTAACTAGCTTTGAATGAGGGTCCCTCAAATGCCTGGCATTGTTTTACATTCCTGGTATATTCAACTCCCAGCAGGTCTCTGAAAGAAGAGCAATGTATCACCACTCTGCTTTCCAAATGAAGACGCTAGAGCATGAAGACGCTAGAGCATGGAGAGGTTATGCAACTGCCCAAGGTCACATGGCCAGGACATGAAGGTGAGCGAAGAGTAACCCAGACAAGATGGTCCAAGCCACTGAGCTGCCCTTTATGAGAAGGGACAAGTTTGTGAAAACTTACATATCCTGGAATGATGGATGGACGGACGGATGGACGGACAGACGGATGGGTGATTATCAATGCAGTACTTGCTAGTTTATGAAATGTGATGTGAATGCAGAACTTAAGCAAATCTTTGGAAGTCTTTGTGCTATCTCACTCCCTTCTCTATCTTCTGCATGACCCACAAGTTAGTAATATTTTGTTGAGCTTTTTCATAATGAAAAATGAAATAATGGTTGCAAATATTTTTTCCAAAGTGTCTCCCTAACTTTTAAGAAAGTCTCCCCAAAGTAGTGGACTTTGCTTTTGGATGAGTCTGCTCTCCAATCCACATCCACTTTTCTTTCGAGCTCCCATTTTACTTTTCTCCAAGAGATAAGACACTGGGCCATATGGTGGGTTTTGGTCCAAATTCATGTCACAGAGCTTAAAGAATGGCTGTGGTGAGTCCCAGGATGTTTCAAACACGGTGATGAATGTTTTCTGGTTAGAGGACTGCTGAGGCTTCCAGGTTTCTGAGCCTATTTTTCAGACAACCTTGACCATGAAGTAAAGCCCTTCCTTCAAAGAGCAGTGGACTCCAGGCTGGCTGGACAGTCAGGACAGGAAAACGCAGGCAATGCCTGTGATGGACCCACTAGAATGGAGAAGAGGCGGCGAGTGGCCTCACAGAGTCTGCAGACCAGGGAACGGTGCTCAAAAACAGATGCAAATCCCCAGCAGGGGTTAGGGGCAGTGAGGAGACCCTTCCCTTCAAAAATAGCCCTTATGTGACATCAGAGCTCAAAACACAGCTAATGATCATCACACACACACACACACACACACACACACACACACACACATACACACGTGCACACAAAAGGGTTCTCAGAATGAGATACTTGCAGCAGCAGCAGCCACCCATGACTGTGCATGCCATTACTTTCTTTTTACAGAGGAGAAATAAAGTCTCTAAAAGGCACAAACTACACAACTAGTAAGTGGCAGAAGCCAGAGTCTGACGTTGATATTGAACGCCAAGCCCATTACCCACACAGCTATGATAGTCTTAAATCTCTTAGAGCATGAATGGTCACAAGAAAAGCACAAGAACCAGTGACAGATAGGGCGACCTGAATACTAGGCATGTCACTATCGAGGACAGCCTTCGCATCTTGCAGTTCTAGAAAGTTCCGCCATCTTTATCAATAAAAAAAGTCGGCACACATGGGGGGAGGGCTCTTCACTTACTGAGCACAAAAGGCAATGTGCCCCAAGTCAGTCTCTGCACTATCACTGGAACCTTCCTGGCACTCACACGCATGTGCAAACACCACGCCTATGCAAACCCCACTGACAGCTATTCTCTCTCACACACAGAACCTGCAAGAGAAACAGTACAGATAACAAAATAGAGACAGAACTCATGACCTGGGACCAACACTTGATGCAGACCTTTCCCTTAATTCCACTGGAATACCTGTGCCAAGAGCCAGGCAGAATTACTAACAAGGTGCATGTTAAGTAGATGTGCTTTGACCACCAAAATTCCCATATATGTAACATTATTTTTAGAATATAAAAGAAATTTTTTTGTAGGTGGGTAATGCAGTAAACTACCCTAGTGCAGGAATGGTAAGATGACCTGCAATGGTCAACAACCTGCCAATGGAAAGGCGCAGGGCCATTGGCCAATGTCATTTACTTCTGCACCTGTGTAGGGCAGTGCAAGCAAAGGAGGAGATAAAGGTGCTAGTCGGAGTAGGCTCTCCACACAGCAGTCCAACAATCTAAATGGGGTGGCTGGAGAGATGGGTATCTGAGCAAGCACTAAAATTCCCAGAACCCTTGTAAAATCTGGGCATCTGGCAGGAGCATCTGCCATCCCAGCATCCTTCCAGGGAGATGGGAGTTAGAGAGAAAAGCACCCACAGAAGCTCACAGGCCAGCTAGCCTAGCACACGCAGCAGAAAAACAAGAAACCTTGTCTCCAGCAAGGTAGAGATAAAGACCAACACCTGAGGCTGTTGGGCATTCCCGCTTCTGCAAGATCGCCTGCTCAGGACGGGCCAGGGAGCCCCCCTCCCCCCCTCCCGCCCCAGTGCATTTGCATTCCTGAGGGAGCCCCTTGCCAGGTGTGTCCCAACCACCTGACAACACCTCTATGTGCCTGGTTGAGTTGAGCTCATCCTCTGACCTCTACATGCAAACTGTACCTGGTATATGCACCCCTGCAATCATACCCATGAATGTGTACACGCACGCACATGCACACACTGCACATACTAATAATAACAATAAATTGTTAAAAATCTAAATGGGGTTACTGCATAATCTTCCCCCACCAAAGGAGAAGCCTTCTTCCCCCCCCCTCCACCTTCTAAAGAGATGGAGGAAAGAAATGAGGAGTGTCCCAGCATCCTAGAGTTTAATTTGGGTATCTCTAATCATCAGCCCTGTGACTCTGGGCTAATTATTTAAACAGAACCTCTGGAGACCGTAAGACCTAACCCTTGGCAGTAGGACAAGGGCTGAGAGATGCCAGGCCAAGTCGCCTCTCCACATGCGTGGGAAAGTCTGCGTCCTTCCTCTCCTTTCACCAAGGAGGGCCCAGGAGACAGCACAGTGGGGCTGAATCTGTGCCCCCACTAATGAGTTATGGGATGCTGGGCCTTTCTCTCTAAACCTCAACTGTCTCATCTTGAAAATGGGGAGAAAATGTGCACTTGTCTCCTAAGACTGGTAGTGAAATGCGGAAAGAAACACAAAGTGAACAGCAGCTCCCAGATCAGATGCCAACAGGAAAGCTATTCCCATCGCTGGCATTACTATTAACTGGAGAGGACAGACACACGAGTCGGCATAGAAGCAGACCCAGAATGCCTGTGGAAGCCACAGATGGACTGGAGATGGGGTGCCACAGAACACTGAGTAGCCAAGATGACTGACAGGGCCTGGACTGCTTGGGGGTTTTGTTGTTCCCTTTGCTCAGTGAAGAAAGAAAAGGTAGAGGAAAGGCACGGGGAGGCCCTAAACCTGGAGCACATGAAGGCACTGAAGAGAAAGGCAGCTGGAGCCCCGCAGACAGGCCCTTGAGGGAGGCGACAGGAAACCCCAGGAGGATAAGCAGGGTGGCGCCAGATTCCAGAGGCCCCCAGAGAGCCACGGTCCAGCAGCTGAGCCTGGGTGGGCAGGCAGGAGAAAGCCAGGGCAAGGGGTCTGGCAGAGAGAGAGCCGATCACAGCTGTGGCTTAGGAAGTTTGAAAGGACCAGACCGCCTGGTCCCGAAGCTACAGGCTGCACCTAGTGTTCCACTCGCCCCAGCAAAAAACAGCCCCTGGTGACAGCGCGCTGGGTGGGAGAGGCGGCTCAAGTTTCAGAGTCAGACAACTGGGGCATAAACTCCATTCTCCCCTGCCCCCACACACACGCTCACACATCACACTCACACACTTGTGCGTGATCCTGAAAGAGCTGCTGTGCATCTCTGAGAGAGGACGTTCAAGATAACGAGCCTGTTGCGCAGGGAAGGTAAGGCCTCACATGCAGCCTCACGTGCAGCAGAGCACGCTATTCAGAAGCAGCGGGACAAGAGCCTTTGGCAGTGGACTCGAAGCCAACATCACCACAGCTGTCAGAAGAAACCTGGCGTGGCATCAGTGTGATTTTAGCCAAAGAAGAAAATAGAAATTTCGAGGAGTGAGGGATGTCTCAGTTTGTAAAGGTGGTCTCCACTCAAGCCCCAGAGCCCCCAGAAAGATGAATGGAGAGAACCAAGTCCACAAATTGTTCTCTGCCCTCAGCACATGCACCCCCACAACAGAGAGAGAGAGAGAGAGAGAGAGAGAGAGAGATTGAGAGGACAGCTGAAGAGCCGTGTGGACACCTGGCGAAAGTGACCTGGAAATACGGGTTCTGCTTCAGGTATTTAACACAATTAGCAGAGAGACACAGATAAGTCATTTCCCTTTTCGCCCATGTAATTTATTATTAAAAGATGACATCTTCTGTCTGCTGTGCCTTGTATGTAAGGATGGCTACAGAACATATCTGGAACTAGTGTGTTAAAGGGGGCCTCAGTCTTACCTAAGCCAGAGCAAATGGCACCAACCCATTGTCCACGGCGAGGCTGAACCTAACACACCGTAACTCACAGGCACCCCGAGGTGCTTCTAATGATGTCCACAGTGACCTGATGTTTTCTCAGACAGGATGCTACAGATTACACAAAGTGATCTGAGCGAAAGCCAAAGTCTTTTTATCCAAAGGTGATGTACGGAGGTTGCGAATCCACACTAACATATGTCATTAAAAATTACAAGCCAGTGGTTTGGAGAGATAAGTGGGTAGCAGGTAAGCACTCGAAACAAATGTGAAAGCCCAACTCTGGGCGGGCATGGCACATAATGCCGTGCTCAGAAGGCAGACAGGAGATCCCAGAGCAAGCAGAAGTGGAGTCAGGGTTCACGTGAGGAGTCCTGTCTCAACATACGAGGTGGAGAATGATTGAGGAAAATATTTGGCATAAACTCTGGCCTCCATGTATGTATACAATGTGTGTGTGTGTGTGTGTGTGTGTGTGTGTGTGTGTGTGTGGAGGGAGGAGGACGAAGAGGAAGAAAAGAGGAGGAGGAGGAAGAAAAGAGGAGGAGGAGGAAGAAAGGAGGAGGAGGAGAAGGAAGAAAGAAAGAAGAAGAAAGAAGGAAGAAGGAGGAGGAGGGGGGAGGAGGAAGAGAAAGAAGAAGAGGAAGAATGAAGAGGAGGAGAAAGAAGAGGAGGAGGAGGAGGACAAAAAGGAGGAAGAGGAGGAGGACTAGAAACTGGGGAAATGGTTCAGTCAGCAAAGAACAAGCATGAGGACCACGCTTGATCCCCAGAACCCATATTTAAAAAAACTGGGCACCGTGGTTGGTTTGCCAGTAATCCTAGCAGAGTGGAGGAGGGTGGAGGCAAATGGCTCTCTGGAGCTCACTCTCACTGGCAGCCAACCCAGCTTACTCAGCGAGCGCCTGACCAGTGAGCCGCCCCATCTCGAGAATAACAGAGCAGGGGCCAGCAAGATGGTTTAGTGGGTAAAAGCACCTGGTGATCTGATTTCAACGTCCAGAGTAGCCACATAACCGAAGGTGAGAAGTGACTTACAGAAACTGTTCTTTCTGACGTATTCTCTCTCTCACTCTCTCTCTCTCTTTTCTCATAAATAAAAATCTTAAAAAAGTTACCAGTGCCTGAGTAAAAAACACGTCCAACATTGTCTTCTGGATCCACATGCGTATACAAATGTACATGTACACACAGGAACATGCATACAGAAACGTATGCACATACTAGATTACCAGCAGTCTGCCCAGGGAGAGGAGGAGTCTGAGACCCAGAGTCACCACAGAGAACACACACTACACTCCCCGATTATGACAGTTCTTAGCTGGAGTCCTCTGTCACTGGCCTTCCTCCGAGGCGGACATGAAAGGCTCTATTGGGCTTAGGCCCATTACCTCAAAACTCCCACTGTGCAAATTTCTTTGTTAAAACACTAATCCAAAGAAGCAGCCTGGGTGGGGGATGGGCAGAGGGCAAAGCAAGTCCTCACAGCTGCCAACCGAGTTTCATGAAATAGACTGTATTAAGGTACATTCCCACTCATATAGCCTAACACCTTTGGTAACCCTATACAGTTACAAGAAAGAATGAACTGTAAATATCTGAACCACAGTTAAACTAACACACATATGGATTTTCCCAGGCTTTCTAAAGACAAAGCAAAAACAAACACACATACACATAATTGTCTTAAATTTCATCACAAGACTATCACTCACCCCTTTGAGCAAACTACCTTAAGAGAGACAGTTGTCTTTTATTTTACACTCATATCACATACCAACGAGAGTTTGGAAGTTTTCTTGCAGTGCTGGAGATCAAACCCAGAGCCTCTCGTGCATCCAAGGCAAGCACTGTAACAGAGAGTCATACCCCTGCCCCAGGGGTAAGATTTATTGTTTCTTGATGGTGCTAGTGTGGTTTCAATTTAGGGTTTCAAACATACTAGCCAAGTGCCACACCCTGCCTTTTTTTTTTAACTTTTTACCTGACACAGGATTACACTAGGTAGCCCAGGTTGGTTTGAACTCACACTATAGCAGAGGCAGGCCCTGAACTTGACGTGCCTCATCCCATCTGGGATTACATGCCTGCACCCCCAGACCTCCTTCCCATTACAGAATTGTATAATATGACTAATGAATGTATCGAATAAGACATGAATTTTACAAATAAAATCCATGATTCCTCTTACTTAACACAACATCTTTTAGAAAGTAAGCACTTATAATTAAAAACATAAATTTAACGAGCCAACAAGATGACTGGGGGGGCAGGGAGGAGGGGGAACATAGTGCTCACTGAGCAAGTCTGAATACTTGAGCTTAATCTGTCTCCACAATACTGTCCTCTCACTCCACATGTGGGCCATGGCATGTACGCACACATGCTGGCATCATATATAAACACAGTAAATTAAAAAAAAAAAACTAAAGCACATATATTACAAAAAGAATGTTCTAGAAAGTAAACTTCTTGGCCTCTTGCCCAACTGATATCTGTACATTTCTCACTGGAGAAATTAAAATCTAGTAAAACAGCCATAAAATGTTCACTCGGTTATAAATTATAAAGTCTAATAAACGCTTATGCCCAAACCAAAAAAAAATGCAAATCAACATTTTTAATACATACTACACAGACTTTTTAAAAAAATTAATAAGTTTCTTGTTTTAAAATGTCATTCTTTGGGGCTGGAGAGGTGGCTCAGGGGTTAAGCCTCCGCCTTGCAAGCGAAAGGTCCTGAGTTCGGATCCCAGATCCCACATATAGACGTCAGGCGGAAGCGCAGGCGACCTGCGCTTCTGGTCCTGGTAGGGCGGAGCCTGTGAATCCCGGGGCAGAAGGAGGTGGAGGCGTCCATGGTGGTTCGCGAGTTCGTCCGTGGTTCTACACATACACAGACACACACACGCGCGCGAGCGCGTGCACATACACATGCGCACAGTCGAATAAATAATAAAAAAAATTTTTAAAAAAATGTCATTCTTACAAGAGGTGCCTGCAGCCGACCATGGCACACAGAGCATGGCCCTGGGTAGAACCCCATGGCATGCCCTGGCCTCTCCGTACACCACTTTGAAAGGCACATTCCTCTGGATGACCGTCCTGCTCAGGGATGGATTCTGGCATCGCCATCTCCCACGATGCCCCGGGCTCTCTCACAAGCCTCCTTCTCCCGTCCTTTTACCCTTAACACCCAGTGATACCAAAACAGAGGATGCTCTGAGGTTGCTCCAAGAACTGAGGCGCCTGTTTGCACCCCCTTTCTTCACTCCTACTCTAGTCAGGCCATCTGAGTACCCATCTCTATAACAATTACGCCTCCCCTGTGAGAATCTCACAGAGACTCTGGACCATCATCCCCTTCCCCGAGGCCACCTCCAGGGCTTTTAGTGAAGTTAAAGTTCAACACGAAGGCAAAACAAGCAGGAAGAGACAGATTCAGATCTGCTCGTGGATCCTGGATCTCTGCTGCCCTGTGGACACATCTCGCTTCTCATAGGAACAGCACTGGATGTTTACTTTCAAAAGTTATCAAGAATATAAAAAGACTCACAAGTTGATTTTTAAAAAATTCAAAGTGTTTTTTGTCCAGAGCATAAAAAAGTGATGAATTTCTTTTCTTTCAGCCTGCCTTCCAATTGGTGACGGCTCCTTTGCATGGGCGCAAAGAACCCAACACTCTGAGTCCTCCTTCTGCCCCCCCCCATGGCCCCGAATGTATCCCCCAGCTCAGATCCAGCCCCACCTCCCACCGGAATCCTCGGCTCATTCCTCTCTGTTAGACTGGCTCCCCTCGGGATGTCTTTGTCCTAATAAAGTTAAGTCAGACCTAGCCACACTGTCAAAATGAGCAATGAGCGGACGAACACAAAGGCTCAGAAGACGAGGCCTTCCCTGCACAGGGCCAGCAACATCAGCCAAGGACAGCCATGTCACCTCGCCTGACAGGAGAGCGACACACACCGACGACCCTTCCATCTTCCGAGTTTGTCAGGATATGGAAAAACACACACACACACACACACACACACACACAACCTTTCCAGATACCCAGATCATTTTATTAACATCACAAGATTTCTAGGAGATGAATCTTTCTGTGCCTTCTAAATGATCTTTCCCAAAGCTATGGAGTCTTGTCACAATCACAGCAAAAGTCAGTCTCTGCACCTGACCCGTGTATTCACTCCTTTACTCTCTCGATAATCCCAGAAATCACCATCTCCAAAGTTTCAATGAGGAAACTGAGGCACAGGAAAGCACATACAGCCATACCAACTAGAGCAAGACCCAGCTGGGGCTCTTGGGCACTGTAACAGAGGTGGGTTGGCAATCAATAGCTTGGCTAAAGGAAACTACGCCACATGACCCCCTTGAAACCAGGGACTGGACGGTCCCTGCTGGTCACTCCCCCTGGGCCCAACCTCCGCGGGTAAGGTGTCACTTTGTGAACCAATACAAGCACCCAAGCTAGAAAGTGCATTTTACTTTTGACATATTACGAACTGAGCTTCAGAGCTATTCAATAACTTGCCTCCAGTTCTAAGATGGATAGATTGTGAAACAGCATGTAAGAAATGAAGAAAGGTACTGAAGCTAGGCATAGGAGCACATGAAATACACAGTAGCACATAAGGCATGAAAAAATAAAAAGCGTGAGGACAGCCTGGGATACATGGTATTTAAAACGAATCAGGCTGGAGATACATACGGCTCAGTGATACAGTGCTTGCATGAGGCCTTCAGTTCAATTCTCAGCGCAAAAGGATAAAAAAGATAGTGTCTAAATCTAGGTCATCTTTCTGCCCAGCCCGCTCCCTGGGTTCCACAGCTAAGCCCAGGCTCCCAACTTATGCCAACCCCAGCTCCCAGATCACTGAGTGACATCCAAAGGGACATCCAGCTGGCGGACACACTGTCCTTCCCAAAGCAAGTAAGAAACCAACATTAGGAGCTGGGAAGGTGGTTCAGTCAGTAAAGTACTTGCCAGCCAAGCATGAGAATCTGAGTTCAAGCACCAAAACTCACATGGAAAAGCTGGGCGTGGTGGTGTGCGCTTGTCATCCCAGCACTGGGGAGGCAGAGATGGGTGGGTTTGGGGGCTCACTGGCTAGCAGCCTAGCCTAATAGGTGGGCCCCAGACCAGTGAGAGACCCTATGTCAAGAAAAAATAAGGTGGATGCCTTAAGATTGACACCAAGGCTGACCTACACACACACACACACACACACACACACATATACACATGCAAGAGACATGCAAGCACACACAAACACGTATATGCACGCCTGCCTTGCATCTGCTAAGATTAAACAAGCCTTCCCGGATTGGCAAGAAAACCAAATCATGATCAGTTACTGTGCTGTTTCCACAGGAAGCTTGAAAGATCAAGTTCCAAATCGCAGTGGTCGTGATGAAACAACTTCGCGGCTGCAGTCTGTGAATCCAGGGCGGCCCAGCAGGACTGTTTAGTGCTCGGAATCCAATTTACATGGGGCCCATGCATGTCCCCCAAACCACAAGCAGTAAAATCCTGAGCTAACATGTTTAATCCGTAACTACTGTTGGTCCTCCGTCACGCTCCCAGCTTCGGGCCAGATGTTACTAAGCGTTTCCCGGCAGCGTTCTCTGGTCTTCCTGGGCTCCGCTGTAAAGCTGATGTGATCTGAGAACTGTACAGAAGGACAGAAGCCTCTCTATGGAAACAGCTGTGTAACAAGGGCCCCCCCAGACTGCCTGGTTCAGGCACCCCACTGCCCTGCTATGTAACTGTGGTCAACTGAAAGCTTGGCTGTCCTCAGCAACTGAGCGACAGAGATAGCAAGGGATGCTTTTTAGGTTCCTAAACTCTCTCTTTAGGAACACTCAGCAGAGCAAGGCTGGGAGCTACTGCATCCCTCCTATGTTAAAAACGACACTCGATCTCTTCTCTTTTCCGCAAGACAGAGGCGGAAGCAGGACAAGGTCCTAAGGTCTAAGCTGTGTGTTACCTGCTCTCTCTCTCCTCTGTGCTTTCGTCAAAGCTTCTAACCAATACTTGCTAGTATTCAAGACTTTTCACTGTTTCCCTGAGGACTTTAACTGCCAACTTCTTTGTCACGTGGTCACTGGAGAATCTCTAGGCACGCATGCCTGCACTGACGCCATGATTCCCAGCAGCTTGGGTTCCCTGAGTGTCTGATCCTACTGTTTGCTGTTTTACAATAAATTGTTTTTACAATATGTTTTGTATATTTTATATTTTACAAATTTATTTATACTAAGGATTCTCAACTCTTTTCTTGCTTAAAAATGTTTCTTTCATGGAAAAAAATTATAACAGAAGGCTCAGCAAGTGTAATGAGGTAATAATGAAGTAATAACACATATATTGAAGCAATATCTGGCACCAAGTAGGAACTAGGTAATGCATCTGCTGCTATCACGGTTTGAAATGTGAATTGCCCTGCACAGGCTCATATGTTCGAATCTTTAGCTGTGGTCAGTGTTTGGGAAGGTCATAGCACCTTTAGGAGGTGGAACCTTACTGGAGGAAGGCGTGTCACAGGAGGTTGACTAGCTCCGCCCTGCTTCTACTAGCATCTGCACTAGTAAGTAGTCTGCAGCTTGCTTTCACAGCTTCTAAAACGGACCCGACCCAAGCTACATCTAGCTTCTGCCGCCTGCCATGCCCATCCCATCATATTGGACTGTATCTCCCCTCTGGAACTGTAAGCCAAACATCTTCCTTTTCTGCCTTCAAACTGCTTGACTCTGAGTGTTGCCTCAGAGCAGCAGAAAGCGCAGCGGTAGCGGTGACAGCTGCCATGCACAGTATCTGTCTTCACAGTAACTCTACTAGGCGCACACCTACTGCCCCCATCCCACGGTTAGGAGAGCAACGCTCAGGGCCTCGGCAGACTGGCCAAAGTGACAGGCTTATAAGGGACAGTTAAGATTTGATCTCAGATCTTTAATAAAGGCCATTTCTGGCTGAGACTGAAAAGCTTCATATGAAAATGACACTCGAACCAGTAGAACACTTTCATATGGAAAGTACTTTCAAATATAGTTATTTCTTTAATTTTCTCTCACGCCTCCTTACCTTGATAGGGGCTCAAAAAACACTGACGAGGGTTAGGGAGAGAGCTCAGTCTGGAAAGTGCCTGTTGTGCCAACATGAGACCTGAGTTCTGATCCTCAGCAGCCGTGTGAAGCTGGGTATCGGTGCACATCTGTAACCCTAACAACTGAGCAGGAAGGGTATGAAGACAAGACAGATCTCTAAAACTCACTGGCCGGCCGGCCCAGTCAAATGCATGAACCCTGAACGCAGTGAGAGACTTTGGCTCAAAAAAATTAAAGGAGAGCAATTGAAGAAGACACCCAATATCAACCTCTACTCTCCGCAGGCACATGCATACACATGAATAAGAACACACACTGCACATTAAGAAAAGTTAACTGATTTACTTTGTTAACTTTGTTTTTACTAATATAGATTCATTTGCGCACAATAACAGACTTTATCAATGACACTGCATGAGTGTCAGGTACTCCAATCTCATTCAGCTCCCCATTATCATCTCCTGTACCCCCTCCTTGTGGTCCTCTCCTTCTTCCTAAACAGGTCCCCTTTGCTTTCAAGTCCCCTCTTTTTTTTTTTTAAATCTAGATGCGGGATGTAAGAGAAAACATTCAGTATTTCTGAGCCTGACTTATTTCACCTAACCCAAGGATCGCCAGTCTCCAGTTCCATCCATTTCCCGAAAATGACTTAATCTGGTTCTTAATAGACAAATGACTCCATTGTGTACATATGTACTTTTTAATTCACTTTTTAATTCACTCAATGTTGATGAACACCCAGGCTAATTCCACACCTTGGCACTCATGAACAGCTACACTAAATAGTGAATAGATTTGTGTTTCTGTGTGTGCTGATGTGAACTCCTTCAGATATACGTCCAGCCGTGATACAGTTGGATCATATGCTAAATCTAGTTTTTTAGGAATCTACACATTGATTTTTTCATAATGGCTGCACTAATTTGCACCCTGGAACTGGGTGAGCGTTGGTTGTTTGATTGCTTGATAGCTAAAGGGCCTCAGTATGTAGCTCAGGATATATAATAGCCCATGGCAGCTTTGAACTCATCATCCTTCTGGTTTAACGTCCCAGGTGCTGAGATTAGAGGCAGGTGTCCATAGAACCAGCTTTTATGTCCTGTTTCACATATTTGATACTTGATACAACAGACTCTCTGCCCATCTCCTCCAGAACTACCTTATACCTCACTTGACTCCTGGATGTAACACCCTGTGGTGGTTTACATGTGAACTGTCCCTCCACAGGCTCACGTTTGAATACCTGGTGTCCAGCTGGTGGCGCTATCTGGAAAGGAAGGTTGTGAAGGGGAGGGCCTTGCTGGAGGAAGTATGTCCCTGGAGGTAGGCCATGAGGTTTTGGTAACTCAACCCTCTCACCCGCTTCCTGTACTCACCTACCTAGTCAAGACTGAAGATACAATGCCCATGCGATGAGACAAGGGGAATGAGAGACACAGGCATTGTGATGTGAATTATATGACTACATAAGGGTTATCTGAACATGAGCCCTACACGCTGCACCAGCTGACTGGATAGCACAATTTGCTTTCATATTTCACAATTTGCTTTCATATTGCTGATAAATTCACGACCAAAGGACTTAAAGGGGAACAAGGGGTTTTTTATTCTGGCTTACAATTGTCTTGTTACATTTCTTAGTTCATCTTGGCAGAAGAGTTCATGGCAACACCAGGGGCCAAGGGAACTGGCACAATATCTACAGGACTACTGAGAGAGAGGCAAACTTCCCTTGTCAGACAGCCATCTGCTCAAGCATGATGGAGTCTGCCAACTCGCTCGCTGAACAAGCTAAAGAAGTTCAGCAGGGGGCTCGTGCTCACGAAGTCACCATTCTTACCCTTTCCATTCAGAAGCTGAAGATCTCAGCAGCCCCCATCTGGTGCAGAAGAATTCCAGACTTTACTTTCTCCATCTTATCCATCTGCCCAGGGACTAGTCCCGCCCACCATGGGCTTCCCTATCAATCAGACAACCTCCAGTAGGCTTACTCAGGGCTACCTCTGCTACTAATTCTTTACAAACGTGCCCGGAGCTTGAGTCTTCCATTGTCAAGTTGACACATGTATGTAACTATCGCAACTACCAAGTGACTAATAGGTGAGCAGCATATAGTGCCTGGAAACACCACACAAGCGCGCTGGTTCACATCTTGGGTAAGTTGAAGCGGGATGGGGCTTGATTTCATCATGCTACTTGGAACAGCACACAATTTAAAACTTAGGATTTGCTTCTGTCTGGAATTTCCCATTTCATATTTTTTTGGGGATACATTGGATCACAAGTAATAGAAACCATGGAAGCAAAACCAGAGAAAGGGAAGGCTATGATAGCAAATGAACACGGTCATATACTACATAAAATGTGTAAGGAGATAGTACAAGATGCCTTCTGGTGCGCATGAGTCACGCTGAGGGTACAAGCACGGGCTGGCAGGGCACTTGGGCTCATAGGGAGGCAGCTCCTCTGGAGCTGGCTGGAGGCTGGATGAAATCAGAGTGGGGTACCCAGACTCCCACAGGGCCCTGGGGAGTGGAAACATGGATCGGATGATGTGGAAAGCAGAATGAAGATAATCTGAAGGCGGCAGGCTGGGCAGCCTGTTGACGGTGCTCTTTGAACTGTTAGTGTCGCCTACAGAGATAAAGTGAGTTAAATCAAAACTAAGCCAGACTCCTGGGTCAGGTGAGGAGTCCAGAGGCCGCAGGGCACAGTCGCACTCCATAGCACAAACCTGGCAAGTCAGGAAGAATATCAGAAGAGCCTCGCACAAGTGCACACGCTGCAGCGTACTGTGCCGTGGAGTCAGCTTCCTGAGCAAGATCATGTGGGAGACAAGAGGACAAACAGAACAAAGATGGGGGGCCCTTCTGTCCACCAGGGAGAGTGAAGAGGACAGGTAAGAAGCCCAGCCTGCTTCATCTCCTGTCCTCTTTAGTTCTCTCCAGCAGATGGAGCAACAGAATCCTGGGAAGGAAGAAGCACAAGCATCAAGGAAGATGCTCCCATCTGATAACCTGCTCTCAAATGCCTAAATATGGTCTGTTTAGAGTTTCACGTCAGGCGAGTTGAGCTGTCCTCAGTGGATGGTGCACAAGGGTTCCCATCCAGATCATCTGGACGACAGAGCAATAGTTTCTAACCGGGGATGGAGGGATGGTGGATCCCAGGCCTCAGAGACATCACAAGCTCAAAGCCAGCCTGGACCACAAGAGTTAAGTTCGAGGATACATAGAGAGTTCACGGTCAGCTCCAGTTATATAGAAGACCTCCAAAATAAGAAGTAAAACAAAAAAGAAATTTCTGCTATGAAAAGTCAAACATATTTTTATTCTCGAGTTTGTTTTTGTTTTCTCTCCCATGGATACCCTCCTTATTTGGTTGATGTAAGGGAATATAGTTTGGGAAATCCATGAGCGCATACAGAAATCTGGCTAAAAATGCACATCCCACCCCTTGCATTGCAAGAGAAGCCGCACTTTCCCAGTTCTTCGACTTTCTGCTCAGGCAAACACAATCTCACTTTATTTTTCAGCTACTTAATGGAATGCACTATTTTCTTACTATGGTATATGTAAGTGATATCACTGAACTCAGAATCAGGAGGAAGAATAATGCAAGCGTGGCTTTGGTAGGTCCACTTTTCTTAAACCGTCTTAGATTGCTGATATTGCTTTCTTTTTCTTTCCTGCCTAATCCTTTTTTTTTTCCTGTTTTGTTGAAAGATTCCCATCACATTAAAAGTACATCTCATAGCAAAATTCTGATCCAAAAAAGAAACTTTCGTTCACTAGAACAGTAGCCATCAAAAGAAGCTAGACCTCCTATAAGCTAGCTAAAAGGAAGGTATCTGCTATGTAAAGGCAGTGGGTTTATCGTATATCCTTAAATTTTTGTTTTCCTGCTTTTGTTTGGGGGGAGGTCTCATTCTATGGTCCAGGCTGATCCTGAACACTTGGTTCCCCTGCTTCAAGCCTCCTGAATGCTGGGATTACAGACATGTGCCATCACACATGGCTCTTAAATTTGCGTTTTTGTGTGTATGTGCATGCATGCACACATATTAACATATGTGCACATGTTGATATCATGTGTACACGTTGACATATATGTATAATGTGTATTGGGTACATGTGTAATTTGCACATGTACACACCCGTGTGATGTCCATGCATGCATGTACATGTGTGTATGTGTAATCTGCACGTGCCTGCTCTGCCCTAACTGGCCCACAAACTTCCAGGGATTTTCCTGCCTTCACCTGCCATCTCCCTGTTGGAAGGGATGCACGTTGCTGCACCAGGCTTGATGTGGAATCTGCAGGTACGAACTCAAGTCCTCATGCTTGCACAGCAAGCTCTTTACCCACTGAGTCATCTTCCCCAGATCTTTGGCTCTTAAAATTTGCATAATAGATTACAACTTCATAGCCTGGAAATAGTCTAACAACAGACACGATCAGGAAAGGGTTCACAAACCGGTGGACACTTAACCTCGGACCTACCAGCTCTCTAAAGCTGAAGTTCAAATCTCCAAAAAGCTACACGAAATTTGTAAACAGCTCAAGTGTTCTGTCCTGACCGAGGTACACATACCTTAAGTACAGTTAGTAGCGTTTCTACAAGTGAATTCGCCACCTCTGCAAAAGCACACCAGCTGGGGGAGATGAACATGCAGAAATAAGAAGAGGAAGTAAACACTGCCCAGCTTGCTTAAGGATACATATATATGGATAACAGGAGTGGGGATGGGAAAGCACGCACAAGAGGAAACAACTTTAATTTAAACAAGCAATGATGAGGGTTAGTAACAGTACACAAGTCTCTACACAACAGCAGGCTACGGCAACAAAAGGAAACAGCAAGAGATATCCAATGTCATCTTTAAATGTTGATACCCCAGGACTACTAACCCACTGCATGAAAAACTTCGGTGTGCTCCCACAACTCAGAAAAATCCTTAGTTGATAATTATTTTTTTTTTTAAAAAAGGTCAATGGTTGGTTGGGTATATGTCACATTTTGGCCTGCCATGCAGTAAAAATGAAGTAGGGTGACACAAGGAATGAAAGTCTCCAATAGAATTGTCCAAAGATAAAGTCAAAACCCTGGGCTGTGCCTTATAAGCTGGTTTCCTGGCCTCTAATAGCATGTGACTATTCTAGAAGCACGACTGTATGCGCTTGCTTTTCAATCAAGCAGCCTAGATAGAATGCAAGGACGGCCTGCAAGCTGGTGGAGACTGCTTGGCTACACCACAGGGAAGCACATCTGGACTTGATTCAGAACCGCCATACGTATTGAATCACAGTGATGCAGAAGCCCTCTCTACCTCGACAAGGAAGGAATTAATCGGCAGAAGAAAAACATTAACCAAGAGGGGAGAGGCTCTAACTAATGGTTTATGAATGAATGAGTATCTAGAATACTTACAAACACACACATTCACATAAAAGTGACTACATAAGCATGGGGGAGGGGGCTCTCTACCAGAGCGTGGCAATGTAACAGTTGGCTACTGAGAGCAACTCTAATTAAACTCAAGACACACACACACACACACACACACACACACACACACACACACACACAGACGACATGAAAGTAGAAAAGGGACTAACCAACTGGGAAGAAAGGACCAATGGAGGGGGGAAGGGAACAAAGAAGGTAACAGGAGGGTGAACTTGACCAACATACGTTATGTACATGCAATAGGTGTGTCAAGAAATATGTAAAAAGTCAAGTATTTCAAATTTTAAAAAAGTAACTACAAGATAACAAATCGATTCAAATAGTACAAAATAATTTAAAATTTGATGTGTCTAATCAAAGAACCCAGGATTTCAGAAAACACGTGATTCCTGCTTCATTCTATTTTTAATAGTGAAAAAGTCACCTTTAAGATCTAAAGTATGAAACACGACATATTCTCAGAAATAGATTTCTTCAGACATGCGTGGGTGTCAATGGCTAAAGGGTGTCAAGGAGTCAGTGGCTGGAGGGCGAGAGGAGGCTTGGGGAAAGAAGCCTTCAGCGGATGACTCAGTGCGACCATCTCAGACGTCCGAGCCTTCCAAGGCATCAAGGAACACAAGGTCAGGCGACCAGGATGTGAGTGATCCTGGGGCTGACAGAGCCCAGGCCTTTTCCAGGCTCCTCCAATGAAAGAGCATGTGCTCTGGCTGTTGCTGCCCTGTGAGGTGGAAGGGTGTGACGGAGGCAGACTTCAATGTCCTGCTCTTCTTTTGCTGACAGAATCTTAGACAGGCTCTCCCTCCATCCTGGATTCATCTTTCCAACCATAGAATTCTCCTGGCTATGTCTACCCATGCCCTACTCCCTCCCCCGGCACCCTATCCTCTGCCAGCTCATAGGAATGACCTTTTCCTTTGAATCCTGCATAAAATGTCCATCACCGCTGTCTGCAGACTCACCTTGGTCTGCTGAGCTTCAGGGGCTTCCTAGAACCTGTACCTAACTTCTGGCACTCCTGCCTTATACTTCGAAGCTGTATGAGCACTGAAATATTATATGCTCAGGGCCAGGGGTGTAGTACTGTGCTAGAGCACTGGCCCAACCTGCTCTAAACCCTGGGATCGATCTCCAGCACACACGCGCACGTTCAAAGTTTAGCATATTCAGGGCTGGAGAGATGGCTCAAGGGTTAAGATTCTACCTCTTAAGCAGAAAGTCCTGAGTTCAGATCCCAGGTCCTACATTAAAAACGCCAGGCAGAAATGGAGGGGGCCTGTACTTCCAGCCCTGGTGAGCAGAGCCTGGGAAATCCCAGAGCAAAGCAAAAGGAGGTAGAAGCAATCCAGGATGATTCCCAAAGTCACTCTTGGTCCTCCACAGGGACACACATTATCTTGATACACACATACACACACATACACACACACACTCACACACACACACAAAAAAAAAATAATTAAAAAGTTAAAAAAAAGTTTAGGGTATTTAGAGGATTTTGTTTATTTTACTTATTTTGTTACACTGAGTACTGAACCATCACCCCTAGAATCTCACACTAAGCAAGCGCTCTGTAACCAAGCACAGTATGCTCAGCCCCCTTGATTTTCTATCTTGGTTTAGGATCTCACAAATTTCCCCGGGGTCATTCTGTAGCCCAGACAGTCCTTGAACTTGTGATCTTACTGCCTCAGCCTTTGAGTATCACAGGCCTGCACTTCCAGCCTCAGCCTACTATATTCCTGCTCTTCGGTTCCCATTTAATTTTTCCCAATTATAACCAACTCCGTAAGACACCCATAAATGATATATTCTAGGTACTACTAAGCAATAGCAACTTGTTTTTTTTTTTTTTTTTTTTTTTTTTGGAGGTGGAGGGTGTCAGGGTTTCAAATTCATTAT
Source organism: Typhlomys cinereus (assembly GCA_023101885.1). NCBI lineage: Eukaryota > Metazoa > Chordata > Mammalia > Rodentia > Platacanthomyidae > Typhlomys > Typhlomys cinereus. Next base: position 4,932,202 of record JALPQD010000149.1, read on the forward strand.
TGCAGTAAAAGACAACCCTGATTTCTTGACCCTCCTCCATGTCCCAAATGTACATGCCACCAGGCCTCCTAAGCAATACCAATTTTCAATGAGTGTACCCAGAGTCAAGTGCAAGGGATTTCTACTACTTTCTTTTTAGGACCTCACGCGATCAGCCATTAATTTCTTCCCTTTTTTCTATCCACGGATGTCAATTCTACAAACACCCTTTCGAACTTCTCCATCTGAAATGACACCATGTAATAAATCAACATTACAAGAAAAGAAAGGTTGCTTTTTTTTTTAAATCAAGCCAAATTGCATGCTTCCGTTTTTATTTATTACTGATCATGAATTGTGTTCTTGGTAGTAGTCAACTTCATGTGAATCAGTCCTGTGTGTTTATAAAACAAGATAATTCCATGAATCCAAAGACTCTTCCCGTTCATCCTATACAGTCAATTTCTTAACTTCTCTCCCCAGGAATGAGGTGCAGGGTTTTTCTGTGGCTCCTTGCAATGCCTCTAGTATCCAGAGAGGAGCTCAGTAGATACTCAGGGGAGCTAGCATTTGCCAGGTGAGATGAACCTCTTCGCCCCTGCCCTCGGCCAACAGAGGTCAAGAGCATGACTACCAGAGAGAGGCTATCTGGGTTCCAGTCACTGGATCGGTCTACACAGGGTATAGCAGTTGCTTTAATCTGTTGCTGTGAGACACCACCAAGGCCCAAACAACTATAAAGGAGAAAGGAAGATTTCTTCAGCTTATGGTTCCAAAGGGGGTACACGGTCCTTCAAGGCAGAAAAGGCATCGATGACTGGCAGAAGCTAGAGGCAGCCTAAGTCACTGCAGACATCATGGAAGCCGAGCACTGAAAAAAAAACTGCAAGCTGCAGAGCAGACTTATTAACTTATTCAGCAGGGTGGGGCTAATCAACCTCAAGGCCCACCCCCTGTGACTGCCTTCCTCCAGCAAGGCTCCACCTCCTAAAGGTGTCATGACTTTCCTAAACAACTAAAGATTCAAACACATGAGTCTGTGGGGAAACAACTCATATTTCCAACCACAGGGACACAAATTACTTGTTTCCCTCCCCCCCTCCCCCCTACACTTGTAAGTGAGCATCTTGCTGCACTCCTGATCAGAGTACTCTGCACAAAAACTGGTGGACAAAAGTGCTGACTCAGTGATATTCACGGTGGGGCAGAGCCACCCTGGACCCCTTAGTGGCCCTGGACCATCCCCTTAGTGAACCTTTGGAAGGACTGCTCTCACAGTGAAACTCCACAAGCAAAGCAACAGCCAGGAAGTGAGAACCGGCAGGTGAGAAAGTATACGCCTGTGGGTGACAGAGCTTGGACTTCTTTCTCTACAAGAGATTCGCTGCATTGCCCAAGAGTGAGCTCTGTCCGTAGAGATGGCTGCCAGAGGAGTTGCTTTGCACAGGGCATAAATCAAATGGCCAGTATTGTACAACTTAGCAGAGAAAAGGTTTCCATCCCACTCACAGGATTTATGAAAAGGTCTTTGAAAGAGCTTCGTGTGCCATTCTGAGACACTCTGTAAACTAAGTCTGAGTCTAGGAGAAGTTACCACCGTACTTTGACTTTCCTAAAACTCTGGGTGTAGGAAATGTCAACTTGTTTAACCCTTATTTTGCTTTGTTGCTCTTCAATACTTAATTACCTTTTTTTTTCTTCTTCTTTTCTATGGGGTGGAAGTTGAGACAGAGCTTCAGTCTGTGACTCACGTCTGAAATTCACTATGAAACCCAAGCCGGCCTTGAGCTCCTGACAACCTCCTGTCTCTCACCCCTGTCTCCATCCCTGTGCTGGGATTATTACACCATGCAGGGTCTAAAACATTTCTTTGGAACAAAGATAAGAGTGCATAAGGTTTGTACTCTAGCCCGAATCAACGAGAAGCAAACTTTACTGTATGTGAGCATTCAATTTTTTTTAATATAACTGACTTATTACTTTCTTCTCTATTGCCTTAAGTTACCACAAACTTAGCTTGACATCTTTTTGCCTCTTCTGCCCCAGATAATAGATAGACAGATGATAGATAGATAGATAGATAGATAGATAGATAGATAGATAGATAGATAGATAGATAGATAGATGTATTAATATGTATGTGTGTGTGTGTGTTAATGTATGTGTGGGGAGGGTTGGATCCCCCCCCCTCAGAAGTAACATGAAGCCTCTTGTTTTGACTAGTTAGAATTTTTGGAGCACTGGGTCGGTGCAAGTGAACCTCATAATTAAAGACCTGCAAATCGCAGGGTCCACACTGGAAATAAGCAAGCAGAGACAGCAGGAAGGAACATTTGTAAGCATCCATCTCACACGGCCAGATACTAACTGAAAGATGTGATTCCTCCATTTACAGCCTGGCCTTCTTAAGAAAGGCCAATACAGCAGACACGTAGGTTTAACTGTCTCTGGAAACAAGAACCAGTAATAATGAAGAAAAGGAACAACTCTAATCACCGCTACTGAATTGTACAAACACACTTCAAATGCTGGCCATGCCAGCTCCACTTTCCGAAGCACGCACACATGAAGACAGAAAGGAAGTAGCATTTAATAACAATTTTTTAAAAGTGTGTGATTCAGACAATTCTGGGAATAACTTCAACTTAAGGAGATGCAACTCTGAGATCGTATCAAAGACTCCCCAGCTGTTGAGAGATTCTGGAAATTCCCGTTTTCTTGCCTATTACTGACCATTTCTAAATCCAAATATCTCGGTTTAAAGACCTCCCGAGGCTTTTTCTTTTCTTCCTCCTCTCCGGTGAACTCAGAAATCGATCTACAAACTTTATTAGGGCTTCCGATGACTGTTTGGTGAGGTTGGAAGCCGGGGAGAGACCAAGCCTCCCACCACCACCTCCTCCCACCACCACCTCCTCCCAACCACCGGCTCCCTTGCCCCACCCCCTAACCTTCCTCCCTCTAAAAGGAAGTTAGGAGACCTGGCGCCCGGAGGCCAGCGATCCAGGATCCTGGGACCTGACCCCGGGCGGAGAAGACCGGGACTCTGTGGAGGACCGGACAGTGGGGTACAAAGGGGCACTCTCTGCCCTGGGAAGCGCTGGGCGCTTGCTAGGACACAACAGCCCCCACTCCTGAGAGGAACCGGATGGTCGGAAAGCAAGTCAGTCCTCTGAGGATCCCAGGGCCCCAATCCCGTTCCACCACCGTCCTTCCTGTTTATGGATCCTCTCTTACAACTGCAACTACCACCGAGAAGGCAGACGGCTCCGAAATATGTCAACACATGACATAACTTGAAGAAGCTGGCTGCTTATTGGCGCGAGTTACAACTTGCCGGGCTCACGGGAAAACCGGCTCGCTCTAATTACTTTCCTTTTACTATGCCACGCTTCCCTGCCAGGGCCCCGCAAAGGTCGAGGTGCTGACAAACAGGGTATTCCCGTGTCAGAAACCAAACTGTGTAGGAGGCGAGCGGATTCGCGACCACCGCGCCGACCCCGGGCTCGCACAACCGCAGGGAAAGGACCGCCGGGCACCTCCTCTCGGGTTGCACCGGGCTGCCCGAGCGCTGGGTGCTGCGACCGCGGGCCGATCGGGGCACCGCGCGGGTGACCCGGGGTTGGGCGAGGGCGGGCCACCTTTGTCTGTGTCTCCCCACAGAGATGGTCTGACCCGGTGGCAGGCGCAGACGCGGTTGCCCCACGCTGATGTTCCGGGGCTCGGGCGCGCGCGGCCCAGCCGCTTGAAAATCCCCCACTTGCACTGCGCTCCCCGTGCGCGCCTGCCGGTCCCCAGCCCACCGCCGCTTCCCCCGCGTGGAGGACGCAGGACACGCGCGTCCGCATCCTTGCCTTCCCGGGTCCGCGCCGGCGGCCGCTGGGCCGGGCGGCCACCGTGCTCTCTGCAGAGCCTGCTTCTCCCGCGCCTCTGTGGGAGACCCCGCGAGCTCGGTGGACCCCGGGCGCCTCCGGATCACACACTGGCCACCGCGTCCGCGGAGGCGCGACCGCAGGCAGCCAGCCTGCGACACCCACGGCCAGCATCCGGGGCCTCTCTCACCTGCTTGAACCGTGTCCGAGAGGTCGTGCCCGGGGGTTGCAGTCCTGGGGAACTCCTTCAATTTCCTGGCGCTGAGGTTCAAGTCCCCGGAGTTGGCCGCCTCCTCCAGCGCGCGCTCCAGACCCCGGTTCAAGGGCAGGTTGAAGCCCCCGCTGCCGCCGCCGGCCGCCCCGCCGCCGGCTCCCGTGCCTCCGTGGTGCTGGTGGTGGTGGTGGTGGTGGAGGTGCTGGTGGGGATGGTGATGCGGGTGCAGGGCGGCCACGGACAGGGCAGGCACGAAAGGTTGGGGTTCGCTTCCCGGCGTCGCCATCTTCTCCCGGGCCCCCCCGCCCCTCCCCGCCGCTCGTGCGGGGGGGTCACAGCCTTTCCCAGCGGGAAGGCGACAGCTCGGACCCCGAGTCTCCGCAGCGCTCCCTCGAAAGACGCCGGAGAGCGGGGGCGGGCGGCGGGCGGCGCACCGAGTCGGGGCCGAGCGGGAGGCGGCCGCGGCGGCTCGGGCTTGAAGGTTTCCTGTCCCCGGGAGGCGAGCACTGCGGCGGCGGCGGCGGCGGCAGCGCGCATGTGTCTCCCGCCCGCGCCCTCCTCCCGCCGTCCCCCTCCCCCGCCGCCCGCTCGGCTCGCCTCCTCCCCCACGCGGGCCGGCCTTCCGCGGCACCCAGCCGGCCGGCCTCCCCGAGATCGGAACTCACTAGCACTCTGGGTTACTTTCACTTAGGCGCCAGACCCCGTGGGGCTCCCTTCTGCTGCCTAGGAAGTTATAGGGCAGGAGGAAACATAGGCAATTGATAGGACATGAAATTCAAGGAGATCACTGGAGGAGTTACTCTGTTTGCTGGACCCAGGACCCCCCCCCCAAAAGAGGAAATTTTCCACTATGGGATTACCCCTAGTGTCGCCCCCTAGCATGGGGGCCCTTACAGTGAATGAACCAGGCATGGCTTTAGGTAGTCTACACAAATTATCAGGTGGAATCCAGGAAATCCATAACTGGAAAATTGCTTCCCTCCATCTAAAGCGGGAGTTAAGAAACTGCGCTAAAGTCGTCCTAACAGAGGTGGAGCTAGATTCAAACTGGCAGCTCACAATATTCAAGGGGAAGCGTGTCATTGTGTATACCAGTGCGGCTAGACAAATCTGCAGGAAGGACTTTGTGAAAGAGTGCCTTTTATGAGTACCTGGCCATCTGAGGGAGAGGGCCTGGTGGGGAGTGATTGCTCCCCGCATTGTGCCTGAGGTCAGAAAACCAACAGTTTACCTCTTAAGCCAGAGTCTAGGTGCCATGAAAGTGTCATCTTGTGGCTTTTCTGTGTCTCCAGGGGCATAGGAACTGGCATGTCTGCTTACAAACATATCCACATTCTGTCATCAGTAACCTGCAGTGGGCACCCAGGTCAGGGCTTACATGCCATGGGGGTGAGGGTGCCACAGGACTTATGTCGCCTAAAGGCAGACCAACTGGAAGCCTAATAAAGACCCACTCCCTTCTCAGACCTTCAACTCCCAACTCCCTCAGGATATTGTTTAGCTTAAGGGCCAAGAGTTGATGGTAGTCTATAGGGTGACTTGGATAGGGGAAGTCTGAATATGATTCAACTTCGTCTTTTTGTGGTAATGCGGGGCTGTGATGGCGTGGGCAACAACATAGAACTCATGACTTCAAGGATTCAGCATGGTCAATGTCACTTGCAGTGCATGCAGGCAGTCACCCTTAATTCCTATGAGATTCTAGGCTGGGAGCAAAACATTTTTATCTTCCGGGAAGAGTCAGGCGCCACCTACTGGTTTCCTCTCGACCTCCTCTCTCTAGCTCTTCTTTAACCTTTAGTCTTTTAAAAACTAGGCTGAGTATAACTGGCAAAGGTTTGTAGTTTGCTAGGCTCCCTCTCTCTCCCCGCCCCCTCTAGTCTGCCTCTTTACTCTGTGGTTTCCATTGCAATGCAGAAACTCTAATTTCATGCAATCCTATTTGTCAACCTTATAATTATTTCCTGAAGGTTTAGGTTCTTCAGAAAGTCTATCACCAAGTGGTCCTGGGTTTGCCTCCATCAGTATCAATTTTAGATCTTCAACTAAGGTCTTTGATCCATTTTGAACTGATTGTGGGTAGATGGAGCTAAGATCTAGTTTCATTTTTCTGTATATATAGATATCCAGTTTTCCGAGGTTGATTTATTGTAAAGACCATCTTTTCTCCAATGTATGCTCTCGGTATATTAATCAAAATTCAGGTGGCTGTAGCTCCAGCTGCATGGGTTTATTTCTGAGCCTATTTCATTGATTTACATATCTATTTTTACATCGGCACCATGCTGTTGTATATCTATGGCTCTGCAGTATAACTTCTATGGCTCTGCAGTATAACTTGAAATGAGTTAGTATATTTTCTCTTATACTTTGCTTTGTTTATGTCTGCTTTATTTTTTCTTATGGGCTGTTTTGTTTATTCAGTGTTCATGTGAAACTTAGGATTGTTAAGACCTTGAATATAAAAATAATACACACAAAATTGAACACCAAAAAAAATCTAGTCCACAAATGGGCAAATGAAATGAACAGACATTTCTCAAAAGATGAAGTACAAATAAATAGCCAATAAACACATGAAAAAATGTCCAACATCCTTAGCCACAGGCAAATGCAAATCAAAACAGTATTAAGTTCCATCTTGCTCCACACTTAGAATGGCTATCATAAAAAAGAAAAAAGGAACTGAGCAAAAGATCGCTCAGGAGGTAAGATGCCTACTCACAAACCAGATGACTTGAATTTGATCTCCAGAAACCAGCATGGTAGGAGAAAAGAAATGACTTCTAAAAGTTGTCCTCTGACATCTACCCATGTGCCACCCATGCCCTACTCCCTGTCAAATAAAAAAAATTTTAAGAGATCAACAGATGCTGATTTGGATGAAGGAAAGAGGAACTCTCCTTCTCCACTACTAACTGGTACAACCAGGGCTGGAGAGATGCATCAGGGGTTAAGTCGCTGCCTGTCAAGAGAGTTTCAGATCCAGGTCCCACACTAAAACGCCAAGTGGAACCGGCATCCACCTGCACAACAGGCCCTGGTGGGCAGAGCCTGGGAAACCCTAGAGTGAAGCAAAAAAGAAGTAGAAGCAATCCAAGATAATTCTCAAAGTCACTCTTGGGCCTCCCCAGGAACACAATGCCCTCTGCTACACATATACACAAACACACACACACCAAATAGTAATAACAGATTTTTTTTTTATTTATTCAATTGTGCGTGTGTGTGTATGTGCGCGTGCATGTGTGTATGTGTGTGTGTAGAACCACGGACGAATCGGGAACCACCATGGACGCCTCCACCTCCTTCCGCCCCGGGATTCACAGGCTCCGCCCTACCAGGACCAGAAGCGCAGGCCGCCCCGCTTCCGCCCGGCGTCTATACGTGGGATCTGGGATCCGTACTCAGGACCTTCTGCCTGCAAGGCAGAGGCTTAACCCCTGAGCCACCTCTCCAGCCCCCAAATAGTAATAAAAAGATACTAGTACAACCACTATGTAAAAGCTAATATGGTGCTCAAAAACTAAAAATAGAACTACTAAAAATGGAAGTACCATGTTATCCACCTACTCAACTCCTGACTATATACCAAAAGGATCCTTATCAGCATACCACAGATACTTGCACGTCTGGATTCATTGGTGGTTCTACAGGCAAGTTATGCAATCAGCCCCAGTGTATATCAGCAAATGAATGGATTAGAAATGTAATATATCTGCATATTTACACATATAGATGAAATTTTGTCTATGAAGTAAATGAAATTATATCATTTCTAGAAATATAGATATAACTGAAAATATCATATTAAATGAAATAACCAGACATAGAAGGAAAAATACCAGAAGTATATAGCATGAAAATAGGAGACTGGGAAGAGGAAGGGGACTCAGTTGAGGGGGAAAAGGAAAGGAATGAGAAGAAGAATATGGTCAAAGTCATGGTATATTTGAGTGAAAATGTTGTGAGACCAATGACCAAGAAATATTTGAACAGAGCTTCCAAATTATTTACAATAATTGAAAACGTATTTCAATTACTTAAAAATTCCCCTATCTTTACAAGGCTTTATATAAAAATAAAGCCTTTCTTATAAATTTTAGGGAGGGAGGTTGTTTTGTTTTTTTGTTTTTGCAATGAACTGTAAACAAGAATTGTTGGATTCCATCATAACCTCTTTAGAAAGACTACCAATTATTTTCTAGAGGAAATAATGGGGATGTGTACATGGCTGGCTTTTTAACACATAAGCAAGTTCTTACGTTACATTCACCTAGACATTGTAGTTTTGATCCTCTCTATACAGATTACTAACCTGCAAACCCTACAAGATTGAAACCTACTCCTCTTAGCCTTGCTCTCTTCCCTAGCACTGCAAAATCCAGAGACATATCGAGTGCACGATGAAGGTCATTAATTAATTCAGCCTTGCACAATAGGCTTCTGGTTTAACATGCTGCAATACATTGATGCATCTTTCAAGTTTTCCATGATTTCCCCGCATGGGGGAGTTTTTCCTTCAAGTAGGGGAAAACACATGACTCTTGAAAATGACTTTGAGTATTTCTAAATATTCAAGAAGCAGAACAAGTCATTTCTGGGACACCCATGCCTTTTCATTGTTTCTTCAAAAAGAAGGACATACTCTTTGAATCCCCTGCTTTGTGTCTCTTCCTTCTGTCCTCCCCTCTCTGTGCATATAGTCCACGGGGACAGCCCCATGTTCTGTTGTCTGACCATTATCATCATTGAGTCCAGAAACAGACTTCACTTCCAGCTCTGTGACAGAACAACCAGAGAGGATCCTTGCTGTGCTAACACCTGGCATTAATATTCCTGATTCTCATCTTGCTGTGATCTTCAGACCTCCAGGCTTGGAAGCCTCCAGTCCAGCCTTCTCATTTCACACTCAAAATTTAAAAAAAAAAAAAAGTGTATCAAACACACTCAGACTTTTTCCTTTGTCATTATTCCCTAAACAATACAGTATTAGCAACGATCGTGAATTGACTTAGGTATTACAGGTCATCTGAAGAAGATTTAAAATATGTGCTTGGGTTATATGCAAATCTGATGACTTCACCATACTCAGGTTTTGGTATTTATCTGGGTCTTTATAACCACTCTGCCACGAAGCCATCACATTCATAATATAGTCTGTTCTAAAGATCAGCAAGAATTCTGTCTTGGTGGGCACCTAGTGCAGGGGGTAAAAGGTCCACATGGTCAACTCTGTTTGCTCTTTATGATCCTCCTCCAGCCAAAGCCAACCAGGCAAGAGGAAACTGACACAAAGTCCAGTCATCCAGCAAGAGGATTTTCACACTTTAGACACTCTACCGAAAAGCCAGTCAATAACACATGACGGTCACAGTAAAATATGAACCTGAGGACAGCAGAGTCGGGCCTGATTCCCATATAACTCAATGCTGTCCTCAATAGCCCCTAAAAAGAAGGAAGAATATTCCATGATGAATGCCACCCTTTTCTGGTTACTCCCTCCCCATGTTCTCAGTACTGAAGTATTCTCTTTGTAATATAGCTGTAAATATTTGTCTGCAAATATTTATCTGCAAATGATCAGAGCATGCTGTATTCATTAGCTTCCTAGAGCAGGGATCTGGCCTTTTGTTTTTATCCAAGTGCCTAGATGATTCAGTAAATAATGCTGCAACACAACTAAAGCCATGGGCATGGATCCCTCTGATGATAATAAATATTACTTTTTTCAACATGTTTCAGAACTTTCTTTAGTGTCCCAAAACATTGATCTCTGAAACAGTGACAAAGTGGCCTTAGAAAGAGCAGAAAAGCTTGGACAAGTGTGGCAAGTTGTTTGGTTTGGTTTTGTTTTTATAAAACTAAGTGTATGTACATCCTGAAAAATGTGTATAATTGAGATTGTGACTTTCTTATGTTTCTTGTGATAGGAAAAAAGAAACAATGGTGATCATTGGTTGTGATATTAATGTCCCTTTTTGAATAAAATAAGAGTAGCTACAAGAGTAAGTTAACAATTCTAACATCACTTGTGAAATCAGAGATGTTGGAAACTACTTAGCTAGATTCTTTGGCCCAGACTGATCCCTGGGAACTTTCAACTCCTGATCTTCCGGCCTCTACCTCCCAAATGCTGAGATCTCAGGCATGGAAACCATGTCTGGTTCATGTGGTGCTGGGAATCAAGCAGGGTTTTGTGCATGCTTTCAACTGAACTATATCCCCAGCTTCGGTTCACACAAGAGGAAGTTAGTCATTGTGTACTCCTGAGGCTGCCTGCAAACCCCTTCTGCTGTGCCCACAACTGTAATCGACTATGGTCCTCATGTATCCTCACGAGCTTTGGTTTGTTTAGTCTTTGCCTTTCTGTTTTCTATGCTTGCTCATTCTAAAAGTTATCTTAAGTCTGAGAAAACATTACCTACTTTTATATTTGTGAGTCTTTCACAGCTGACTGCTGTCCACATTCATTTCATTGTCCCCCACCCCCCCCAATTCTCCTCCTCTCGGAAAATCTCAAGTCCTTCATAGGGGAACCCTCTTCCTCTCATTTAGCAAAGAAGTCCCAGCTTTGTCAATCCATTGAACTCTGCTCTGCCCACAGCTCCTCGATCTCTCCTAGACTAAAACAGAACCAGCTCCTAGACAGAGTGACTATATCCCACGTTCTCTCTTTTACAAATAAAGAGACTACAGAATCTGGGCCATTGAGACAAAATTCTCAAGGAAGCTATCTCCTGGAACTGTTCTCTGAAGGGCAACAGAAGGTCAGAGTGTGGAGAGAGATTAGTGCTGTAGTCTTTATTATGTTTTCATAGAGTTGGACTCATGATAAAATACCAGTATCATATCTGTTTTTTGTCATAACTTTAAAATTAATACATGAGTAAAATGTTATAATCAGTTGCACAGCAGAGATAGCATTCTGACCTAGAACATAGAGTCAGTAGTGTTTTGAAAGAATCTTTATAGAAAATACACCTTGGATAAGAAGGAATCCTAAGAGAAGGAATATCTTTGACCTAATGACATAGTGATCTCTTTAAACAAGTTACAGTAGCAGGGCATGTGGGTGCACTAGGGTGATCCCAGTACTGGAGAAACAAAGGTAGGAGAGTCTCTTCAAGGTCAAAGTCAGCCCAGATTTCACGGTGAGACTCTGTCTGTGATAATTAATTCTGGGTGTCAACCTGACCACATCTGGCATTAACTAAAATCAGCTGTCAGACTACCTGAAGAGATTATCCAGATCAATACATTTACAATACAAAGACCAGCCCTAAATCTGATTGGAACCTCCAGTAGCCAACCAGATAAAAGGAACCACAAAATAAAAAACTTTGAAGAGAGACTCCAGGATGTCTGCAATGATTTAGCCTGCCTCCAGCTTCAGCCTCCAGCCATGTCATCTCCACCACGAAAAACTGTTTCTCCCCTCTGGAACTGTAAGATGAATACATCTCCCTTTCTCCCTTAAGTTGCTTGACTTTTAATGCTCTCTCACAGCAACAGCTAAGAGTCACTATTACACTGTCTCAAAGAACCAAAGCAGAAAAAAGATGGTAAGTAATCAATACCTATGCTTCAGTTCCTGTCAGAAGTTGGTTAAGAGGCAGTCAGAGGAAGTCAATGAAAGTTAGAACCCAGTGCAGAGTGTTTGCCTGACATATGTGAAGGATTGGTTTGATATACATTATAGTATACTCTTTCTCCTCTCTCTCTCTTTCTCTGTGTGTGTACATTATGTATATATACATATGCTGTAGGACACCAGCTAACAGGACTTGAGCTTACAAATAAATTGTATTTGTTGGGGAAGAGTTGTTTTTGTTTGTGACAGGCTCTTATATAGCCAGCACTGAACTCGTCTTCCATCCTTCATCTCCCAAGTGCTAGGATTATAGGCATGTGCCAATCATGATGGGTTAACAAGAAATATACTTTAAGTATCTGGCTTTTATTTTTATTTAGATAGATTTATTTATGAGAATATTTTTTGATGTATCTCAGGCTGGCCAGCAGCTCACTAGGTAACCCAGACTGGCCTCAAACTTGTGATTCTTCTCCCATAAAGCTAGCAGAGAACTTGTTCAGCACACACCCTGCCAGCCTATGGCTTTATTAGGTGGATTCTATAAGAACAACTTGTATTTAGGATGTTTTCCTTCTAATGAAGACATTAATTTATGCTCAACAGAGGTATTTTTTTAAAAGTGTGGTATCATTACATGGCTGTTTTCCAACATACATGGTATGTTTCCCCAATTGTACAAGCTCAATAGGTACCCCAGTCCTCTCCCTCCCTCCACCATTCCCCGTCCTCCTTGCACCCTCCCCCTTTTTCCCCTTCTTTCACCCCTCTCCCTCCCCTTCTCCCAGTGCCTCCCCCTTCTTCCCTCCCATTCCCTGGAGCATCCTCACTATTGATTAGTCAAAGACAGTGCAAGTCTCAAAGTAGCCATTCTTCCTGAATTTGACAGGAAATGCACTGAGTATAGTACCATTAGCATCCTATATCCCAGTGATCTCAGCATAACTTATATTATACATTAGTTGTGATAGTTAATCCTGGGTATTGACTCGACACATATTAACTAAAATCAGCTGAGACTACTGAAGGGATTATCTAGATCAATACATTTACAGTACTAGATCTGATTGGAACCTCCCAGTGGTGGACCAGATAAAAAGAATCATAGAACAAAAGACTGAGAAGAAGAAAGACTTTCCAGAAATCCTCCAGCCTTCAGCCATCACCCATTAGCCTACTGGATGTTTGCAGTGGTGTAGCCTGCCTCCAGCTTCAACCACTAGCTATGTTACCTCCACCCTGAAAGACTATCTTTTCTCTGGACCCGTAAGGTGAATAAATCTCCCTTTCTCTCTTAAGTTGATTGACTTCGAATACTCTCTACACAATAGTTAAACGTAGCCATTACATTAGATGTCAAGAACCTCGATGTAACGGTTTATGCCCATAATTCCAGCACTTGAACAACTGAAGTAAAAGGATTGGCTACTAGAATGCAAGTTTGGGGGTACGTAGTAAGTTATTTTTTTCCCCAATCATACAAGCTCAATAGGTACCCAGTCCTCTCCTTTCCTCCACCATTCCCCAGTCCCCCTTGCACCCTCCCCCTTTTTCCCCTTCTTTCACTCCCCTCCCTCCCCTTCTCCCAGTGCCTCCACCTTCTTCCCTCCTATCCCCTGGAGCATCCTATTGTGTGAATGCCAAACTTCCCTCTGAGTCCTCCACTCTAGTGAGGTGTAAGGACTCAGTGGCATAGCCCAGAGCCCTTTCTTGGGCTCCCCTTTAGTATGGGAACACTATTATGACTGTTAATCCCTTGCCTCTAAGGATCCTAGTGTTTGTGATCTATGCTAGACTTTGGGGTGTCATTGACATGTCAGTCATTGTGCAGGTCATGCAAAGTCCGATTATGGCTACTGCAGCCCTAACTCATGAGGAGTATCATAACGTTGGTCCTCCCCATCTCATAGTGAGTTATAAACTAGTAGTATGTACTACAGAATGAAACTGTCCTCAAAATAAAAAAAAAGGAAGGAAGGGAAAGGAGGGGAGGGGGTAGCCTGCAAGGATTGATGAGAAACTTCTACCAGTGGTGCCTGCAAGAAACAAAGCTGGGAGGATAGACAGGAGAGAGATTTGCCTTTCCTCAATATCTGCTCTGTTCACCTCAAGTTCTTCACCTTGTGCATCTGTGACTCTTATAAAAAGTAATTAATTCTGGTTTAAAGACACCAGGTATGGAGACTAAGCTTAGGTTATCTTCAGTGAGGAGGTGTGGGTGAGACTCCAGGAAGATATAAGTGACACACTAACTCTGCAGAATGAGCTGCAAGTGAAGAAGCGTGTTGGGCCCTGGGGTGACCGAGGCATTCCTTGAACCAGGAGGGGTACCTAGCATGCTAAAGGATAGGTGGATGAGAGAAGTGTTTGCCGGAGAAGGACCACAGAGTGACAACCTTCAACAGAACTTAACTGAACTACTTCTAAATCAGGGATAATGTTTGGATTAAGAGTAGGGATTAGATTTGGGGATCAGGAGTTAGAATCAGGGCAAGTTAGAATGGGGGCAAGTATGATCTCTGCCCTGCACTCGCATAGAAAGTCAGACACAAGAAACAGACATGGATGAAACCCTGTGTCACGATTTGAAACGTGAGTTGTCTCCCATACATAGGCTCTTGTGTTTGAATCTCTAGTTGTTTAGGAAAGTCATGACATTTTTAGGAGGTGGAGCCTTAATGGAGGAAAGTAGTCACAGGGGATGGGCCTTGAGGTTGGTTAGCCCCACCCTATTTGAGTGAGTCTGCTCTTGAGTTTGCAGCAGTTTGCAGCTTCCATAGTGTCTGCAGTGACTTAGGTCCCCTCCAGCTTCTGCCAGCCAGCATGACTTTCCTGCCAGGAAGGACTGTATCTCCTCTCTGGAATCATAAGCTGAATAAATCTCTTTCCCTTTAAGTTACTTGAGTTTGAATGGTGTCTCACAATAGGGAGAGAGTAACGGGTACATCCTGGGTTCAAGCCTTAGCACCACAATAAGTGGGAAAAGACAGCACACTTCTGTAATCCCAGCACTTGGGAGGTAACAGTAGGCGGATCGAATCCTCCTCTACATGAAGGATTTGAAGCCAACGTGGAGTACATTAGGCCCTGCCAAGAAAGAAAGAAAAAGGAAGACAGGAAGGAAGGAAGAAAGGGAGAAAGGGAAGGAAGTTGATCTGTCTTAAAACACATAGCCTGAAAGAAAAATAAAGAAGCATTGGTCACTAATGCCAGCATTTGGTAAACCAAAACAGGAGGATAGTGAGTTTGAGGGCATCCTGGGTAAATTAGTCTGAGATACATGTAGAGACCTTGTCTTAAAATAAAGGCTGGAGGTGTAGCTGAACAGTTGCCCACCATGAGGGAGGCCTTGAGCTCATCTAAGCACTGCTAAACCAAAAAGAGAATGTGGCCAGGGCCTTCTGAGAACAGGGAATGCAACATGGCATCAATGTCCATGTAAAGGAGAACTAACAAAGCGTATATCAGGTAACACTCCACCCTGCTCAGTACGCAGCCTTGGGATGCGAACCACTGAGCCTATGGTGGCAGAATATCAAATGCTCTTCCTGACAGAAGGTCTCAGCGTCCCATCTCTCTTAAGGACTTCTCACAACGAGTTAAGTAAAGAAGCTTTTCATGAGAGACCCTATGCCTCCAAATTCCTCTGTGTAGTCTGGATTACACCATAAATCTGGAGCAAGCCCGTCAGCTCCTCCTTCAGGGAGGCCCTAGGAATTAAGTCCAGCTTCTTTGGTAGCACAGTAGGGGAAATGGAAATAAATGTCTAATGCCATTCTGACAGCTAGAGCAGAAGACTGGCCAGAACTCAGCGTCCAGTTCCTTGCTACTGTTTTCCCTCATTTCTCGGAGCAGAAGTTATCTCCCTTACCATCGGCTGCCAAGGTCGGGTGTCTGCTCGTGACCTTCCTTCAAGATGGTCTATCCTTGGGGACTGAAGCTTCGTTGAAGGGAGGCTGCCTTGGGTGGGGCATTACTGGTGGATGTTGGGTACAGGCTGTGGTGACAGCTGGTTCAAGAGACTTAGCTGATCGGGTTACTTGTCCCTTGACTGCAACAGGAAGTGTGTCCAAAGGGCAGGCAAAACATAGCTCCCGAGTTAGTTATCGCCCATGTCACATAGTGACCTTTCAGGACCCTTTCTGTCATGATCCAAAAGGATGGCTTCCTTTGGCCTCCAGATCAGTGATTACAGAAGATTTGGGTCATGGCAAGTTATTTGGGGTTTTTTTCTTAAAAATTATAAACACTCTTTCCAGAAAAATTAATTGCTACACGTGCAAATGTATACATTTTCAAAAGTATCAGAGACTATCTAGGGCTGATCAAGTATCATGTTATTGACCTAACTGTGGACAATGTTTCTTTATTTAAAACAAGAACGAAGCCACAACAAACTTTAAAAGGTATGCCGTTCCACTGAGAACATCTCTGAAAACACTCTTTTAATGAAAGGCAAGTTTTATTTTCCCTTCTTCTCAGAAGCGCTGAGGACCTTGCTTCGGATACAGAGGGAGAAGTCTGACATCAGAACCATCTTGCGGCGTGCCGGTGTGGTGGAGGTGAGAGGAGGTGATCAGAGGGATCCATGATGACCTCAGGACCCAGCGTCCATATTCTAAACCCCTGTTGAGGCTTCCAGAGCCACATGCCCATGCGGCTCTCCACCCAGCCCCTCCTAATTGCCTCCCACAGTCAACAACAGGCTGTGGGCACCCACCCAAGACTGGAGCCCAGGTTTGCCCTCGTGAACAGCATGACGAGGAGCTGCTGTGGGAGTCTGCAATCAGGACACCCGTTTCTGGGGCTCCTCCCAGTATGTCTGAGTCTGTGGTGAATGGTATACATATGTTTAGGCAACACTGAAGTCATCTGTCACCTCCCTTTGGCTTAGAAATAATCATTGCCTCACACATAAAGCACAACAACTTGTACACCTTTAATGTAGAAATCTCAGGAGGCAAGGACTTGGCTGCTGAGTTCATTGTGTTGCAGGGGGAGGTTTTTATGTTCAGGTTCTTGTGTCAGGGAGTTGAAGATTGAAACCAGAACATGTATAGAGGATTAAGGCAGATTTTATTAGAGAGAAAGAATGAAACCCACAGACATGGATTTAGAGAGGGACAAAAGAACCATCTGATGGGCTGCACCAAAATGTTGCATTCTTGTGTCTGGGATTGAACCCAGAGAGCAACATCCAAGGATTAAGGCAAATTTTATAGAGGAGAGATAGAACGGAACTCACAAACATTGAGTCCATGAGGAGCAAGGGAGCCGGAAGACAACTCACAGACTCCAGACATGGAATCCATGAGGGGCCAAGGAGCCAAAGATGGCTGGCAGTGTTTTGGGATTGATCTGTCCCATTGCTGCGGGGTTCTTGCGTTCGGAGTTGAAGATTGAAACCAGAACACATGTAGAGGATTAAAGTAGAGTTTATTAGAGGAAAGAAAGAATGGAATTCATGGACTCCAGACGTGAAGCTCTACGAGGGGCAGGCGCCCCAGAGAGCTCATGGGCTCCAGGCATCCATGAGAAACAAGGAACTAGACATGAACTCATGGACCTCCACATTTGTAGTTCCCGTGAGGGGCAGGCACCTAAGATGGCTTCCAGGGTGTGGACTATTTATACACCTAGGTAAACCTGGGAAAGACTGCCTTACCTCATTGGTCAGCTCACACTGGGAACCAACCCTGGGTTGGTTGATCCTGGGTCTAACCAGTTGATTTGGTGCCCACCTGGAGTTGGGGTTGTTTCTGTGAAGGAGAGCTAATCTCCATGTCCTTTCATAAACCAAGGGTTGGGGGAAGTGGGAGGAGGGTATTTTGCTCCGGGGTAATCCCAGCAGCAGGGGATGTCCTTCTAAGACCTTCAGAGACCTTCGCAGCATGGTTGCTCTAAACCAGCCTTAGCAGATTAGGGATATTTAAATAGTTAGGGAAGCCTGGGAAAAGTGGCTTTTCCTCATTGGTTAGCTCCAGTTTCTGCAAACCTGTTGGTTTCCTACATCTCATTGGTCTGTGAATATTAGGGCTCAGCCCAGTTGATCTTGTAGTTGACCTCTTAGTCTAGCTTATCTGCAATGACGAGCTCTTGTCTCCATATCCTTTCATAAACAGAGAGTTGGAGGAAGTCGGAGACCTCTGTGGTGAATTAGAACCAGTTTCTCCAGATTAATAGGGTGTCTCCTTCAGGATAACTCCAGCAGTGGGAGGGGGAGGGATGACCTTCAAAGACCTTCCCAGCCAGGTCCTCTTCTGAAATTGCCTAATTTGAATATATTACCCAGACTTCCACACAGCAACACCCACCCAGGCCTCCCATTTGCTCAGTGAATTAGAGCAGAAGCCTTATGTCACAAGCCCACATTTGATGCCTTTTTGTAGAAAACTTTCTGTTTTCACACTTCATTACTTGGGAAACTTGTTAGGCATGGCTTTGCCAATTTCCTTCCCCCTAGCTGGGATGTGGTTCTTGCCTAATCGAACCACACATCCTAAATGTCTGATATTCTTCCCCACCCCCACTGCTCTACTTCCCTAACAACTTCCCGGCAACTCCACAGCGAGAACCCAGGCCATAAAAGACTGGCCCTGCCCACTTCATTCTTCAGTCTTCTCTTTGGAATTCCTTTAGCTATGCTGTCCATAGGAGCTCTTCTCTCCCTATTCTTTCTGACTTTAAGCTTTCTCTTCTGCTCCAATGTTCTCCCGTATTAAGGGTAAACTGTGGTTCCCTTGGCCCTTGACTGCAATAATCTTGATTTCTTAAGTCTCTCCTCTCCTGTCTGCTTCTCTTTACCATGGCCTCCACGTGGTCCTTACACATTGTTGGCCTTGCTGCATCGCACCTGAGCTCTTTCTCTTGCCCCACTCGTGGTCATTCGAGTTAATCAATGTCCTTTCTAGGTAAATATTTAGATTACTTTCTGGACCTGACACTGAAATGTATAAATGAGAGAAGAGTATAGAAATGGGATTGGAGAAACAAAAAGTGAAAACTCAAGAATGGGTGGTAGATTCATGCTCCAACGTGAGAGAATCACACGTTTCTGATCTTGGTCATTGTTTAAATCACATTGTTAGTCACTGGCTATTTCTGGTGATCAGTATCTCTTTCTGTAAATGCAAGCATTTGAATCCATATGACTGCATTCAGCGATACCTGTCTTGGTCAGAGCTGTAGCTCAATGGTAGAGTCCTGGGTTCTATTTCTACCACAAAGTGGGTGGGGCTAGGCAATGTATGACCTTCCAAAATGAGATCAACCTATCATTTGCCCCTCCCTCTAACTTCCTTTTGCCTTAGAAAATAAGTCGAATGCAAATGACAAATATTAAATGTGAGGCTCTTTATAATTGACTGTTTCCTTAGTCATTAACTATTTCAATTAGTAGGCAAACAAAGACATGTTTAGTATCCATTAGCCAACCCCTGAATAACTTCAACAAGCTAAGAGGGATAAAAATTACTGTCAAAGCCGTGGAAGGAGGGTGGAGGAATGTATGTGTGTCACATGACCTCTTCCAGTTACTGACACAGAAATGAAAAATCTGGCATTAACTTAAAATACAGC
This sequence comes from Typhlomys cinereus, assembly GCA_023101885.1. Classification (NCBI taxonomy): domain Eukaryota; kingdom Metazoa; phylum Chordata; class Mammalia; order Rodentia; family Platacanthomyidae; genus Typhlomys; species Typhlomys cinereus. Next base: position 4,951,439 of record JALPQD010000149.1, read on the forward strand.
CTTGCAAGCTGTGATTTAAAGTCTCTCCCTTTGACCTTGCCCTTGGCTTTCCTTCCATGTCAGCAAAAGACTCTTTTTATTCTCCACATTATTCCATTAGAAACACTGAAGGAGCTCAGTCAAATAAGGCAGCTTGTTGCTGTTTCTTTGCTGTTACGCTAATTAGAATTCTTGAAGGCTGAGGCCGCTGCCATGCTGTTGTTGGGAATGACATGGTCAACTGGTCATCGGGAAGGTGCAGTCCTGCTTCTGCGGTCTGCTGTGTAGATGCTGCCATGCCATATGTTTTCTCTGAACCTGTTTCGCCTGGTCTAAAGAAGGGAGTGGAGAGTTGGTATCTGAGATCTTTTGGATTCTATAAAGTCTCAAAACTCAAAAAATTAGTTTGGGGCCAGGAGACAGCTCAGTACGTAAAAGCACGAGGACCTAGTCTGATCCCTAGATCCACTTATAAAAATCCTGTTTGTAAGCCCAGAGCTGGGGAGGCAGAAACAGGCAGATCCTGGGAGCTCACTGACCAGCTAGTCTATACTTGCAAGTTCTGGGCCAATGAGAGACCCTCTCTCAACAAGCAGCTATGTCTGAGGAACTGCCAGAGAACAGGAGCCAGCCAGTTCATTAGATATTAGATAGAGTGAAGACCTCCTCCCCTGCAGAGAAGAAAAAAATTACCGTTAGAGCCAGCTTCCCAAAGAGTCGTTCACAGGCAGAAGCTCCAAGTGTTAGGTCTGTGGAGAAAGGAGAAGAGAACGGCTGTGGCTGTGTGGGGGCACTGTGGAGGCCCAAGAACGAAGAGAAATGGATAGGGAAGAGACTTAAAGAGCAGGATTATATTTAGAATTGAGGGCCTGGTGGTCAAGAGAACATAGTTTAGCCTTATCAGAATAGAAGAGCCACTTAAGGACAGAGTAGATAGGGACAGCCGCCATGACAGCGTGAGAGGAGAAAGAGAGGAGGGGATGGAGAGGAGAATGAGACCCTGGGGGCAGGGGGTGGGTGTTGAAATCTTTTACAGTCTGACATGTTGCTAAGGAGTTGCCCATCGCCCATGAGTTACTAGGGAAGTAGGGAGGCGTGATCCTTCTAGCTAAGGTAGAAGCTTTACAAAATGGTGGCTATGGCTAACACCAAGCTCATCTCGGAAGGAAATATCTGCAAACCAGCAGAACCACCTTCCAATAAATTCCGTGCAAATAGTGGATGCCCTGAACCCCAAAGCTGAGGGGTTCTCCACCAGAGAAAAGTATAAGGCAGGAAAAAAATTGAGGATGTACGAAAGCCAACATTTATTTCAAAACATAAAATGATAGGACTGGCAGGAAATCTGTGGATACAAGCTGGGAATCTCAGCAGCTGCCAGGAGGAGGAAAATAACCCAGAAAGTATGTTTAGAAGACATGAAAAAGAGAGAAAAAGACATTTTTCACTGTGTGAGCTTAGAGCTCCAAGATCAGATAGCTTATGGTGTTGCATGATGACGTCTATCTGATGTCTCAAGAGACAAGGAGGGTGAGGAAGGGCCTCTTTAATACGACCAAATTCCATGGGGAGGGAGTATCCTTGCCAGGTGACTGACATACCTAGCTGAATTGATTTAAAAGGAGAGCCCAGAGTCGGTACATATCAGAATTTAGACTCCACTCCAGTACCACCAGGGAAATGGGAGATAGGTTTATCTAATCCCCAGCAAACCTGTATGCCGCTCTTGTTCAAAAGGGACACTGTAATCAAATACACTTCCAAATACATTAAACCCTCTCAGCCTTCATCCAAGAAACTTCTTTGTGCAATGAATGGCAACTGATACAGATAATTACAACTGGTCAGAGTACAGAGAATAGTCAATGTGGAGTACTCAGACTATATGGACTATCTGAATCACTCTAACCTCAAGACTCAAGGAATATCCCCAAAGAGGGTTTGGAGTGTAAGAGCCAAAAGATAGGGAGGAGTGGTGCTAAATGGTGTCTTCTGAGCACAGCAGGGCTGTTGCACCTATAAACGCACTGCAGTGGTATTAACTTGTACAAGACTGAGCCTGTCTATATTTCATACTGCTGGGGGAAGAGCTCATGAGCCACACCTCTCCCTGAATGTCTGCTGATGATTAATGCTGTCTGAGGAAGGGAATCTACTTGCTTTGGTAGTAAAGTCACTGATATATCACCCAGGCTGCTTCTACAAGTGCCCAAACGTATGCTAATGCAAGAAACCCTTATTAAACTCAGTGGGACACACACAGACACTTTCTCTCATTCTCTCTCTCTCTCTCACATACACACACACAAAAGATACGAAAGTGAAAGGAAGGCATTGTTGGTTAAGCAGTTTTAGAGCAGCCATGCTAAGAGGTCTTTGAAGGTCATCCCCCACTGCTGGAAATATCCTGAGGGAATGCATCCTATTAATCTGGAGGAACTAGTTTTAATGTAAAAGTAATATGGGGCTGATCTCCTGACTGGTTGCCAAAATATTACAATGGTCTCTCTGGGATCTTTATGTGTCCAAGATCTTGTATTCAGGAGTCAAAGATTTGAACATCCGTAAAGGATTAAGGCAGAGTTTATGAGAGGAGAGAAAGAATGGACATGTAGTCTATGAGGGGCAAGGGAGTCCTGGAGAACTCATGGGCTCCAAACATAGAGTCCCATGAGGGGTGAGATGAAAATCAGATAGGTACTCATGGATTCTAGATGTGGAATCCATGAGGAACAAGAGAGCTGGAATTCATGGACTTCAAACCTAGAGTCCCATGAGGGGCAAGACAGCCAAAGATGGCTGCCAGCATCAGAGTATTTATAGTCTTAGGTAGGCCTGGGAAAGTGTCTTTTCCTCATTGTTTAGCTCCAGTTTCTGCAAACCTGTTTGGAACTTTCGGTTCTTTACATCTCATTGGTCTGTTCATACCGGGACCCAACCCAATGGATCTCGTGCCAGACCTCATGGTAGGGCTTAGCTACAATGGAGAATAATCTCTATATCTTTTCATGAACAGAGGATTGGGACAAAGTGGGAACTTTATCTCTGTGAAGGATTAGAGTCAGTTCCTTCAGATGAATAAGATGTGTTCCTGTGTTCCTTTAGGGTAATCCTAGCTGGGGATGACCTTCAAAGACCTTCAGAGACCATCCCAGCTTGGTTGTTCTAAAACTACCTAATTCCCCCTTTATCTTATATGAGGACTTGACTACTCAGGAGATAAGGGGCGATGACCACTCTGGCTACTTCCTGCAGAGTTGGGCGAAGGAATTGTGAGCAGTCAATGGTCTTCATCTATGAGATGCTGGGATGGTCCAGAGGTCCCTGCATTTGAAGTTTTATGGTTATTAATCTAGAAGAGACAAGGATTAAACCACTGTAACTGGGAAGGCAGATAGAATAAAGAAAAGGAAC